>CM076583.1:169817294-171017294 GCA_034641835.2 Pinus albicaulis
ATTATCAAGATGTATGTGATATAATTGATCAACTTAAAATGAAGTCAAGTGAATCTCTAGATGATTTTCTTCATTGTTTTCTTCACCTTTGCTATGAATTTCTCGAGGGAATGATTGATTTGAATTTTATTACGGAAAAAAATAAGGGTTTGATTCTACTCATCTTGAGATCTTTTGAATCCAACCCCTTGGATGATTCTCTTTCCCTAGCTTTTGAAAACCATGAGACGCCTCAATCTTCCAAGGAAGAACCTACTATTACTTTTTTTCCTTGTACCCTTTTCCAGTACCAATTTGAGTTCCTTTTGGTGATGATGTTGAAGTTGGGAAATCTATAAATAAAATTGTCGATCCATCTTCTCCACCTTAATCTACTTCCCATGATTCAAGTTCAATGGAGGAAAACCTAGATTGGTTCATGAAGCCCAAGGTGAAGACTAATCCCTTGAATTTTCAAGATGATACTAACATTCATAACTTTGACGTTGAATTGGATTTGATTGGAAGTATGATTTCCACAAGGGATACACTTCAATCATCCAATCCGGCCCTCATGAAGTCCCCCTCTTCTTCCCTAGAAATTTTTAATGAAAGGTAGATTTATCTTTAGCCACATATGTGGCTGGTAACCCTGCAAGATCTAATGAGATTTTATCTTGAGAGTTGAGACCTTTGTGGGCCTAGCATGGGAATCTACTAATTGAACTAACTTGCTAACCCTTCGGGTTAATATATATGACCTTGATTTTAACACCTACACAATATGTTTCTAATATTAAAATGTTTATTTTAAAAATGGCATCGACAGTGGTAATAAATGGACTTTGTTCTATTTTTAATCGATTCTTGCATTCTAGAATTATGTCTTTACCAATTATTTATATATACCACGGTGATTTCAACGAGTTATAAATTATTGTTTCAATATTATTTCAGTTACATACACGTTGGTGCCTTATCTTATAGGAAAAAGGTTTAAGTCCTATTATGTACTGTTGGCATGCAAATATTTACTAAAATATTCAATAATAAGACATGTGTACTGTACAATGTCCTCAGTCATGTGTATTGTATAGTGCCCTCTCAGTAATTATATACATTGAAGGATCCATTTTTCTTACCCAAACTAATTTACTGAAAGCATACAAAAATCAAATTCTATGAAATTATAAACCCAAGGGGGTTATACTCTGATAAATATTACTAGGTAGAAATGCATAGGTGAATTACACTAAAGCATTTCAGCCAACAAGTACCAGAAATTATGAATGCATGTAGAAGTAAAATATTTACATATGAAACATCTGCTAAGAAAACACCACGTGGGCCAACATTATATAATCAAGAAAATTTTGGAAAATTCTGATATTATATTACATAATGGAAAAATAGAAGAGGCATTACACCTTTGGAAATTTGAAGTAGTTACATGAATATAATATCTCAAAAATTACAAATATTAAATAATAACTGTCTAAGTACAACAAATCTCAGAGATTAACAAGAATATCACTATCATATATATATCTATGTGATTAGTTGAAATGGAGAAATAATTACATCAAAATAAGTTATGGTCAAAGACCAAGCATGTCCTTGACACATAACCTCAAAAAGTACTCGACTAATCTAAGGGCCCGAAGAGCCATGACGAAACAACAGATAACCGAACTAAGAAAGAAAGCATAAAATTGTAAGTATGCACTGGATCCCCCTGTAGAACTCAACCCATGGTACAAACTGCATGTGCCATACATGTAACCAAGTCATGGAACTTTCATGATGCATTGAGTCATTTTTATATGTGGGAAGTTAATCGAATGGATGTTGTTAGAAATTCTGGGCTTGGGTGGTTATGAAAATGGAAAAAAGAATGAAGCATCTATGCATTCCACCAACCTGTGAAAACTTCTTCACACATGGCTCTCAGGGTTACTATTTATTGTCTGCAAGCAAGTATTTCTTCTACACTATGTTAGAGGTTATCAACGACAGGTTTGGGACCCTAGAGAGGATATTAACAAGAGGTCGCATGGTGAAGGGGTTAAAGGGACACAAAAATGAAATTCTCATAACAGATTTGGTGTTGGGATTTGGTCACCTTGGTAAGTTCACTAAAAGAGTATCTTATCTTTCATAGTGTGTTTTTGCATTATGTATGGGGGGCGGCTTGTATTAATTGTGTTAGTCTCTATTTTTATACATGCCTTGATACAGCTAGCTTGGGCTTGCACATAGGCCAGACATTGTAATTATGTTGATGGATTTATTGTTTATACTTGGCTTTCAGAGTTAGAAAATTTGGAAAGGGGGGAGGGTTGAAGTTCTCAAGGCCTTGTCGCTGTGATAAGTTTTAGAGGGGGGCGGGATATTCAGAGTGGTGTCCACCTTATTTTTTTGTGGTAATTATATGCTTTAGTTCTGTCATTCGGAACATGTATGCATAGGACTGGGTTGGTGGTCATAGTCTTGTTTTCTGGTTGCAACAAGTTGGGGGTGGGTTGGTGTCCTTATTGTTGAGAATTTAGAGGGCTGGTGATTAATTCAAATTCTCTTCTTGATAACTACTTGTGAGCTTACTTGAGTTACTTATGTTTTCTCTTCTTTAACTTATTTAGTCTTTCATCAAGTCAATTATCAAAATACACGCGACACAAAATTAGGCTCCTAGAGCTAGGGCAAAACCTCTCCCTCTTGGAGAGGAAAACCCGTAAGGAATTCTTCTTTAGGATCTTCAAATGACAATTACCATGACCAAGACTCAAACCCTTGACCTATGAATGCCTCCAAGATCTTGTCACTACTTCTTTGGATACCTTTAATGCTGATCCTTCTTTTCTACGCTAACTTACATTGAGTTTATCTTCAAACACCACTTCTCACTGATTCATATATTAGATGCTAGATCATTCGAGATCTTATTCTTCACTTGGTATATACTTGAATCTTCTTTACTTGAGGAGTAGCACTTTCATTGTACAAAGGTAAATCACATATTTACCTTCCTTACTTTGCAATTTAGAATTCATTATTAACCCTTACGCATATATCTCAGTCCTGTTGACTTCGCATTATATCGTATAATGTACTGCTTCTATACTTTGGACTAGTTTGACTACAATTTACCTAGACTTGACCACAACTTTCTTCTTATCAATCCGCGTCCCTTTTTTGTTCTTCAGCCCACACTAGTATCCATTTTTACTTATGTATTATACCCACACAAGAATCGACATTTGTCACTGTAGCTTGACCACAATTCTTCCTGATTTGAAGTCCGTTTAATAAAGTTGTGATATATCAAAGTAATCCGCATTATCTGTGTTAGAATGGATCCCAAGACAGATCCGCATTTCTTCCCTTTAACTCACATATATACAAACCTTTATTTATGTTGTTGTTATCTCAGAACCATCCGCAACTTCTTGCTACAAATGAGCCACAAGACATTAATATATATAGTGCTCATTTATTTCTTTTTAGGCTGACCTACCAACATGATTGAGGGTCGACTCCACTACCGCATATAGGTCGACTAGGAGAGATCCTTTTCCAGTGTTAATGAGGCTAATGTAAGGGCTATCTTTATGCATCATACAGGAGCCATTTTTCATGATATCATGAAAAATCTTGGAGCATATTTTGCTGACTCTACTCTTCATGTTCATGACTCTTAATTACATTTATATCTAGAAGAAAAACCCTAATAGACATCAATAAGAAGTGTATTGACCTATAATAAAAATCTTGCTCATGAAACACATGAATCAAGTACAACAAAAATACATTTTATTATCTTTGTCTTATTTTTACATAAATACATAATTACATAGTCAATATGAAGACCGATCCTAGTTACACTTTTCAACACTCCCTCTTAAATATGGAGGTATTCATATAGGTACATGGTCACTTTCAAACTGAAGAATCTTATAAGAAGAATCGGATTGGTAATCACATCTGTATAGCATCATATCAACCAACATTGTCCTAGTGCAAGGTCTTGACTAACAACCCCATCTCTCAACGAGACAATGGGTTACAATGTTGGCGAGACACATGGCTTATAGACACCATATTCATTATCTCTCCAAGGTACATAATCCACCTAGGTGTTCCCAAAGTATGACCTTCTTGGAATATTATTCTCTTGGGTAGCTAGCCCTCAAACAATATTAGTCCCAGGCTACTCTTATCTTGAATGCCCTATCTCATTATTAGAGAGTATCAAATGCCATATGATTACTCGATCCTCCATTTTGTCTTCCCAAGTGAAGACTAGAATGAGTTGTTTATCTCTCCCTCTCAGCCAGGAAGGATCTATTCCAAAAGGTAATGTACTCATTCCTGTATAAGGAATGTACCTAAGCTCATTCTTAGGAATTACCTAGTTTCTTCCAAGTAAGAAACTTATCGCCAAGCTCCCTCTCAATCAGGGACCTACAACAGTAATGGTGAGACACCCAGCTGCTCATGAATAATTCCTCCCCTCGATGTCATGGACTTCGATATTAAGGAATATTCAACTTTAGCTCCCTAGGGCACAGATCATCCATCACTTTCATTCACGAGTCATGTCATATACCAGAAAGTGATTCGTCTATCTTTCCTTATCTGATTCACCTTTTATGCCATGCTGCATTCTTTCAAATCATCTCCAAGGATCTTACATGCTTTCACATGATTATTAGCCCTACATAAATTCATCCAGATAAACATATATGTATGAACTTTTAAAAACAAAAGTTACCTCAGTGATGGTTTTTCACCATGACATCTTCTTGTAGGCATCAACGCCCTTTATTCAGAATGACACATCTCCTAATGATATGTTTTTTCAAGGGTCTTCTTCTTTACCAGACTTCTATCAAAGTCTACATATCCTCCCAAGAGATATTCTAGTCAAAAATTCTTGGCTTCCGGATGATAACTGCCTCTTGACATGGTTTCACTTCATGATCTCTTCCTTTCTGCACATCTTCATTCCCAGGAACTTCCAATTTACATTTCCGTGTTCATATACAATCACCTCACATTCCGTACGAGGATATATTATGTTGATTTTATTTTTCAATGCACCGATAGATACTCCTTCATAGATCATACTTCTAAATATATAATTCCTTTACCTGCAACCATATGACATGACTTCACAACATCCAGTGTTAGCATATAAATATATACCTCATAAATTTTTCCTTTGATTCATCCTGTAGCAGTTTTACTAGAATGAAGAGCTTCATTTGTTGATCAACGGTTGTCATTGATGTCAACCCAAGCAGCACTAGGGGCTAACCCAATATTGCATGGGAATTTTGACCTACCAAATTAACATATTCTGGGTCAATAATGCTTTTTATGGTTTCTACTTGTCAATATGTTTCCATTGATATATGGCACGCCATGTAATTCTTCACGGTTTGAGAGATATTCATGTTTGAAGTTTGTAACCCCAGTTAGTGGGCTAAAACCCCATGGGGTTGGGGCATGGGTCATTGAAAAGTCATAATTAATATTTTTTGTGCTTCTAAAATCCCTCCCACATTCACTTGTTGAAGCCCCTCTCAACTTAAGCATTCATATAAATTGTGATCTTCATTTCCTCCTTATGCAAGGGATTCGGCCATCTAAAACAGGTCATCGTGGAATTTTCACTCTAACTTTTTTTTCTACGAAGGTTCAGAAGCTGAAATTTTTATGAGGTGAAGCCAAAATCCTAAGGAAGCTGCAGTAAAAATTTCAGATCAAGGTGCACAATATTTTTGGAGATATGATCTGTGGAAGTCAGGGTTTTTGCAGGCTCCTGAAATTCATCTCAAAGAAGTGACCTTGGTAAAATCGTCATAACTCTCTCTCTGAGTATCGGATTGGAATTATATAAAAATTGGTATATAGTGCACAGTCTGTACTTTTTTCTCTATCAATTTCAGATCCAAATGAAGAAACAGTGACACGTGGCACACCATAAAAGTGCGCTCTTCTGAAATAGTCCATAATTAGGGAATTGTGAGAGATTGGGCATAACTCTTTCTTGAAGAATCCAAATTGGTCAGACCTGTGGCATTGGAAAGAAGACTCAGAGGACTACTACAGGACCAAAAATTAGATATTGAGGATCTGAAATAACAGAGATACACCAGATTCAATATCGAGCTCCTATAAGGCAAGAAAAAGCTAGATCATGTGTTGTCAAGGGTTGCAAAGGACCAAACTTTATATGGCAGAAAAGCAAAGCAAGGTGCAGCAGAGGGTAGCATGACAAGAGCAGCAACCAAGGTGCATAACAACATCAAGAATTTCATCATATAAAGTCTTCAAGTGGGCAGCACTGCATACAATCATTGTAAAGGTATCATTGTACTTAGTCATTGTAAATACATTATTGTACAAATTGTACTAGTGTATATCTGCCAAGGGTTGAAGAGGAAATGTTGGGAGGTCTAGGATCATCATTAGGTGGTTGTGTCAAAGTTGGGGTTATGGTCTAGTATATCTTCTTCTTCTACATCATTCTATATCATTGTAAAGTGGACCATTTTCCCTGGTACGGGAGTCCATTCTTCTTTTATTCTTCTATAGGGTGGTAGGGTGGTGCTAGGGTGAGTTGTAGCTCATTGGGTGTTGGGGAATATTTTCAGTTGACTACTGAAGAATCTCGGGCGTTGGAGCGTCCATCCAGTGGGAGCTGGAGAAGAATTATTTTCTAGATTCTAGGAAGTTGGAGCTTTATTTTCAATTGGAGTTGAATATTAAAGAATTATTAGACAAGCATTAGGTAGTTTTTGTCCCAGAGTGGGTTTCCACCTTAAAAACTGTGTGCATTTTTTCTCCTCTTGTTTGCTACTATCATTGTACAAACACTGATAATAATTGAAGATTAACTAATGCTCTAATTGAAAGGAATACTGATTCACCCCCCCTCTCAGTATTTCTAACAATTGGTATCAAAGCTTGGTTCCTTCAATAGCAGTTTAACAGCTGGAAGGAGGTCATGGAGCATACTAAGAATGGTGTACCTCTGTTCAATGAAAATAAATATGCACTCTGGAAAGGAAGAATGGAGGTCTATATCTTGGCGCAAGGTTATGAAGTATGGGACACTATTCAAAATGGATTTACATTAGCCGCGGATGAACAAGGTAAGAAGAATTTGGTAAATGATGCAAAAGCAAAAAATATTATTATCAATGGACTTATTGAATCTGCTTATCATAAGGTGTTGGGTTGTAAAACCGCCAAAAATGTATGGGACAAGCTTGATAATATATATGCGGGTGACTCAAATGTCAAAGAAGCAAAGCTTCAAATCTATGAAAAAAATTTAAGGCAAGTCGGGAATGAAAGAAGATTGCAACATTGTTGCATACTTCCAATACGTTGATGAAATAACCAATACTCTGGAAGGATTGGGAGAGGCAGTTGACGAGAAGACTATTATACGGAATATTCTTAGAACATTACCGGGGAGATTCAACCCAAAGGTATCAGTCTTAGAATACAGTGCAAATCTAAACAAACTCAGCAAGGAAGAATTACATGGAGTTCTCGTAGCATATGAAATGAGACTTGATGAAGAAAAGGGTACTTCAAATCTAGAAACTGCGTTCGTTGCATCTAAGAAAACCAATAAGGACAAACAACCTTAAATTGAAATGACATGCACCTGCAAGTGTGAAGAAAAGGGAGATGATGGAGAAGGTCTTTCAGATGAAGAATATGCTTACTTTATGAGAAAACTAAAACCTGGTAAGGGAAAATTCAAAGGTAAACTTCCATTGATATGTTTCAGTTGTGGTGAGGTTGGGAATTTCGTAGCAAAATGTCCGAGCAAAAGTGATGGAAACTCAAAAGGAAAGAAAGGCTTTAAGAAATTCAGAAAGCAAGGCAAAAATAAAGGATCCAAAAGGAACTTTCTCTCTAAATAAGATAGCTCCTCATTCGATGAAGAAAGTGACAGCAAAGAAGAAGCCAATGAGAAAGTATTGTTTATGGCAAAGCACAATAAGCAAGAAGTATCAAACAATGAAGAAGAAGGGTTGACCATAGAATAATTTTATGATGAGGCAATTAAGCTTATTAAAGAGCTCAATAATGAGAAGATCCATTCCAAAACTCTTGAAGAACAAGTTCAAGGTCTCAAAATTGAGGTTGAAGAACACAAATGTATTGAAGAGTCACTTCAAAAGAAGTTCAAAGAAAGCAAGCAAGAAAGGGAAGCATTAGAGCGAAGTAGTCTCGGCTTGCGTAAAGAGGAAGTGAAGAAGGAAAAGACTGTCCAAAACTCCAAAAGTATGCCAACGGCTCGAAATTATTGGAAGAACTCATCAACGATCAACGATCTTACAACGACGGAAATGGCCTCGGTTACAAAGAAGAAGGGACCTTCTACAACAAAATACAATGAACCTATGAGATCTGACATACATGAAGACTTCATTGGACAAGATTCACAAGCACATCCTTGGAAGACGATTCTTCGACAAATATTTTCATCTAGGTACCAACATATTTTTCATGGCTATTGTTATTCATGTGGAAAATTTGGTCATAAAGCTGTAGAATGTCGCGCATACCCTAGGAACCAATACAATTCCAAGAGATTCTTCAAATATGAACCTCCTAGGGCTCAACGAAACATCAATAGATTTGAACATTTAAGAAATAATATGGAATGTTACAAATGTCAGAACTTTGGACACATAGACAAAGACTGCAGACTTGAAAATCCTCCAGAAGAATCTTCGAAGCCACAGAATGAACGAACATGGAAGAAGAAGAAGACTGATAATTGTGCTCTCACTCTCAAGGCTCAAAAAAACAAAGATGTGTGGTATGTTGACAGTGGTTGCTCAACGCATATGACTGGAGATAGAAAGAAATTTGTATCTCTGAAAGAGAAGAAGGATGTAACCATATCCTTTGGAAATGATGGATCTTCAAATGTTATAGGATCATGTACCGTCACTCTCGGAAGCAAAGATGTTATAGCCAAGAATGTTCTATTGGTCGAAAACATGAATCACAATCTGCTTAGTGTTGGACAAATGTGTGATCAAGGACACACAATGCTATTCAACTCCACAAAATGTGAAATCAGGAAAGGCAGGTATGGTAAAATTGTGGCTACAGCAAGTCGAGCTCTAAACGACATATATATTCTAGATGAAGCAACTAAAGCATGTCTACTAGCTAAAGAAGATGAAAGTTGGTTATGGCACAAATGAATGGGTCACATAAACTTTGACAATATTGTCAGGATAAGCAAAAAGGAAGCAGTACAAGAAATTATGAAAATCTCAAAACCTTCCAACACACTATGTGAGGCATGTCGGCATGGCAAGCAGACAAAAGTCCAATTTAAAACAAAAGAACACTTTTCATCACATCAATTGGAATTGATACATACTGATCTATGTGGTCATGTGAGAACAAAAGGCTTAGATGGAGAATTATATTTCATGTTAATGATAGATGACTATACTAGGATGACAACCGTCATTTTCCTAAAGAAAAAATCTGAAGCATTTGAGTGCTTTCAGATCTACAAGGAGTTGGTTGAAAATGTAACTGATTTGAAAATAAACTGTTTAAGATCAGATAATGGTGGAGAATTAACTTCCAAAGTATTTCAGAAATACTGTGACGAAAATGGAATAAAAAGGAAATTTTCAACAGCTCAAACACCTCAGCAAAATGGAGTTGCTAAAAGAAAGAATAGAACTGTACAGGAAATGGGTAGAACACTGTTGAAGGACTCAAAATTGGATGAAAAATTCTGGGTTCAAGCAATTGATACGGAAGTCTTCATTATCAACCGAAGTCTTCTCAGAAATAATTGCAACAAAACTCCATATGAATTATGGAAAGGAAAACCAACTAATGTAAAATATTTCAAAATCTTCGGAAGCAAATGTTATATCAAAAGAGAAGATCAAAATTTGGGTAAGTTTGAATCACGTGTTGATGAAGGTATCTTTGTTGGTTACTCACGCAAAATAAAGGCCTATAAATGCTATAATCTAAGATGAAAACAGATAGTGGAGAGCATAAATGTTACATTTGACGAGGATGGTGTTCTAGCGAGTAATGATGAGGATCTAGAATCTTTGAAACTTGAGACAAAGGCTAAAAAAGACACAGATAAAATTGTAGAACAAGAAGCAACTATCAACGAGGAAGAAGTAAACAATGATCATCAAGATATACCAAAACAACAACAAGGAGCTCCCCCAAAGAGAACAAAAGAGTGGATTCAAAAGAACCATCCATCAAATCAAATCATTGGTGGCATAAATGAAGGTCTACAGCTTCGTTCGTCACAACAAGCTCATGTTGCTTTTCTAGCAACCTTTGAGCCTAGTAGTTTTGAGGAAGCCAGCCAGAATGAACATTGGGTACCAGCTATGAATGAAGAATTGGATCAAATTGAGAAGAATAACACTTGGGAATTAGTTCCATGACCAAAAGATAAAAATTTCATTGGGAAATAATGGGTGTTCAGGAACAAATTGAATGAAGATGGGCAGGTTACCAGAAACAAAGCAAGATTGATTTGCAAAGGCTATGCACAAGTGGAAGGAATTGATTTCAACAAAACATTTGCACTAGTTGCCAGAATGGAAGCCATCCGAATGTTTCTCGCCTATGCATGTTCAAGAAAAATCAAAGTCTACCAAATGGATGTTAAGTCAGCATTTCTGAATGGAGAATTAGAAGAAGAAGTTTACATCGAACACCCTGAAGGTTTTCTACTATCACAAAAAGAAGACTATGTATGTAGATTAAGGAAGGCTCTATATGGTCTCAAGCAGGATTTTAGAGCATAGTATGCTTGTCTTGATGGATATCTACGTCAACAAGGGTTCAAGAAAGGTACTGTTGATAGCAATCTTTATGTACAAATAGATAAAGATAATTTAACAATCGTTGAGGTATATGTGGATGATATAATATTTGGTAGCAATGATGATCGACTAAGTAATAAATTTTCTACAAAGATGCAAACTGAGTTTGATATGTCTTTACTTGGTGAGCTGACATACTTCTTAGGGCTTCAAATATCTCAGCAAGAGAAAGGAATATTTATATGTCAAGCCAAGTACATCAAGTAAATGCTCAAGAAATTCAAAATGAAAGATTGCAAACCCGTCCTTACTCCGATGGTAATAGGTTGCAAATTGAGCATAGATGACTCATCTAAGGATGTGGATCAGAGGCTGTATAGATCTATGATTAGTAGTCTTGTATATGTAACAACCTCTCGACCATATGTTATGCAAGCAGTTGGACAAGTAGCAAGATTCCAAGCAGCACCAAAAGAATCACATATTATTGTCGTCAAAAGAATTCTTCGATATCTAAAGGGCACCGAAGAATATGGCTTGTGGTATCCCAAGGGTAACAATCTCATTATTCAAGCCTTTACAGATGCAGATTGGGAAGGAAGCGTTGATGATCGTAAGATTACTAGTGGAGCAGCATTTTATCTAGGTGGTTGTCTCGTATCATGGTTGAGAAAAAAGCAAACTTCAATCTCGTTTTCTACAACGAAAGCAGAATACATTGCAGCAACATCATGTTGTACTCAAGTCCTTTGGATGAAACAAACTTTGCAAGATCTTCAAGTACAATTCAGTGAGCCTATTCCCATATTCTGTGAAAACACTAGTGCCATCAGCATCTCCAAGAATCCTGTCATGCATTAAAAAAAAAACACACATTCCGATCAAATATCATTTTGTTAGAGAACAAGTCGCTGAAAATAATATCAAACTTGAGTATGTTTGTACAAAAGAACAAATTGCTGATATCTTCACTAAACCTTTACCTCATGAAGCATTTGAATATCTTCGTCAAAAGCTTGGGATACTCCCAAGTTCTCATTAGATTACAGGTCTACAGGATGATTGTGTGTCAGGGGGAGTGGAAGTGTGTACAGGTCTGCAGGACGGTTGTGTGTCAACGGGAGTGGAAGTGTGTACAAGCCCGCAAGATGGTTGTGTTTCAGGGGGAGTTACCCTTTTCCATTGATGTCAAAGGGTGAGAGAATGTTGTAGGAAGAGGTGTCATGATCGCAGGGGGAGTACTTGTGTTTCCATCAATGCCAAAGGGGGAGATTGTTGATCAGCGGTTATCATTGATGTCAACCCAAACAGCACCAGAGGCTAACCCAATATTGCATGGGAATTTTGACCTACCAAATTAATATATTTTGGGTCAATAATGATTTTTATGGTTTCTATTTGTCGAGATGTTTCCATTGATATATGGCACGCGATGTAATTCTTCACAGTTTGAGAGATATTAATGTTTGAAGTTTGTAACCCTAGTTAGTGGGCTAAAACCCCATGGGGTTGGGGCATGGGTCATTGAAAAGTCATAATTAATATTTTTTATTCTCCTAAAATCCCTCCAACGTTCACTTGTTGAAGCCTCTCTCAACTTAAGCATTCATATAAATTGTGTTCTTCATTTCCTCCTTATGCAAGGGATTCGACCATCTGAAACAGGTCATCGTGGAATTTTCACTCTCACTTTTTTTCTATGAAGGTTTAGAAGCTGAAAATTTTATGAGGCGAAGCCGAAATCCTAAGGAAGCTGCAGTAAAAATTTCAGATCAAGGTTCACAATATTTTTGGAGATATGATCTGTGGAAGTCAGGGTTTTTGCAGGCTCCTGAAATTCATCTTAAAGAAGTGACCTTGGTAAAATTGTCATAACTCTCTCTCTGAGTATCGGATTGGAATTCCGTGAAAAGTGGTAGATAGTGCACAGTCTGCAATGTTTTCTCTATCAAGTTTAGAGCCAAATGAAGAAACAGTGACACGTGGCACACCATACAAGTGCGCTATTCTGAAACAGTCCATAATTAGGGCATTGTGAGAGATTGGGCATAACTCTTTCTTGAAGAATCCAAATTGGGTCAGAACTATGGCATTGGAAAGAAGATTCAGAGGAATACTACGGGACCGAAAATCAGATATTGAGGATCTGAAATAACATAGATACACTAGATTCAATATCGAGCTCCTATAAGGCAAGAAAAATCTAGATCATGTGTTGTCAAGGGTTTCAAAGGACCAGAATTTCTACGACAGAAAAGCAAAGAAAGGTGCATCAAAGGGTAGCATGACAAGAGCAGCAACCAAGGTGCATAACAGCAGCAAGAAGTTCATCATATAAAGTCTTCAAGTGGGCAGCACTGCATACAATCACTGTAAAGGTATCATTGTACTTAGTCATTGTAAATACATTATTGTACAAATTGTACTAGTGTCTATCTACCAAGGGTTGAAGAGGCAATGTTGGGAGGTCTAGGATCATCGTTAGGTGGTTGTGTCAAAGTTGGGGTTATGGTCTAGTATATCTTCTTCTTCTACATCATTCTATATCAGTGTAAAAGTGGACCATTTTCCCTGGTACGGGAGTCCATTCTTCTTTTATTCTTCTATGGGGTGGTAGGGTGGTGCTAGGGTGAGTTGTAGCTCATTGGGTGTTGGGGCATCCATTCAGTTTACTACTGAAGAATCTCGGGAGTTGGAGCGTCCATCCAGTGGGAGCTAGAGAAGAATTCTTTTCTAGATTCTAGGAAGTTGGAGCTTTATTTTCAATTGGATTTGAATATTAAAGAATTATTAGAAAAGCATTAGGTGGTTTTTATCCCGGAGTGGGTTTCCACCTTAAAAACTGTGTGCATTTGTGTTTCTCTTTTTTGCTGCTATCATTGTACAAACACTGATAATAATTGAAGATTAAGTAATGCTCTAATTGAAAGGAATACTGATTCACCCCCACCCCCCCCCTCTCAGTATTTCCAACATCATTCCCTTTAATTGCTCCATCAATATGTCATCACATCCCATAATTTCATAGCATAGAATTCTTGATGAAACCATTATGATTTCTTTCTAACCAGTGAATTCATAGAGAACTCCATTAGAACATGTCAGCACCAGTTTCCATGATGACCATTGATCTTGTTGACTACCTTCCATTAGAATTATTATCAATGAGGTTTTGCAGGAGTTGTTTCACCAAGAGCTCCTACCATGCCTTTACCATGATGCCATAAATATACATTGCTTCCTATCATACTATTTTACAACCAACAGAAATCACTTAAAAGAGGAAGATGATCTCAATCATGATAGAGATATTTCGCTTCTTCTTTCTTAGATTTCTTTGCATCAGGTTCTTCCCTCATATCCGAGACAATGGCTCCTTCAATTTTTCTCTTTTCCTTTTCAGATTTAGGAAAATCTCTTTTATAATGGCCAAGTTCATTATATCCAAAGCATCGTGATTTGTCCATATTCCTTCTTCTATTTGAGGACCAAATTTACCGAATCTTCATTTCTTCCTAGACATGGCTGCAAAGGCTTGATTCCCTTTCCTTTATCCTATATCATCTTTGGCTTTCAATCTTGTTTCCTCTATTCTACATAGAGACCAAAGATCCTGGAATGGTGTTGCTTCTTTCTTCCCGTATAAGGTTGAAGTGAAGTTTCCCCATTCTTCCAGTAGAGCATTCAGCACCACTATAGTCACCTCACTAATAGCTCCACTAGTTTCTCACACACACACACACACACACACACACACACATATATAACAAAATTTAGTTTTGATACATATGGATTGAATGAGTCCTTAATGGATTCTATGAGAATCCTTTAGGCTCTGATTTGTCCTTTCACGTACTTGGAGCATCTTCTTTTGGTGGTTGAATTGTCAGTCCTTTGATGTAGTCCATAACTTCGTATTCAATTAAATTCAAATCTGTCCTCTTCTTCCATGCACTAAGGTTTGATGACCCAACCAGCTTGTTGATTTCTTTATAATAAGTTATCTTGATAGATTTAAGTAAGTTCATAGATACTTACCTGAGTAGAGAGGCTTGCAACTTCCTTGATGATGATTAGGAGCTTCATCTAAGATATAAATATTCAATATAGGTGTTCTTGGATCCTTGATGATAAAGGATATATTCAAAATATGAGGTTCTCTTCTAACAATGTCTTGAATGTAAATGTTTGATGGAAAATATTATTTTCTTGAAAATTTTATCCTTTGAATGAGATGAAGATCTTTCTTGAAAATATCTTGAGGGTCTTCCTTGCAAAATGCTTTGACTTTTCACCCGAAATTTGATTTTTTCTTCTTGGAGTGTCTCTTTGTCAATTAGCCCTAGAGTTCAGCACCTTAGCTCTGCTACCATGTTGAGAATTTAGAGGGCTGGTGATTAATTCAAATTCTCTTTTTGATAATTACTTGTGAGCTTAATTGAGTTACTTATGTCTTCTCTTCTTTAGCTTATTTAGTCTTTCATGAAGTCAATTATCAAAATACACGACACAAAAAATTAGGCTCCTAGAGCCAGGGAAAAGCTTTTCCCTCTTAGAGAGGAAAACCCGTAAGGAATTCTTCTTATGGATCTTCAAATGACAAGTACCATGGCCAAGATTCATCCTCTTGACCTATGAATGCCTCCAAGATCTTGTCACTACTTCTTTGGCTGCCTTTAATGACGATCCTTTTTTCCGCGCTAAATTTCACTGAGTTTTTCTTCAAACACTTCTTCTCACTGATTAAGATATTAGATGGTAGATCATTCGAGATCTTATACCTCACTTGGTATATCCTTGAATCTTCTTTAGTTGAGGAGTAGTACTTTCATTGTAGGAAGGTAAATCACAAATTTACCTTCCTTACTTTGTAATTCAAATTTTCATTATAACCCTTACACATCTATCTCAGTAATGTTGAATTCACATTATATCATATAATGTACTGCGTCCATACTTTGGACTAGTTTGACTGCAATTTACCCAGACTTGACCACAACTTTCTTCTTATCAATCTGCATCCTTTTTCTGTTCTTGAGCCCACACTAGTATCCATTTTTACTTTTGTATTATACCCACACAATAATCCGCCACTGTCACTATAGCTTAACTGCAATTCTTCCTAATTTCAATTCTGTTTACTAACGATATGATATATCATATAAATATGCATTGTCTGTGTTAGAATGGCTCCCAAGACATATGCACATTTATTCCCTTTAAATTGCATATATACAGACCTTTATTTATGATGTTGTTATCTCAGAACCATCTGCAACTTCTAGATACAAATGTGTCGTAGCACATTAATATATATAGTTCTCATGTCTTGATTTTTAGGCCGACCTACCAACATGATTGAGGGCTGACTCCACTACTACATATAGGCCGACTAGGAGAGCTCATTTTCCAGCGTTAATGAGGCTTATGTAAGGGCTATCTTTATGCATCATACAAGATCCATTATTCACGATACCATGACAATATCCTGGAGCATATTTTGCTGACTCAACTCTTCATGTTCTTGGCTCTTAATTACATTTATATCTATAAGACAAATCCTAATAGACATCAAGAAGAAGTGTATTGACCTATAATAAAAATATTGCTCATGAAACCCATGAAGCAAGTGCAACAAAAATACATTTTATTATCTTTGTATTCTTCTTTACATAAATACATAAATACATAGTCAATATGAAGACCGATCCTAGTTACACTTTTCAACACATATGGTCTCACAAAATCCAATTATGCGGCAAGAGCCAAACTATCGATGTGCAGGGAAAAATTGTTAGAAGGTAGTCAAGGTGGGTTTTCAATACTAGAAAGATAGCAAGGCTTGGAGAGGATCCTGGTTGGAAGTGTTCACCCACCGTAAGGTGGTGCGAAAGTTGGAGCTCTTGCACTATTCAATTTCTCATTAGAGGGTGGTGAATTACTCGACTTGTGATATAGCAAAGGAAAATTGAAGTTGAGTGTGGTATTTTTGAGGGGTAGTGAAGATTTTTCGACAAAGAGGTCTAGGGAGAAGAGGGATTAGTCCGTGAAGGCAAGGGGTTGAACGAGGAAGGACCATTTGTAGTGGAGGAAGAAGGGGTCCAAGACTCAGAGCTAGATAAAGCAGTGGTCGATAATCCTAGCCATTTGGTTAGTCATGTATTTCTCCCTACCTATTTAGACACCCCAAAAATACAACTGAGGCAAGTCACAACACTTTTGGAAAAAATGAGTCAAATAGGCACGATGACCAAAATGATAAACTTCGTGAATGATTTGCAATGCAATCAATGCAACATGTAGGATCTACTTGCATCACTTCGACGAGGCCAAATGAGACTAGCTAAATGAATGGAGTAGCTAGAGGGGCATTTGGCTCATGTTGAATTTCATGTTCATATAGAACTAGCACATCCAGATCAATCAGAAAATGGTTTGGCTCATCCTCCTTTTTCTTAATGTGTGCAGTTTAAGTTAGTATCTTAGGAGTCTTATGGGAATTTTAGTATTTCAGGTTTTCGGTTTTGAAATTTTTTTGGCATTTTGTAATCAATTGCAAGGTTTTTCTTTTGGACAACAAATCCGGTTGGAGTGGGGCTGGAAGAACAACGAATTTTGGACTAACATTTGGTAATATTTTCATGAATTAATAGAAACTTTAGACCAACAAAAAAAATGGGTATATTATATAAAGCAATAGAAGAAAAAAATTTGTATAGTTAAAACATTTCAAGAATTTCAGGAAGTCTCACTATTCCATATTCTAACCCTTTTTGAGGTATATTTTTTTGGTTAATTTTGTTTAAAATTCATTAAAGATTTGTTGGAATTGTAAACTTAAGTTTTATAGGCTACACAATCTAAGTGCCAAGGGGTTTTCAAGGCATCCATTGCAATTTAAATATCATAAAATTACACATGCAATATATAGCCAGTGTAAATCCATTTTAACCATGTATCTATTGAGATTTGAGAGAGATCAAATCTCTTGAGGTGAAAACCATTTTTTTCAAGTATTTCACTCTAGAAAATGTTTGCATCTTAGGAGATTTGATCCCTTTCAACACTTTCTAGATTCATGGTTAAGAGGGATCTTACTAGTTGATATTACAACCCAGTAGGAAGGTGATGTGAAATTTTCTCTCATTGTCAACCATAGATACCAGTATATCTTCATTTTCAACCATAGATACCACTATAGATCCATCTTGACCATGGATCTAGCAAATGTTGAGAGGGATCAAATCTCTTCAGATACAAGCCTCTTTTAGAGTGTGAATCTTGAAATATGAGTTTTCATGAGAGATTTGATCTCTTGGGGCTTAAATAGATCTATATTAGTTTTATATATATCGTGTAATTTTTCATTATTTAAATTACATTTTTAAATATGCATAAATGTATTCAAGGCTATGCATAAATATATTCAAGGCCTTGAAAATCCTCTGTGGCACTTGGATTTTGTAGCCTACACAATTGAAGCTTGCAATTACAAAAATAGAAAAATAAAAGTGAAAAAGGGCCAAACTTTTAACCATAGGATTTTTTTCTCCAATTGCTTTATATATGCAAATATATATTTTTAATTAATATATAATATCATACATAATTGATTCTGAGTTCAAAAGGAATTACACATCTCCCTCATATTGAGCTATAGAATGTGGTTCCTAAAAATTGACATAATTTTATATCAACTTAAACAAGAGATAAAGTAATTAAATGTAAAAAAATCTTAAATTATATATATATATATATATATATATATATATATATATATATGTTTATGTTTTGCATAAAACCCGATTGAGCCACTTCATACACATTGAGTTTCCGTCGAGCACCCTTCAAGATATTTGCATGGGATGATCAATTTTTGGTCTAAGATATTTTTCCTATGATATGTAGAAATTATACAATATGCATGTATATCTTGGATTCTCCTGATCTAACAATTATATGCCACTATTAAATATAGAATCCCTTCTCCAAAAATTCTTGCGGAAATTTAAAACACGATCGCCAATTGCAAACACATGAAGAAAGATCAATCACACATAACACAAATGATTTTACCGAGAAAGCATAAAGCTAGAAACCCCACTATCATATATTATGTATATATCATGGATCATGAAGCAATCTCATGCAAAGCTCTAATCCAAGAGCTCTTAGTACAATATACAATCGTCTCACACTGTCATACAAAAATTGGCAAATACATGCGCCAATTTACTGCCTCCAGACAGCCTGCCTCCACTGCGCAATCCCTGATGGTCAAGAACCTCTGAATGAATCAATTCTAGCCTGCCTTGACTGTGCAATACTCATAGGCATCTCCAATGTGTGTTTGGTTGCAAGAGTGCACCCACTAATGTCACAACTAATAGTCAAACTGCCCCTTTCACCTATCTCTCAACTGGATCTCCACTGGATCTGACATGCATGTAGTTAACAATAGTAAATATTCAGTTGCATGTGAGATCACTCTATGTGAATTAATTTAATATTTAATTCACTGATCTCTCACTAGTGTATATTTAGTTACAACTAGTTACAACTAGCACAACTGAATTTAACTCACTTAATTGGGTTAAACTACTTTACAATTCACATAACTACACATCCAACTCTGTTACAACTTTGAATCACTCAGTTACAACTAAAGTTAACCTGCATGTCCCACCAAACAACCTTAGAACTCGAAATTCCTTCAGCTAATTGGTTTTCCACTTCAGTTATCTGAAATCAAGTGCTTCAAGAGAATAAATTATTATTTATTGTCTAATTATTATTAACAGATAATAATAATCAACATGCATTCTATTTTTAGACATGCAATCTACGAACCAACTTCGCACATGCATTCAAAAAATAGACGCCCATCCATAAATAGAATTTGCTCAACCATCTATAAATAGACTCCCACTATAAATAGAATTTTCTCACTGTTTTGGTGGATTAGTCGCACGGGTGTACGAAATCGCACCAACTTAAAGAGTGTGGTCTACTCTTTAAACTATTGGTAATAGGCAGAAAGTGGGGAAGCTCAAAAGCATAACATTTAATGAAAATCAGTATGCTAAAGTATGCTCTGGTTAAACTAAAACTAAAACACAAATATACAAAAGCTATAAAGAGAGTCAAAACGATAATAATGAAAATGATGGCTTGATGGCCTCTTCTTATTAAACATTTGAAATGGAGAAGAAATTTACTCACTTGCCAAAGGGCCCCTAGGCAATGGCTCTAGGTCCCGATGCAAGGATGTTGCCTTCCAAGATCTGCCTCTGATGCAGTCTCCCTCTCTCTCTCTCTCTCTACTGTGGTGGACTAGGATGTTGGGTGGCCAACGATCGAGTCCTCTTTAGCTCCAGCTCCAGGTCACACACTGCTGGTGTTGCTTGGGCAACTTTGGCCAGCATAACAATGTGATCACCATTTCTTCATCTCTTGGCGGCTTTATATAGGTGAGTTTCAAATCCTCCTTCCCTCCCTTGGTACATGATGGATAGTGACCCAAGTGAGAGGTATGATTCCATTGTGTGCTCAAATATTCTTTTGTGTGCTCACATAGTGTCTAAGGAGGCGTTAGTGGCTGTCCTTAGGCAGCTTTCACATAAGGAGTAACTGTTGAAGATTGCAACAAGAAACAGTGAAGGAGGCATCCTGAAACATCATTCCTGATCCTAGTTGGAAAGTGATCACCTAAACTAGGTGGGGGCCACACAGGTGATTTTTGTCACAAAGTCTATTTTTAGACATATGGATCATGTTCTATAAGTTGCGGGATGCTATTTTTGGATGGTTGATCAAGTTGGAAAAATAGATGGATTTCTATTTTAGACATATTGGGTAGAATCTATTTTTAGTTTGCTAGTCTAAAAATAGATATGTCGAATATTATTAGCTCTTAATAATATTTGGACTCTAAACATTATCTTATTCTCTTGGAGCACTTCAGTTAAGTGCACAGATGTGGCACAAGAGCTTACAGAAGGAATTACGCTATTCCTAAGGGTTAAGTGGAGCTATTGCATGGATACTTCAGTTAGAAATCATGTGAGAGAATTTGGTGGAGTTGATTGTGGAAGTTAATGGAGTTGTGTTCAGTTTAACTAATCTAAACATAGTTGAGCTATTTGTATCTAGTTTAACTGATTGATACAATTAGTGAGAGTGGTGTGAATTAATTATTAATTAATTCACTAATTATAAACTCATTAATCACACTAATTATAAACTCATTAATCAACTAAAGAATACATCAGTTAACTTCAGTGCATGAACAGTTTCAGTGGAGACCAGTGCAAAGATAGGTGAAAGGGCAAGTGTGACTATCAGTTGTGACTATAAGTGATGCATGGTTTGCATCCAACACTTAGTAGAGATGCCTATAAATACTGCGTGAGCAAGGCTGGGGTAATTAATTCTCATCAAGAGGCATTCTTCAGCAGGGATTGCGCAGTAGAGGCAGGCTATCAAGTGGCAGAGATTGGAGCATGTGTTTTGCTAGATCTAGCTTGATTAGTGTGTAGCAAGTGGAGATTATATTGAGAGCTTGTGAGGAGCTTTGTATGATGATTGTTACATGATCTCTATGACATATATAATATACAGATAGTTGGGGGTTTTCAGCTTTAAGCTTTCCCATTACATACTGTGTTCATATGTGTGAATTTTTATGGTTTTAATGTGTGCATGCAATTGATTTTATTTTCGCATGTAATGATCAATGGTAGAAGAGATTCTGTATTGTGCATGAAGATAAAATAGTGTGTGATCAGGAGAATATTGATGAATAATATATCAGTTATTCAAATTTCTACATGGTATCAGAGCGATATTGATCATTGGAGCAATTGCAAAACATTGAAGTGGTTGAGTTTTTTGTATTGAAGCGACCAGAGGAAGTTGGCGCTCAAGGATAAACTCAGGAAAATAAAAAAGGAGAAGAATGACACTATTCTAGTATACTTGACAAAGTTTTTCCACTGCAGGGATGAGCTTCAGAGTGTAGGAGTTAGTGTGGATGAGGAAGGACAAGTCAAGAAGGTTGGGATTCGAGCAAAGAATCTCTACAAACTTGAAGTAGATGGGATTTCTACAGAGCTTCCTACTATTGGGAAGTGCGAGAAAGACATGCAATTGAAGCTTGAGAGGGAGCAAGTTTTGCATGCAGGTAAGAGTGAACCTCGGGATGTGGAGCAGCCACAAGATGAGGATCATGGAGTGGGAGAAATGACTCATGCAGAGAAATTTCGTGCCAGATGGGCAGAGGGAGTGCATGCAGCTATACCACCAGGTGAGAGGTGGGGCGACATGCATGATTAATCCCAAGAGGAGATTTCTGGGCAGGATTCATGAGATGGTGTGGATCTCATGAATTGAACCTGGCTACGAGGTTCCCACAGCACAGCAGTAGCATGATCAGTTGGATTGATGCAGGCAGATCAAAGTGACAGTGTCGGATACTGGAGCGCGAATCAGAGTTGACAGCAAGTGCAGAGTGCATGGGTGCAAGAGTTCAACAGCGCAGTGGTTCCTGATGACATGTGCAATTGGGCCCAGCAGAAGTTGAAGACTTTGATGATAGATGCATTAGACTGATTGAGTTGTTTGGAGCCTATTCAGTTTCAGAGGAGTTGCAGAGCAAATGCATGGAGTTGCATGGCGCTTGTGAAGGTTGCAGGGCGAATGCATGGAGTTGCATGTCGCATGCAAAGACAGTCCTTTCTTGTTGAGAGGGAGTGTTGAAGATGGCAACAAGAAACAGTGAAGGAGGCATCCTGAAACATCTTTCCTGATCCTAGTTGGAAAGTGATCACCTAAACTAGGTGGGGGCCACACATGTGATTTTTGTCGCAAAGTCTATTTTTAGACTATGTCTATTTTTAGACATATGGATCATATTCTATGAGTTGCAGGATGCTATTTGTGGATGGTTGGTCAAGTTGGAAAAATATATGGACTTCTATTTTTAGACATATTGGGCGGAATCTATTTTTAGATTGCCAGTCTAAAAATAGATATGTCGAATATTATTAGTTCTTAATAATATTTGGACTCTAAACATTATCTTATTCTCTTGGAGCACTTCAATTAAGTGAAAAAATGTGGCACAGGAGCTGATAGAAGGAATTATGCTATTCCTGAGGGTTAAGTGGAGCTATTGCATGGATACTTCAGTTAGAACTCATGTGACAGAGTTTGGTGGAGTTGATTGAGGAAGTTAATGGAGTTGTGTTCAGTTTAACTAATCTAAACATAGTTGAGCTATTTGTATCTAGTTTAATTGATTGATACAATTAGTGAGAATGGTGTGAATTAATTATTAATTAATTCACTAATTATAAAATCATTAATCAACTAAATAATACATCAGTTAACTTCAGTGCATGGACAGTTTCAGTGGAGACCAATGCAAAGATAGGTGAAAGGGCAAGTGTGACTATCAGTTGTGACTATAAGTGATGCATGGTTTTCATCCAACACTTAGTAGAGATGCCTATAAAGACTGCGTGAGCAAGGCTGGGGTAATTAATTCTCATCAAGAGGCATTCTTCAGCAGGGATTGCGCAGTAGAGGCAGGCTAAAGGCTAGCAAATATCGGTGCATGAGATTTGCAAGATCAGGCCTGATTAGTGTGTAGCAAGTGGAGATTATACTGAGAGCTTGTGAGGAGCTTTGTATGATGATTGTTACATGATCTCTATGACATATATAATATATAGATAGTTGGGGGTTTTCAACTTTAAGCTTTCCCATTACATACTGTGTTCATATGTGTGATTTTTTATGGTTTTAATGTGTGCATGCAATTGATTTTATTTCCACATGTAATGATCAATGGTAGAAGAGATTCTGTATTGTGCATGAAGATAAAATAGTGTGTGATCAGGAGAATCTCGAGGGATAACATATCATTTATTCAAATTTCTACAGTAACTGTCCTTTTCTTGTTGTGGTCCCGGAAAGTGACTTTTTTCCATTTCCAGGAATGCGCGCTTATCGGGCAAAAAGGTGCACAGAAGGTGCTCTTCTCGAAGGATAAAGCACGCAATTCAACATTTATGACTAGTTTAAATATGATTTTCTCAAAACATTAGAGATTTTAAATACTTCTTGATTCCATAATGTGTTCCTGCCCTGCAAATCCTTAGGCTTGACATTAATTGATGTCGTCTTCTGCTGTACGATTTTCCAGTGTTAACAGTTTCCCCCTAATGTGTGAGGTTTAGGAAGAGTTGTATAGCTGAAATACATTATAGTTTATTTTCTTTATCGTACACACACAGAGAGAGAGAGAGAGAGAGGCCTGTGTGGATTTTGGAATTGACAACACCTTGCACCGTTTTTGAGATAACCATGGCCTAAGGGACCCCCTGCAAGAAGACAAAATATACAACATATTTACAAAATTTCAATGAGGCGGGCATGTCCCATGCTCGTGATGCTATGGCTAGTTAAACAAAATTGACAGATACATGTGTTGTTTGTGCCACTACTGTGGTAGTGATGCTGGTGGTTATTAATGACGACTGCTGACGCCCTCAGGGGAATTTTTTCTTTGACGATAAGTGGAAAGTGGTAACCATATGTGTAATCTTGGTATGGCATATCACTGCGCAACGTACGCATATGTATAGGTTGGGACATTCCCGTGTAAGAATTGTTGTCAGAGATGCTTATGGAGGCATGGGTTTTCGACAGATATGATCAAAGTGCAATGGTTGTAAGGTACGATACCATTGTGACATGAAAGCTTTTGCTGTAGTCGAATGTCAGGAGGATCAATGACATCTGTGGGCAATGATGTCTCCCATAGTGCCACTTGAGGATACCCCTTTGCATGGGGAGGGGTAATCCAAGGTACCGCTTATTTTTTGGAAAAGAGGTGTCGAGGTCGAAAAAAAGGAAGCCTTAACCGAACCAAGGGTCACCGACCTGAGGGGTCGGGGACCTAGATGTGATGGGTTTAACATAGGCATGTTGGTGAGAGGTGACTGAAAACAGATGATGGGGATTCATTGGCCCGAGGTCGAAGTATAATTTAGCAGCTTGGCGACAGTCATAGTTATTTCTAAAGGGAAAATCCTTAGAGTTGGTAGGACTTCCAGGGTGGGTGTGAACTGACTTTGAATGTCGTGATGGTGCATGCATGGGGGTGAAATACTCCGAACAAGGGGAATGAGGGACTGCTTCCATGGGAGAAAAGGTGAAATATGAGGGCGAAGTGGCGAAGGGCATCATTTGCAGTCTTTGTACACTTACCAAAAGAATAAAATAATGGGGTTTGGTTTGTACAAAACACAGAGACGGGTACCTTAAAACATGAAAAAGGGGGTCGCTCACTATAGGTGTGAGGACGGTGTTTTGCTAGGGGTATGGGTCCCATTGGTTGGTCTCATGTGCGGGGTTGATGAAGCGGAAAGTGTCGCAGATGGGATTATGCTGATGGAGGTATGGTGGGCCAAATGCGATGCGCGGAGGTGCACTTTCAATCTGCTTGTACAATCTGGTCATCTGGGAAGGGGGTTTGAGTTTGAATGGTAAACTTGACCTTATGCATGATAGATGGATGGGCATGAGGTGCTTCTCGGACTGAAATGGTATAGCCATGGCATTACTTGTGCGGTAATATATGGTCTACTTTGGGTGACAAGCACCATGGAGGGGAGGCTCTACCGACCAACACAGATGTTTATCATGTGCAGGGTGAGGTGGTGATAAACGCGGTCGGGTATGAGGACCCTATGGTTTATTTCTGATAGAGAAATGATGTCAGGATATGCAAAGTTTTCTGGGACTCTATCATGCTGAGGGTAGAATGATACCTGCTCTGGAATTTTAGTGAACGGTGTTGTGGAAGGTTTGCGGGTTC
Source organism: Pinus albicaulis (assembly GCA_034641835.2). Classification (NCBI taxonomy): domain Eukaryota; kingdom Viridiplantae; phylum Streptophyta; class Pinopsida; order Pinales; family Pinaceae; genus Pinus; species Pinus albicaulis. The sequence continues at coordinate 169,843,023 of CM076583.1, forward strand.
TTCCTGCAAAAAAAAACTACCTCAAGTGAAATCATCTTCTTTTCATCAAAACATTATTGAAAGGAATGAGCTTTAAAAAGGAAGATGGGAGGGTGCATACCTGTCAGCGCTAGAAAATTATTTTTTTTCAGGAGTGTGAATGTGTGGCATCGCCTCTGTTTTCTTGGGAGCTATTACTTGGCTCCTAGTTTTGTTTTCAGTTGCGGCTGCCCCCAGAATGAGATCATTGGGGGGGGGGCGTTGCCGGTTATTGCCTGCTGTCTAGGATCTCCCTAAATACAGATTACTACTACCTAGGTGACCTTATGTCAAAGACCCAACCAAGCCATCTGCAATAATCGATGTGCCTGATAACTCAATAAGAGGAGGCAACCAGGTTCCCCTGTCCCTGGTTGGTGTATGGTGGCTTGGGGGGAGGAGAGACAAATGGATGTATTTCTGGTGACTTTCATTCCTCCTGTAGGTACTGGATCGTACACATTTCATCCCCGAATACCTGGGTGGAGGGATCCTCTTGATAGGATCGCTCGACCGCATGTAAGGCATCCCTATACCGTGGTATCTCTAGACAATGGTGGGTATAGTGCCCATAGGTGCCACAGAGAGAGCATGCGTGATTGGTACGTAGCGGTTTGCCTTTACTTTTTGTGGCAGGTTCCTTTTTTTGAGAACGCGGTGTCGAGATGTCTGCTTCGGAGCCAAGGAGTGGTTTTAACTTGTCCAACTCCGGACATATGTGGGTAGAGTGTCCTATGACATCACATATAGTGCAGGCTGATGAGTCCCTTTGCATGGTGGGGGTCACCGCTTTCTTTCCTCTTTTTGTAGTTTTCTTGGTCGTGATAACCAGTTTTGTAATGGGAACTTCCCTTGCGGGTGCGGTTGCGACTGTTTCTTGGGTGGGTGGAGGCTCCTATGGACTGAGGGGCTTTGACCCTGTGGCAATAATGTTGGTGGCTCCTGTTCTGGCAGGGGGAACGAGGTACCAAACTAGGAATGCCAACGATATGTTGGGTAACACCAATGTTGCCAAAACTTGCTGGGAGACGAAGCCAGCTGGAGGGTAGAGGAAATGGGTTTGGGAGGCGGCGTAGGCTAGAGAGGCTACCATGACCGATGCCTCAGTGTCGTTACTACTTGAGTCTGTGTCCAGACTAACCTCGGTGCTTGATGTGGACATCATGTACACTGGGGCCCCTATGGCATTGGGCGATACCTCAGGGATAATGGGAGGATCTCCTAGGAATGACCCTAGGACGGACGACGGTTTGAATTGGCCAGGGCCATATTCTTGGTACCATGAAAGACCGTCTGCGGCTATATCTACGTAGGGTGAATTACATCCTTGTTGGTTAGGGAAAGCTTTTCACTGTGCGTCAACTGGTCTACTGTAATGATTCGATCCTCGTGGGGGAACATTATAATGCAGAAGACAGAGGATGATATAGCAGACATGGCAGACATGTAACTCCTCCCAAGGAGTATGTTGTAATCCAAGTGAGCATCCAAAACTTCGATGTCTATGTGGACCGTCTTGCTGGCTAAGCAAACCGGTATATTTTGGTAGAGGCTGATGGGAGTCGAGGGATGACCGTCATATGCTCTGAGTGTGATGATGGAAGGTTTGAGTTTGGGGGATCCTAAATTTTGCCACACATTTTTTGATATGATGCATGTGGATGCACCCTCGTCTATGACACATCGGTGAATAGTGATATTATGTACCGATACTGGTATCTAGAAGGCGACCATGGAAGGAAGCCTAGGGGTGGCTTTGTATCATCATGTGTGTATCGGCGGGGTCAATAGCGCCTAAAGTGGAAAGAAGGGCTTTCCGTTGCTTGGGGCACGACTGCAGTACTTCTAATGCGGACATAGCAGCGAGTGATTGAGCTAAATCATCCACGATGCTATAATTATGGGCCGCTTTGGAGTAGTTACCTACTCTCCTATTAGGTCCCTTTGCCATCTTGGGCAACGGTTCTATAGCGATCTTTGGAATGGTCAAAGGTGCAGTCGGTGTGCTAGTACTAGCCCCTGACGTATTGGTGTCTGGTGGGGTGTCGTAGCTACGATTCAGAGTCTGGAAAAACATTTCTTCCCCAATCATGTAAATTTCATGGTTGCTTTTCCCGGGATTGTCTGGGTTTTGCTATTGAGTGCTGACCGTCCCTTGATGGGGGAAAGGTTCTTGCATCACCGCAGTTTGCTGGGAAGATCCTCCTTGTCCTCGGTTACTCTGTAACTTTTTAAGCTCAGGGAGTTCGGAACAATGGTGAGTATAGTGCCCGTACTCACCACATATTGAACAAGAATGGTTTGTTCATAGAGGTGGCCTTTTGCCTTGCCTTGGGGCAGTTCTTGGCTCCTGGTTCTGATTCCGATTGGAGTTACCTCCAGCCTAGGATCGCGGTGAGCGTTGTTGGTTTCTGCCCCCCTGTCCAGGGTTCCCTTTGGGCTTGTTTTTTGTCCTCTTCTTAACCATGTTAGGAGGGTAGTTCTCCTGATCATAATGGTGTGGTTGATTTTGGGACAGCTGCACAAAATTCACCTGTGCATTGGTTTGCGTAGGTGGGTTGTGTGCTTGGGACTGAGCATAATGTTGTCTTATGTCTGCACTTGGCCGTTGGGGGGGAGATCTTCCGTCAGTGTTTCTTCCTGCGTACTAGGACCCCTCAACCGGAGGATAAGGTCCTCCTTGGTGATACGCTTGCACTATTAGTCAAATTTTGCTGCGGCATATGATGACTTTGAAATCTAGGTTGAGACACACTCTGGGTAGAACTATGTGTGTAACCGAGATTTTGACTGTTGCTGCCTAGGTACCCTTGGGTCATTGACCCAATTAGTTTGTCTCTAGAGTTAGAAACGCCTGGCAATTCTTGATAAGTTTGCAGGCGCGGGGTGTTAGGCAGGATATTGTAGATGTATCCTGACTGCGTATAGATCAGTTCAAGCTGATGGGATTTATTGATTGCATCCTCTTCGGATGTGGCGTTGCGTTGCACCACATCCTTTGAAATCTCTGCCATCATAGTTTTCAAGAATAAATCTAAAAGGACTCGGTCGTCAAGTTTAGCTTTCCATAACGCCTCCATTCATGGAGATGCTTTGAGATATGGATGGAGGGGGATTGTCTGAAATGAGTCAGTAATTCCATTCCCGAATCGTGGTGAATGGGCAACTGAAAGTATGAGAGGAACGCAGTAGAGAGGGCGCTAAAGGTTCCATGTGAAGCAGGCGGTTGCTCCACGTACCATTTCGCGACCACTCCCATAAGAGTGCATTGAAATAGCCTCAACTGAATAGTATCGTCAATGATGCTATTCGATGAGCACCACAGGTGAAAGTTCATTACATGATTACCTGGGTCTTTCGCTTGCTTACCTTCGAACTTTGGTATATTCGAAGGGAGCTTCGTGGGCATGGGAGGCCAATTGGGGTCATGTGCGATGGGGTCATTTGTGAGCTTGGTTAAATCGGGTATATTCAACGTGGCTAAGAAGGGTGAGTGAGAGGTCGATGCGATGGAAACGTGTGAAGACACGAAGTTCTGGTTAGAACAAGGGTTAGTATGTGACGTACCCTGATGTGAATTCAGCTAGCTGTATGGGATTTGCTCCCCACCCCCTAGGGGACGAGGGGGGAGTGGTGTGCGGTGTGGTGTTGGGAGACCGACTAGGGTTCCCAACTAAGGTTGCTCCAAGAAAGGATGAACCAATGACTGTGGCAATGTTCTGTCTTTGATGCCTAAATGGAAAAAGACCTGGAACCCCTCCCGGTAATGGGGGGAGGTCCAAAAGACGTTTGGACCAACTAGGTTCCATTGGGACCGTTTTCGTGTCGACCATGTTAGGTTTTGGAAAACTTTGAGGGGATCAAGTCTGTGATCACGAAAAATTTATTGCCACATACATAAAACAAAGTGAAAATGAAATGAATTTTCCCTTTAACTTAATCTATGTGATCAATCAAGAAAAAATGGTTTTGTTTGTTTGCGCGTGATACTCAAAATCCTAGAAGACCTATTACATCCTCACACACTCCAAAGTAACTGGGCCTTGAGAAGGTTTCTTGTAAGTGTTGGCACAACGTCCCGTAAGAGTTGGCGACACCCCCAGTCAGCCAAAGAGAATCCACCAAGGTAAGGGTAGAGGGTCTGACGCTTGCCTGCATCGTCACCTTTAGGGTAAAGGATGCCCTAGTTTTTGGCCACTAAGAACCACCGTCCCACATGAGCATTCGAGTCTTGGGCTTCTTGGTAGTCAGCTAACAGTACCGAGTATCAGTCGGGTCAGGTAGCCCCAACTGATACCGCACGCATTGCGCCTAAGCCTAACCCCCTCTTAATCAGGTCTCTGCCACGCTCGAGTTTTCTTTTCCATGAACTGATAGGTGGATTTTAAATCTCCCTAAATACACAAATTCTATGTTTCAATATGAAGCATGATCAAGGCGGCTTATTGGATGCCTACCCCCTTGATCCTAACTTAATCTATAAATTCTTTTGTGGCCCCTGTGGGGAGAATTTAATGAGTTTTTTTAAATTAGTTTTAGGTGGCTTTCTTTACTTAATGGGTGAGTGTGTGTGAGCGTATGGTGAACAATATCATAGTTTGAACATATGATATTGGTGATCCTTTACAAAATTCCCCTATTTAAACTATGTGACGTTGTTCCTTGCTCAAATGGAAAACATTTGTAGATGATGGGCCGCTTCCAAATCTTCCAAGTTAATCTATGTGAGTAACTAAAGGGAGATGGTGAATCGAAAATGTAGAGCGTTCTTATGCTTGCCTAGGATCACCAAATGGTGCAAAGGCAGCAGAGATTACTTGCTCTAATCGGCGATTCAATCCTAGTCACACAATTTCTTAAATGCAAAAATTGAATTTAAGTTAAATAATTTCTACACTAGCTTATGCATGTGTGGTCCTGGGCCACTTACTTGGACTAGTTAAACTAAGTGTGCATATTAGAGTTTGCAAAAAACATAAATTGTTCGGAAAGAAATGGTTAGTTCACCCCTACTTAAACTATGTGAAGACTTTTTGCAAAAAACCAACTTAAATGAAAACTAACTCTATGCCTACAGAAAGCAGCAAAAAGTGAGTTCTTAGAAGATGTGGGGTATCAACACAAGTGCTGGAAGATACATTAGGGGCTTCCTAGCACACCTACAAGTAGAAAAATGAAAAATATAGGGAGAAAAATCTCAATCTGCAATTTGCGCGCAAAAATCCTTAACAGGTGCGCCTTCCTGCGGGCGAGTTAGTCCAGAATGCGCAATGCGCCTCTGTGAGGAAAAACTGCTCGCAAAAATCCTGCAAGTAAAAAGATTAGGAGCTGCCTTCTTCAATCTGTCACTTTAGTGAGTCTAGGGACTGTAAGATGGATCAGAGGACTGTTAGCTCCACTCCAGCATAGACAAAGGGTCTCCTGCAAAAGATGGCACAACCACATAAACTTGGAACACGTCAGTGGAGTCGCCAATCCTATTGAGGTGGATTAGTCACACAAGTGTACAAAATCGCAGCAGCTTAAAGAGTGTGGTCTACTCTTTAAACAATTGGTAACAGGCAGAAAGTGGGGGAGCTCAAAAGCATAACATTTAATGAAAAACAGTATGCTAAAGTATGCTCTGTTAAACTAAAACTAAAACACAAATATACAAAAGCTATAAAGAGAGTCAAAACAATAATAATGCAAATGATGGCTCGATGGCCTCTTCTTATTAAACGTTTGAAATGGAGAAGAAATTTTTCCCAATTTTCAAAGGGCCCCTAGGCAATGGCTCTAGGTCTCGATGCAAGGATGTTGCCTTCCAAGATCTGCCTCTGATGCAGTCTCCCTCTCTCTCTACTGTGGTGGACTAGGATGTTGGGTGGCCAACGATCGAGTCCTCTTTAGCTCCAGCTCCGGGTCACACACTACTGGTGTTGCTTGGGAAACTTTGGCCAGCATAACAATGTGATCACCATTTCTTCATCTCTTGATGGCTTTATATAGGTGAGTTTCAAATCCTCCTTCCCTCCCTTGGTACATGATGGATAGTGACCCAAGGGAGAGGTATGATTCCATTGTGTGCTCAAATATTCTTTTGTGTGCTCACATAGTGTCTAAGGAGGCGTTGGTGGTTGTCCTTAGGCGGCTTTCACACAAGGAGTAATTGTCTTTTGTTTGGTGTGGTCTCGAAAAGCGACTTTTTTCCATTTCCAAGAATGCGCGCTTATCGAGCAAAAAGGCGCGTAGAAGGTGCTCTTCTCGAAGGATAAAGCACGCAATTCAACATTTATGACTAGTTCAAATCTGATTTTCTCAAAACCTTAGAGATTTTAAATACTTCTTGATTCCATAATGTGTTCCTGCCCTGTAAATCCTTAGGCTTGACATTAATTGATGTCTTCTTCTGCTGTACAATTTTCTAGTGTTAACACTCACCATTCTAAAAATAGACATACACCTAAAAATAGCCTATGTGGGCCCCACCTAGTGTAGGTGCTTAATTTTCACTAGGATCTAGGATGTTGCTTCCGGATGCCAATTTCATTGTTTCTTGTTGCAACCTTCAACACTCCCTCTCAACAAGAAAGGAATTTCTTTGCATGTGACATGCAACTCCATGCATTCACCCTGCGATTTTTGTGTGCAACACTTCTCTAGTGTTTCTCACACATGCAACACTTCTAAAACTAAATAGCCTCCAAATAACTGAATCAATATAATGAATATGTCATCAAAGTCTTATGACTTCTGCTTGTACCAACATCACATGTCTTCTGGATCCACTGCGCTATTAACCTCTGCATCCATGCACTCTGCACTTGCTTTCAACTCTGATCCACTCACCAGTATCTGACACTGTCACTTTGATTTCATGTCCTCATGACATCTGACTGCATCAATCCAACTGATCCTGCTACTGCTCCTCTGTGGGCTCCTCGTAGCCAGGTTCGATTCATGATATCCACACCATCTCAATGAATCCTGCCCAAAAATTTCTTCTTGGGATTACTTAACCATGTCGCCCCAACTCTCACTTGGTGGTATAGCCACATGCACTCCCTCTGCTCATCTGGCTTGGAATTTCTCTGCATGAGTGGTTTCTCCCACTCCATGATCCTCATCTTGTGGTTGCTCCACATCCCGAGGTTCACTCTTACTTTCATGCAAATCCAGCTCCCTCTCAAGGGTCAATTGGATGGCTTTCTCACACTTCCCAATGGTAGGAAGATTTGTAGAAATCGCATCTACATCAAATCTATAGAGATTCTTAACTTGAATCCCAACCTTCTTGGCTTGCCCTATTGCTTTGTGTCGCAGGAAAAAATTTCCTTCACTAAAGACAACATCATAGCCTCTATCCTCTACCATTGCGACTGAGACTAAATTTTTCTTCAAATCTGGAACATGCATAACATCTTTTAAATGAAAGATTTTACCTGATGCCCTCTGAAAGGTAATGGTACCAATGCCAATCGCACTGTATCGTCCATCTTTTCCCAACTCAATATGCATCTGGAGATATTTCTCCTCCAAGTCACTAAAAAATTTCTTATCTCTCATCTTGTGAAAGGAAGCACCACTATCCAAGTACCACCCCGATCCCAATGCACTAGACACCATGCATGCGATCAATGAGAAGTCAAGCTCAAATTGCGAGGCAAGAGCCTCACCAGCGGCAGCTCCAGCAGCCATCCTGTTCTTCTTCTTTTGTGGACAATTTGTGGCAATATGTCCATACTCGTGACAGTGAAAACACTTCACTTTGGACGTGTTGTGCTCCTTGCCATCTTCACCGGCCTCAGATTTAGAATGGAATTTCTTCCCCTTCCCCTTCTTCGCCTTGGCAGACAAAGCATAATCCTCTTCATCATCATGCTTTGATGAAGAGCCATCTCTGGTGTTCCACCTGAACTCCTCCTACACTAGATCCGACCACGGTCATTCCCAATCCTGCAGTTTTTCTCGTCTGTTGACAGAGTCTTCATAACTGTGCCAACTCTTAAGAAGTCCCAAGAGAGCTGACCAAATCATCATCAACAATGCTTACTCCTACACTCCCAAGCTCATCCCTGCATTGGAAAAACTTTGTTAAGTATACTGGAATAGTGTCGTTTTGTTCCATCTTGATCTTCCGGAGTTTATACTTCAGCGCCAATTTCCTATGGTCGTTGTTGCTTTGGAAAAGATCCATCAAAGCCTTCCACATAGCATATGGAGTGGCTTTCCCATGAAGGCTTGAGATAATGTGGTCTCGTACACCTTCCTGTAGAATCCTCCTCGCCCTTGCTACTTTCTTTTGCCATGCATCAAGTAATGCGGCATTTGTCGAAGTAGGCTTTGGAACATCTCTGTCGATAAATTCCTTCAAGACATTATCTTCGAGCACCACCTCCCTCCTGTCCTTCCATGCAATGTATTTTGAGCTACCCTTGAGTGCATACTCTAGCCACAAACAATTGAAAGCCATTTCGATGTTTACTCAATTGTCCCACCAAGAAATTCTTGCAGCAAATTCGAATTGTTTCCACCAACAAACTCAACTACTGCTTCAATATTTCAATCTTCTTTGCTCGGATACCATGTAGAAATTATACAATATGCATGTATATCCTCGATTCTTCTTATCTAACAATTAAATTCCACTGTTAAATATAGAATCGCTTCTATAAAAATTCTGTCGGAAATTTAAAACAAGATCGCCAATTGCAAACAAATAAAGAAAGATCAACCACACATAACACAAATGTTTTTACTGGGAAAGCATAAAGCTAAAAATCCCACTATCATATATTATGTATATATCATGGATCATGAAACAATCTAATACAAAACTCTAATCCAAGAGCTCTCAGTACAATATACAATCGTCTCACACTGTCATACACAAATTGGAAAATACATGCACCAATTTACTGCCTCCACTCCGCAATCCCTGGTGGTCAAGAACCTTTGAATGAATCAATTCTAGCCTGCCTTGACTGCGCAGTACTCATAGACATCTTCAATGTGTGTTTGGTTCCAAGAGTGCACCCATTAATGTCACAACTGATAGTCAAACTGTCCCTTCCACCTATCTTTCAACTGGGTCTCCACTGGATCTGACATGCATGTAGTTAACAATAGTAAATCTTTAGTTGCATGTGAGATCACTCCATGTGAATTAATTTAATATTTAATTCATTGATCTCTCACTAGTGTATATTTAGTTACAACTAGTTACAACTAGCACAATTGAGTTTAACTCACTTAACTGAGTTAAACTACTTTAAAATTCACATAATTACACATCCAACTCTGTTACAACTTTGAATCACTCAGTTACAACTAAAATCAACCTGCATGTCCCACCAACCACCCTTCGAACTTGAAATTCCTTCAGCTAATTGGTTTGCTACTTTAATTAACTGAAATCAAGTGCTTCAAGAGAATAGATTATTATTTATTGTCTAATTATTATTAAGAGATAATAATAATTGACATGCATTCTATTTTTAGACATGCAATCCACGAACCAAATTCACACATGCATTCCAAAAATAGATGCCCATCTATAAATAGAATTTTCTCAACCATCTATAAATAGGCTCTTGCTATAAATAGAATTCGCTGACCATTCTAAAAATAGACATACACCTAAAAATAGCCTGTGTGGGCCTCACTTAGTGTAGGTGCTTAATTTTCACTAGAATCAAGGATGTTGCTTCCGGATGGCAATTTCATTGTTTCTTGTTGCAACCTTCAACATGATATGTGACTACATGGATGTACTAATGCCAATTGGGATCTTTTTTTATAAGATGAGCACATATGGGTGCTACTTTAGTATGAGATCTGCCATGCTATTTCTGGATGAGAAGTATATAGCTTTGACCACAACCGAGGTTGAATACGATATTGCAGGCATGACTAGCTGTAAGGCAGGTTGAAGAAACTCTTTAAAAAATTATTTTGAACATGTTCTGGATGTGACAGTGATACATTGCTATGATAAATCATGGGACCTATTTGGTAAAGATTCCATTATATTGTTGGGACTGAGATATCTTTGGTTGGTGTTGCTGCATAAGACAAGCTTATGCTTGTGGTTGCTACCTCCGTGAGAGGGAGGATGAATAAGGTATCCTTTTGTGATACATATTTTTGTTCTAATATAATATTTGATTTGACGTTCTACATAAATAGGATACTGTTGTTATTGCGACATGATGATTAAGTTGGTACCAGATATAAGCATGATGATATGTTTATGATTTGTAGAGAGCACGACTGATCAGAAAATTGAGCCAACTCTTCCCCCCTACCAAAGCTCACAGGGTGAGGAATTGAGATGGAGGGCCCCTGGGTTAAGGGATGTATGGAGAATAGGGTCGTAGATGTTGCTCCCCTATCTATCACCTATAGGGTCGGAGATGTTAACTGCCCTATCTTGTTCTCTGAAGAGTATACCCCAGTTTTCATCATACCCACAAGTTGGACTTGTAGGGAATATCGCTCCCCGTCTAGCCAACAAGTTGAGAGTGTACTTGGGGGTGTACAACCCACGTTGATTATGATGCAACTGTTCTACCACATGACTCTTAAGGGTCATTTTTGGGAAGATTAGTGGGCAATAGGATGGGTTGAGATGTGCTCCCTTATATCACCTATTGCTTGATATGGGGTTGAAGATGTTTTTCTCCCCCATTAAATTCTAAGTTGAGATGTGCTCCCCAATTTTGATTTTTGGGTTGAGATATGCTCCCCTATGTAGTTCTGAGTTGATACTAAGCTCCCTGATTTATTTTCAGGTTGAGATGTGCTCCCTGATATTGTTTCATATTGAGATGTGCTCTCTGACATTATAGAGCGTGGTAGCTAAGGCTCCCCTCCGATATCAAATTCTTCTTCTTTTAGATTTGAGAATGTTCAACATATGAGTAGGCACACTCAAGAGATAAGCAAGAATAAGAAAGAGATGAGTAGAGATGAGAAATGATGATATTTGATGAAAAGATACTTAAGATTGGATATTATTTGATGACAAGATTCTTGCGATGATTGCATGATGCAGTTGGAATTTCTCCCTAGCTGAGAGGGAGTGTTAATTTGGAAACTCAGTGACAAATTCCAACCATGGGAGGAGATTCCTCTTTTTGATAGGACCAATTTTGACTGTTGAAGCACGCAATTTGGACAATGGAAAGTGTAATTTCGAATTAAATCACACATGTGCATATTTGATCAGGTCGACCCTAAATCAAATTGGACACCCTTGGAAGGCTAAAAATACAAGTGACCTCAACCTCAATTGGACATCATATTGGATCATTCTTCTATTCTCTTTAAAGAAGAAGATGTATCGCTATTTAAAGAAGAACATCATGACAAGACAACCACAAACCAAGAAGAAGAAGCATAAGGACCAAGTGAGCCTATTCAACCTATAATCATTCCCGAAACAAAGAAGAGGCCAAATTGGTTAAATGCTACACTTGAAGATGCCGAAGGACATGGAGCAACTAAAGGGTATTTTAAAGAAAGCCAAAGACTGAAGAGATATTCAACATACGTAGCATACATGTCAAAATTAATAGAAGCAAAACCAACTACCTTTGAATAATTCACTCATCAAGAAGAAGGGAGGGAAGGTAATGCGGGAAGAATATCAATCCATCATGAAGAATGGGGTTTTGGAAATCATTCCTAGACCAAGTGACAAATCAGTTGTCACCTACAAATGGATTTACAAAATCAAAGAAGGAATAGACTATGAAAAAACCTTTGCTCCTAATGCTAGGTATACTACTATAAGATATTCAGTTTCGCTAGCTGCTACTATGGAATGTAATATCCATCAAATGGATGTCAAAACAACATTTATAAATGGAACCATTGATGAATAAGTATATACCCAAGGATACACATATTTGCAGACTCAATAAAGCTATATATGTCTTGAAGCAAGCTCCTAGGGCTTGGTATGCAAGAATGGATGCATATTCTTTAAGAATTGGGTTCGTCAAAAGTTATGTCGATGCAAACCTCTACATCAAGATATTGAAGAATGAACATGTCATTATACTACTATATGTGGATGCTTTGTTTATTACAAGCATGGAGCGCAAAATTATTGAATGCAAGAAAATGCTGGCAACATAATTCGAAATGAAATATTTGGGACTCATGCACTATTAATTGGCTTGGAAATCTCGCAGAAACCCACTAAGATATATATTTTTCAAGGTAAATACATAATCAAGATGTTACAAAAGTTCGGTATGATGGATTCCAAAACTATGGCTACTCCCATGATCATTAATCTCAAGAAGTTGAGAAGCTCCAACTCTAGTCTTGTCGATCCTATTAGCTATCATAAGTTAGTGGGTTCTCTGATGCACATGGTAATACAAGACCTGATATATGTTTTACTATAAATGTTCTTAGTCAATTTTAGTTGGAGCCTTTTCATGACCATTGGATAACTGCCAAACATATCTTGAGATACCTACGTGGCACCATACATCACTGCCTAAATTATGATGGAAAGGAATTCAAGTTAACAGGTTTTACAGATTCCAATTGGAGTGGCAATGAGACTTATGGAAGGATCACTACCGATGGATGTTTCAGTTTGGGATCTACAATGACGTCATGGATGAGTATAAAAAAAGATCCTATTTCATTAAGTATTTTCGAAGTGGACTATGTTGTTGCATGTAAAATAGGAAAATAAGTTTTTTGGTTAAGAAAACTATTGCCAGATTTGTTTGGAAAGCCTCTGGATCCTACGGTGATAATTTGTGGTAATCAAAGTAATGTCAATATGTCTGAAGACCTTGTATTCCATGCAAGGATGAATCATATCAACAACAAGTACCACTACATCCAGAGTTTGGTACAAGATGGGGTCGTGAAGCTACACTATATTCTAACAGATGAACAAGTAGTTGATGTGTTGACAAAATCTCTTCTGAATAAGAAGTTTGAATATCTTAGAAGCATGTTTGGATTGGTTGATGTTACAAATTTAGTTGGTAGGGAGACATGAAGCATCTTATGGCAAGATGCTTGGGAGGACATCTGGTCGACCTGTGTGTTAATGTCAAGATCTCGTAGTAGAGAGGGTGGCGTTAGTCATGGAGCTCTGACCTTGTATACACACCTAGATACCTGGGTTGGTGATAGAGCTTAAAAGCATGATGATACCTAGAGTGGCTAAAGCTTAAGTTCACCTTAGTCCGACTCGATTAGAGTACCCTGGTCAGGTATGTAATATGTAGCACTAAGTGTGCTAGAACTCTTCATGGTTCATTTCATTTTGAGATCTTCCATGAACCTTAATATGTATGTAATTATGAATACCTCCCTAGTTAAGAGGGAGTGTTGAAGAATGTAACTAGTATTGGTCTTCATAATTGTACTTATCAAAATAATTTTTATTGTTAAAGGAAATAACTTATTAAAGCATGGGTTTCGTGCTTGGGTCAAATGTTTTCTAGGTCAAAGCCTCCATTCAAGGCTTCTAGTTTTTGTCTTGAGTCATTAGAGTCATTGTCATTTTTATTAGACCCTTATTGGGATTTTGTGTCATGTAAAAAGAATTAATTTTTAGTCAAAAAGGTTATTCGTCACCTCCACACCAAGTCAGCCCTGTCCCCACTCAGTTGGCCTAGATTAGGGAAATTGGACCCAGCATAAAGGCTATATATAGAGAGGCAGTTCGACCTATTTGGATCACTCACTCAACAAGTTCGATCTTCAAGGAAGAGAAGAAAAAAATAAAGCGAAATAGCTGAAGAAGGACGAAAGAAGCTGGAAATACCTCATTCGAGTTTTTGGGCTACCTATCTCTGACACGTGCAAAGTTTATGGGCTATTTCTATGGCCTAAATTCTATTACTGGGGACCAAAATTCTAGATTGAAGTTGTTGCTTGGAGACTTTGAAATGGATCATCTATTTAAGGGAAGGGTTGACTTGGTGATTGGTGGAGGTCTTTGTCTAGGTCTAAAGGGTCGTGAATTGTCTCATCTTGATTTGAATCTACTAGTGGAAGAGTTAGATTGGGTTTTCCCCTTGAAGTGGTTTTGTTATGACTGAGTGCCCACATCTTGTGTCTCTTGTTCTTGTGGTCTTCATATACATATAATTTGGTAATTTATTGGTGAAAGATAAAGTAATAAATAAGTAAACTAAGCCAACATAATTCACAAGTAATTATCAAGAAAGGAGAATCAAACCCTAATTCCTATAAGCATTGATTTTTCAACACATGACAATTCATACTTAACACTTCCCATTTGTCCCTTCTATCCACATCAAATATTTGGGTTGATTGATATTTACCACTATTATTGGTTCATTATTTTCCTCATCCTTGAGTAGGGAGTTGGAAAATTTACCCTAATAGGTTGATGTAGTAGAAACAAGAGAAATAACACGAGCCATAATGATAAAATGCAAAATATTGGCTCAGATATCATGAAGTGTGTGGATAAAAGTCTGGCCTAAGCTTGGCCCCACTCATTAGCCCTCATCCAATACTTGGCTAATGCATGAGCTATCAAAATGAAAGGAGCTATGAATATCCCAACCCTAATGAACAATAAACCACTTCATCATTAAGGGGTCAATGATGCATAACTGAAAGCTTTTAACCCGAGCTATGCAAGGAAAAGAAAATTAATAAATAAAAAGGTGCATCAAAGGGGTAGTAAAAAAATGTTGAGAAAAAGGGTAACTTAGGTGTGATGATTGCTCCCTCTTTACATCATAACGCTAAAGGATGATGAAATTTCATAGAGGGTACAAAGACTAGCACATCCTCCATTAAGTAAACCCTTACGATATCACCGACCATTTTCACTTGCTAATTGATGGGTCAACCTAAGAACTGTTCCTTCCCTTAGGGTTGGAAGCACCTAATAGGGACTTTTAATAATCCTCTCATCTCTAACCATGGTAACATGTTTACAAATCATAAGTTAGGAGGAAGACATTTGAAGATGATGCTTGTGTGAAGTACTTTGATGCATTTTGCATTAAATATGATCTACTATTATACTCTTATGATTATTTTACCTATGATAATGCTCTCACTTGATTTTGGGCATATCCTTCAATTTTTTACTCGCAGGTACAACTGCCATCCCTTGAGGGATTATATGATGCTTCTCCAACATTTCAAAGAGGATGTTTAACACCATTTAATGACCATTTTGATCACCATAGCTAGGACATTGAACACCTTTTGAGGAGCATTGACTTTGGGATGTATCCATCATTGGCGATGACCTACTATTCTCTTGCGAAAGCCTGAAACATTTTACATTTGAGCCATGATGTTAGCCAAATAGCTAATGCACCCCAAAGATGACACCCCGGGTTAGCATTGCACCTTCTTGATGGATGTTTCCCTATTTCTAAATTACTTTGATAATGATAATGACCCGAGACCCCGCTAAAGGGGATGATACACTTCTCTGGATAATGATGTCATGGCCTAAGCTTGTAATGTTCCCTTAATGTGACTTCGAGTGATGAAATGGACTTGGTTGATGGTGACATATTGATGAGGAAGGTTTTTCTTGATGATTAGACACCTTCTTGATGAGGGGAAGGCCTTTTTGAATGAAGAACACTCTTTAACCCATCCATGACATATTTTGATGGAGATATCCACTTTTAGAGAATGATGTCACCCTTCGAGGCCTTTTTACTCACATGCATCGATTAAAAAGAGGCTTCTTATTATGTTTTTATCATTGAGTTAACTATGTTTTAGATTAACATGTAAAAAAACTTGTAATCACATATTTTATTATTTTCAAGTATTTTGGCCAATTTTACTAATAAATCGACTTGGTTGCCCTCCTATAAATAAATTTGATTTTGAGACAACTCATTGTAACACTCACTCATTGGTGAA
The DNA here is from genome assembly GCA_034641835.2 of Pinus albicaulis. NCBI lineage: Eukaryota > Viridiplantae > Streptophyta > Pinopsida > Pinales > Pinaceae > Pinus > Pinus albicaulis. The sequence goes on from CM076583.1 coordinate 169,858,935, forward strand.
AAAGTGTGCATTATTGTTCTCTTTTCTCTTGGACGCAATGGAGCATTGATTGAGCACATTGTCTCGGAGAGTATATTATAATTGGAAGGAATTTTCTCTTGTGATTTTGTGTAATTTTATTTTATTTTCTTTCATTTTGTCATTGTTGTAGAATTAATATTTTATTGATATTTTCATCTTATGTATTGAATATTTTATGGCTCTAACATTTCCTTTGCAGAATTATCTCCATTTGATTGAAAGCCACTAGTGTTTTGATAAAGATATTTTTTTTTCGTGACTCTTGTTCCATTGGTCCTTAGCCTTTGACCTCAACTTTGACTCTGTATGCCCAAGATTGAGAAAGGGACTCGTCTATTTAGTGTATCAACCCTTGGCCAAAAATTTAAAACCCTAAAAAAAAAATTATGTTTTTAGATTAAGATTATATTATGCAAAATCTGCATTAAATAACATAAAATACATTGAGCTTTATAGACATAGCGTTAGGCTTTTCATACAACAAATTGGAAAAGCAAAAACACCACTTTTAATGTGTTTTCAGCCACTTTTAGGGCTAACGTCTAGAGTTTTATAGCTTTTTATACATTTTCTGCCATTAAAAAATTATCATAACTTATTTCCTTGTTTACTCATTCAATGGTATGTGTTTGTTTATTGCTTATCATCGATTATATGCTATTATATTATTGTTAGTCATAAATATTGCATGTTGTAAATTATGTTGTTTAAAAACCCTAATTTATAATAGCAATTGGTAATTTAAAGGTAGCATGTGTTTCAGACCTATTTGAGCCTCTCTTGGACTATTAAAGCCCTCTAGATTTAGCCATAAGTCTTTTGAACTTGTTACCTTAAATGATCTCTCATCTCACCTAGAGTCGTACTTTATTAAACATTATCCTTAGGTGTTTTATTTCACTTGAAAGTTCTTGGATTATCTAATCTCCAAGATTTGTTAGGAAAACCTCTCTTGTGGGTAAAATATCCATCCACAAAACAACAACGAAAAAATTACTAAAGTGATAGTAGTGGTTGATCCCATTGTTGTCTTTAATCTAGAATGTTTGGTGAGGCTTTGCATTAAGGTGCTAGCTTTTGTGGTAAGAGGACTCAAAATCCAAAGAAAATACTAAATATAAATTGAATCACCAATTTTTTTCGTTCTAGAAAAGTGCAAAATTAAAAGCTATTGAGCTCATAAATCATACCATTTTTCAAATTTTCAAAAATAAATGATTTAAGAAGGTTAACATCTCTTAATTATTTATATTTCTTAACACTAAAAAATATGAGTTAGTAGTTATATTTATATTTGTATTTCTTATCCCATTAGTGAGTAAACATGGATCTTTCTACATCGATCCTAAGATATTAAACAACTCTACTCCATATCTCAAATGAGTATAGCTAGCTAACATCATTCATATTAATATAAAAATTTAAAAACATAAACAAGATCAAATTCATTTCAAAGAATTCCAATTAATATAAAAATTTAGAAACATAAGCAAAATTAAATTCATTACAAAGAATTTAAAAGTTTGATGCTAGTTGAAACAACCCAATTCATTCATATGAAAAATATGCACTAGTTACCATTAAAGAAGGCAGACACCCAAATACTTTTTACTCTTGGGAACAATAATAAAGTTGGAGTGAACAAATAAATTAAAAAATAAAAAATCACATGGTTTATGACAATATTGATGGTCTTACATTAATAGCTATGCAAATTGTTTTCATAGATCCATATTGTAGGATGAAGTAGTAGGTCAAATTCACAAAACATACCATCACAACAAATATATATTATATATAGTTTAATGTCAGACAAATCCAATCTATAGATATCTGAGCATGGACATTGGAGTGTAGTAGTAAGTCAAATTCACAAAACATACCATCACAACAAATATATATTATATATAGTTTAATGTCACACAAATCCAATCTGTAGATATCTGAGCATGGACATTGGAGTGTAGAAAATTTACAAAGTTGAACACATGACCACTCTAGTAATGATAAAAAAAGCCCAAAAAAAATAATGTTATGAAATTAGTTAAAAATGTTCCATTCAATTTTTCAAATTTTCCTCTATTTCTTGTTTACTAATTTTTTATGGTTTTTTATATATATTATTGCCACTTCCAACTTCTTGTTCTCGCAAATTTGGGTCCAGTTTGTAGTCATATCAGATACACTGACATATCCAACCTATCCCATTCCAAAAAAATAGTGCAATTAGATGGTGGTCTTAGCCCTGGTTTCATGATCCCCTTTTTAGAGGGACTCATTGTCTCAAGGAGACAAACCAAACCAACCATTTGGCTCTCACTCCACGCTGTGTGTGTTTTATGTTCAATTCTCATCAAGATCTCTTGGTCACCAATCGTGGGGTGGTGGTCTTAACGTTGCTTTGGCAATCCAGAAGGGGTCATTGACTAGGGTGGAGACCGTCCTACTTAGTCACTTCACTTTGTGCGTCTCATGTCTCATATTCTTCAGAGCCGTTATCTAAGGGCTACTTTTATTGACTCACTTCCCTTTGTGTGTTGAGCCATTATCTAATGGCTACTTTTATTGAGTCGTATAAAGGTTCTGTTATAAAATCTCTGTTTTATTTTTTATTTTTTTATTTTAATAATTTGTTTCCTCACTGTCTTCTTTGTCGAAAATTTGGGTACCTTCCCGCAGTCCTTGAAACCTGTCTTTGGCCAAAATTCTGTGCAACATAATTTTACCTACATATTTCTCATGAAATCTTGATTTCTTATTTTTAAAACTTTCTTGCACAATATTTCATCAACCAAGGTACTGATATCATTTGTCAACCAAGGTGTTGGCATCATTTACCTTCGCATGCTTTGTCATCGAATTTGGAATTCACTTGTATGCCGTTGAAAACCTTGTTATGATACAAACTCAGAATAATAAATTTTTGAAGCACATGGATTCAAACCAACCAGTTTTTATTTATCTATATCATCGAAAAAAGTACCAAGTTTGCCGAGTTTTACCAACATGCTTCTGATGAAATTTTAATTTCTCATTTTAAAACTCTCTTGCACAATCTTTCCTTGACGAAAGTTGGTAACATGTGTCTTCGTCACGTTTTGTCATGGCATTAAGTATATGACTCATTTCGTTACTGCAATCTGGGGTTAACAGATGGCCTTTGAAAATCTTGTCATGTTACTATTCTGAATAATAAATTTTGGAAGCAGGGTTGCTTTAAACCAACCAGCTTTTATTTATTTATATCATCAAAAGCAGAACTAAGCTTGCCGAGTTAAAGGTTTACAAGCCACATCAACACACTTTAACTAGCATTAAATGTTGCATATACATTTATTTCGTGTCCTATGAAATGTCCTTCCCAAACATTTTAAAGATGTTAGATCTAAGACTTTTGTGATCCATAAATTAGATAAATGTCTTTCGGATTAATCACATTGTTAGGATCTGGTTGACGTTTCGAACCAACTAATGTGGTTCATCCTCAGGAACAAATCCAAAACATTAATCCAGACAATGTGATTAATCGACCAAATCCTAACAATGTAATTAATCCAAAAGACATTTATCCATTTTAAAGATGTCAAGCTTGGAAAGTATGAATAATTCGAATTCAATGTGTTTTCATTTTGATGCAAGTCCTGAAACCAAGTATAAGCTAACTGAAATTTAATTTCTGAAAGTAAGATGCCAACGAAAAGTTTCCATAAAGAGGGCCAAGATGTCACAAAATATATTCTCCAAAGAGGAAAATTCAGCAAGTGGCAAAAGCAAAAGAAAGACATTTGTGCCTCATTCGGTCAGGTGTACACATTCCATAAAGAGGGCCAAGATGTCACAAAATATATTCTCCAAAGAGGAAAATTCAGCAAGTGGCAAAAGCAAAAGAAAGACATTTGTGCCTCATTCGGTCAGGTGTACACCAAGGCACAATGCCAACTTAAATTCAGCTAATTCACGTATGTACCCAAGGTGGGTTTTAAAAAGACAAAACTGGCAAACTAAATCATTGGGTTAAGGTCTGTGTTTGACCCATAAAACATTCATTCCAGAACATGTTTGTTTGCTAAAATCAAAATTAGTCTTTTCTAGAACTATAGCAAGGAATTAAAGAAATTTGTTATGGAGAAGTTCTGTAAGCATATATGGGGAAAAGAGTTGGGTAGAAAGACGTACTATCATACTATGTTGAGGAATTCAACCCCACTTGTGATCTCCAACAAAAAGAGTACATTGAGCTAGCATTCCGTGGAGAGAAAAAATTCTTATTGCTCAATTAAGAAGTAACTTGCATCAACTTCGGTGTGAAACAAGATGGTGGAAAGGACCTAAAGAAGCTTGGGAAGAATGGGTGTGTACTTTTTGCACTTCTGGGGCAGCAGAATTGGAAAATCATTTCATTTTGGAATGTGATGCTTTCAGAGAAATCAGGGACAATTATGGCAATATGTTAGCATCGTTCCCTTGGCATTGTCATTTCAGCGAGGGGACTGTTAGAAGGTTGGGCCTGCTGACCATCAATTTGAATAAGTGAATGATTGAATTGCATAAGGCGAAAAGCAGGGAGGCTGGTGGTCCCATAGACTATTTTTAGTCTCGTGGACATCAAAATATCATTCATTCATTCTATATTCAACACAATTTTCACCATATTTTGCAATATAATCCATATAAAGCTAGAACCCATTGTTCACTAAAATCTAAATCAGTCTTTTATAGAACTATATTCAACACAATTTTCACCATATTTTGCAATATAATCCATATATGACCAGAACTCATTGTCCAGGACAGAGGGAAAAAATTACTTCCCGACTCTTGAAGCCGATATTTTTTCCTACTGGCTCCAGGGAATTGAAACCTCAATGTCAACATATCAAGAGTAACTTCACAGTAGATTCTCAGTAATATTGACCATTCTTTCCCTCCACAAATTATACGACTTACATTGCACATGTAAGGTTTGTGAAAAACTTTAAAAATACATTTCTCACAATGTACAATTATGTGCATCAAGAAAAACAATTAGCTCTTTTACTTTAGTTCATTTACAAAAGAACCTGGTGCTTTCCATCTAGTAAGATTACAAAAGTACCTGGCTCTTTTGGCCGAGTACCTTTACAAAAGAACCTGTTAGCCTTCCATAACCATTTATCATCATCTTTCATCTCAATTCTTGCTTCAAATGTATGGTTGACCTATCCAATACAACGGTCTGCATATGGCATAGCCCTTTCAGAATGCGTAATCCTTTCATGTTTCAAACCCACAATACATTAAAATGCAAATGATTAAAATGACTGATAATCACAGTGAGAGAATCAAATATAAGATTTAATCACATTAAAGTAAATATTTTTTGTTCTATGTCATAGATCCATTCCAAAAATAACTACAATCAATACAGGGATAGAGCAACCTAGGGATTTGTGGTTCCTGTAAAAGATATACTTTATCAAGCGACTACAAATGTAATGTAGCTGGTACCTGAGGCAGAGGTGGAAGGATTGAATCTGCAAGACCTTCGTTTAGAGTAACAGGAAGAGGTGGCATCTGGCTCATTATCCCAGGCATATCTTCCATGCTGCACAAGAAAGCAGTTCAATACGCTTTATTGTTGCAAATATCATTTCAATGAATGTATTGCTGAGGGTCTGGAAAGTAACTTAATGTAAATATCATGGAAAATAATGGAATATATTGGCAAGTGGAACTTGGATATGAAAAACAGCCTTGTCTAACTATTATACATTTTGGAGTTTTTGGCAGGAATCTGGCAAAACAATTTCCGGTAAAATTGTGATCTTTTGCTGTTGAAAATGCATTTTTGATTGCATATATGGACTCAGCATCCTGAAAAACCCCTGGGACACTTGGATTTTGAAAAGTTCACAACTCAAACTTGTGATTCCAACAAATCCCTACCAGATTCTGGGCATATTCGACCGAAAAATATGCCTGGAAAAATCCAAAACATATAACAGATAGACTACGTCCATGAAAAACTAAAAAAAATGGGCAAATTTTGGCAACTTCAAAAAATTGGAAAAAAATGGGAGAAATCACAGTTTGCAACAGTGACACACATAGCATAGCATTTATGATTTTAGCATATATGTACATTCTTATATTTATGCAACAAATCATTCTTCCTCGGATATTTTACAAATTTGAGTTTAAAAAACATCAACACGATGGCTAAAAGTAAGCAAAAGGCATTTACAGTTGTTGAAATCAAAATGTGCAGGGCATTATATTTTGAACTTGAATAACAGAATGACTTATAGGAAAAGTCGCATGAAATTACCGTTTACTTCAGATAATGTTCTGTCCTAAATTCAAACCCTAAATCAAGGATGAAACAGCTGGAATCATAACTACTTACTCCTTCAAAATTGCAACAATGTTGTCTCGGGTCCGACAGAGGAGGTTCATGTTCTCTTGTATCTGTTTGACAGACAAAAAAGATATATATTAGATTATAGTAAAGAACAATAAACAGCAGCAAACTTATTCTGCTGTTAGCAACGGACTTAAATTTCCGAGAAAGCAATGGGATTTCTGATCAATAAACAATTTCAATGAAAAATAAATAGTAGATAAGCTTTACAAAATAGTTTCTGACATTCTTCCTACATGGAGATTCTTCACAAGAAAATATTTCAGTGGCTATTTTTGTAGATAGGTGATTAGCATAATATGAATATAAGTAAGCATTGATAGTTTATTATGAGCTTACAAAGATTCAGATTTTGTATGAGTACAGATTTAATGACCAATATTCTAGAAGAATACAAGGGTGTGAATGATGTGGAAATTTTTTGGAATTCCAAATTCAGTAATTTCACCTCTTTAATTACAGGTTTCCATGATCTTAACCCTGTAATTTTTCAGCCTTGGGGATGCTATGAAATATAAACAAAACAGCAGCAGCAATAAACAATATTTCAATAATTAACAACTCCAAATGTCTATGCTATGCAAGAAAAAAGACACCAAAGTGTTTTGATGATTCTCATCCCTCTAGGGCAATGTTATCATGCATAAACCAGATCTGAAAACTCTTATTTACAACAATAAATACGTCTGTAAAATAGTGTTTATTTCCTTCAATTATATTGTTTAAACCAATTAACATAATTGCCCTTAATTTGTATCAAATCAGCAAGACGCACATAGCTGGAAATTACAAACCATCTAAGTTGCATGATACAGGGAAATATAAATGTATATTGTTGAGATTTTGAGGTAGCATCGGGTGTGCTCTAGCCTTGAAATTTTGTGGAAGGGCTAAGACACACGGGACCTCCAAAACCTAGAAAGCATTTGGAGAAATTTCATCTAGTGTATGAGATATCCAAATAATTAATTCTTTTAATGAGGGCCCTAAGTGTAACTTAGGAAATTAGAAAAATAAAAGTGAATTAATTAAACACGTGATAAAATGTTCTAAGTGACATGGATCAAGCAGTCTTTTAATCTGAGCCGTCGATTAGAGATTAGATCACAACCGTTGGTTTTCCAACGAGAAAAGTATAAAGAAAAGGCTTGGGGTTAGTTGGAGACACACACACATTGGCAGAGCACTGAAGCTAAGTCGAATTTCTGGGGCGGGGTTTTGCTGAGAAATTCGAAACGAGTTGCAGTGCAGTGAGGGGCAGAGATCGGCAAGGAATGATCTGATCCAAGGCCGAGAATAAAACAAGGCAGAGGAATAGTGAGTACCAGTAAACGCAGAGCCAGCCAAGAGGATGCAGTTCAACCAATACCACGCAGACGCTGCGTAAGCCCAGCCAAGGTGACGCAAACCCAGCCAGTGCAGCGCAACACCAGCCAGGGTGATGCAGTCCCAACCAGGGCAGTGCAAAGGCAACGCAACACCAGTCAGGGTGATGCAGTGGGGACGCTGGCAGGTTGAGGGCTGATGCAGGGGCTGCAGAGGTAGTGCTGAGGGTTCCAGTGGGCCAGAAGGGGCTCGTGATCTATAAATCTCGTTTGAGGGTGTGATACAACCATATCTTCTGTCTCCGAGTGAAGGTACTTATTGCCGTGTAATTTCTCTATAGGGCCAACCATGTTTGGTGCCCAGAATGTTTTATTCGGATTCTGCATAATAATATAAACCCTTTAGAGCTGTTGCACCGGTTTTCCTGCATTGGGTTTTTCCAGGGGCATTTGTCCGAAAAATCGTGTATAATCTTGTCACATGTGCGCATTGTTCAGTAAATGATATGTAGATGTGTAGACTGCAGTTAGTATCTACTTTAGTGGTTTTTTGAATACTTCAGTTAAATAACTTGTTAATGTTAATGAAACAAGTAGGTGAAGTAGATCTAGATACTACAGTAGGGTTTCTATTTTGAAACTTTAACATATATGTGTGTGTGTGCAAGTGTTACTTCACAAATAGAAAATTATATTAAAACTTTAAAAGAAAGCATTTACTGTTATTCCTTCAATGCTTATTTCCATGCGTTGTTCATATACACCCCATGTTGGGTAGGGTGGTCACAATGGGGGCCAAAGCTACCTCAAAAAAGAAAAAATGACTATTTTCTGGCTTATTATGTATTTTTCAGCCAATGCTTTTTCGGCCCTGTTACCAACCAAAAGTGGGTGACCCCTAGGGGAAAATTTTCTCCTATTCATCTCTTCCAACCGACAGCCAGAAACCCCTAAGAGCCACTAGTAGCCGATGATGACGTGCCATTCATATCTCTACCACCTGCATTAGTCATATGTCTCCTCGCCGATTTGCTAAGAGCACATGTTGGAAGGTGGGCTTCTGATCAAAAGGTACTTTATTCATTTTGCAATCGGGTGCTTGTGGTTAATTGTATTTGGGCATTTTGATATGGATTATGGGGTAACTTAAAGAAAGAAGGGTCTTGGCCCTGGTCTTGTTCCCTCACCTTAAATGGGGAGTTAAATTTCAATTCTAGTCTAGTGGGACCTCCCCTAATGGCCCAACGAGTATAGGAGAGGCACTACTTGGGAAGCCATGATTGAGAAAGCGTAGCCCCATCTCTCCCTATTCCATACTTGCCACTTTCCATCTTACATTACAAGCCCCTATTCCACCTCCATTCTTCAAGTTCAACTGACCACTGGTTCATTGGGATTTGGCACCCACACATCCTCGTACCAAGGTAGGCCCTGCAAATGTACCTTGGGAGGCTGATGCAACTAAAAGAAATGGAAAGAGCATACGATGACCACAAGAAAAACAAAATAAAAATCAAAATGCAAAATATGTTCGGGGCTAACAAATTAGCACGTGGGCAAAACCCAAGCATGAGCTCTACCTCACTCATATGGTGTTGCATTACTGATATGATGGAGATGATATTTTTGTTGGATTCCTCTTTCAGAGAGGTGCAAGATTGATCTAAAGATCAGCCCGTTTGGATGAAAAGAACTTATATTTTGAATTTATTTTTGTTAAACACCGTGTTAAACACACACATGGTGTATGAGAAAGATAAACACACACAACAAGAGACTCAACACACAATGAAGGATAAGCATGCAGCTCTATTTTTTTTCCATTATACATAATGTACATTTATAGTACAATGGTGTGACTCTTGGTTTCACATTCCAAGGTCACTTGGACTCCATTGTGACTTTTCGCATTCCACACCTACCCATGGAGGATTAGGTGTTCCAACATTCCCCCCCTTAATCCGAAGGGGTATGTGTGAGTCCAAGAAGAGAGTTGTAATACAAATCTGCAAAGTATACATGGCAGCACTTGGGCTGAATCAACTCTCTGAAATGTTGGAAAAAAGAGGTGGTTTTAGGATGACCACAAACAATGGAACGCAATACTTGTTGCAGTTCCCGGAACTCTTCCAAAACTGGCAAGAAGCTGAAGGCTTCTGCTAGAGGAATTGTCCCTCATATAAAAAGGGAGACCTTCGACCTAAAAGAAGGGAGGTCTACAACCTGTGGTGGTTTTAGGTTGTCCACCAACCAAAGATGATGGTTTTAGGTTATCCACCAACCGAAAATGATGGTTTTAGGTTATCCACCAACCGAAGGTATGCTCATGGGCATCCGTATCTCTGGCTACATCTCTGAATCCGGAATGACGAATTGTGGCTCAGGCTCGCTTGAACTGCTGGCTACAACTTTGAACATGGAATGAGAGATTGTGGCTCAGGCTCGCTTGATCTGTCGTCGAAGCTTGTACATGACCACCATTTTCCCCCCTGTCAGGGACAAGGTGAGATGATGGCGAAAACTCAACTGCAAGTTTGCTCAATATTCGTGAACAAGTTCTAACATGTGTCGTAAACATCTTCTTGGTTGCTGATGCCCATTGCCAAGAAGCGATCCATCCAAGATGAATCTTTGTTCTTGCAGGAGGCTTGTTTCTGAAGCATCTGTCTAAAGAATGGGTGTGCCAACCACAGTGCTTGCATGGATGAAGATCAAAACAATGATCTTTCATATGGCCAACTCGATCATAGTGTTGGCATTTTACAATCTGTTGTTGTTGTGGAAGCGGAACAAGATTTGGAACAGCTGCAGGTGAACTGTCATATAGGAATCCGGCACTCTGAAATTTGATGGGCTTGGTGTACTCTGGAATATGAAAGGACACATCCTTGTCATATCCAAGACTAGTTCTGTGCTTGTTGTGGACAAGATCTTCCCAAGGTCTGATGATGGGCTTGAGAAGTGCAGGTTGAACTGCTGCATCTGCATGTAAATCTGCTCTTGTACAAGGAACTGAATGAGGATCAACTGCAACTTTCTCTTCTTTCGTCTGATGCAAGTCCTTCTCAATCTTCTGAACAAAAACAGGTTCAGAATGGTGACTCTTTTGCTGAAGTTCATCTTGCTGAAGCTGAGATTCCAACTGCAAAAGCTCAATCTTCTCATGTGCATCTTGCAAACAACTTTGAATATTACAAAGAGCATTCTTGCTCATTTTTTTCATATCATCAACATTGGAATGAATGAGGTTATTCAACAATTCTAATGCCTCATTGATTTTAGCCATTTTCAACAACTTGGGCTCAAAAAATAAAGGGTGTCGACTTCAACCGAAAATGCACCCGTTTACAATGTGATTCAACTTTCTTTCAAGAAATACAAATGACTCCAAAGAACTTCCAACTATGGAAATCTCAAAGTACAAAATGTGCTCCTCAAATCATGGAGGACCTCAAGGTATAGACTTGGATGTCTAACCGGCAAGCAACAATGACTTACATCAACAAATTTTCAACTCAAAAACTGATTGCAACTATGAATGAATAAGCAATACAATGTCAGTTCAATACAATATTTCTGCAAAAATGTGCAGCAAAACACTAGTGCAAGAAGCCTTTAAGGCAGCTGATTTTTCTTCTTCAAAGAGCTGTTTGATACCAAAAACAACTCAACTCAACAAAAGGAGGAGGTTCAAACACTTTGATGATTGACCTTGTTGTACTGCTTCACAATAGATATCAAGAGAAACTCCAAAAATTCAGAAACTTTGTGTGCCCAAACTATGAATGCCACTGCTGTTTTGAAAATGATGACCAATTTGTCTTCAAATGTAAATCTCTTGCAGAAAATCACCCTCTTATATATGCCACAAATCATAAAATGTAAATTCACTTTTCTCTATGCATTCAATCCATCTGCTTCATATGTCATTTACTGCTGTTCATTTTCTCTTCCTCTCTCAGCGGTTTTTTTTTTTTTTTAATTAAAAAAAAAAAACACTAAAATTTAAAATTGGGAGGGAGGGGATTTAAAAAATAAAAAACTGGAATTAATAAAAAGGAGGTGGGAATTAATTTAAAAGGGAGAGGGGGAGTGGGATTTTAAAAGTAACAAAAATTAAAAATATATAAAAAATCGAAAAAAATTTGAAAAAATTTTAAAACAGGAATTGAATGGTGGGAGGGGATTGAGTTGCAGGCCGTGAGGGATTGTAGAGCTGAGAGGGGCGGCATTGTGAACTAAGGCAGAGGGGCCGAGCGAATACGAGGGAGGAGGGTTGTGGTGTAGCGTAGGGAATGGGGGGTTTGGGTAGCAGAGAAGGGAGGGCCGGTTGTGAGGGGGAAGGGCGAGTGGAGTGGAGCGCGCTTGGGGGAACGATAGGTGCCGTGGGAGGGGAGTCGTGGTAAGGGGGTAGGGATTGCGTTGAGTGGGAATGCAGAGCGTGAGGAGGGCGGGTAGAAGAGTTAGCCGGTAAGGGAGCGATCGTGTGAGAGGGGGTAGGGGAGAGCGCCGAAAGGCCGAGTCGTGGGAGAGGCATAGGGAACGTTGAGTGTGATGAGGAGGCCGCAGAGCGGGCGAGTAGAGTATAGGGAATAGGGAATGGGGGGTTGTTTGTTGCAGCGAGGGGGAGGGAGGGCCGAGGGCCGTGGTTAGGGAGAGTGTTGAGTGTAGTTGAGAGGTGGGGGGAGGTAGGGATGAGCGCAGAGATGCTGCGTAGAGTTGAGAGTGCAGGGGCCGAGGGGAAGGTCGTAGGCCAAGAACAATATTTTTTATTTTTATTTATTTATTTATTTATTTTTTATTTACAGCAGAAAGGAGTAAGAATCTCACAAATGCATGCAGCAGAGAATATTTTCCAGCAGCAGAAAATGCAGAAATGAGGGCAACAACAGAATTTTTTTCAGTGAAAACTCATAAATCTTTACTTAGAAACACAGAACTTTTCTTCAGAAACCCACTTTAAACACTTTTTCCAGCAACTCTCCAAAATGCAGAAATTTAAAAGTGGGCAGCAGAAATTGCATGAAAATTGCAGAATTAGAATAAGCAGTGAGAAAACCTGCAGAATGCACAGTGCTGCTCTTCTTCAAAACCACTGCTGCTCTTCTCAAAATGAAATTTCTGAATGCTGCAGAAAGATTGATGAATGCGGCAAAAAGGATTGCTGCAGAAATCTCTGAGTGCTACAAAAATTATCATAATTTTTGCAGATATGCACAGGCCATAAACACAAATGGCTCACTCAAGGTTGAGTTGGTTATGAACTTATCAGCTCCGATACCATGTTAAACACCATGTTAAACACACACAACAAGAAACTCAACACACAATAGAAGGATAAGCATGTAGCTCTATTTTTTTTCCATTATACATGATGTACATTTATAGTACAATGGTGTAACTCTTGGTTTCACATTCCAAGGTCACTTGGACTCCATTGTGACTTTTCGCATTCCACACCTACCCATGGAGGATTAGGTGTTCCAACAATTTTCAACACATGTGCAAATTGTCAAGGTCAACCAGAATTGTAATGTAGGCTCCCAAGCCCCCAAAGATGTGTCACACACCCTCATTGATGGATAAAAATTGGAGAGACTTGATGCTCATTTGCTCATCAACTCATTCACACACATTCTTCCTCATCTGATTGTTTGTACAGCCTTTGGAGGCTTCTCTCTCTCTCCCACGTGTGAAACAGGTTGCTGATATTTTCAGATTGATTCAAGGCAAATCTGGACAGAGTTCACCATCATTGACTTTGGATCAACCCTCATGATTTGATTGCATTTTCTACACTGGAAATCCGATTTTGGAAGGCCGCATTGGAGAGCACAGAAATCGAGGAAAACCGTTGACTTTGACCACAGCATTGACTGTCTTTGACCACAGGAATTTGACTTGCGTTGATTGTTTTGAGGGCTGATTTGTGGGTTGTGTGTGACACTGAAGAAAGGTCAGGTTTGACCAAGTTTGACTGAATCTTTTTAGAGGTTGAAAGGGCCGCTTTGACTAGCATAGTCTTTGTTGTCTAGGGCATCCTGTTGATTGTTGTAACAAACATTTTTCTCTACCTTTGCTGAATAAGAAGAATTACAAATTCTTGTGTCTTATATAGGCTTGTCTTCTGTTGATATATATTTATGTTCTATCAACATTTACTTTCAATTATTATGTGATTGCTTATCTGAAATTGAATTGAGCTAATAAGAAGAAAGATTGAACTAAACTGCATTAAGCATAGATGATAGAACACACCATGGTTACCTAAAATTAACATGGTATCAGAGCTAAGGTGAAGACAAAGCACAAGCAAGTGTAAAAAGAAATCACTGAAGAAGTTGAATAATCAAGGACCAGGATCAATGACCTCCTCATCATACAAGGGTTTCAAATCTGACGATACGCTGGCTGACAAGTATGATTATCATGCTTGGAAAATGTCTTTGGATTTGACATTGGAAGACCAAGATGTTATGGATTATGTGCAAGGGAAGATCAATGAGGCTCCATCAAATGCACTGGTTGCCGCTAAGACAAAGTACAAGAAAGGGGAAGTCAAGGCAAAGAAGATCATCGGGGATTCTATTCATAAGCACTTGGTTGCTTATATCTCCGAACTGGGCACATCTAAAGAGATGTATGATAAGTTGGTTAGCATGTTCAGGGCTACCAATGCTAATCAAATCCTATTTTTGAAGAACAAGTTGAAGGAGATCAAGAAAGGCAAAGGATAATCCATCCAATCATATTTCATGAGGCTCACCGAAATCAAGAATGATCTCTTAGCTATTGGAGAAGCCATAGCTGACCGAGAGCTCACTCTCATTGCTCTTGGAGGACTCCCCCGAGATTGGTATGTATTCAATACTACTATTCTTAATAATAATGTGATTCGTGATTTTGATGAATTGTTGACGAGATGCACTCAAGAGGAGGTAAGAATGATGGAGAGAGACAAACCCTCAAATGGGAATGGAAGTGACCCCACTACCTTCTCCGTTCATGCAAAGAAGAGGAACAATGTTGGTCCGAGAAATCAAAATCATGGAAGAGCGGGTGCCAAAGGAGGAAGAAGAGGAAGATGTTACACCTATAACAAGTTTGGTCACTAGACAAGAGAGTGCCCCAATAGAAGGGACTCTTTCGGAGATGATGACTACAACAACAACAACAACTTTAGGGGGAATGGAAATCAAAGGAACAACAGGTTCAAAGGAAAGAGGAAGGCTCCCTTTGATCGAAGTGGAAATGGGCAACCTTTCAAGAGCTCAAGGAATTCTAGGTATGATGAATCTAATGTTGTTGATAGGAAAAATGAATATATTCTTATATTTGCCCTCTCTGTTGCATCTCCTTCTGATACGCTAGACAATTGGTTGATTGATAGTGGTGCCTCAAGGCACTTCACTGGATATAAGGAAGCCCTCTCTGATTTGATTGAAAATGATACTAATTTGGAAATTATCCTTGGACACAATGCCATCTATCCCATGAAAGGGACATGGACTGTGACCCTTCATCTAAATCAAGGTCAAGTCCTCCGCTTGCAAGATGTGTTGTACGTACCTGACTTGAAGAAGAATCTAGTGTCTATCTCGGCAATGGAGGACAAAGGATTCAAGGTGGCATTCATCGATGGAAAGGTACACATTTCGAAGAGGAACTTCAAAGAAGCGTTCACTCTTGGTTTTAGAATTGGTACACTCTATCAAGTTCGAGGAAGTCCGTTGGGACCCATGACATGTAACACAACCCTTCAATCCGAGCTATGGCACCGGAGTTTTGCACCCCTTCATTTCAAAGCCCTTCCCAAAGCAAGGAAGGTGGTGACAAGGGTGCCCAATTTCAAATATGACCATAAAGGTGTATGACAGGGTTGTGCCGAAGGAAAGCATACAAGGGGACCATTCCCCTCAAGTGTCACGAAGACATCTGATATTTTGCAATTGATACATTTTGATCTATCTGGTATGATGCATGTAACATCCTTGGGAGGATGTTTATATTATATCACATTTATAGATGTTTTCTCCCACAAGACTTGGATATACTTTTTGAAGAAGAAGGACGAAGCATTCAAGTGGTTTTGTACCTCAAAGGCCTTGGTTGAAAATCAAACAGGGAAGAAGATCAAAATTTTGAGGACCGATAATGGAACCAAGTATGAGTCGAATGAATTCAATGACTATTGCAAGGAAGCTGGCATTAAGAGGGAGACCACCACTGTGTATACTCTCGAACAAAATGGTGTTGCTGAAAGGAAGAATAGAACCATTTTGGAAGCTACCCGTGCCATGCTTTACGACCAAGGTCTTCCGAAGTTCCTATGGGGAGAAGCTGCCAACCTCATTTCGTATGTTCAAAATAGATGCCCACATTCCGCATTGGACTCCAAAACTCCCGAAGAAGTCTTCTCTGGTAAGAAGCCCGATGTCTCTCATTTTAGAGTTTTTGGAAGTCCTGTTTATTTTCATGTGCCGAAAGAAAAGAGGAGCAAGCTGGATGATTATGGGAAGAAGGGAATGTTTGTGGGCTACAGTGAAACCTCAAAGGCATATAGAATCTATGTGTCTATACAAAGAGAAGTAGAGATATGCCATGATGTCACCTTCAATGAAGATACTGCCCTCAGGAAGGTTAGAAATCTTCCTATCCCAAAGGAAGACAAAGAAGAAGAAGAAGAAGAAGAAGAAGTTGGAAGGCAGGAACAACCGAAGGTTGAACCGATACCCGATGTTGAAGGTCTGATGGATCCTGTGAAATTTTCAATCTGAAATACTATCGCAGTGATTGATTTATTTTGCCAACTTATATATGATAAGTTATTTACAGATGCTTCAGTAAATTCTGAAATAAACACAACTACAGCATTTACTTAATCAAAAGTAGAAGAACAATAGAGCACATATAACACAATAGAAACAATCACATGAACACAGTTATTTTTGGACAATTGTCCCCGGAAAAACCCAATGTGGGAAAACCGTTGCAACAGATGAGGGTTTATATTATTCTTCAGTAGTAGCAAAATATTTTTACAGAAAATATGACGAGCAGATGTCTGGCATACACCTGAGATAATTTTTCCGAACACTTCGGAAGAATTTCTGACACCCTAGAGGCACCCTTCTGTTGAAAAGTGTAACTAGGTCTATCTTCATGTTGACTATGTATTTATGTAAAGAAGAAGACAGATAATAAAATGTAATTTTGTTGTACTTGCTTCATGGGTTTCATGAGAAAGATTTATTATAGGTCTCTAGACTTCTTCTTGATGTTTAGTAGGGTTTGTCTTCTGTTTATAAATATATTCAGTGTCATGTATATGAAGAACCTAGTCGTCATTGAATGCTCCAAGACCTTGTCTGAAAATTTGTGGAAGAATGGATTGAAATAATCAACGCAGGAAATCTATGATGAAGTCGGTCACAACTAAGCCAGCCTACAAGCTAGTGGGTGGTCGACCTAAAAGCAAGAAGACTGCCTCTATCTATACACTGCCTCTGTGGTCAATTAGACACCAAGTAATAAAGCAGATCTCTCACAGAAAATGCAATCAACTCTCAAATGGAATGCCGGGAAAAATGAAATGCGTTAATCATTGGAGTATAATGCGATCCCCTATGAAGTTTTTGGTGCATCTCGATAATCAGAAGTACGAAGGATACAAGTTTCAGTGAATCTCAGTAATCAAAAGTGCGAAGGATACGAATCAGATTTGCGATATAAAGTATGTGTTATATACGATGATCTCTGCGATATAAAGTGTGGGTTATATACGAAATACAGTGCGAATAAATTGCGGACAATCAATTATATACGATGCGGATGTAAACTGATACACAGTGAGGATAACAACTATGCAATGCAGTCACTACATGATGGACAGTGCAGATAATACATACTATGTAGTGCAGACAATACATGTTATGCAGTGTTGAGTATACATAGGACAGAGAGATGAGGTATGCCTGTAAAGAAGTGCGATGAATACACATGAAGAAGTGTGGAGTATACTTAACGTTATGCAAAAATTGCATTCAACTGAAATGAGGAATTTTGAAGTCAAACATTGTCTGAGATGTTAATAGTGGTTTGCAATGTGAATATCTAAAGTAAGGGTTACTGCTGGATAAGAAACGGGAGGAAGGTAAATCTAGGATTTACCTTCCCTCTCACAGTTGATAAAAGAAAGGGCAGTGTAGACTAGTGCAAGATAGAAAGATCAGCATGGAAGATCGCCAAAGAAGAAGCAATAAGGTCTTGGAAGCATTCATAGGTTAAAGGTCTAAGTCTGGGTCAAGGTACTTGTCAATTGAAGATCTATAAGAAGAATTCTTTGCAGGTTTTCCTCTCCAAGAGGGAGAGGTTTTGCCCTGGCTCCAAGAGCCTAAGTTTGTGTTGTGTTTATTTTGATAATTGACTTGATGAAAGACTAAATAAGATAACAAAGAGAAGACATAAGCAAGCTCACAACTAATTATCTAGAAGAGAATTTGTATTAACCTACAACCCTCCAAATTCTCAACATGGTATCAGAGCTAAGGTGCTAGAAAGAGCATAAAGACACTCAAGGATCAGATTTCATGGATGGCATCAAAGCAAGGATTTGCTTAGAAGAAAGGTCAAACTTCCACAGTGAAAGAAATAAGACAGTATTATAGAACCATCTTAAATGTGCCAACAGATCATTGAAGTATTGCCATCAAAAGCTTCAAGGCAAGTTACCTATCATCCTTGATCTTTCAAGGAAGCATTAGAATATCATCATCAATGACAATTCAAAGGAAGCTTCAACCATCTTCAAAGTAAACAAGGTGGTAGAAGAAGAAAAGCATCTACTCAAGTAAGTATATCTATGACTTTATATGAATCTATTAAAATGTCTCCTTTGAAAATAAACAAACAAACTGTTTGGGGTTTCAAACTTTCCATATAAGACAAGGACAATGATGTCATGCCAAATTCATGAAGGGAGATATAGGAGTCCAAAGGATTCTTATAGAATCCATAAAAGACTTTATCGTCTCTGATGTACAAAATCTAAAATCATCAAAAGGAGTATATAAGAAATTAGAGGAGCTATTCTCTGTGAGTACTGCAGGAGAAGCAATCTCTATGATCAACTGCAGGAACTAGGAGAAGACAACAATGGTGCTAAAAGTTCTATGAGAAGAATGGGGAAAATTTCACTTCACAATTATATGGGAAGATAGAAGTCATACCATTCCACGATTTAGGGTCTCTATGTAAATAGAGGAAACAAGATTGAAATCCAAAGCTGTTACAGGATCAAGTGAAGAAATCAAGCCTTTGCAGCCATGTCCAAGAAGAAAGGAAGATTCGGTAAGTTTTGGTCCTTAGAATAAAAGAATAAGTGTGGACGAAGCACGATGCCTTGGATTTGATGAACTTGGGCATTAAAATAGACATTGTCCTTAATCTGAAAAAGGACAAGAGAAATAGAAAAGAAGCCCGTGTCTCTGAAATGAGGAAAGAGCCTGATAAGAAAGAAGAAGCAAGGGATCTCCACTACTATTGAGATCATCTTCTCCTTTAAGTGATTTATGTTGGTTATATGATAGGAAGCAGTGTAGCATCCTGAAGAAAGCATGGTAGGAGCTCCTGGTGAATCAGCTCCGAGAAAACCTCTCTGATAACATTAATAATGGAAAGCAGTCATCAAGAGCAAGGGTCATCATGGAAACAGATTTCCGGGATATTGATGGAGCATGCCAAGAGAATTAAGCTCTTCATTCTTGAGAAATTGCTACAGGATGACTCAAGGGAAAAAGGGTATGAGGTATGTATATATTTATATGCTAACATTGGATGTTGTGAAGTCATGTCATATGGTTGCAGGTAATGAACTTCTGTATTTAGAAGTATGATCTATGGAGGAGTATCTCTCAGTGCACGGACATATGAAATCAACATAATATGTCCTCATGGAATATGAGGTGGTTGTATATTAACGAGAAACTAGAAAGGCTGTAAGTTCCTAGGAATGGAGAATGTGCAGAAAGGAAGAGATCATGAAATGCAACCATGTCAAGAGGCAGTTATCATCCGGAAGCCCAGAAGATGTGACTTGGAGATCTCTCTTGGGAAGATATGTAGACTCTGAGAGAAGTCTAGTAAATAAGAAGACTCTTGACAAAAAATATCATTAGGAGATGTGCCAATCTATATGAAGGATGTCGATGCCTATAGGAAGATGTCATGGTGAAAGATCATCGCTAAGGTAACTTTTGTTCTAAAAGTTCATATGTATATGTTTATGTGGATGAATTTATGCAAGGCTGCTAATCATAAGAAAGGATTTATGATCCTTGGGGATGATTCGAAGGAAAGCAGCATGGCATAACGGTGGACCAGATGAGGAAGACTGATGGATCACTTTCTGATAGTGGACATGACTCATGACTGAAAGTGATGGATGATTTGTGCCCTATGAAGCCAAAAATTTGAAGATTCCTCAATATCGAAATCCATGACATCGAGGAGAGGAACTCTTCATGAGTAGCTGGATTGCTGCTGCAGCACCCTGGTTGATGAGGAACCTGGTGGTAAGTTTCTTGCTTGTAAGAAACTTGAAATATGTCCTTCCTATGTTAAGAGGGAGTGACATATGTGATTCTCTATTACATGTGTCATGCACTAGACTAGGACTAACAGCCGTAAGTCTTAGTGAAGGCCATGCGAAGAGAATAGGATTGGGTAATCCTCTGGCATTAATTACTCTTTGAGAATGAGATAGGGCATTCAAGATAAGAGTAGTCGTGGACCGATATTCTTTGAGCGCTGGCTACCCAAGAGAAGAATAGTCCAAGAAAGTCATACTCTGGGAACACCTAGGTGGGGTATGTACCTTGGAGAGACAATGACTATGGTGTCTATTAGTCATGTGTCTTGCCAGCATTGTAGCCCATTGTTTCGTTGAGAGATGGGGTTGTTAGTCAAGGCCTTGAACTAGGACAATGCTGGTTGATATGATGCTATACAAATGCGATTACCAATCTAATTCTTCTTATGAGATTCTTTAGTGTGAAAGTGACCATGTACCTGTATGAATACCTCCCTAGTTAAGAGGGAGTGTTGAAAAGTGTAACTAGGTCGATCTTCATGTTGACGATGTATTTATGTAAAGAAGAAGACAAAGATAATAAAATGTAATTTTGTTGTACTTGCTTCATGGGTTTCATGAGCAAGATTTATTATAGCTCTCTAGACTTCTTCTTGATGTCTAGTAGGGGTTGTCTTCTGTTTATAAATATATTCAGTGTCACGTATATGAAGAACCTAATCGTCATTGAATGCTCCAAGACCTTGTCCAGAATTCTATGGAAGAATGGATTGAAATAATCAATGCTAGAAATCTATGATGAAGTCGGTCACAGCTAAGTCGGCCTGCAAGATAGTGGGTGGTCGGCCTAAAAGCAAGAACACTACCTCTATATATACGCTGCCTCTGCGGTCAATTAGACACGAAGTAATAAAGTAGATCTCTCATAGAAAATGTAATCAACTCTCAAATGGAATGCAGGGAAAGATGAAATGCGTTAATCATTGGCGTATAATGCGATCCGCTATGAAGTTTTTGGTGCATCTCGATAATCAGAAGTGCGAAGGATACAAGTTTCGGTGCATCTCGATAATCAGAAGTGCGAAGGATATGAGTCAGATTTGCGATATAAAGTATACGTTATATACGATGATATCTGCGATATAAAGTGTGGGTTAGATACAGTATACAGTGCGAATAAATTGCGGACAATCAATTATATACGATGCGGATGTAAACTGATACACATTGCGGATAACAACTATGTAATGCGATCACTACATGATGGATAGTGCGGATAATCCATGCCATGCAGTGCGGGCAATACATGTTATGCATCCTAAGTATACATAGGACAGAGCGCTGAGGTATGCCTGTAAAGAAGTGTGATTAATACAGAGGAAGAAGTGCGGAGTATACTTGACATTATGCGAAAATTGCACCGAACTGAAATGAGGAATTTTCAAGTCAAACATTGTCTGAGATGTTAATAGTGGTTTGCAATGTGAATATCAAGTAAGGGTTATTGTTGGATAAGAAAAGAGAGGAAGGTAAATCTAGGATTTACCTTCCCTCTCACAGTAAATAAAATAAAGGGTAGTGTAGACTGGTGCAAGATAGAAAGATTAGAATGGAATATCGTCAAATAACAAGCAATAACGTCTTGGAAGCATTCATAGGTTAAAGGTCCAAGTATGGGTCATGGTACTTGTCAATTGAAGATCTATAAGAAGAATTCTTTGCGGGTTTTCCTCTCCAAGAGGGAGAGGTTTTGCCCTCGCTCTAAAAGCCTAGGTTTGTGTCGTGTTTATTTTGACAATTGACTTGATGAAAGACTAAACAAGATAACAAAGAGAAGACATAAGTAAGCTCACAAGTAATTATCTAGAAGAGAATTTGTATTAACCTACAGCCCTCCAAAGTCTCAACATCTTCCTCCCTCTGCATCACCCTGTGTGGCCTTTTGTGCAAACACTGCGCTAGACTGCATCACTCTGCATGGAGGGCTAGTGCTCTTGTTTAGCGTTGCTCTCTCTGTGTTTTCCTTCTGCCTTCTTCTCACTTTGTTGACTTCCCCTTCCTCCTTCTGCGTCTGCAACCCTGCCTCTACAATCTCACCCTCTGAAATCAAATTCTCTTACTTCAGAATCGATTTCCTTCGGGTACTGAGAGTGTGCCCAGCTTGCTTTCCAAATGACCCTCAACCCTTTTCTTATAGTCTTCTCGTTGATGAATCAACAGACCAGATTATATCCTTAATCAATGGCTCAGATTAAAAGATGACTTGATCTTCATTTTCTAGAAGATTCACACTCTGCTTTATTAATACCCTTTAATTATTTAATTCCCAAGTTCAAACTTAGGGATAGCTTTAAAATAATTAATTATTTTAATAGAGCATGATCCAAGTGGAATTTCCACAAACGATTTCTAGGTTCTCTGGAATACTGATGTCCAAGCCTCTTCCCAAAATATGAGACTTGGAACACTTTCCAATGCTACAAAATCAACACTTCCTCTTAGCAAGGAAAGTGTTCAAACAAGGTACCAATTGTATCTGCTCTAACCTGAAGCAATCGCTGCGCTGCTAATGTCTTGGCTACTTCCCCTCATCTCTGCGTCGCTGCCCTTTGTACTGTTGCCTGTGACACCACCTCTGCCACTGCCTTGTCTATACTGCAGCTCCCTCTGAATCTGAAGACCACCCATTCCTCTACTGGAAAGGGTTCTCAACCATCCCCATATTTACCCTGAAGTAAGTACACTTAATCTTACCCAGAGCCTTTGTGAGGATATCTACCACCTATTCTCTTGTAGGAATGCACTTCAACTATACAACTCCTTGTTGGACACAGTCTCTGATGAAGTGGCACCTAATGTCATTGTGCTTCGATCGGTCATGAAACACAGGATTCTCAGAGAGCTTGATGCAAATTTGATTATCACACAGAATTCTAGTCAGTTCCATCCTCTTCTTGAGCAAGTTCAAGAGTAGTTTACGAAGCCATATGGCCTCACACGAAGATGTGCTTTCTGCCATATATTCAGCCTTGACTAAGCTCAGTGGCATGAATTTCGATTTCCTACTGCACCAGGAAGTCATTCCCAATCTAAGACTGAAACAGTACCCACTGGTACTTTTCTGATCCACTGGGCTTCCAACCCAATCTGTGTCAGTGAACCCACTCAACTAGATTTCATTGCCTTTGGTGTACTTCAACCCATACTCGATTGTCCCCTTCAAATACCTGAGAACATGTTTGGTTGCTGCCCAGTGAGCCCTCCTTGGTTCTACCTTAAATTGACTGAGGTTATTCACTGCATAATAGATGTCTGGTCTAGTGTTGACCAGGTACATCAATGATCCTATGAGTTGCCTATACAAGGTAGGGTCAACCTCATCATCCTCGAATGCGTCTATCTTCTTCCAGTTTGTAATCATTGGCGTAGCCATGGGTTTACAGTCCTCCGTCTGAAACCTCTTTGAGATCTCAGTTAGTATATCTTCCTTGCCCAAGGAAGATTTCTCCCATATGCTACTAGACCTCCAAACCAAGAAAATAGTGCATTTGCCCCAAATCCTTCATGTCAAATTCGGTAGCCAGATTCTCCTTGCAGTGTTTGATGAGCTTAGATGATGCAGTCAAGAACAGATCATCTACATATAATACCAGAATTAGTGGCTCATCCCCTACTCTTAGATAGTAGAGGTTGGGATCTACATCACTCTTGACAAATCCCATCTTCTGCAGGTAGCTATCAATTCGCTCGTACCATGCTCTAGGGGCTTGCTTCTGTCCGTACAAGGTTTTATTAAGCCTACATACATGAGTTTTCTACTTGTGTCTCAAAGCCCTCTGGTTGTTCCATGTACACTTCCTCTTCTATCACTCAATTCAAGAATGTTGTCTTGACATCCATCTGGTGAATCTCCCATCCCATTTGCGTTGCAAGAGAGATGATGATTCTGATTGAAGTGTACCGAGCTACAAGGGCGAACGTTTCTTCATAATCAATCCCTTGCTTTTGTGCACACCCCTTAGCCACAAACCTGGCTTTGAACTTCTCTATGATGCCATCTGCAGCATACTTGATCTTGTAGATCCACCTTGATACTACAACCGATCTGTTCTAAGGTCTGGGGACTACTTCCCACACACTGTTTGTCATGATGGAGTTGTACTCCTCCACCATGGCATCTACCCACACCAGATGTTGAGCTGCCTCTCGAAAACTAGAGGGTTCTTTGACCTGTTCTACCAGTGCCTGGTACCTGTCAGGTTGCATGCATACCCTCTTCTCATATCTAGGGGCTCCAATAAATTCCTCTGCATCCCTCAAGAGTCTATTGGAGCTCTCTACTCGTTCTTCCACTAGTTGTGGGTGGATTTCACTGCTCTCCTACTTGCTCTTCTTCGAAAGAACTTTCCTCAGAATCCTTGTGCCATGGAGAGGCACTCAAGCCATCCTCTGTAGGTCGTTGTGGCTGTACTAGCGGATCCTCCTCAGACTATGTATCTGTAGCCATTTCCCGAGATCTCCTGAAGGCTCTCTCTTCCATGAATTTCATGTCCCGCCTTACTACGATATTCCTGTTCTCTGGAATATAGATACAATATGCCTTCGCATTTTCACTATATCCCACAAGGTAACCCCTCTCCGCAATCTGATCCAATTTCTTCCTCTTCTCATCGGGTACGTGGCAATACGCTATATTGCCAAATATCCTGAAGTGGCTCACCTCAGGCTTGCTGCCAGTGAACACACTCTCAGGAGTCACTTTCCCCAATGCTCTATGAGGCACCCTGTTCTGCACTTGAACTGTTGTATTGCAGGCTTCTGCCCACAGAAATTTGGGCATGTATTGATCATACATCATTGCCCTCTAAACTTCCACAATGGTCCTGTTCTTTCTTTCTCCAACTCCATTCTTCTCTGGATTGTATGGAGTTGTCCATTCTCTCGTGATGCCTTATTTTGCGCATAATCTTGTGAAGTCTTTATCAATATACTCTCCAGCATTATCTGATCGCAACTTCTTGATCTGCTTTCCGGTTAAATTTTCTACCAAAGCCTTGAATTCTTTGAATCGCTCAACGACTTCATGTTTGGTCTTGAGAAAGTAGATCCATGTCTTCTGGGAATGGTCATTAATAAAGGTGACAAAATACTTTGCACCAGTAAGAGCATTCATGGACATTGGTTCGTAGATATCTGAGTGTATCAAATCCAACACACTCTTGGCCCTGATACTGCTTCTCGGAAATGTTTCTTTGGCATACTTCCCTTGTATGCACCCCTTGCAGACGTCATCTTTCCTTGTGCTCAGTTCTGGAGCTCCCATGACAGTCTATTTGAGGATCTTCAAGGCTCCATGATGTAGATGCCCCATTCTTCTGTGCCATAACTCATTCAAATCCCTTTCATCCGTACTGCCTATCAGTGCCATTGAAGACTTGAGTTGTAACTTATACAGTTTATGGCTCCTTACTCCAATTTGTGCCTTTATCTTCCAACTAGGGTGTTTGGCATAAACCTTATTTCCAATAAAGTATACATCGTAACCCTTGTTCTGGAGTTGAGGCACCGAAAGCAAGTTCATCCCTGATCCCATTACATGCAATACATTGGTGGCTCGAAGCTTGTTACCGGCTTCCATCTGAAATATTATGGTTCCTCTTCCAACGAGGGTACACTTGGCCTTGTTTCCCATCGTGATCTGAAAGTTCATCTACTCTTCTTGGTAGCTTGAGAAGCATTCTCGAACTCCTATCATGTGAGAAGATGCTCCATTGTCAATATAACAGACCCTTGGAGATGTCGTGCTTGACACACAAGTGAAATCCTCTTCTACTCTGGATGCCAAAACTGAGATGTCATGATCCCTTTGTTTCTCCATGTGTTCTGGAGGACTGCGTGAACCCTTCCAAGCTGCTACTGCATCAATGTCGGATCTTAGTTTCATTGCAAAACCTCCTCTTCTGTCTTTTGCCTTTTGCTTTGATACCATGTGAAATTTTCAATCTGAAATACTACTGCAGTGATTGATTTATTTCACCTACTTATATATGATAAGTTATTTACAGATGCTTCAGTAAATTCTGAAATAAATACAGTTGCATCATTCACTTAATCAAAAGCAGATGAACAAATAGAACACATATAACACAATAGAAACAATCACATGAACACAGTTATTTCTGGACAATTGTCCTCAGAAAAACCCAATGTGGGAAAACCAGTGCAACAAATGAGGGTTTATATTATTCTTCAGCAGTAGCAAAATCTTTTACAAAAAATATGACAAGCAGATGTCTGGCATACACCTGAGATAATTTTTCCTAACACTTTGTAAGAATTTCTGACACCCTGGAGGCACCCTTCCTCCCTCTGCGTCACTCTGCGTGGCCTTCTGCGCAGTCACTGCACTGGGCTGTGTCACTCTTCGTGGAGGGCCAGTGCTGCTGCGCAGCGCTACTCTCTCTGTGTCTTCCTTCTACCTTCTTCTCACTCTGTTGACTTCCCCTTCCTCCTTTTGCGTTTGCAACCCCGCCTCTACAATCTCACCCTCTGAAATCGAATTCTTGCTTCAGAATTGATTTCCTTTGGGTACTGAGAGTGTGCCTGGCTTGTTTTTCAAATGATCCTCAAGCCTTCTCTTATAATCTTCTCGTTGATGAATCAATGGCCCAGATTATATCCTTAATCAATGGCTCAGATTAAAAGATGACTTGATCTTCATTTTCTAGAAGATTCACACTCTTCTTTATTAATACCCTTTAACTATTTAATTTCCCTAAGTTTAGACATAGAGATTTATTTAAAATAATTAACTATTTTAATAAAGCATGAGCCGAGTGGAATTTCCACAAAAGATTTTTGGGTTCTCTGGAATACCGATGTCCAAGCCTCTTCCCAAAATATGAGACTTGGAACACTTTTCAATGCTACAAAATCAACATATCCTATAGATCCACCCTCTTCAAATAAAAGAAGGCCTTCATCGCTAAGAGACACCCTCGAAGATGTCGAGAGACATATTGCTCCTAGGGGAACATTCCGGGAAAGTAAGAAGCCGAATAGGTACCAAGGGTACCTAGCAGCCATGAGTAATTTTACAATCTGAGCCTGAAACTTTTGAAGAAGCCGTAAAGCATCAAGTTTGGAAGGATGCTAGACCGAAGGACAAATCTATTGTCACCTCGAAATGGCTTTACAAGATCAAGCATGGAGCCGATGGAAGTGCTAAAAAGTACAAGGCAAGATTTGTTGCCTGAGGCTTCTCTCAAAAGGAAGGCATAGATTATGATGATATATTTGCACCTGTTGCCCGCTATACCACCATCTGATCAATCATTTCCCTTGATGCGATGCAAGTATGGAGTCTCCGTCAAATGGATGTGAAGACTGCCTTTTTACATGGTTCAATCAAGGAAGAGGTTTATGTGGAACAACCTTTGGGGTTTGAAGTCCAAGATAGAGACACATATGTATGCAGGTTGAAGAAAGTCCTCTATGGGTTGAAGCATGCCCCTAGGGCTTTGTATGAGAGGATCGATAGCTACTTGATGAAGTTGGGCTTTACTCGAAGTGATGTTGATCCAAACCTTTATTTTAAGGTTGATAATGACAAACCTCTCATTCTGGTTCTCTATGTGAACAATCTCTTCCTGACCGGTGCTAACCCTCTCACTCATGAATGTAAGAGGGAGCTAACTTCTGAGTTCGAGGTGAAGGACCTAGGATTGATGCACTATTTCCTAGCCTTGGAGGTCTGGAAAAAGTTAGGTGATATTTTCCTTTCTCAAGGAAAATATGTTATAAAGTTGCTGGAGAGATTTGGGATGGTGGGCTGCAAGTCCGTGACTACTCCGATGGAACTCAACTTTAAGAAGTTGTGCGGAAGTGCTGCTAGGCCCGAGTTGGGAAATCCCAACGAGTATCATCAACTCGTGGGGGCCTTGATGTTCTTAGTGAACTCATGTCCAGACATATGTTTTGCAGTGAACACGTTGAGTCAATACATGGTTGAGCTTCATCACATTCACTGGATTGGTGCCAAGAATCTCTTGAGATATCTTCGGGGCACAATCAATCATGGGTTGAGATAAACTGTTGGGAGTATGGGGCTCCATAGATATACCGATGTCATTTGGGCAAAAAGTGTGGTGGATCGTAAGAGCACATCTGGATGTTGCTTTACTCTTGGTTCTGCTTCGATATCTTGGATGAGAAGGAAGAAAAAAATCGGTTGCTTTGAGCACCGCTGAGGCCGAATAAATTGCAGCGAGTATGCTCTGTTGTGAAGTTGTTTGGTTGAGAAAACTCTTCAGTGAGTTTTTTGGACATGTGCTGTATACCACTGTTATCCTTTGTGATAACCAAAGTGGGATTCGCCTTTCTGAGAATTCTGTGTTCCACGACCGATCCAAGCATATTGATATTAGGTACCACTTTGTCCGAGATAGCTTCTTGGAGCTATAAGAAACCATAGGGCAAGGTTCGCCTTGCCTTGTTGTTGTGCGTCTTCCCCACCGTTATGATATTGAGCTGGTTCACCCTCTCTTTTATCTATGCCCCAACATGCATCCTACCAATGGAGTCTGGGACTCATGGGAAGTACCTCTCATTTGGCCAATGAGTTGGGAAATGAAGATAGAGACTGATAGCATGACCAATGGACGCATCGGGGATTTCTGTACTCTTTATGTCTAGGATGGGGTGTGTCCAACACCTTGATCTCGGATCAAGTCTGGATGAGGTTGTTACCTCTAAACTGACTTCAAGTCAGTATGTGGCTCACTCTTGAGTCTAGGTGAGGTTTTTACCTCTAGACTGACTTTGGGTCAGTGGAGAGTGATGTCTTTGTGATTCATTCTCGTTCGTTTGCAGAGAGGAGCCAACAAAGCAGTTACAGCAGGATGACACAGGATTACATGATGATGATGATGATAGTACATGATGGCATTGGATGACATGATTGCACAGGGGGACAGATGGAGTTCTCCCTAGTTGAGAGGGAGTGTTAATTTTGGGCAACTAGGTCCAAACTCCATGTTGCATTGCTCATATGATGGAGATGATATTTTTGTTGGATTCCTCTTTCGGAGAGGTGCAAGATTGATCCAAAGATCATCCTGTTTGGATGAGCAGAACTTATATTTTGAATTTATTTTCCACACATGTGCAAATTGTCAAGGTCGGCCAAAATTGTAATGTAGGATCACAAGCCCCAAAAGATGTGTCACACACCCTCATTGATGGATATAAATTGGAGAGATTTGATGCTCATTTGCTCATCAACTCATTCACACACATTTTTCCTCATCTGCTCGATTCGTACAACCTTTGGAGGCTTCTCTCTCTCTCCCACGTGTGAAACAGGTTGCTGATATTTTCGAACTAGTTTAGGGAAAATCTAGACAGAGTTGACCAGCATTGACTTTGGGTCAACCCTCATGATTTGACTGTGTTTTCTTCACTGGAAATCCGATTTTGGAAGGTCGCATTGGAGGGCACAGAAATCGAGGAAAACCGTTGACTTTGACGACAACGTTGACTGTCTTTGACCACAAGAATTTGAATTGTGTTGACTGTTTTGAGGGCTGATTTGTGGGTTGTGTGTGACACTGAAGAAAGGCCGGGTTTGACAAAGTTTGACAGAACCTTCTTGGAGGTTGAAAGGGTTGGTTTGACCAACAAAGTCTTTGTTGGCTAAGGCACCCTGTTGACTGTTATAACAAACATTTTTCTTTATCTTTGCTGAATAAGAAGAATTACAAATTCTTGTATCTTATATTGGCTTGTCTTCTGTTGATCTATATCTATGTTCTATCAACATTTAGTTTCAATTATTATGTGATTGCTTATCTGAAATTGAATCGGGCTAATAAGAAGAAATATTGAAGTAAACTGCATTAAGCATAGAACATACCATGGTTATCTAAAATTAACATATGGCCATCACCCCGTTCTTGGGCCAATGTTGCCTTATCTCATAGAAGACAAGGAACCCTTGCATGTCCCAACCCCTGATGGGTAATGAACTGCCCCATTCTTAAGTGGGTAGTAACTGCTATACATCATACAAAGCAAGCTCTAACCCTTTGAGCTATGAGCAGTAATACAAAGAAAAATCAAGAAAAATTAAAAGGCATAAAAGGGGTGGAAAAACAAAGGCCGAGCCAACTCGTGCATCCACGATTGCTCCCTCCTCACATCTATACACCGAAGATGAAGCACTCCATCATGGCTAGTCCCTTTGGCCATGGCACTTGGCTATGAAGTCTTTTCCCATCCAATCCACATTATTCACATGGCACCTTTCGATTGAAGGGTGGACCAAGGACATGTCACTTCCCTTGGGGGTTGAGAACCACCTAATAAGATTGTCTGTTAACCAGTCCTACCTAGGAAGGTAACACCATTACGTGACTAAGGCCCAAATTTTGGAAGAGAAGTCTTATATGAGGTCTTATTTTGCCAATTTCTTTCAAGCTTGGTTCACTTAGATACAATAAAGATTAAATGTACCTAATGGTGAAAGTTGCAACATTGGATATTGTGTGTAATTAACAGGTGGTTCCATCGATAGGTCTCAACAACTTGACTAGGGTCCAGGTCCTCCAGAGGGACATATTGACACCCATAGGTGATGCATTGAGAGCCATGCGACCTCAAACAATTGTAGAGCATCATTTGTATCAATGGGAACCTTCAACACCCACAAAGCTCCTGCACTTTGCCCTATATCATTTATGGGATGATGCACCTAGACCAGCATGCCCCTAATCAACTTAGTAGTACTATAGGGTCGAGCAGTTGATCCAGTGCCCAGATGAGGTTTGTCTCATACCTTAAGGCATGGGAGGGATAGCACCATCTTTAATGCCCTTAACATTCAAGTAGAATTAGGCATATTGACCATTTGGAGACTCATGAGACCCATTTTGTGCCCCAAAGCCAAAATTAGGGTCCACGAGATGATTTTGACAAAGATCAAGAGGCCAACCCCTAGCGACTGATTTTAGAAGGCCTCTACACTAGTTTGGGCACTCATTGCACTCAATGTGTGCTTAAAAAAGGCCTACTCTAGCATGACACCATCCTTCTAGTTATTTCGGCTCACACGTGTGGCATATTATTGATATATCTCACAAGCTACTAGATTGGCTTGTGATCTAGACCTATACTTGCCCATTATTTTATGTTTAGAGGGCCTTGTTGGATAGTTAGGCGTTCAAATTCCTCCTATAAATTTAGAACTTGTCATTTTAACTTCTCATCATCACATCACTTGACATATTTCGGCCTCTTAAGTTGAATACAGACTTGTATCTTTGAGGAGAATTTGGAGTACCTTGATGCACTTTGACATTTGGAACTGATTTGTCTATCTTTGGAGCTATTTTTTGTTGACTTTGTAGCACTGCAAAGTTTTCCAAGTCTCATATTTTGGGAAGAGGCTTGGACATCAGTGTTCCAGAGAACCCGGAAACCATTTGTGGAAATTCCACTCGGATCATGCTTTATTAAAATAATTATTTTAAGGGAAATTAAATAATTAAAGGGTATTAATAAAGCATAGTCAAGTCATCTTTTAATTTGAGCCATTGATTAGAGATCTAATCTGGGCCGTTGATTCATCAGCGAGAAGATTATAAGAGGAGGCTTGAGGGTCATTTGGAAAGTAAGCCAAGCACAGTCTCAGTTTCCGAAGGAAATCGATTTTGAAGTAAGAGAATTCGATTTCATAGGGTGAGGTTGTAAAGGCAGAGTTGTAGAGACAGAAGGAGGAAGGGGAAGTCAGCAGCGGGAGAAGAAGGCGAAAGGAGGACGCAGAGGGGTGATTTGTAAAAACCTTATAATAAATAAGTAGGCGAAATAAATCAATCACTGCAGTAGTATTTCAGATTTAAAATTTCACATGGTATCAGAGCAAAAGACGAGAAACATAAGAGTTGGTTCTACAATGGAACTAAGATTCGACATCGATACAGCATCAACTTGGAAAGGTTCACGCCTCCAAAACGCATGGAGAAACAGAGGGATCAAGACATTTCAGTTCTGGCATCCAAACTAGAGGAGGATTTCACTTGTGTGTCAAGCACAGCCTCTCCAGGAGTCTGGTATATTGACAATGGAGCATTTGCTCAAATGACGGGAATTCGAGAATGCTTCTTGAGCTACCAGGAAGAGCAGATGAATTTTCAAATCACAATGGGAAACAAGGCCAAGTGTACCCCCGTTGGAAGAGGGGCCATAATATTTCAAACAGAAGTTGGTAACAAGCTTCGGGCCACCAACGTACTGCATGTACTGGGATTGGGGATGAACTTTCTCTCAGTCTCTCAACTTTAGAACAAGGGTTACGATGTTTACTTTATTGGCAAGAAAGTTTATGTCAAACACCCTAATTGGAAAAGGAAGGCACAAATTGGAGTAAGGAGCCATAAATAGTATAAGTTACAACTCGAGTCTCTAATGGCACTGATAGGCAGTATGGATGAAAGGGATTTGAATGAATTATGGCAGAAAAGAATGGGGCATCTACATCATGAAGCCTTGAAGATCCTCAAGAAGATTGTCATGGGAGCTCCAGAACTTAGCACAAGGAAAGACGATGTCTGCAGGGGGTGTGTGCTAGGGAAGTATGCCAATGCAGCATTTCCAAGAAGAAACAGTAGTGCCAAGATGGTACAGTCACAACAACCTACAAAATATGGCTCTAGTGCCTCTCCACGGCACAAGGATTCTGAGGAAAGTTCTTTCGAGGAAGTGCAAGAAGGAGAGCAGGAAATCCACCCACCACTAGTGGAAGGACGGGTAGAGAACTCCAACAGACTCTGAGGGATGCGGAGGAATTTATTGGAGCTCCTAGAAATGAGAAGATGATACGCAGGCAACCAAACAGGTATCAGGCACTGGTAGCATAGTTTGGAGAATCCTTTAGTTTTCGAGAGGCAACTCAACATCAGGTGTGGGTAGACGCAATGGTGGAATACAACTACATCATGACAAACGATGTATGGGAAGTAGTCCCTAGACCTCAGAACAGATCAGTTGTAGGATCAAGGTGGATCTACAAGATCAAGTATGTTGTAGATGGCAACATAGAGAAGTTCAAAGCCAGGTTTGTGGCTATGAGGTATGCACAAAAGGAAGGGATTGATTATGAAGAAACCTTCGCCCCTGTAGCTCCATACACTTCGATCAAATCTGTCATCTCTCTTGCAGTGCAAATGGGATGGGAAATTCACCAAATGGATGTTGTCAAGGCAACATTCTTCAATGGGGTGATAGAAGAGGAAGTGTACATAGAACAGCCAGCGGGCTTTGAGATGCATGAGCAGAAGAATCATGAATGCAGGCTTAAGAAAGCCTTGTAAGGACTAAAGCAAGCCCCTAGAACATGGTATGGGTGAATTGATAGCTACCTGCAGAAGATGGTATTTGTCTAGAGTGACGCAGATCCCAACCTCTACTATCTAAGAGTAGGGGATGAGCCACTAATTCTGGTATTGTATGTAGATGATCTGTTCTTAACTGGATCATCTAAGCTCATCAAAGACTGCAAGGAAAATTTGGCTACCGAATTCGACATGAAGGAACTGGGGCAGATGCACTATTTTCTTGGTTTGGAGGTTTGGCAGCAGAAGGAAGAAATTTTTCTTGGGCAAGGAAGATATACTACAGAGATCATGAAGAGATTCAGATGGAGGACTGTAGACCCATGGCTACGCCAATGATTACAAACTGGAAGAAGATCGACACGTTCAAGGATGATGAGGCTGGCCCTACCTTGTATAGGCAGCTCATAGGATCATTGATGTGCTTGGTCAACACTAGACCAGACATCTGTTATGCCATGAATACCCTCAGTCAGTTCATGGTCGAACTAAGGAGGGCTCACTGGGCAGCAACCAAACATGTTTTCAGATACTTGAAGGGGACAATCGAGTATGGGTTGAAGTACACCAAGGGCTATGACTAGGCAGCTCATAGGATCATTGATGCACCTGGTCGACACTAGACCAGACATCTGTTATGCCGTGAATACCCTCAGTCAGTTCATGGTAGAACTAAGGAGGGCTCACTGGGCAACAACCAAACATGTTCTCAGATACTTTAAGGGGTCAATCGAGTATGGGTTGAAGTACACCAAGGGCAATGAAATCCAGTTGAGTGGGTTTACTAACACAAATTGGGCTGGAGCCCAGTGGATCGAAAAAGTACTAGTGGGTATTGTTTTAGTCTCGGATCAGGAATGACTTCCTGTTGCAGTAGGAAACATAAATCCGTGGCATTGCGCTCAGTCGAGGCTGAATATATGGCCACTAAGACAGCTTTGTGTGAGGCAATATGGCTTCGTAAGTTTCTCATGAGCTTGCTCAAGAAGAGGATGGACCTGACCAGAATTATGTGTGATAATCAGAGTTGCGTCAAGCTCTCTGAGAATCCTGTGTTTCATGACCAATCGAAGCACTTTGACATTAGGTGCCACTTCATCAGAGACTATGTCCAACGAGGAGCTATACAGTTGAAGTATATTCCTACAGGAAAACAGGTGGCAGATATCCTCACAAAAGCTCTGGGTAAGATTATGTTTACTTACTTCATGTTGGGAGTGGAGCCTGATTATCTTCTTTATTTAGATGTATTGTCGCGTTGGACCCCTGTTCTTCACGGGGCGGCAACGTCGCCCGTCATTTGATCGTCGTTAGGGGGGTCCAGGGGATCCGCTAAAACAGATGTAAATTTGCCTTGTAAAATATTGTAATTTCGTAGTCAATCTGGGTCGTTCATTAGGCGGATGATCTGACGATAGAAGTTATGTTTAATTTAGGGTTTTTTGCCCAAGAAGGCAACCCCTCTGTTGTATGAGGGTCTTGCATTG
The DNA here is from genome assembly GCA_034641835.2 of Pinus albicaulis. Taxonomy (NCBI): domain Eukaryota; kingdom Viridiplantae; phylum Streptophyta; class Pinopsida; order Pinales; family Pinaceae; genus Pinus; species Pinus albicaulis. The sequence continues at coordinate 169,894,145 of CM076583.1, forward strand.
CATCTATGTGGTGTGTATATACTGAGCGAGAAATAGAAAGGGGGCCTGTGTGAGAGAGTAAAGGATATTACAATGGATCTGTTGTAAGTTGTGTTTCTTCATTTTGCTGGATAATAGAAAGAAAGGACTGGCTATTTCCGTGGATGTAGACCAAGTTGGGTGAACCACATATATCTGTGTCTCTCTTGGTTTATATGTTATGTATGTGTATGTGTTTCTGCATATTTTATATGTTCCATTTCTCCGTAATATATAATTTTCTAACACTTCAGGGGAAATATGGGGATGGTCAAGAACCAATTCCAGAAGAGGAATGGGTGGACTTGTGTTAATTTTGGGCAACTAGGTCCAAACTCCATGTTGCATTGCTCATATGATGATGGTCATATTTTTGTTGGATTCCTCTTTCGAAGAGGCGCAGGATTGATCTAAAGATCATCTTGGTTAGATTAGCAGAACATTTATTTGAATCTATTTTCCACATGTGCAAGGTCAGCGAAATTTGTAATGTAGGCTCACATGCCTAATAGATGTGTCACACACCCTCATTGATGGATATAAATTGGATAGACTTGGAGGTCATTTCATCATCAACACATCACACATTCTCTCATTGTGATCTGATTGGTTCGATAGCCTTTGGAGGCCTTTTTTCCCCTCACACGTGTGGAGCATAGCCGCTGTTTTCTGTGGATCTATTTAGGGCCTTTTGCTACAGCGTTGACCGTGGTCAACCCTTGGTTGTTTGATCTCCAACTTCTGCCAAAAAATCAATTTTAGGAGGCTGTACTGTTGGGCACTAAAATCGAGGAATTCTGGGCTATTTGACCGAAACCCTAATCTGTTGCGTTGACTTTTCTTTGTTGGCTACATTGACTTTTCTGTGTTGACTTTGGGTTGACTAGTGTTGACTTGTGATGAGCTATCTTTGAGGGCTGTGGGTGTGACACATGGAAATTTGGCTAACCGAGAAAGACTTTGCTGGTTGAAGCATCATGTTGACTGTCATAACGCAACAATAGCTCATATCTTTGTTGGACAAAAGGAATTGTAAATCTGATCTATATTTGGTTTGTCTTCTATTGATCTATTACTGTGTTCTATCACCATTTTACTTTCAGTTTCATGTTTATGTGATTGTTATTTTGTATCGGGGCTAAGAAAGATTGAAGTAAAAGTGCATCAAGCATAGAACCCCATGGTTATCTAAATTTAACAACTTGAGATTCAGAGGGAGTTGCAGTGCGGATGAGGTAGTGGCAGAGATGGTGTCACATGCAGCAGTACAAAGGGCAACAACACAAAGATGAGGGGCAGCAGCCAAGACATGAGCAACACAGTAGATGCTTCAAGTCAGAGCAAATACAGTTGGTATTTTTCTTGAACACTTCCCTTGCTAAGAGGGAGTGTTGATTTTGTAGCATTGGAAAGTGTTCCAAGTCTCATATTTTGGGAAGAGGCTTGGACATCAGTATCCCAGAGAACCCAGAAACTGTTTGTGGAAATTCCTCTCGAATCATGCTTTATTAAAATAATTAATTATTTTAAAGTGATCCCTAAGTCTAAACTTAGGGAAATTAAATGATTAAAGGGTATTAATAAAGCAGAGTGAATCTTCTAGAAAACGAAAATCAAGTCATCTTTTAATCTGAGCCATTGATTAGAGATCTAATCTGGGTCGTTGATTCATCAGCGAGAAGACTATAAAAGAAGGCTTGAGGATCATTTGGAAAGTAAGTCGGGCACACTCTCAGTACGACGGAAATCGATTATGAAGTAAGAGAATTTGATCTCAGAGGGTGAGGTTGTAGAGGCGGAGTTGCAAAGATAGAAGGAGGAAGGGAAGTCAACAGCTGGGGAAGAAGGCAGAAGGAGGACGCAGAGGGGGCAACGCTGAGCAACAACATTGGCCCTCTACGCAGAGTGACGCAGTCCCGCGCAGTCACTCCACAGAAGGCCACACAGAGTGACGCAGAGGGAGGAAGGGTGCCTCTAGTGTGTCAGAAATTCTTCTGAATGGTTTGGAAAAATTATCTCAGGGGTATGCTAGACATTTGCTCTTCATATTTCTGTAAATGATTTCCACTGCTGAAGAATAATATAAACCCTCATATGCTCCACCTGTTTTCAGACGTTGGATTTTTCCGGGGACAATTGTCCAAAAATAACTGTCTCATTATTGTCCAAAAATAATTGTTTTCTATTGCGTCATATGTGCTCTATTTGAGTTTCTGCTTTTGATTAAGTGAATATTACAGTTGTGTTTATTTCAGAAATTACTAATCTGTAAATAACTTATAATAAATAAGTAGGCGAAATAAATCAATCACTGCAATAGTATTCAGATTGAAAATTTCACATTTTTTGGATATATGGAATGGATTCCTTACATGCTATCTTGCAAGAGTGTCTAGATGTTGAAAATTTATCTCTTACATGTTCAATGTATGGAATTTTGTTTGTTCTAGTAATTGCAATTGTGCCCTAATTTGTTGAATATTTATTTATTGCCAATCTAGATGATCTATTGCATGCATTAATCATCAATAATCTGTAAACGAATGTCCTTACTGGTGAACTCTTGGTAGCTCTCCCATGAAAAATCCATCTTCCATTGCATAGGTAATTGTTGGAATTTTGTTTGCTAGGGGATCAAAATTTTCGCCTCCTAAGATGCTCTTTGGCTAATCTAACGCATTGAGGACTCCATACTCCCAAGGAAGAAGGGACTGGTCCATTTGGTTGGTGATCACGTCTTGTTTTTATCCATTTTCTCTCTCTTAATTCGGCCTTGTTGGAAAATGTAACTAGTTTAGGTCTTCATAATTGTTATTGTACTCGTGTCATTATGTATATCTTATGTAACAAGCAAAAGAAGAAAGAAAAAATATTATTTTCAAGCATTGGCTTCATGCTCCATTTAAATGGTCAACTAGGTCAAGCATGCATTTCATGCTCCTAGGGTTTATCAAGTCACAAAGAATAATTGTCATGAGTCAAGAGAGTCAATATCATTTGTTTAAGACCCATTTGGGCAAGTGGTAACATGTGAAAGAAATTATTTGAGTCTAGAAAGTCAAAATGACCTCCAAGAATAAGTCATCCCTACCTGTAAAAATCCGGCTTAAGAGAGGGCTATTCAACCTCATGAGAAACATATATATAGAAGGAGCTTCAACCTCATTATCACACACTTCTGCAATTCGATCTCAAGCAAGAAAGAAGAAGAAAAAAAGGGAACGAAGGTCTACGGGAAGAAAGCATCTCAAGAAGAAATAAAAAATCTAAATTTTGTAATCATTTTTTCTCACACGTGCGAAGATTTTAGGGTTTCTGCAGTTGTTGCAAGGCCGAAAGTTGCAAGTCGAAGTTGTAGACCTGAATTGAGGGTCGAAAATTTGATCGAAGAAGACCTTAAGGAAGTTGACCTTTGTTGACTTTGATTGAACTCTTTTTGTCTTGAAGGAGATATTTTGGAGCGCTGACTTGGTGCTTGGAGGAGGTCTTGGTCTTGAGGTTTGGGTCTTGGTTTTCTCATTTGATCTGATTCTATAAGAAGAGAAGAGATTCTTTTCGGTTTCCCCTTGGAGGGGATTTTCCTTGGCTTGGAGCCTACTTCTTGTGTCTATTGTCTTTATTGTTTATGCTCTTGATAATTGTTTGATGAAAAGAATCCAATAAAGAATAAGAAGAAGCTAACTAAAGTTCACAAGCACTTATTAAAGATAAGGAGAATTGTTTGAATAGCTTCCCTACTAAATTCTCCAACAGGCCCTTTCAAGGCAAAGCTAGGGAACTAGGGCTTGGTGTGAATCCCTAGGCAAGTAGAGTATTGGTGATTGGAGAGCCTAAACATCAAGAGGATAGTATTTTCCAAAAAATATATCCTTTTGGTGGGCATCCACTTCAATTTCATTCTTAAGCTTTCTTTCCCTAGCTAAATTCCTAAGAGGGAAACCCTAATTTTCCCCTTGCTTCAACTTAGGGGCTTTCTTGAAGGTTTCATGAGCCTTGGTATTGCTAGTACGCATTGTTGGAAACCTTTTCTCTTAGCCTTTAGTTTTGGAAACTCCAACACTTTTCAAATTTATCAAACCCTGGGTCTTGTGCCTTCTTTCCTAGGTCTCATAATAGAAAGCGAATTGTCTGCTTGTTGAGCCTTGAACCTAAATTGTGTCTTTCTTGAAAAGCTCCTAATGAGGTCATCTTACATATTAACCTTATAATATCTAACACAAGTGATCTCTTTCATGCCAAAACTCCTCCCATCGATGAAAGTCCGCAAAGAATAGGAGATTTTCATTGTGGTGATAGTGGGCCATTACCCCATTGTTGCCTCTTGGTCTAGTTTATGCCTTGTAGGCTTTCCCTCTCCAAGACCTGCGAGATTTGTGGCGACATGCCCATTGTAAGAGGCTTCTAAAAAATATTTTGTTCATAGAGGCTTCTAGAAGTCTTATTAATTTATAATTAACATTTAACTAACAATTCAAACCTATGTTGTGGGTGTCCACAACTAAATTAAGGGAAATGTGACCATTTTAGTTGGTGAAACATGTTGTACATACAACTCAAATAGACTTGAAACATAGTTTAGTTCATATGAAATGTGTTTCTTCCACGTGGGACATGATCATATGGATTGAAATGTGTTTTAGCATTTCCGTATTGAACTGTACAATAGGGGTTGGCTTGTTTTCTACAACATAGCAATAAATGAAGAACAAAGATGGCTGAAAATAACATTTGCAATTTACACAAGTATTGAACAATTATAAACTTCATTAATACAAGTAAGATGAAGTTCATCTTCATACCATAGCCTTGTCACAAAGCCAACACAATCTACTAGCACTTCCAAACCCTAGAAAAGAAAACCCAAAAAATGCCCTAGAGCAACCAAGGAGCTCCTACATGCATGAATCTCTCAAGCAAGTTCTCCTAGGCAAGACATCTCCACTTTTTCTTCACCAAATACAATCTAGGGTTTCATTTCAAAACCTTAATGTCAAAATCTCCAAAGGATGAAACACCAACTCTAGACTTGAGATGCTCCAAGGAGATAAAAAATCCTAAGTGACTCTGACAGAGAGAGAGAGAGTACAAATGAAGATATAAAAGAGAAAATATGACTAGGAGTATATAAGAGTGAATAAAAATGACAAGTAATATCAATGATTAGAGGATTCTCTCCTTCCTCTATATGGAAGGTAAGGGAGGCCAACAATACAATTTGGGTCAATGCCCTTATAAGCAATCCACAATAATCAAATGTAGGCTCACACAAGTGGAGCATTACACTCCATGGGTACACATCAATTTCCAAGGTGATATTGTGCATAATAAGGGCGCCAAGATAATGTAGCTACATAAGGTGTGTCCACACTTTTTTGCCACAAGCCTATATGGACTCCATCACTTCTCCTAAGACATCCACTGCATTGGATCCAGTGACCTTGCATCAACATTGCCATTACCCAAACATCCCTAAGCCGACTCCAAGCCTCCAAACAGGAATACAAGCTACCCTATGTTGTCTAGGGCCCTATTGCCTCAAAATATAATAGGTCTTATAAGAGGCCTCGTAAGACAAGGACTAGACCAAGTGAAAAACATTATGAGGTGCGGCCTATTATCGCTTAAACTAGCAAGGGTCCTAGGAGGGGATCCTACAGAGAAAATAATAGGTCAAGGGGCAACAATGGAGTGATAGCCCACTGTCACCTTAGCTAAGGCTCCATGCCCTTTACAGACTTTCACCATGGGAGAAGTCTTGGTATGAGAGGAATCATAAGGATGAATAGATCAATGAATGGGTGGAGAGTGATTCCTAAAGCCTATTAACAAGAGAGACTCAATTAAATGGCTTACTTGCCTAAGAAGCAAGGTGATGGGCTCTCTAGGAAGGGCTAAGAGGATACTCAAGCCTAGGTTTGGACGATATCCCTTGACTAGAGGCTTCCTAGACCTAAGAATCCTTGTTGAGAAATGGCTTCTATGCAATCCTTGTGAAATTTGAATTTCAAAATTGTGGGACCACAGAGAACCCAAGTGAACCCAAACTAGGTCAAGGGTATGGAGTTGATCAACAATAGAGGGGATTGACCTGTTTAGGGAGGAGAATAGGATCAAAGGACAAATTTTCTCTTGAATTTTAAAGGCAACGATCCAAATGAGGACACTACCCAAAGCAACCTAGGGAGAGAAATGATCATATGGCTAGGGCTTGCAATATCTCGAGATTCCACAGTCGAATTTGGCTCAAACTAGGAGGACCTCTCAAAAAAACCCTAACACAGTAGTGGATGAAAATTCAAGACTTTTGGATGGTTGCAAGAGATTTCGCTTGATGCCCTAGGTAACCTACTAGGATTAGACCTAGAGAAAAGAGAAAGATGAGAAAAATATTCGTTTAGGTGACCACCAATCACTAGACCAGTGCTTTGCCTTAGGGAGAGATGGAGTCAAGGTGATTTGGAGATTTGGAGAAACTTTTACTCAATCAAAGAGACCTTAGGCAACTTCGCATGGAAAGTGAGGGCAAAAACTCGACTACCAAAGGAATTTACACTTCGACGTGCAAGAATTGATGACTTATCAAGGTATTATCAATAAACTTTTAACCTCTAGGAACATTCGTTCATCATACATGACACATGTAACATATGAAATGCCTCATAAGTCCAAAAATTTTACAATTTCACATAAAATTAGGGTAATTTCAGATTTAGAGAGCGAAAATCCCATACATTATTCATGTGATAAGAGAAATGTAAAGATAGACATGAAAAAGAGCACTTACATGTATAATGAGTATATCCAATCATCAATTCAAGACAAATTTGAAGCTCCAAGATCAAGAGATAGTATCCGAACATCAAAATTCATCCATGAAACCAAACTCATCCTCCAAAAGGGAATGCAAAATTCTCACAAGAGCTACTAATCTAATCCAAGTGATGATGAGAGGAATGAATGAGACTCTCATATATTTATATCCTTCCTAAAGAGTTTGATTTTCCTAATTAGGCCTAATTAAGCCCCAAATAATAAAATAATGTGCAATAATAACATCCCTTGGTGATAAACCCACCAAGATAGCTCCATAATACAAGAATAAGCATCTCAAGAGGGAAAAATAGTAAACATGACGAGTCATTGGGCCATTAAGAAGGCCTAATGGAGTCCAAAGTGTGCCAAGTTGAGAGAATAGGCTCCAAACACAGTGACCAAGGAGTTGGCCCCTTGATATCCTTGCAAGTCACATGTGGTGTCCCCAAGTGGGTGTGGCGGCACAATGACATCGTCATGGGTCTCCAAGTGAATTGACAATGCCTATAAACCATTTGCAAAGGAAAGAACGATGACATAATCCCTCCCTTTGTCTCCCACGGTGAGATACATCTCATCTGGGCCCTAGAACATCTGCCAAGTGTACAATACAACAGTGAAGCCAACTGGGCATGGTGATCCAGGTGCATCATCCTCATCCAAAAAGGTGGAACATGAGCAATCAATTAATCGTCCTGGGGATTCATGAGGTGCTCACTGCTATGGTGGAGGCCCGTGGCTCTCAACGCTCACCCTAAAAGTGCCAATGTGACCCTCTGGCAGGCTTGGACCCTGTATAGGGAGACCAAACCCCATATGGAGACCCTTCTGTAATCCTGCATAAGATCCAATACATCCCTTTGCCCTCTAGTACAACAAATCATTAGAGTAATCAAGTAAAAGATCTTACAAATTATGGAATCAAATGGACACTTCATGGTGGCATGCCCTTCCATAGTGGGCTTCAACATATACATCTGTCTCCAAGCTTAATAAGGGGGTTAACCAAGGACCCTATTAGGTGGTTTCAACCTTTAAAGGTAGTGACATGTCCATGGTACATCCATCAAGTGGTAGGTGGTAGTGGGCACATGATATAATGATGGAATGGAGCGAGGATCAGGGGAAGGCTCCAAGCCACATGCCATGGTACAAGGGTAGCTATAATGAGGGAAGCCCACACTTGGGTATATGAGTGTAGGAAGGAGCAATTGTGGTACATGAGTTACCTCGACCTTTGCTTTTCCACCCTTCCTCATATGCCTTTTGCCTTTGATTGATTTCTCTTCATAACTGCTCGGGGCTCCCAGGGATGAGAGCATGATGTGTAGGATACAACAATAGATACCCCCTTTAAGGTAGGGCGATTCATTACCCACCAGGGATTAGGACAATCATGGGTTCCTTAATGTGGATGGGGGCTCATCTAGGGCCCATAAGAACCACAGTGATGGCCATAGATATGGGGTAGAGCTCATGTTTGGGTTTTGCCCACATGCTAAATTTGTATGTCCTGGCCAACTTTTGCATTTTGTGGTACATTTCGTGTTGTAAGTGGTCAAATTATGCTTTTTCTTTTATTTTTAGTTGCATCAACCTCTGGGGCATTGTTCCAGGCCCAACCCAAAGTGTGGATAAGGGGAGGGTGAGGCTAACCCTTTGTGGACCTAGTGGACAAATGTGGATCCGAATGAGAAAAGTGATAAATGGGGTTACAATGAGAGAAGAGGAGTGATGTATATGGTGTGGGGAAGTGAGACCACACAACCAAATTCGAGATACCATGTACTGCCAGCTTTGAATCTAATAGCTAGTAAAGGAGATCCCACGAGAATAGGATACAAGGCTAACCACCAAATCGGGCAGAGGAGACAAGAGTACAAACCTAGCCCACTTTTTCCGCTGATTACCCCCTCCAATCCATGCCCAAAAGTGTCCATGATAAGTAAACAAAATTACTCAACTGCACCAATGAAAATACATACCTTCGGGGTCAGGAGGCCCACCTTCAAACATACGATCATAACAGATGGGCGAGGGACCACATCGTTGGCTCAAGTGGTGCAGATAGTGGCACAACGAGCTATCTGGTGGTTGCATGGGGCTGCTGGCTGCCAGCTGAGGACCATCTAGGAGAAAATTTTCTCCTATGGATACTACCCACAGGTGGTGGGTAATAGGGCCCAACGTCACCACAACCACCACTTCCTGCTCTTTAGTAGATTTTCCCCACAAGGGAGGTTTCCCTATGTAGGTCACCTAATGGATATTCGAGTCTAATGATTGGAGGTGACAAGGATAGGCTTAGGAAAGACACTCAACTTAAGGACAAGGCCCAAACTAGCGTAGACAAGACAAAGCGTGTCCTCCAAAAGACCTATATAGGGAAAAAGTGACCTAGTGTTTGTGAATAAGCAATGATAACACGTTTACCAAGATATGCAAGGCCAAGAAAAGGCTTGATAAGATGAATATGATCACTTTTTGAGACAACGGGCCTTCAAAAGTGCCTAAGTTGAAGCCTAGGGCTAGATTAGGGTTTACACTAGGGCAAAAATCCCTAGTGATTATGACGTCAACCCTAAAATAGAATATTTCACTATGGAAATGGGGTGATTTTGAGGCAATGTTTCACAAACGACGAGTAGAAACCTTAAAAAGGCACAATGCACCTACCCTAGTTGAGTTCAACCCTAACCCTAGACTAGTGGCTTTTCTTAAAGGGTGGAAAATTTGAGGAGAGAGAGAAGAATTAGGTTTAAAGAGATTTTTGTCATGTAATCACCTATGTGGGAAGGAAGGTGCTTCACCTTGGGTGATGGAGTCTAGAGGAAAATCCACTTCTGAAAAATCAAACCCTATAACGGAGTAAGTGATAATGAAAAACCCTAGTTTTCTTACCCTGGCTATCATTTTATGAGGGAATAAAGTCATTGATGAGAGCCTAACATGAAGGGTCACTCAAGGGATTGTCACACAAATCTTAAAGGGTGATGCATACAATACTTTGCTAAGATTTCATAGAAAATTATTCAATAAAACTAGCACATGAAACCCTAACAATATCCATTCCATGCAATAGCCATAAAGATATTCAACAACAAAGAATACTTACAAAAAAATGCATGAACCAATCCTTTCTTATTCCAAAATGATGTCTCCAAAGCATGAGAATGTCTCCATAAGAAAATACTCCACAAAAGACCACATCTCCACAAGAAACAAGTCTATTTCAGCTAGGCCAAAATCTTTGAAAGAGGTCGAATAAATCAACAAGTGATGATGAAAAGACAAACGAGGTGACATCTATTTATATGAGGTCTACCTCAACAAATTTGTGACTAATGAAACCCCTAAATCAAGCTTGACACAAAATAACCTTGGGTTACAAGCCAACCCACTAGCTAATTAACAAAATAAGCCATAAATGCCCACATGTGTGAGTCGTAGCCTCCAAAAATGCTGACGTCATTCCCTTTTAGGGCTCCAAATGCCATGTTACCGTGTGATGACGTGTGAAATTTTTTCATAGTGCTAGAATCATCCAAAATTTGAGGAAATTCCTTAAATCTACCTCAAATTCTCTTTTGGGGTCCCAAGTCTAGATGGAGTGCCATTATGTCATCTCCATGGGACTACAATTGCCAAAATGAGGCCTCCTTTCTCCAAGTGCAACAAGTCCTCCCAAGTCACTCATCGAGATGCCATCCTCATCTGAGCATTGAATCAAATCCTACCCATCAGGCCGTGTCAAGGCCAACTTGGGGTCACGCTGGGTCCAGTGATGTCATCATGAAGAATCCTTAATGCTAGGTCAAAGTAGAGCAACATCCTAGATCCTGAGGGTGCTCTGGGACATGTAGCATATGCTCATGCTATCAGGAGGTTCAACCCTCTCAACATTGCATCTGTGAAGCCATATATCCCTCATAAATGCTTGCGTGCCTATGGAGGAAGTGCCCTCAAGGCTTGTGCTCCAATGGAGCACATGTCAAAAACGACATGAGCTCAAGTGAAAGAAACCATCTATCAGAGACTAAGATCATATAGGAGTCTAAGGGGGGGACCAAACTTGAATGTTAAGAGCATATTAATACTTCAAACAAGGATCAACTTTCGATATCGAACTAGACCAAGTCTTGTAAAGGTGTTATCTACCTTAATATGGAGCAGAATGGTCGACCCTATTAGGTGCTTACAACTTTAAGGGGGAATTGACAATTCCAAAGTCAACCCCTCAATTAACAGGTGTTAGTGAAAATATATGATAATGGAGGGAAAAAGGCTTCATGGTCGAGTTTCACAGTCAAAGGGACCAACTGATGGGGTGTCCACATCCTGAGTGTATGAAAGTAAAGAAGGAACCAATCTTGGAAGCATGAGTAACTATTCTTGGCCTTCTTTTTCCACCCCTCTTGTGTGCCTTTTACTTCTTCTTGATAAATCTTTGTATTACCACATATAGCTCAAGGGTTAGAGCTTGCTCTTTATGATGTAGCATTTTTATTACCCCTTAAGATAATATAGTTCATTTCTCATTAGGGTTCGGACATTCAAGGGTTCCTTTTGATGTGAAGGAGCATCATGTGCTCAAGAACTAGGTAATGGCTAATCAGGAGGGTAGAGCTCATGCTAGGATTTTTCCCATGTGCTAACTTATGTCCCGTCCATCTTTTGAATTTTGATTTTCTTCATTTTTCGGCCCTCCTCAATGACTGTGAACAAGTGGATGCCAAATCCCAAAGAACCAATGACAAATTTGACCAAAAGAATGGATGTTATATATGAGGCTTGTAATTGTTGAGAAATCTAGGGGCAAATAGATTAGGTGATTTCTCTTACTTTGTTAACTGCTTGTAATGTAGGTTGTAAGCCAGGGCCAAAACCTCTCCACTTGAGAGGAAAACCCACGAGAACTCTTTTCTTCTTATACAACTTCAAATGACGAATTCCAAGACCTAAGACCCTTGACAAAGACTCCTCCAAGATCAAGCCAATTTTCCTTATTGATGAAATTTTCTTTCCAATAAATTCGACCTAGCAACTTCTAGCAATTTCGACCTAGCAACTTCCAATAACTTCGACCTACCAACTTCCAGCAACCTCGACCCCACAACGTTAACTTCCCCAACAACTTCTACAACTTCGACTTTCCAAGCAACTTTTGCAAACTTGGTCTAGCTGCTACACTCGATGCTACCTCAACACTCAAAATCTCAACACTCTAAAGCAGCTCCAAGATGACAAGCACAACCCAAACTCTTTGTTGCTACACTACTCCTACAAAAGATCAACACTCTCCAAGCTTACAATGAAACTCACAAAAACTCCAAATGAGATGTGTAAGACAAATGAGAGAGGAGATATGGTTTTATAGGCTTGGAGGGTTTTTTTTTTAAGGGAAACAACTTCGAGTTTCCAAAAGAAACCATTCATAGCCACCCTAAACCACCATCTATGGATCTGCAAGCGCACATGTGAAAGTTTCGTGAACCTGCCAGATTATGATGGGACCAACCAATTCATAATTGTTTATGTCGCCTTGCTACCAAACTGATTGATTTCAACCCGACCAATAGCTCTAGTTTGGGGCAAGGGAGACATCAGTTTGGAGGCATTGATCGACCTAAACAAAGTCCTATATAGCTCAAATAGAAAATACATGCCAGAGCAAACTCACAAACTTCAGACAACCTAAGAGTTTTCCCACTTTAGGTTCTCAGATGCACACTCATGCAACTGTGCAGGATTGTCAAACTCAACCTAACGACAGAATAACATAGGGCTTCTAAGAGAGAGAGTGAGCTCAAAACATAGACTCTAGACTTCTAGACTCAAATTCCCTATAATAGAGCAGCATCCCTTATTTATAAGATTTCAAGGGAGCCAAGAGCATCTCCTAATGACTCAAAATCCATTCATAATTTGTGTGGACTATAGATCTCATATATAATATTTTTCGTAGATTCTCTAAAATGTGGGTCAAATCCCACCAAAAGTTGGAGAAGTGCTCCAAGATTTAGATATTCATACGGAAAATTAACCTAAGTGCCCCTGAAAGTTGGAGAAGTGCTCCAAGTTTCAGATATTCGTCTGTAAAACTAACCTAAGAATCTACTTTGGAGGACAAACCCCTCCACATAGTCATACTCAAACTGTTCAGAAAATCTAACCTAATATTTGCACAGTGGAGATATTATCAAAATCCCATGATACCAGTCACATTCACTGTTAGGTGACTAGACATGAAATTTCGCCCACCATGCTTCCTTACAAAGATTATTTCAGTGGCTAGGATAACCATAATTTTGTCACTTCAGTAGTACCAATGTTGAGGGCTTGGTGACAGATGAGCTTCTGCATGAAGTGGCATGATATTATAGCATGGGAAGAAAGGTGACCCATAAATACTTGGTACTCTCTCGTCTACAGGATTACAAATTGATCGATAGAATTGGGATATCTCTTTATAGATTGTTTTTTCTGACAGCCTGGTAATATGTACTCTAAGTACATTGAATACATGCTCTACCTAAAAACAAAACCATGCGTCAGACTATGTTGTTGTTCTAATGTCTTCTCGGAGGTAGTCAACAAATTCGTTTTGTTTGATGGTTCAAAAAATTTCATCCCTTGAGCACAAATTGTGTAGCAGGTTTTTGAACCAAGGTGACCAATGACTGTAGGGATTACTCATAGAGCTACATTTGAACATCAGCCAAAATTTCTTGGCATATTTGGCATACAATCATTATATTGCAATAGTTTGTATAGCTTAACCACAACTCATATAGACAAATATATCTTTATCCTACAAATGGTGCAAATCTAATGTCCCCTTGAAACATCTTGGGCGACTCTACAAAATACATAATATTACTTACATTACTATGACTACTATTGATCCATCTTTCAATAATGCATTCATATGCAGGAGCACACTCCTTAACCCTATCTATGATACACTGAAAATAAAATGACATATGGCAATATTTACAAAATAAAACCCATTGGAATCCATTTGGAGCAGGGAGGGATGTTGTTGAAGTTGAGGCTAAGGGACAACTAAACATTTTGATTTATTTTTGTTAATTTTAGGGCTAGATAATTCTTTGTTGTAGATAATTTCATTTTAAAAATTTTCAACATTTTCACATTACATTCACCCCATATCATCATATCATCATAAGAAAATACATAGAGAGAACATTGACAATGCAACGGAACAATACGGAACATTAGAAGAAAAGCATACACAATAGAGACACCAGTATTTAGGTCAGAGACTAGGGAAAAACCCCACAAGGGGGAAACCCATAATCAATTCTTCTTCTTATATTAGTTAATCAATGTTCAGCTGAGATACAAAGTACATCTATAATGAGACACAAGACTTTGAACAATAATCACATTAAACCTCCTAGGGCCAACCCAGGATCATACAGGATCCTCATAAGATGATAGTAGACAAGTCTATCAAGGAGTCCTCTACAAGACTTGTAAAAGGGTTGCCTCCATATCACTGAAGGTAGTATATATCTCTATCACAATCATATCAAAATCATCACAATTGTAAGTATCACAACCATACTACCATTCATCTCTGTCACATGCCATACATCACTGCCGACAACTAGGAACAAGTATCTCTGCCATATGTCACTGTTACACGAGACACACATCATCACCATGCATCCATACATCTTTTGTCACAAGGCCAAATATCAATGTCATACATCATTGTCAAGAGTCACTGTCATATGTCATTGCTATACATCATCATTGTCAAGAGTCACTGTTATACATCACAAGAATTGTTGCCATCCATGTTTGCCATACATTTGTTATATATCACAAGAATTACAACCATCCATCTCTGCCATACATTTGTTATACATAGCCATCCATTTCAGCCATACATCACTATCAAACACTGGATATTAGGGCACATAAAGGTTGTTGCAAAGATCTCCTAACAGACCTTTTAAAGGTCACATAGAAGATACCCTAGCGGCAAAAGGTTAGAGCCACTAGATCTGAACCAAGACATGCCAAAGAGACTGCATATAGAGTCTAATTAACTTCGTTGGTCCATTCCCCATCATCACAAAGAAAGGCCGCATAAAATAGGACAAGATCACAAAGAGAGAACGCCACATGTAGGAATCACAATTTCCATTACACCAAGACCCACAGGTGTTAGTAGACAAACACATCACCAGAGTTAATGGATCCACGAGAGGCGGTTAGGCACATGTTGTGAAACACGTGGGCAACGTCGGTTTATCCAATGTCCAACAATCTGCCCCCCAACACGAGCCAAGTGTGATTCGAACTCTAGACTTTTGGCTCTAATACCACTTGTAGTAATCATGATTTCCATTACACCAAAACCCGCAGGTGTTAGTAAACGGAAGCATCGCCAAAGTTAATGGATCCACAAGAGGCAGTTAAGCACATGTCGCGAAACACAAGAGGAGCGTTGGTTTATCCAATGTCCAACAACATATACGTACAATGAAAGAGCGCATATACCCACAAAGTTAACCGCATTAGGACTGAGATAGATCACAAAGAAGGAGCACATATATCTGAGATGTTTGGTTTTCTGGTTAGGGCTTCGTGAAACACAACGTCAGCCCTAATTCAAGTGCTCAATCTTCATCAAAACCCTACGCTGACCCTTGAAACAAACTTGACCTCACTTAAGATAAAAGATTGATTGTTCTATCCTCCAATACCGGGATTGCGGCCCTCCAACAAGGTGCCATAAGGGTTCGGCCCTAGCTCCAAGTCACTGAAGTTTTTGGCCTCCACAACCAAAGAATTTTCCATAGACTAGTGCCCAAAATTTCTCCTCTATAACTCAACTAGCCTCTGATAACCATGAGCAAACCATAACAAAAGAAAAAATCCAAGAATTCGTCCTCTTCTCAACTTCGACTAGGGCTCATAAGGCTTGCGTCTAGATCAGATCATCTCTCATCAAGATGTGTTGCTCTTGATTGTGTTTTGAATGAGCTATAATGTCTCTTATTTATACAACTGTTTGGAGGAGCCAAACGGTGCCATATGAGCCTATGTGACCTTTCAATTTGAGAAATCTACTTAAGGAATACCCACTGGATTTGCTCTTTATAATATTTAAATATATTTACCACATTCCTTAGTGATTGCTTGCCCAAATAAATTTGTCACATTATTTTATAATGAGAGGAGTGCCAAACAAATCATAATTTCCCTTTTATCAAATTTAAATTCTCTTTGGGGCAAGATGGTTTCTCCTTGGGATAGTTGGGCTTCTTTTGGGGTAATTGGGTTTCTCTTGGGGAAAAATCATCCCAAGGTTGCCCCAAATTCAACACTTTTGGAGTTGCTTCTCTTGTAAACAAATCTGCTAGACAATTATCTTTGCCCTTTTTATACTCAATCTCAAAGTCGAATCCATCTAGCCATAGGCTCCATCTCAGTATTGTGTTGTTGCCTTGTTCCAACTTCCAACAACCTTTTGTTTCTTAGCATACCTGCCATATATTTTAGGTCTATTCTATTCTTACAATGAATATGACAGGCTTAAGAAACAACTTGAATCTTTTAATTCCATTTTTAATAGCAAGAATTTCTTTATGAGATAATGGATATCTAAGTTCAGTGTCATTGAAACATCCCAATGCATATGAGAAAACTTCTCTTTTCGAATTCTTTTGCATTAAAACTCCTGTCCATACTTCACTGGATGCATCTGTTTCCAAAATGTAAGGCAATTCATGTCATGGAAGAACTAGGCTCGGCAGATTTTGGATTTTTTGTTTAATAATCTGAACTGTTGCCATCATAGTTGGGGTCCACTCTATTCCTCTGAGCCTATTTGTAGGATTTTAACATCCTTGGCTTGAATTTCATTAACCTGTGGAATGTAGTTAAGGCTCCCCAAGAACCTCTACAATTACATGCAGTCATAAATGGCGTCTGGAAATTCTGGTAAGGCCTTCAACACATGTTCTAGTAATTCAACATTTCCCTCAAACAGGTTTAGTCCTAAGTATTTAATTATGGTTTTTGCAAACTCAAGCTTAGGTTTGTTGAAGACTAGTCCATGATTAAAAATACTAAGGTGAACTATTTCGAGGTGCTTTCTGTGTTCCTTCAAATCAAAAGAACAAATTAACAAATCATCAATATAAACAATAACAAATTTCAAATCTCCAAATATATCCTCCATTCTCTTTTGAAATTCAAAGGCCACGTTTTTCAATCCAAAGGGTAATACTCGCCATTGGAACTGTCCATGTGGCACCACAAAACCAATCCCGTATCTGTCAGATGGTTTGATTCCTATCTGCCAAAATCCAGTCTTAAGATCAAATTTGCTGAAAACATTATTCTTACCGATTTTCTGGAAGAATGCTTCTTTAGATGGCAGAAGATACTATTGAATTTTGTAGCTATGGTTGGTCTTCATAATGTTCTTTTGTACTTGTAAAAGATGAAATGTAAATTATATTTGTAAAATAAAATTTATATGAGGCATATTCTTCATGCTTGCAAGACAAATAAATTATTTATTTGCATGCTCTTCAAGTGCAAGAAAAATAAAATTCAAATAAATGTATTTGCCACCACAACTGACCAAGTCGGCCTTCCTAATGTCAAGTCAGCTTGCCCATGGGACACACCCATTCGCTTGAGAAGAAGACTATAAATAGGCATGTTTTCTCTCCTCCAAATGCACGTACATTACACACATCTTATCTCTGTTCAAGCAAAGGATACAAGGAGCATAAGGATGAAGATAAGAAGAGGAATAATTTCTTGGGATATGTAATTTAGTGCGCAAGTCTGAGGCATAAAAAATTAGCAGTATAATCCGCACTCTATGACAACCTTCTCTTTGTTTAAGGGCAAAGATTCCAGAGGTCATCTTCGCATTCTCTGTGATTTTCCTTCTCTATATTTCAAGGCCAAAATCCCTGAGGATAGATTTATGTGCATAGGGTTGAGATCCCTAAGGCTAGCTAAGGTGCATAGGGTTGATATCTCTAAGGCTAATCTCTGTGCATAGGGCTGAGATATCTCAGACTAATTTCTATGTATAGGGCTTATATCCCTAAGGTACTTCTCTGTGGAAAAGGCGCATATCATATGTAATTTATTCTGTTTTATTGGGCTGTATTCCTGTGCAAAAAGTGAGATCGATTCTCTGTGCTATCTCTGAGATTACAATCAGAATGAAGAAGGTTGACTTGGTCACTTGGTGGTGCTCTTTCTAGTTAGTTTGTTCATTGCTTTGACTTTGATGTATCTCTTGTTGCATTGATTATCTAAGGGAAAGGACTGTTGGGTTTTACCCTTGTGAGTTTTGCCATAGCCGTTGGCCTAATTTTTGGCAGTGTTGCGAACATCTTGGTAACATCCCGATTTTATCTTGAAACCGCAATTTTAAGGCTCTAGCCGATTTTTGCCGAGTTTTAAAGATATTTTCCGGATTTTTACGATTTTTTGGTTTTCTGGACCCTTGCTGATTTTATCCCGATACTGATGTTTGTGTTAAAATTGGACAACTAGGTCCAACTCCATGTTGTGATGCTCAGATGAAGATACCAATATTTGTATTGGGTTCCTCTTTCAGAGAGGTGTAAGATCGATCTAAAACTCATCTTAATCTGATGAGCAGAACATTTATTTTGAATTTATTTTTAATAATTTCAAATATGTGCAGGTCGGCCTTAAGGTTTTACACCCCCAGCAGATGTGTCGCACACCTCAGTGATTGATATAAATAGAGTCAACGTTGGAGGACTTTTTCACTCATCTCATCCTCACACATCATCTCCTCCTCTGATTTAGTACGAGCTCCTTGGAAGCAGTTTCAGTTCACACGTGGGAAGAAGGAAGAATTTACTGCAGCTAGGGTTTGGATGAATTTACTGCAGCTAGGGTTTCCACGCAAGTTTTACCAGCGTTGACTTTGGTCAACGCATGGTCCAAATAGGTTGAAAATTGGTGGAGACTTCAATTTTGGAAGGTTGTACATATTGGCACAAGAACCGAGGTCAAAAGTTTGACCGAAGACCGAGCAGCATTGACTTTCTTGCTGGTGTCCTGCATTGACTTTTCTGGACAACGTTGACTTTTCTAGGGTTGACTTTGAGTTGATCGTGTGGCTATTTTGAGGGCTGTTGTGACACATGCTGGGTTGGCTGACCAAGGAGATTTTACTGGTTGAAGCATCTTGTTGACCGCCGTAACGCACCACCACATTTTTCTATTTCTGGTTTGTCTTCTGTAGATCCACTAGTATGTTCTATCAACATTTTACTTGATTGTTTATGTGATTGCTGTAGTGAAAAGTAAAGTTGCATCAAGCATAGAACATCTACATAAATTTACATGGTATCAGAGCTAAGGTGAAGACAAGCCCTATTTGTTGCAATCACCGAAGAGGAAAATGGGTTCCACAAACTATGGCTTCAAGGAGGATGACAAATTGACTGGGAAGGATGACTTTCATGCTTGGAAGATGATATTGGATCTCAAATTGGAAGACCAAGATGTCATGGACTATGTGCAGGGTAAAATCCAAGAACCTCCATCCACTGCTACTGCTGCTACCAAAACAAAGTACAAGAAGGGGGAGATCAAAGCAAAGCTGATGATCAGGGAATCCATTCATAAAAGTCTGGTGGCCTACATCTCTGAGTTGGGCACATCCAAAGAGATGTATGATAAGTTGGTCCTCATGTTCAAGGCCAACAATGCAAATCAAGTACTATTCTTCAAGAATCAATTGAAGAATCTGAAGAAGGGCAGGGATGAGTCTGTCCAATCATACTTTCTGAAGCTGACCGAGATTAGGAACAATATGCTGGCTATTGGGGAGACAATAGCTAATCGAGAGATGGTACTCACCGCACTTGGAGGGCTCTCATCTGAATGGCATGTGTTCAACACTACCATTCTAAATAATAATGTGATACCTGACTTTGACGAAGTACTATCAAGATGCGTTCAAGAAGAATCAAGAATGAAGGAGTATGGAAATGAAGGAAATGTTGCATACACTGCTCATTCTAGAAAGAAGAACTTTGGTGGCCCAAAGAACAAAGGAAACGCAGAGACAAGGAAGAAAAGGCATAGATAAGAAAGTTAAACCCAAAAGGTCAAGAAATTCCAAGTATGAGGAATCAAATGTTGTTGATAAAAGAAATGAATTCATTCTTGTATCTACCCTCTCTGCTGCATCTCCACCCGACACTATGGATGTCTGGTTGATAGATAGCGGTGCTTCAAGTCACATCACTGGGTTCAAAGAAGCACTTTTTGATATGGTTGAGAAGGATACTAATCTGGAAATTATCCTTGGAGATAATGCCACATATTCCGTGAAAGGGACAGGGACTTTGACCCTCCACTTGTCTCAAGGTCAAGTCCTCCACTTACAGAATGTACTCTATGTACATAATTTGAAGAAGAACCTCGTGTCTATATTAGCCATGGAAGACAAAGGTTTCAATGTGGCATTCACTGATGGAAAGGTGCACATGTGGAAGAAGAGCTTCAAGGAAGCTATCACGTTTGAGTCTAGAATTGATACACTCTACCAAGTTGGAGGTATTCCACTAGGAGAAATGACATGAGATGCTATCCGAAAGACATATAATGGCACTGAATATGAGATGAACGAGTTCAAGAACTTTTGTAGAGGAGCTAGCATCAAGAGGGAGACCACAATGTTTGTGGGCTACAGCGAAACTTCGAAGGCCTATAGATTCTATGTGCCTGGTCAAAGGAAAGTGGAGATATGCCACGATGTCACCTTTGATGAAGATGCTTCCCTGAGGAAAGTAGTCAATCTTTTGAGATCTGAGGAAGATCATGAAGCAAGGCCTGGAAATCAAGAGGAACCGAAGGATGAGACGATGCCTGATGTTGAAGGACAAATGGACCCGATTGATCCACCTCCTTCACTGGGAAAGAGACCATCATGGCTCAGGGACACTCTCAAGGATGTTGAGGGACATATGGCCCCAAGGGGGAAATTCCGTGAAAGCAAGAAGCCGAGTAGATACCAAGGGTATCTAGCAGCTATGAGTACTATTGTACAATCCGAGCCTGGATCTTTTTGAGGAAGCCGTAAAGCATCAAGTCTGGAAGGATACTATGCACGAAGAGTATGAGTCCATAATGAAGATAATGATGTCTGGGATGTGGTTCCTAGACCGGAGGACAAAGCATTTGTCACCTCAAAATGGCTCTACAAGATCAAGCATGGATCTGATGAAAGTGCTGAAAAGTTCAAGGCAAGATTTGTTGCTCGTGGCTTCTCTAAAAAAAAAGAAGGCATAGACTATGATGACATATTTGCACCTGTGACCATCATCTGATCTATCATAGCCCTTGCTGCTACGCAAGGATGGAGTCTTCATCAGATGGATGTGAAGACCGCACTTCTACATGGTGCGATAAAGGAAGAGGTGTATGTGGAGCAACCTCTGGGGTTTGAAGTCTAGGATCAGGACACCCATGTCCGCAGGTTGAAGAAAGCCCTTTATGGGTTAAGGAAGCACCCAGAGCTTGGTACGATAGGATAGATAGCTACCTGATGAAGTTGGGCTTCACTCATAGTAATGTTGATCTGAACCTTTACTTCAAGGTTCATAGAGAGAAGCCTCTCATTCTGGTGTTGTATGTGGACGACCTCTTCCTAACAAGTGTTGACCCTCTCATTCATCAGTGCAAGAGGGAGCTCACTGCTGAGTTTGAGATGAAAGACCTAGGACTGATGCACTACTTCCTAGGCCTAGAGGTTTGGCAGAGACCTAGCGAGATTTTCCTTTCTCAAGGAAAATACAATGTGAAGCTTCTGGAAAGATTTAGTATGGTGGACTGCAAGTCCATGTCGACGCCGATGGAGCTCAACTTCAAGAAGTTGAGTGGCAGCGCTGCTGGGCTCGTACTAAGTATTGTCAACTCGTAGGGGCCTTGATGTTCTTAGTGAACACCTGTCCGAACATATGTTTTGCAGTGAACACTTTGAGTCAACACATGGTTGATCATAACATTCACTGGGTTGGTGCCAAGAAACTCTTGAGATATCTCTAGGGCACGATAGACCTTGGGCTGAGATACACTGCCAAGATCATGGCACTCCTTGGTTATACTGATGCCGATTAGGCTGGCAGTGTGGTGGATTGCAAGAGCACATCTGGATGCTACTTCACACGTAGATCTGCTTCGGGCAGGAAACTAAAGTCGGTAGCCTTTAGCACCACTGAGGCCGAATACATTGTAACATGTATGGCCTGTTGTGAAAGCTCTTCAGTGAGTTGTTCGAGCATGTGCTAGATGCCACCGTTATCCTTTGTGATAACTAGAGGGGGATTCGTTTGTCATAGAATCTCATGTTCCACGATCGATCCAAGCATGTTGATGGCTGGTACCACTTTATTCGAGATATGGTATAGCGAGGCGCCGTAAGGCTCGATCATAGGAACTGATGAGTAAGTCGCGGATATTCTCACTATGCCCTTGGGGAAGGTCATGTTCCTAACCTTCAGTGAGAATCTTGGAATCGTGGAATGACCCTATTCTGAGGGTCCTGTTGGACGATGAGCTCTGGGAGCTCCCGGGGGCTTTGGGGATAGCTTCTCGGAGCTATAAGCAACCACAGGGCTAGGCTTCGCGAACCTTGTTGGTGTGCTTGGGCCCCACCGTGATGATTGAGTTGGTTTGCCTCTCATGATTTGTGCCCTGTATGCATCCTACCCATTTGAGTTTCGGACTCATGGGAAGTACCTCTCATTTGGCCAATGAGGTGGGAAAAGCTAGAGACTAGTAGCAAAGACATATGGATGCATCAAAGATTGTCGTACTCTCTATCTAGGATGACATGTGTCCAACCACTTGATCTGGGATCAAGTCTAGTGAGGTTTCGGACCTCCTACTGACTTCGGGTCAGATAAACCAACTTTGGGTTGGTATGTGACTCTTTGAGTCCATGTGAGGTTTTGGACCTCCAACTGACGTCAGGTCAGTGAGACTAACTTCGAGTTAGTATAAATGACTCTCTTCAATCCAAGCGAGGTTTTGGACCTCCTAATGACTTCTGGTCAGGTAAACCAATTTCGAGTTGGTATGAGACTCTTTGGGAGTCCGATAGAGGTTTCAGACCTTTGGGCTGAATCTGTGAGCCGGGGAATGATGTCTTTGTGACTGACCCACTTCTGTTCTGAAATAACGAGGCCAGCAAAGCAAGTTACGGCGGGATGACGCACGATGTTTGATTACATAGGTGGATGGAGTTCTCCCTAGTTAAGAGGGAGTGTTAAAATTGGACAACTAGGTCCAAACTCCATGTTGTGATGCCTAGATGAAGATACCAATATTTGTATTGGGTTCCTCTTTCGGAGAGGTGTAAGATCGATCTAAAATTGATCTTAATCTGATGAGCAGAACATTTATTTTGAATTTATTTTTAATAATTTCAAATATGTGCAGGTCAGCCTTAAGGTTTTACACCCCTAGTAGATGTGTCACACACCTCAGTAATTGATATAAATAGAGTCAACGTTGGAGGACTTTTTCACTCATCTCATCCTCACACATCATCTCCTCCTCTGATTTAGTACGAGCTCCTT
Source organism: Pinus albicaulis (assembly GCA_034641835.2). Taxonomy (NCBI): domain Eukaryota; kingdom Viridiplantae; phylum Streptophyta; class Pinopsida; order Pinales; family Pinaceae; genus Pinus; species Pinus albicaulis. Next base: position 169,917,613 of record CM076583.1, read on the forward strand.
GGAAGTAGTTTCGGTTCACACGTGGGAAGAAAGACGAATTTACTGCAACTAGGGTTTGGACAAATTTACTGCAGCTAGGGTTTCCACGCAAGTTTAACCAGCGTTGACTTTGGTCAATGCATGGTCCAAATAGTCTAAATATTGGTGGAGACTTCGATTTTGGAAGGCCGTACATATTGGCACAAGAACAGAGGTCAAAAGGTTGACCGAAGACGGAGTTGCGTTGACTTTCTTGCTGCTATCTTTCGTTGACTTTTCTGGATAGCGTTGACTTCTTTGGGGTTGACTTTGAGTTGACCGTGTGGCTGTTTTGAGGGCTGTTGTGACACATGCTGGGTTGGCTGACCAAGGAGACTTTGCAGGTTGAAGCATCCTGTTGACCGTCGTAACGCACCACCATATTTTTTTGTTTCTGGTTTGCCTTCTGTAGATCCACTGGTATGTTCTATCAGCATTTTACTTGATTGTTTATGTGATTGCTATAGTGGAAAGTAAAGTTGCATCAAGCATAGAACATCTACATAAATTTACACAACATTGATTTCTGGTGTCTCTTGTCTCTTGCGCACTATGATCCTCATCATGTACTTGAATGATTAAATTGTTAAAGTAGAATTGCTTGATGAAGAATAAAGAAGAGCTAAAAGAACAATTACACCTTCACAAATAATTATCGAGATTAGAAATTCAACATGTAATCGAATTTCAACAGATACTTGCTAGACAACAAGGCATCATTTAATGCTGTGTAGTTGATCACCATATGAGGTTTACCCCTTTTCTATTTTGAATGCCTATTGACATAAAATGTGGGCAAGCCCAAGGGCTTCGACTTGGTTCAATCAACTCTGTTTCTAGTAATTCAACAATCTCTTTTTTACAAAGTTCAAGCTCCGGTGGAGACATCTGGTTTGTTGATGACTTCTGAGGAGGACCAGAGTAATTTTCTTTGTAGGGAAAATGCACAAAGAATTGCTCCCCTTGCTAAAAAGCATTGGGTGCATCTGTTGTACATTCTGCTTCAATCTTCTTGTTTATCTCTTTAATGTATTCTATTCCTTGAATCTCAACATCGTTGATTACTTTGTTAATCTTGGATAATTTGTCAAGAGAACATTCAACTATATCTGGGACAGGATCTACAACTCTATTTATATCACTGGACTTGCTTGGAATTTTTACAATTCTTCCTTGGATGTTGAGACAAATGTGATTTGTGTCTACAACAAGGGGAAGATGTCTTCTCACAAAATCTTGTCCTAATAGAATATCACTAGATGTATCAAAACTATACAAGTTATAGAAGTAGGAATTCCATTAAGGAGAATTGGAACGTCAGGAGACATAGCTCTAATGGATATTAATGTCTTATTTATAGCTCCGAATCGCTGACTTGTAGGCTGCCAATAATATTCTGGAACGACATTGTGTTTTGCACAGGAATTCATGGCTCCTATGTCTAGTTGTGCATCCAGAGAATATTCCTTATAACCGTCGACTTTGACATCTATTCTAATAACAATCCTATCTTCAAATCTTTTCATATGAAGAATAGATGTACTTGATTCTGCATGGTGATCTTCTGGTATACATTGTAATGCTTGTTGCTCCCGATCATGATCTTCTTTTTCGAGCACATATTCAAATTCCTCAATCATTAGGGAATCTTTTAGATCTGAAAGTTGTTTCTGTTTTTTAGCCAGTTCCTTTTGGTTAGCTCTCATGCTAGCTAGGATTTCCTTAACCAACGCTCTTTTCTCTTCAATGGTGGTTTCTAAGTGTAGTATTTTTTTCTTGCAGCTTGCTACCCTGGTTAGCTTCTCTTTCCTCTTCTTCTTCTAATAAACTCTCAATAATGGGAGTCGCTTTCTTAAATTCATAGGATTTTCTTTGATGAATAAAGCTTACTTATTCTCTGGTTATGGTAGATCTATGGGGAAAATGATTTCTTGGTGGGATGTTGGATGAGGGGGTGCTAGATTTCTATGCAGAGGTGGTAGGTGTGTCAATTGGGTAGTAGGCACCAAGATTCACCACGCTTGGCTATGTAATTTTGGCAAGTTGGCGTTGGGGAGTCGAGAAGCATTCTATGAGGCGATGATGGATGGTAAAGTCTCCTGGGTGAGGGTAGAAATACGGGATTGTAAAGATGCGATCTCAGAGCAGAGATCTGAGGGATTTTCCAAATGAAGCATCTTGACAATTGAGATGAACTCAAGATCCGAGGTGGATTCAGAACAGGATGTGAATCTTCGGAGTGTGAAGATGGCGGGTTTGATTCATTGGAGTCAATGACTTAAAATTTTTCTTCATTTTGTGGGGGTTGATCAACTTGCTCCCATTCTGTAGGATTATAAATATTAGAAAAAATGTCAAACAATTTATTTTGAAAACAAGTTTTACCCTTCAAAGGACATTTTCTTGCCCAATGTCCTAGCTTCTTGCAGATAAAGCAGGTTCCTGATTGTGCTCTTTGGGTGCCTTCTTGTTTTCTTTTGAAATATCCCTTTTTTGGTCTTTGAAATCTTTGTCTCCTAGGGTAAACCCTTATAGGTTGGGTTTTCTTCGTACATATTCAACACTAGCAATCACTTCCGCATTGTCTTATGTTGGTACTCTTCTTTTTATTTTTGCAACCAAAATGATAAGTTTTTGCATAGATGTCACACACTTGCATTGAAACATAGTTGTTTATTTATTGATTTGGTTGTCTTTTATCGAGGGAATTCCTTCTGCAATGTATATACAATTTGTTCATAGAGTCCTATAAGAGAAAAAATTTCAATATCTATCTTTTCATCTTCAAATCTATCCCTAACAAGGTCTGGGATTCTGCTATGCATAACAAATAAGTATTTCCTCAAATAAGTTGTATTCTGTGGATTTGTTGCCTTGTAAAGAAGATCTTGCACTGTGCGAAAAAACTTAGGAAGTTCCTTTATGTCACAGTCTTTGGCTCATGAACATGTCTGCATAATGGTGACCATCAACTTTGATTTCTCCATAAAATTCATGGAGAACTGCCTTGATGAGCTCAACAATTGGCTTATCATTGCTCATGATATTGAGTTTGTCAGATTCTTCCATTCGAGACCACCATAGTTCCAAGTTACCTTGGAATCCCCAAGTGACCCTAAAATCTAACTCTGACCATGAGACTCTGTTTCTGTGAATTGACTTCTGAGTGCTTTCCCATGCACTCCAGGTATGTATTGCCATGAGAATCTCATTCTTAGATTTGCAGTTCAAGTTTGCCATCAGAAATTGATCTATGTTATAGCCCAACTAACAGCAGGAAACTCATATGTGTTTGAAGGATCATATGGAGGTTTGCCAATAGAACCATACTTGGCATTACACCATTTTCCCATGCAAATTCAAAAGTTTGGTCTGGCTTATCACTATATGCACTTCTAGGTCTTTTGCTATATCCTTCTCCTTCCTCTTTTACCATTTTTATTTATGCCTTTTCTTGTTGTGGCAGATCAAAGAATGGGACTTGGGATTGGAATAGAGTTAATTTTTCTCTAGCAAATGAAATGACTTTTTCGAATTGCAAAATTCTAGGATTTTGTATAGAAATTTGTAAGCAAAAATGGAGTATTTTTCTTCTCGACATATTTTTCTTCTAGCTGGAATGTTTGGCTATAGACTTTTGCATCACTGAGTACTTCTTCTAGCCCGAGCCTTTCTTTTTCCAGACTTAGCTTCAAATCTACTACCACTTCCATAATCTTATCTAATTTCATATTTACATCTTTTAAACTATAAAAATGTTCAGAAGCTTTATGACTCAAATCATCTAAACTTGAATGAAGTACTAACACATGGGACTGAATTTTCAGCACTTCTTGTGCTAGGTCATCTAGATTCTGTGCCATACATGTTAGCTGATAGTTGTTATAATTTTGAAGCCTTACAATGTCTTGGGGATTCTCATTAGTCAATTTCCTATATTGTAGGAAATCTACATCAACTACAACATTCTTATCTTTCAATTTTTGAACATAATTGCCAGGGGCAAGTCTTCTTTCTAGGAGTAGATGTTTGTCAAGGTCTTCTCCTTCCTTTTCTCTAGGAAATGTGTATCTCAAGAACCTAATGTCCCTTGGAGAGGCAATTTGTAAGCATTCTTGGCATTTTTCATGCTGGCCTAACTGTTCATCTTTCAAGATAGACTGGGGTCTCTGGAAGACCTAAAACTTTCTGTCATAATTTTGAATTCTGGTAACTACGCAAAATTTCCATTGGGAGGATGACTCATACTTATGTTTTGCTAGATGTCTACTAAGATTTGAAGAATCATGGCTTCTAAGGTAGTGGCTTTTGACGAGCTTGGAAGTTGAGTTTTCATTTCTTAATTTAATGATTGGTCCTCTACTCGACTCAGATATAGACAATATTTTATGTTTTGGAAGTGGAAAATGCTTTTGGAAGAATGGATGGTATTTTGCAGTCCATTCATCAGGAATTGTCAATTGGGAGAATCCTAATGTGATAGGGGTGACATTCTGAGGTCCTACCACAACACCTTTTGTGGTTGCTCTCTATGTAAGCTAAGGATTGAGTGCCAAAAGAGTTGTAGAAACAAATCGTAAACAAATAGTGGAATGTAACTAGGCAACATTACATTGTTCAATCATATCAAAACCAAAAAAAATAGATGCAAGCTGTAACGACCCATTCCTAATTAATAAGCAAAATAACATTAGCGAGTATACGACATACGCATATGATGGCTACACATGCGTATATCGCATACCCCGCACTAGTATTAAGACTACCTAAGTTAGAATAACGAATTGAATATTACAATATATTTTATTTCACCAAGATATAACGAAATATCACCAGGATACTTAACACGTATACCGCTCTATCTGCGTATGCATGGGAGAGTGTTATTTAAGAAAATCAAAATATAATTTAGTAAAAATTATATGTGGGTGAACCAATAAAGTAATAATATAATTTAAATAATTATAAAGACAATTTAATTAAGTTAAAAGCAAAACATAATACAATTTAATCTTAAAATAAATAATCCAAGTTAATCTCTACGTAAATGCCCACCATATGTCAATAAATGAATATAATATCTCCTTAAATGCCATCACATCTACGTAAGTATGAGGAGGTGGAGAAAAGTTATAAAAGGAGGGGAAAATGAAGGTGAAGGGGGGGTTTTTGTTTGGGCAAAATTCTGGATGATTAAGAAGAGGAAGGATTGAAGGATACGAACTGTTTTGAAACGGAGTCTCACTGTTCTTGGGATTCTGGGCACGGGGGCAGAAGAGGCATCTTCTAGGTCTAGGATTGTTCCTAGATTGGCTGAGAGGATTTGATTGTTTCAGTAACCTATTCACGGTAGCACAAGGAGAACCACCATTAAGTCATCAGTTTTATTCCAAGTATTTTTCAGTGTATAGAATAGTTTCTTATGTAAGATTTAATTTTACTGTTGATCTTCATTTAATCGCATTACTGCTGAAATATATATGCTTAGATTTTATTCATGAATATAAATTGGCTGAGTATGGGTTATTACACTTGGTATCAGAGCCAGGTTCAACTTTCGGACCTGTTAGATTGATGTTAAAACCTGCTGGCCATTCAAACCAGCAATATGCTTCTGCATTCATTTTAGGAACACTATCATTCTGGTTTATATTCATTAAAACAATAAAATCTCTACTACAAACAACCCAGAATTACAATAACACATTTCTAGTAATATTCAGCCACTTTATTACTGTTTTAATAGGGTTTACATGGATCAGTAATGGTAAAGAGGAACCTGGTACTGGTTTTAACTCTTAACAATTGCTTCAAAATGGATAGACCGATGCTCATATCCATTAAGACTTCCGATAGTGAGCCATCCTTTGGGACCTGGAATTAGCACAAGACCTAAGAGACCTACTTACAAAGAAATTCAATGAAACCCTTTCTGCTAATGTGTGCTTCAGATATGCAATGGAGAATCAAACTTCTTCAAAACCTCAGAACTGCTTCTCACTGATATAACAACTTCACTTCAACAATTCATGTACCTTTATGTATTTTGGCCACTGTTGTAGCTGAAGATGCCTTGAATCTGCTTGCTGCCAAGAATATGCGTGAGGATGTCTAGCTGCAAACACTGACCTGACCTCTGCTGGTTTACCTTCAGCTACTACTATAGATGACTGATCGGTTAGGGTATTATACTTTCAAAGAACCCTGAAACTGATCAATATTCATAAAAGCTACTGTAGCCCGAAACTTGACCTAAACGTAACTGCTTCTTAATAACTCTTGTATAATTCTCAAATCTGAACACAGTACTTCAAACCATACCCTTGTTTGCAATGCCAAGTGTTACCACAGTTGCTCCACGACTTGACTTTCCTTGAAGATGATTCAACAATGACTTGAAGAGGAGTATAGTTATGTCTCAGAATAGCATACCATAGAAATTACAATATCAAACCCTCTGGAAACCCTCGACAGTCCTTGTGACTTGTGATAAAGTAATTGTCTGCAAGTGAAGATTAGGCTTCGGCAAAATCGGTGAAGGTGACAAAAATAAATGGCCCATGCTACAGCCTTCAAAAACATGCCTTAGATTCCACAGGCCGAGGTCTGCATTGTTAAAAAGCACCGAGATCTGTTATGTGATAGGTCAGAAGTCGGTAACAATAAATCCTCTCAGATCTGCCTTAAACGCAATCAAAATACACCACCATAAATTTCATTAAATGATCTTAGACATGTCGTTCCTCAGGAGCAGAGTTAACTCTTAATCAAGCTCGCATTAGGGCACTAAAAACCAGTTCAAAATCTGTAATAAAAAGAGCCCTAATGTCTGCAAGATAACACAGTACCTCCAAAATTTGCAAACTGATCTGTAATCAAAACATAGAGGGCCGAAGTTGGTTGAGATACGTGTAAGAGAATGATCATCGTATTCCATGAAAGCAAAGTGGGCTTCTCTATATAATCAAAGATGAATCGGACATCTTCAACAAACCTGCACATAGCGTACCTAATCACCAGCTTAGATTTCTGGGGCGAGCTGTGGTTTCAATCATCAGTATCGTATACAAAATTTATGATTGGAATTCAGGTTCCGCGGGTTTATTTATAAGGGGGGCTATCGATTTTCGAAAGGCTCACAGGGGACCGACAAGAGTGTATTCATGAAGGTAATGCGATCTTTCTGATTCATACAGTTGTTAATACCCCGGTTAGTTGATCACCGAATACACCAACACCGCACGGCATGACTTGCCGATAATTGCCCAGAGATGTCGTATCCGGCTGGGGTTATGTGTCGTTGTCCGTGGTAACCATTGCTATAAGGTGTATATCGTAAAGTTTACTTATATCAATAGGTATAAAAATAAATATATATCATTTGGTTTTTGAAAAATATATCGTGTGGTTTTAAAATATACATCGTAGGGCTTATATATATATATATGTATATCGTTTGGGGTTAATATATATATAGCATTTGGGTTAAGATATATATCGTATAGTCGAAAAATATATCGTATGGTTAAATATATATATCGTAAGGTTTTTTTAAAATATATATCATATGTTTATATATATATATATATATATATATATATAGCGCAGGGTCTAAATTTATAATACATATGACATTAAATCCTATCATCGGCAGATTTAATAACTTAAGGAAATTATAATAAGTCTGGATTTAATAAAATAGTAATATATATAAATTGTAAAATAATACATGGTTATGAAATCATATATGATACATTTAATTTTAAAAATATATATATATATACATATATCAGGTTAATTAAATTGGGTGATGTATAACGTAAATTGTTGGTATTTACTTAAAATCTATATTTTGGCTCTTATTTTGTTAACAACCCTTTGATCTACAAAACCCCCTGCATTTCGCTCTAGAGTTAGTACGCATAAAATACCCTGCATAGGACAAGGAGGTCACGTTGCCACCCTCCTTGACCTCGGTACCAGTAAGAGCTGCCTGCAGGTAAAATAGCAAAAGAATTATACCCGTATGCAAGCTTAAATCTTACGAAAATTATATTCTGTCAGTCTGAAAATTTACCCACTTCTCATAAATTTATTATGTATTTCAGGAAAAGTTACAATGTTTAACAAATACCAAAGGCGACAGTGCCAGCGAAATGCATCGTCGCCACCTCCACCTTCACCATCGCCATCGCCATCAGCGTCTGTTGCTCCACCCGATCTTACTACTGTGATGAGCTCATTAGAAGCCATTTTGGAAACATTAGAAGGGTCACAGTCGACCAGGGACAAGGAGGAACGACGTCATCCAGAGAAAAGACATTCAGAAAAGCCTAAGGATTATGATGACAAGCCTCATAAAGAAGATATTTCGCGGGAACTACAAAAGATTAAACTCCAGGAATTCTCTGGAGGACGAGCTGGAGAACATGTCGAAGCATGGTTGGAAGGGATGATCAGAGGCTTCGCACTAAGAGAATATTCTCCAACTTCTAAAAAGAAGATCATTGTATTCCAACTCAGGGGGAATGCTCTGATTTGGTGGGGGAATATGGAAAAACAGTTGCATTTCATGTCAGATGTCGTTCCTTGGGAGTTGTTCGTGGACCAATTCCATGCGAAATACTTACCACCTTTCTTTCGAGAGCAGCAAGCCGGAGCCTTTCATATTCTAACCCAAGGTGGTAAGACCGTGGAAGAATACGAGATAAAGTTCATGGAACTTGTAAAATATGTTCCTTATCTAGACATGGATGAGCGCCAGGGCGAGCGTTTCATATTTGGCTTAAATCCTCGAATCAGGGCCATGGTAAGAATGTGGAAGCCATCGGCGGTGGCAGAGGTGGTTGAATGTGCTCGTTATGCAGAAGAACATCTAGGGATTAAAAGGGATTTCAGGCCAGCTGAACCAATACCGCAGGCATTTACAAGAAGGACTCTCTGAAATTTCTTCCGAGGAAATAACTCGAGACCACCTCCTTATGGTAATAGGTTTACCCCAAGAGGAGCGGGAGCAGGAGCTCCCATGACCATAAATGCAATAGCTTCCGAGTCGTCAAACATCAGTCCTTGGAGGTCTCGAGGGACTGGTAATCGGGGAAGGAATGGGAGAGGAAGCGGCACCAAGGCACAGAGCTCTTGGTCTGGAATTTCTCAGTCAAGCTCAAAGGGACAGCCCGGGTGGACTGTTGGGGGTGTGGAGGACCTCACCTTTGGCGTGATTGTCCGGAGAACTCTCGGCGAACAGAAAAAGGACCATCATCAGATGCCCAAAGCAATCATAGAATCCATATTGTCGTCAACAACAACCAAGCAGCCCATCAATCCACTGTAGTGGAATCTTCAGGTACAATCAACGGAATAAAACTCAAAATCTTATTTGACACTGAAGCTACTGATAGTTTTATTTCGTCTTATGCATTAAATAAATGTGGGTTGGTGGCCTGCAAACAGGACGATTTTAGACAGGTAGAAATGGCTTCGGGAGACCTTCAATCGGTAGAATTAAGTGTTGAGGATTGCAAAGTTGATCTAGGAGTCTGTTTGACCAAACTAAAAGTATATGTCACGGCCCTAGGAACTTACGACCTGGTATTAGGAATGGATTGGTTAGAGTCTCATCGAGCATGGGTAGACTGTTCCGGGAAAACAATACTTTGCTTGAATGATGTGGGGGAGACAATCCAAATTCAAAGTATTAAGTGAAAAGTATCCTTGCGTTTCATCTCAGCTATGCAAGTGAAGTAGTGCTTAAGGAAGGGTTGTCAAGTGTATGTAGTTCAAGAGGTAAGCAAAGAAAAAAGGCCTTCCTTAGATCAGTATCCGATTCTATCAGAATTTCCGGATTTTTTCCAAAGGAATTACCAAGACTGCCTCCTAAGAAAGAGCTAGACCTCACCATTGAATTGAAACCTGGTAGGGAACCTATATCTAAAACCCCTTACCGAATGACCACCCCGGAACTTCAAGAATTGCAAATTCAGCTGAAAGAACTATTAGATGTAGGGCACATTCGACCCACTGTTTCATCGTGGGGTGCTCCTGTAATCTTTGTCAAGAAGAAAGATGGTTCATTACGACTGTGTGTGGACTATCGAAATTTAAACCAGGCCATGGTAAAGAATAGGTATCCAATGCCTCGCATTGACGACCTTTTCGATCAAATGAAAAGAGCTACATTATTTTCAAAGATCGATCTGCGATCTGGTTATCATCAACTCAGGATTAGCGAGAGCGATGTTTTTAAGACTGCATTCTGAACTCGTTTCGGGCATTATGAATTCATTGTGGTGCCATTTGGGTTGACCAATGCACCTGCAGTCTTCATGAACCTTATGAATAGCATTCTTCGTAAATATCTCAACAAATTTGTACAAGTTTTCCTGGACGATATTCTCATTTACTCTAAGAATGAGAAGGAGCATGAAGAGCATCTTCGAATAGTATTTTCTTGTCTCAGAGAACACAAGTTATATGGAAAATTATCCAAATGCACTTTCTTTCAGAAGGAAATCCATTACTTAGGTCATATCATACCAGGCGAAGGAATCTCTGTAGATCCTGAAAAGGTATACACAATCATGGGATGGCCGATACCTAAGAATGCACATGAAGTGCGTAGTTTTATAGGTTTAGCAGGTTACTACCGAAGGTTTGTGGAGGGATTCTCCAAAATTGCAAAGCTGATCACAAACCTCCAGTGCAAGGGTGTTAAATATGAATGGACTGAGGAATGTGATAAAGCTTTTTTTGAACTTAAACGATTATTGACTAGTGCACCGATTTTGCGAGTACCGGATATGGATAAAAATTTTACTGTGTGTACCGACGCATCTAAGCAAGGGTTAGGTGCAGTGTTAATGCAGGAAGGAGGCGTAATAACATACACTTCAAAAAAATTAAAACCCCATGAAGAACTTTATGCTACGCATGATTTAGAGCTAACCGCAGTGGTCTTAGCTTTAAAGATGTGGAGACATTACTTGGTAGGGAGAAACTTTGTGCTTAAAAGTGAGCACCAAAGTTTGCAGTATTTATTCACCCAGAGAGACTTAAATGCAAGACAGAGACGATGGAGTGAACTCCTTAGCGAATACGATTTTGCGATTTCATATATAAAAGAGAAGGAGAATGTTGTAGCAGATGCTTTAAGTAGAAAACCTCGAATATTCTCCCTCGTACCTATCAAGGTGAACTTAAGAGATCAAGTACTTACACATCTTGTAAGAGATAGTTGGTACTTAAAAGTAAGGTCGGGGCTCGAAAGCAACCATTCAAAGGAACCTAAGTTTGAAGGATATGATCTGGAAAAGAACGGAATTCTACGATTTCACGAAAGGATGTATATACCAAATAGTGGAGATCTCCGAAACACCATCTTGAAGGAAGCACACCGAGCAGTGTATTGTGCACATCCTGGGGTAAAGAAGATGTATGCTGACTCTAAGAGACTCTTCTTCTGGTCAAGCATGAAAAACAACATTGTCCAATTTGTCGCTAGGTGTCCTGAATGTCAGCAGGTAAAAGCTGATCATCGTCACCCAGCAGGTCTCTTCCAACCTCACAACATCCCTATGACCAAATGGGAGATAATTTTTATGGATTTTATCGTTGGGCTATTTCTTATGCAACAAAAGCATAATGCCATTTTGGTTGTGGTGGATAGATTAACAAAAAGCGCCCATTTCATCCTAGTAAGAGATACTTATGAAGTAGTTGATGTAGCTCGGGTATTCATAAATGAAATTATCAGATTTCATGGAGTACCTAAAAAAATCATATCCGACAGAGATCCTCGGTTCACATCAAGCTTCTGGAATTGTATGCAGTCGGCCTTGGGAACTCAGTTAAATTTGAGTACAGCATATCATCCTCAGACCGATGGTCAGAAAGAAAGGGTAAATCAAGTACTCGAGGATATGCTGAGGATGTATGTTATGGACCAACAGTCGTGCTGGGAAAAGTACTTACCCTTGGTAGAATTTGCTTACAACAATAGCTATCACAGTTCAATCGGGATGCCGCCATTTGAAGCATTATATGGGAGACCCTGCAGAACGCCGTTGAGTTGGGACAGGTTAGAAGATTGAATAATCGCGGACCAGAATTGATCCAAGAGATGGACGATCAGGTAAAATTGATTAGGCAACGATTGAAAGAGGCGCAGGATAGACAGAAAAGTTATGCTGACGCTCATAGGACAGATAGAAGCTATGTAGTGGGAGATCGGGTTTTCATCTGCATCAGACCAAATAAGAGCACCATTCGGTTTGGGAGGGGGAAAAAATTATCCCCCCAGTTTATAAGACCGTTTGAAGTCCTGAAAAAAGTTGGACCTGTCGCTTATCGTCTTGCACTGCCACCCCACCTGCACAAAATTCATAATGTATTTCATGTACCCACCTTACGACATTATATTGTTGATAAATCTCATGACGTTCAATGGAAGGTACTGCAGGTATTGGACGAGGGAACCCTAACAGTCGAACCATTACGTATTCTGGAACGTAGGGTTCGACAGCTCAGGAATCGCCGGATAGACCAAGTTAAAGTCCAGTGGGACAAATATAGTCCTGGATCAGCGACTTGGGAGGATGCTGAGACTTTCTGCCAGAATTACCCGAGCTTATGCTAAATTTTGAGAACTGAAATTTTTTTATGTATAGGACTACTCTATTTTAATACTTGAAACTTTATTTTTGAAATATTACGTAAAGATGAGTTTTACTTTACTGGTACATGGATACCCATAAAGATAGAATGCTACTTCACTCTAGTGATACAAGATATATGTTGTTTGTTTAAATTTACTGGTGCATGGATACCGATATGCAATATGCCATTTAAATTAACATTGCAAGAATATGAAATCATAGATTAAACGTTATAGATGAAACTATCTATCGATTCATTTCATTACATTTCAAATATGATTGAAGGAAAGGAAATAGAAGAGTAACTACATTTCAAATATGAAAGTGAAACATATTGGTATACAGACTGAAAGTGGCTAAAACAATGCATCATAGATGGAACATGTATGAACTAAACAGAAGTAGTATCTAAAACGAGAAATTGCATTGGACATATTGATACCTATGTGAATAAAAGTTTTAAAACTAAGTATGTTATATAAGTTCTAGGATCAATATCAAAAATAGAAATGTATTTGGAATGTGTAGAGATGGTTATATGAGTAACAATTTGTTATGAACAATATAGATGCATATGCTGTAATGTGTGTACGAGTATTTACATTGCAGATTGTGTACCAGTGATTACCACGCAGAACACAGATTACTAAAACAATCTACGTGATGACAGAATTCCAAGAACAGTTGAGACTCCCTGAGATTCCACGATAGGGTGTTGACCTTGGTCCTACTGGGAGGGGTGGAGGTGTTGCCCACCGTTTATTCTCTAATACCTGAAGTCATGGGAGAACTGTGCGAGTCACGCTCCCCTAGACGTGTGATGATGACTGCCGGATGCCTACAAGCATGTCAAGTCGACGTAATCGACACTGATATCCTGAAGGTCTATGAATGGATCAGTAAAACTGATGCCATGGCATATTCCTGTAGAGGACGGATAGGATGGGAGTGGAAGAAATTATGAAGGATAAGATGATTTTAGAATAGTTTGGAGATGCGATTGAAATGGGAAGTAACAATTAAATTACAGATATATACTTATTCAAATGGAAATTCAATCTTAAAAATACAAGCATTCTACAATCACCCTAATCTAAAAAAAAAAAAAAAAAACACAATATTGATAAGAGTACATAAAACCTTAAACTTCGGGACGAAGTTTTCTGAAGGGAGGAAGTATGTAACGACCCATTCCTAATTAATAAGCAAAATAACATTAGCGAGTATACGACATATGCATATGATAGCTACACATGCATATATCGCATACCCCGCACTAGTATTAAGACTACCTAAGTTAGAATAACGAATTGAATATTACAATATATTTTATGTCGCCAAGATATAACAAAATATCATCAGGATACTTTAACACGTATACCGCTCTATCTGTGTATGCATGGAAGAGTGTTATTTAAGAAAATCAAAATATAATTTAGTAAAAATTATATGTGGGTGAACCAATAAAGTAATAATATAATTTAAATAATTATAAAGACAATTTAATTAAGTTAAAAGCAAAACATAATACAATTTAATCTTAAAATAAATAATCCAAGTTAATCTCTACGTAAATGCCCACCATATATCAATAAATGAATATAATATCTCCTTAAAGGCATAAATATCCCCATAAATGCCATCACATCTACGTAACTAGCCAAGGGCTCAATATTGATATTTTATGCATTTACCCCTAAAAATCTTATCTCTAAAGTTAATGTCTCCTTAAATGAATATAATATCTCCTTAAATGCCATCACATCTACGTAAGTATGAGGAGGTGGAGAAAAATTATAAAAGGAGGGGAACATGAAGGTGAAGGGGGGGTTTTTGTTTGGGCAAAATTATGGATGATTAAGAAGAGGAAGGATTGAAGGATACGAACTGTTTTGAAAGGGAGTCTCACCGTTCTTAGGATTCTGGGCACGGGGGCAAAAGAAGCATCTTCTGGGTCTAGGATTGTTCCTAGATTGGCTGGGAGGATTTGATTGTTTCAGTAACCTATTCACGACAGCACAAGGAGAACCACCATTAAGTCATCAGTTTTATTCCAGGTATTTTTCTGTGTATAGAATAGTTTCTTATGTAAGATTTAATTTTACTGCTGATCTTCATTTAATCACATTATTGCTGAAATATATATGCTTAGATTTTATTCATGAATAAAAATTGGCTGAGTATGGGTTTTTACACAAGCTTGGAGGAATTCATTGTTCAATTTTAACAAAGCATCAGTAAATTGATTGTGACGTGAGTCAATTACATAGGCTAGGCATGACACATTCAAACCAAGTCTGACAAGAGGATTAATTCCAAATTGTATTAGCCCAAGATGGGCATGTTTATACCCTAGCTCAAGTCCTCATTGAATATCTCTTGGTTTTATGAGAGGGATCTGATACATTGGAAGGGTGAGATTAATAAGTATATTTACAGAGGTAAATCTAATAAGGTTGGTTGCACGAAATTTAAACATTGGAAGGTCATAAATTTTACTGGCAAATATCTGAGGAAGCAGCCAATTGGGACGAGGAGCAAATTCCTGGACAAGCACCCTAGCATCATACAGGGTTTCAGATTGCGACTCGTTTAACATCCTTCCTATCTAGTTGGTTTTCTTTGAAGTTTTCATATTAGCTGAAAAATCATAACTACTTAAGGCCATATTTTTTATATCTATATTTTATTTGTTATACCCAACGGAATCCCTGACCTTGTTAGGGCTAGATTTGAAGCTGAATATATATATATATATATATTACTCTTACAGGACTCCACGAACAAATTGTATATACATTGCAAAAGGAATGCCTTCGAAAGAAGATAGCCAAATCAGTAAAGACACAACTTGGTTTCAATGCAAGTGTTTGTGACATCTATGCAGAAACTTATCATTTTGGTTGCAAAAATAAAAAAGAAGAGTACCAGCAAAAGACAATGTGGATGTGATTGCTAGTGTCGAAGATGTACGAAGAAAACCCAACCCAAAAGGTTTTACCCTAGGAGACAAAAATTTCAAAGACCAAGAAAAGGATATTTCAAAAGAAGACAAGAAGGCACCCAAATAGCACAATCAAAAACATGTTTTATCTGCAAGAAGCCAGGACATTGGGCAAGCAAATGTCCTTTGAAGGGTAAAACTCCTTTTCAAAATAAATTGTTTAACATTTTTTCTAATATTTATGATGCTGCAGAATGGGAGCAAGTTTAACAACCCCCACAAAATGAACAATCTTTTTCAGTCACTGAATCCAATGAATCAAGCCCGCCATCTCCACACTCTGAAGATTCATCTTGTTCTGAATCCACCTCAGATCTTGACTTAATCTTAGATGTCAAGACCTTTCATTTGGAAAATCCTTCATATCTCCACTCTAAGATCGCATCTTTAAAATATCGTATTTCTACCCGCACCCCAGCAGACTTTGCCATCTGACACTGCCTCACAGAATGCGTCTCGACTCTCTATCGCCAAGTTGCCAAAATAACACAACAAAGCGTGGTGAATCTTTGTGCCTACTACCCAATTGACACACCAACCACCTTTGTGCAGAATTCTAGCACCCCCTCATCCAACATCCCACCAAGAAAGCATTTTTCCCATAAATCTACAATAAGCAGAGAAGAAGTAAACTTTCTTCATCAAAGAAAATCCTATGGATTTAAGAAAGCTACTCCCATTATTGAGAGTTTATCAAAAGAACAAGAGGAAAGAAAAGTTGATCATGCTAGCAATCTGCAAGAAGAAATATTGCACTTAGAAACCACCGTTGAAGAGAAAAGAGGATTGGTTAAGGAAATCCTAGCTAGCATGAGAGTTGACCAAAAGGAACTACCTTAAAAACCGAAACAACTTTCAGAGCTAAAAGATTTCCCAATGATTGAGGAATCTGAAGTTGTGCTCAAAAAAGAAGAAGATCCTAATTGGGATCAACAAGCCTTACAACGTATACCAGAAGATCACCAGGCAGTATCAGGTACGTCTATTCTTCAGATGAAAGGATTTCAAGATAGGATTGTTATTAGAAAGATGTCAAGGTCAATGGTTATAACTTATAAGCAATATTCTCTGGATGCACAACTAGACATGGGAGCCATGAATTCCTGTGCAAAACACAATGCCATTTCATAATATTATTAGCAGCCTACAAATCTGCAATTCAGAGTCGTAAATAAGACATTAATGAATCAAGCCCGCCATCTCCACACTCTGAAGATTCATCCTGTTCTGAATCCACCTCAGACCTTGACTTAATCTTAGATGTCAAGACCTTTCATTTGGAAAATCCTTCATATCTCCACTCTGAGATCGCACTTTAAAATCTCGTATTTCTACCCGCACCCAAGGAGACTTTTCCATCTAACACTACCTCACAGAATCCGTCTTGACTCTCTACTGCCAAGTTGCCAAAATAACACAACAAAGCATGGTGAATCTTTGTGCCTACTACCCAATTGACACACCAAACACCTTTGCGCAGAATTCTAGCACCCCCTCATCCAACATCCCACCAAGAAAGCATTTTTCCCATAAATCTACCATAAGCAGAGAAGAAGCAAACTTTTTTCATCAAAGAAAATCCTATGGATTTAAGAAAGCTACTCCCATTATTGAGAGTTTATCAAAAGAACAAGAGGAAAGAAAAGTTGATCATGCTACCAATTTGCAAGAAGAATTATTGCACTTAGAAACCACTGTTGAAGAGAAAAGAGGATTGGTTAAGGAAATCCTAGCTAGCATGAGAGTTGACCAAAAAGAACTACCTTAAAAACTGAAACAACTTTCAGAGCTAAAAGATTCCCCAATGATTGAGGAATTTGAAGTTGTGCTCAAAAAAGAAGAAGATCCTAATTGGGATCAACAAGCCTTACAACGTATACCAGAAGATCACCAAGCAGTATCAGGTACGTCTATTCTTCAGATGAAAGGATTTCAAGATAGGATTGTTATTATAAAAGATGTCAAGGTCAATGGTTATAACTTATAAGCAATATTCTCTGGAAGCACAACTAGACACGGGAGCCATGAATTCCTGTGCAAAACACACTGCCATTTCATAATATTATTGGCAGCCTACAAATCTGCAATTCAGAGTCATAAATAAGACATTAATGAATCAAGCCCGCCATCTCCACACTCTGAAGATTCATACTGTTCTGAATCCAACTTAGATCTTGACTTAATCTTAGATGTCAAGACCTTTCATTTGGAAAATCCTTCATATCTCCACTCTGAGATCGCATCTTTAAAATCTCGTATTTCTACCCGCACCCCAGGAGACTTTGCCATCTGACACTGCCTCACAGAATGCGTCTCGACTCTCTACCACCAAGTTGCCAAAATAACACAACAAAGCGTGGTGAATCTTTGTGCCTACTACCCAATTGACAAACCAACCACCTTTGTGCAGAATTCTAGCACCCCCTCATCCAACATCCCACCAAGAAAGCATTTTTCCCATAAATCTACCATAAGCAGAGAAGAAGTAAACTTTCTTCATCAAAGAAAATCCTATGGATTTAAGAAAGCTACTCCCATTATTGAGAGTTTATCAAAAGAACAAGAGGAAAGAAAAGTTGATCATGCTAGCAATCTGCAAGAAGAAATATTGCACTTAGAAACCACCATTGAAAAGAAAAGAGGATTGGTTAAGGAAATCCTAGCTAGCATGAGAGTTGACCAAAAGGAACTACCAGAAGATCACCAGGCAGTATTAGGTACGTCTATTCTTCAGATGAAAGGATTTGAAGATAGGAATGTTATTAGAAAAGATGTCAAGGTCAATGGTTATAACTTATAAGCAATATCTCTGGATGCACAACTAGACACGGGAGCCATGAATTCCTATGCAAAACACAATGTCATTCCATAATATTATTGGCAGCCTACAAATCTGCAATTCAGAGTCTTAAATAAGACATTAATGACCATCAGAGCTATGACTCAAGAGTCAAGACTTTCCAATTCTCCTTAATGGAGTTCCTACTTCTGTAAACTTGTGCAATTTTGATACATGTAGTGATATTCTGTTAGGACAAGATTTTGCGAGAAGACCTCCTCCCCTTGTTGTAGACACAAACCACATTTGTCTCAAGACTCTCAACATCCAATGAAGAAATGTAAAAATTCCAAGCAAGTACAGTTATATAAATAAGAGTCATAGATCTTCTCCCATATATAGTCAAATGTTCTATTGACAAATTAGCAAAGATTAACAAAGTAATAAAAAATGATGAAATTCAAGGACCCAAATACATTAAAGAGATAAAGGAGAAGATTGAAGCGGAATGTACAATAGATGCACCCAATATATTTTGGAAAAGAGAGCAATAATTTGTGGATCTTCACTACAAAGAAAATTACTCTGGTGCACCTCAGGAATTAGAAGTCATCAGTGAACCAAATGTCTCCACCAGAGCTCAAACTTTGTAAAAAAGAGATTGTTGAATTACTAGAAAGAAAGTTGATTGAACCAAGTCAAAGCCCTTGGGCTTGCCTGCCATTTTATGTCAACAAGCATTCAGAACAAAAAAGGAGTAAAACTCGTACGGTGATCAACTACAAAGCATTAAATGATGCCTTATTGCCCATTAGGTATCCCTTTCCATCTAAAGAAGCTTTGTTCCAAAAAATTAGTAACAATAATGTGTTTAGCAAATTTGATCTTAAGAGTGGATTTTGGTATATAGGAATCAAACCATCTGACAGATATACAATTGGTTTTGAGGTGTCACATGGACAATTTCAATGGCGAGTAATGCCATTTGGATTGAAAAATGCACTCTCTGAATTTCAAATGAGAATGGAGGACATATGGGAGATTTAAAATTTGTTATTGTATATATTAATGATTAGTTAATTTGTTCTTTTGATTTGAAGGAATATAGAAAGCACCTAGAAATAGTTCACCACGAGATTTTCAAGCATGGACTAGTCCTCAACAAACCTAAGCTTAAGTTTGCAAAAACCAAAACTGAATACTTAGGACTAATCTTGTTTTAGGGAAAGGTTGAATTACTAAATGTCGAGAAATCTAGGGCATCATTAGTTAGGTGAATTCTCTTCTTGGTAATTGCTTGTGATATACTTTTTACTTCTTTGATTATGATCTTTTCTTCGTTATATTATTATTGTTATCTTTTCATCAAGCCAATTATCAAATACACAATAGAAGACAAGAGACATTGAATGTGGGCTTGTAAGCTAGGGCCAAAACCTCTCACTCTTTGAGAGGAAAACCCAATCAGAAATTCTTCTTATAAATCTTCAATTGAAGAATACCAAGACCATGACAAAGACCCTTGACACAAGTATCCTTCCAAGAACCTTGTCACTAGCCTTTGATGTTCTCTTTCTTGATCTTAAGCTGCTCTTTTGGGCTTCTCCTTGAGAATTTCGATACCTCCCTTTTCTTCACTGCACTTCTCTGCTTGACCTAGAGAATCTCGGTCTCTATACTTTAGCGACCCTAGACAAGCGTTTCTCCTCGGCTTCTTTTTCTCAGCCTTCTATGTGTGACCTTATACCCAAAACGAAGTCACTTGGTGCTGCAACAGGCCCTAGTTTCATACCTCGGCCTTCATGATTTATACGAGATAGAGAGAGTGACCTAAGACTGAACCAAAGTAGACTTTCTTCCTCATTGGATAGCCTTCTCTTTCGCATTTCCTTGTAGTCCTACACTTCACACTTACGAATGTAATCTTGACAGAATTGGATTCCTATGAGTGAGGTCGACATGGGCTATTTTTATAGGTTGTGTTCATGTCTTTACGCCGACATCATCACTGGAGGAGAGCCGACATATTCTTGAAGGTTCTTCATTTGATTTAGGCCGACTTGGAGAGGCCTAGTGACAAGGTCTTGGAGGACTACTTTTCATAGACAAGTGTGATCTTTTACAAAGTGTAACATGACTTCATTTACATGAAAATGACTATTATTTTATGACAAGATGACAAAACTCCTGAAGACTCTTGATGAGAGTCTTGACTCAAAAATAAAATCCCTTGCTCATGAAACCCATGGTGCAAGCAATACAATAAATTTATTTTATTTTTCTTCTTTGCATCTTCTTACATAAAAAAATAATTACATGTCATTATGAAGACTGAACCTAGTTACACTTTTCAACACAAGAACATGTGTGGTAGGCCATATCAAAATTTTCACACGCCATTTATGACTATGGGCAATTGCAGAGGTTCTTGGGGAGCCTTACTACATTCGATAGTTTTATGAAAATCAAGCCAAGGCAGTCAAAATCCTACAAAAGAGGCTCATAGGAATAGAGTGGACCCCGGCGATGATGGAAGTAGTCCAGATTATTAAACAAAAAATCATGAATTTGCCAAGCCTAGTTCTTCCACGACATGAATTGCATTACAATTTGGAAACGGATGTGTCTAATAAATCATGGGTAGGATTTCTAATGCGATTTCATTCTAAAAGAGAAGAAGTTTGCTCATATGCAACAAGATGTTTCAATGACACTGAACTTAGATATCCATCATCTCATAAAGAAATCTTTGTTGTTAAAAATGGAATTAAAAGATTAAGGTTGTTTCTTAAACCTATCAAATTCATTCTAAGAATAGACCTAAAACATATGGCAGGTATGCTAAGAAACAAAAGGTTGTTGGAACAAGGCAACAACAAAACACTGAGACGGAGCTTATGACTAGATGTATTCGACTTTGAGATTGAGTATAAAGAGGGCAAAGATAATTGTCTACCATATTTGCTTGCAAGAGAAGTAGTTCCAAAAGAAATCAAGATCTCCAATTGTTCCTAAGCCTCAACTTCAACAACGCCCCCCCTGCTACAGATGAATTCCAATGGGTTTTACCATGTAAAATATTGCCATATGTCATTTTGTTTTCAGTGTCTCAAAGATAGGGTTAAGGAGTGTCTTGCATATGTGAATGCATTCTTGAAAGATGGATCAATTGTAGTGACAGTAATGTAAGTAATATTATGTATTTTGTAGAGCTGCCCATGATGTTTCAAGCGGCCATTAGATTTGCACCATTTGTAGGACAGAGATATATTTGTCTGTATGAGTTGTGGTTAATGTGAAAGTTTCAAAACAGAGACCCTACTACAGTATCGAGATCTACTTCACCTATGTGTTTAATTAACATTAACAAGTTATTCTACTAAATTATTCAGAAAAACATTAAAGTAGACACTCACTGCAGCCTACACATCTACAAATCATTTACTGAACAATACAAATGTGACAAGATTACACACGATTTTTTGGACAAATGTCCTCGAAAAAACCCAATGCAGGAAAACCGGTGCAGTAGCTCTAGAGGGTTTTATTATTATGCAGAATTTGAATACAACATTCTGGGCACCATATGGTTGGCCCTACAAAGAAACTACACAGCAGTTTGTACCCTTCACTCGGAGACAAAATATATGGATGTATCACACCCTCAAACGGGATTTATAGATCACGAGTCCCTTCTAGCCTACTGGAACCCTCAGCGTTGCCTCTGCGTAAACCCTCACTGGCCAGCGTCCCCACTGTGTCACCCTGACTAGTGTTGCACTGCATCTGTGTTGTGCCAACTGGGCCTATGTCACCTCTGTTGGTGTTGCACTGCCCCTGCACTGTGTTGATTGGGTCTGCGTAACCCTACTTGGGCTTATGCAATCTATGTGTGGTGTTGGTTGAACTGCATCCTCCTAGTTGGCTCTGCGCTGATTGGTACTCATTGCCCCTCTACTGTTGTATTTTTGGCCTTGGATCAGATCATCCTTTACCGATCTCTACCCCCCATTGCACTGCAAACTCGCTTTGAATCTCTCAACAAACCCTGCCCCAAAAATTTGACTTAGCTCCAATGCTCTGCTAGTGTGTGTGTGTGTGTCCAACTGACCCCAAGCCTTTCTCTTATATTTTTCTCGTTGGAAAACCAATGACCGTGATCTAATCTCTAATCGACGGCTCAGATTAAAAGATTGCTTGATCCACGCCACTTTGAACAGTTTGTCACATGTGTTTAATTAATTCACTTTAATTTTTCCAATTCCCTAAGTTAGACTTAGGGTCCTCATTAAAAAAATTAATTATTAGAATAACTTCAACACCAGATGAAAATTCTCCAAACACTTTCTGGGTTTTGGAGATCTCGTGTGTCTTAGCCCCTCTACAAAATTTCAGGGCTAGAACACACTCGATGCTACCCCAAAATCTCAACAGTTAAGCTATACCGACTATTGTAATATAATGATGTATGTCAAATATTCCAAGAAAGTTTGGTTGATGCTCAAATCTAGCTCTATGAGCAATCCCTAAAAGCATTGGTCACCCTGGTTCAAAATCTTGCTACACGATTGGTACCCAAGGGATGAAACATTCTGGACCATTAGACAAAACGAATTTGTTGAATACCTCCAAGAAGACATCAAAACAACATCTCAATCTGAGGCATGGTTTTGTTGTGAGATAGAGCATGTATTCAACATACTTGGAGTACATAGTACAAGGCCGCCGAAAAAACCAATCTATAAAATGTTAATTTCTGGTAGCATCGGAGGTGCTCTAAGTCTCAAATTTTGCAGGGAGGCTTATACATGTATTCCAAAATACCCAGAAAGCATTTTGGGAAATTCACCTAGATGGGGTTTTATTAAAATAATTAATTATTTTTAATGGGAGACTAAGTCTAAAATTAGGGTATTAAAATAATTAAAGTATATTAATAGAAATGGGTGTGAAACTTCTAGAAAAAGACAAAGATCGAGTCAATATGATCTAAGTCATTGATTATGTTTTAATCTGGGTCGTTGGTTATCCAACGAGAAGATTATAAGGACTTCGATGGGCGTTTGAAAAATACACCGAGTGAGTCTACAAATTGATTTTCTCAAGTGATAGTTCCAGTTGGAAGATCTTTTCCTAAGCCAGGAATACATTGCAAAGAACAGGATGTAGAAGAGGCAACGTAGAGTCTACGCTAGGCAGCGCAAAGCCACACAGAGGCAGCGCTGAGCCTCTAAAGAGATCCGCAATTTTTGTGAGGATCAGTGAGATCCAGTGCCAGAGTGATGGTTTATGAGACAGGAGAGGCAGAAGATCAATATCCAGCCAACAGAACGACCAACAGAAGCAGGTGACGCGTTCCCCAACCAGAGTGACGTAAATCTACGTAGAGGTTGCATAGAGGCAGCGTGGGGCTATCTAGTTCAGTGTTGGGTCAATGTTGAATCTCCAATGCTAGTATGAGGTAATCCTCACTAATTCTCTGTCAATCAGGTTCTCTGTGAATAGCCAGATTTGGGCATCCAGTTGTATTCATAAACTTTTGCTTAATAATATAGACCCTCAATTGTTGCACCGGTTTTCTCACATTGGATTTTTCCGGGAACTTAGTTCAAAAATAATGGTGTAATGTGTGTCTAATTTTCTTGCTCAAATCTTGTTTCCACATTTAAATTCCGCAACTTATTTAGTGAAGGTTGTAGTGTATTTGCTTCAAGTATTTACTTGTAGAACACTGTAAATAACTTGTATAACCTATCAAGTAGGAGAAGTAATATCAGTTTGCTGCAATAGGATTCCAGGAGTTAGGAATTTTCACATGGTATCAGAGTTGTCATTGGTTTCAGAGCAAAGCAGGTGAAGCAAGAGAGCAAACCGGAAGAACTCAACGTAAAGAGAAAGAGGGAGATCGAATAGTTGCATAGGCAGTATATCGAATCCCCAACAGATTGTGTAGTCCAGGTCAGAAAGGGCAAGATTTGCGAGCAAGTCTCTCTCTGAGTGAGTCGATAGAGAGGTAGGACTTTCCAGTTCATGATTTATCAGCAACAGAGGGAGCAGCGCAACAGTAGATTCAGCGCAGGGCAGTTTTCTACAGTATTTTTGTGGGCAGAAAAGCGCCAGAAGAAGGAAGAAGACACCTTTCTTTTAGTGAATTCTCTTCCTCAGTGAATTCCAAGCCAAGGAATTCTAATTCTCAATTGCTGAGTAGCAAAAGCGAGGAGCAAATCTAAATACAACAGCAGGGAGTGCATAGGCCAGCCTAGCAGCTGCGCAAAGGAAAGAGAGAGGGAGTAGTTCGACATTATTCAAAAGGCAGAGATGGCAGCAAATGGGCTAAGAGATAAAGATCGGTTGGAGGGAGCCTCCAACTATGTGATTTGGCAGGCAATGATCACTTGTCAATTAGATGAGCATGATCTCAAGGCCTTTATCGAAAATGTGGTAGTTGTCGCATTGATCCATTCCTTGCAAAGCATTAGGAAACCAGAGATCAGTTGACAGTTGTCAAATCAACACCTCAAGCCATGGAGATGGTTAGATTGGCCTTGAACTCTGTATCAGATGAATGGCAAGTCTTTGTCCAGAGCATCCTAGACAGAGAAAGGTTGCCTGATTGGGTACAGATGTGGGGCCACTCTTCAACAAGAAGAGATGAGATGAGATATGATCAAGTGTAAATTTGATGTTAGCAGCAGCAGTGGGTCGAAGCCCAAGGAGGAGGAAGAGAATGTAGTGCTTGCATCTAAGGGGCAGCAGGAGTAGCAGGGGCGAAAAAACGGTGTATCAAAGATCAAGTGTTTCTGGTGTGGTGAGATGGGTCACTACGCTACTCAATGTCCTCTCAAGAAGAAGGACAAGGACAATAAACATGATCTGCAAGCTGCAACTGCAAGGATTGAGGAGGAGTTCGCCATGATTTCCCACATATCTCCAGGGGAGAATTGGGGTGATATAGAACTGTAGTTCGAAAGAACTGCAGTTGGGCAAGATCCTTGAGGAATCCACCTCTCAGATCAATATCTTGCTACGGGTGCCCAAATCAGCAGTAGCAAGATGGACCAGTGATAGTTGGTGCAGACGAGTGCCGCAGTGACAACACAGTGGCTAGAGAGCGCCAGAGTCTGAGCAACACATAGCATAGTTGGCAATAGTGCAGCAAGGCAATCAGCAGCAGCGCAACATATTCAGAGGGTCAGCACAAAGACTAGCAGCAGTCAGATCTTCAGTATCAGATGCATCATCTTGAACACTTAGTTCAGTAATTTTGGATGTTTTTCTGTTGCAGCAGCAGTAGAAGAGTTGTAGTGCAAATGCAGTTGGCAGCATTATGAAGGGTCAACGGCAGCATAGATGCAGCACGGCAGTAGTTGATGGGCAGCAGTGTCAGGCATCAGCAACGCAAAGTGAGTTGTTACGAAGTCAGGGTGATGCTTCAACAGGATGCATTACTAGAGCACATTCTTCACTAAGAGGGAGTGTTCATTTTTGGTAGCATCGGATGTGCTCTAAGCCTCAAATTTTGCAGGGAGGCTTAGACACATGTATTCCAAAATACCCAAAAAGCGTTTTTGGAAATTCCTCCTAGATGGGGTTTTATAAAATAATTAATTATTTTTAATGGGAGCCTAAGTCTAAACTTATGGAAGTAAAATAATTGAAGTATAATAATAGAACTGGGTGTGAAACTTCTAGAAAAACACGGAGATCGAGTCAATATGATCTAAGCCAGTGATTATGTTTTAATCTGGGTCGTTGGTTATCCAACGAGAAGATTATAAGGACTTGGATGGCCATTTGGAAAAAACTCCACGTGAGTCTAGAGATTGATTTTCTCAAGTGAGCAACACAAAGAAGCTGGAGAAGATCATCGAGTTGATTCGATTGCAATGAGGGGCAGTGATAGTTCCAATTGGAAGATATTTTCCTGAGTCGGGAATACATTGCAGAGAAGCTAGAGAAGAGGATGCAAAAGAGGGGCGTAGGGGCTACACTGGGTAGCGCAGAGCCACGCAGAGGCAGCGCTGAGCATCTAAAGAGATCCGCAATTTTGTTGAGGATCAATCAGATCCAGTGTCGAAGTGTCGAGGTGCAAGACCGCAGGGACAGAAGATCAGCATCCAACTAGCAGAACGACCAGTAGAAGGAGGTGACGCAGGCCCCAACTGGAGTGACTCAAATTTGAACAAAGGTTGCGCGGATGCAGCGTGGGGCTGTCCAATTCAGTGTTGGGTCAGTGTCGGATCTCCAGTGTTAGTGTGAGGTAATTCTCACTAATTCTCTGTCAGTCAGACTCTCTGTGGATAGCCAGATTTGGGCATGCATTTGTATTCAGAAACTTTTGCTTAATAATATAAACCCTCAATTGCTGCATCGGTTTTCCCGCATTGGGTTTTTCCGGGGATTTAGTCCAAAAATAATGGTGTAATGTGTGTCTAATTTTCTTGCTCGAATCTTGTTTCCACATTTAAATTCCGCGGTTTATTTAGTGAAGGTTGCAGTGTATTTGCTTCGGTATTTACTTGTATAACACAGTAAATTACTTATATGACCTATCAAGTAGGAGAAGTAATATCAGTTTGTTGCAATAGGATACCGAGAGTTAGGAATTTTCACATAAAAAGATATCTCAATTCTATGGATAAATTTGTAATCATGTAGACGAGAGAATACCGAGTACGTATAGGTCACCTTTCGTCCCATGCTATAATATCATGCCACCTCATGCAGAAGCTCATCTGTCACCAAGCCCACAACATTTGTACTATTGAAGTGACAATAATAATTATGGTTATCCAAGTGACCGAAAGAATCATTGTAAGGAAGCATGGTGGGTTAAATTTCGTGTCAAATCACTTGACGGCGAGTGAGACCGATGTCGTGAGATTCTAATAATATCTCCACTATGTAAATATTAGGATAGATTTTCTAAATTGTTCGAGTATGACTATGTAGAGGGGTCTGTCCTCCAAAGTAGATTCTTAGGTTAATTTTCAGACGAATATCTCAAAACTCAGAGCACTTCTCAGACTTTTGGTAGGACTTAGGTTAATTTTCCAGACGAATATCTGAAACTCAGAGCATTTCTCCAACTTTTGGTGGGATTTGACCCACATTTTAGAGAATCTACGAAAAATATTATAGATGATATATATAGTCCGCACAAATTATGCATGGATTTTGAGTCATAGTCTGTATTTTGAGCCCACTCTCTCTCAAAAGATGTGTAATTTTGTCTTTCGGTTGAGTTGAGTTCGACAAGCCTACGCACATGCATGACAGTGAATCTGAGAACCTAAAGAAGCGGAGCTCTTAGGTTGTCTAAATTTTGTGAGTTTGCTCTAGTACCAAACCGGGTCCTCCCTTTCCCCAAACCAAGGTCATTGGCCATGTTGACCTCCAAGCCTATGAACCAACCTATTTGATCAGGTACACTTGTTCAATTCGATAAGGTTTTAAAACCATGGGTCCATTATGATGCTTTAATGGTTTTATGTCCCTAATGATGTTGATCTTAGTTGATCCTGAGAGGTTTTGTTCATTCAGTTTCACACATGTAACAAAGATCCCTTAAGAGATAGGTTGATTCCTTTCCAACACCATCCGAGGGATACTTAGCCTCTTTCTAAGACTAGATATGACTTTGTGACCCCAATGTTGCCCCTCCGGAGATGAACATTAGGCTTTGAGTAACATGATTCCACACCTCTTGATGTGCCTCCATATATTGAAATGTTGAGCTTGAAAGCTTAGGCGTTGGACTATTTCATGATGTGCCCAGTTGAACACAAGATGCTGTCAAGCAGGCCTTACTCCAATTTGATGGACGATGCCTTATTTCAGAGCGCAAATGAGGATGGTTGTCATTGAGATGACTTGGGAGGGCCATTACATGCTTCCTCGATGCTAATGCTTGCCCTGGATGGTGCAATGTCACTCCTACATGCCTTGGCAGGGTGACATGGGCCTCTTTTTGGATGATGTCATGGTGATGGAGGTATCTTTTGGAGATGTATGCATGCACTTTGAGGATTTATTGGAGTGAGGAGCACTCTTGGACCATTACCTCACTTGAATCATTATTGATCATCCTAGGAGGATGATATAAGGGTGGATCATTTATTCCCACGTGTGTGGGTTCTTTTTAGCATATTCCCATGTTTTAGAGCTATCTCAAGGTCAACTTGTGACCTTTGACCTGGTTGAATGCTCAAGTAGACTTGTTTTATGACTTTTCCTAGTAAAATTAATGAAATGAGATTTGGTTTCCCTCACATAAATACAGAGGAGTCTCACTCACTTATTCATCATCATTATTCGACACACCTCTCTCTCTTTGGAACTGCACACTAGCGTTTGTTTCTTTTTCTACTTGGTCACAACGTAATTTTATGGAGTGAATTGTCTTTTGAGGAGAAATTTTGCTTGAGGAGATAATTGAAGAGATTCTTGTGGAATTATTGTAAGTTTATTGTTATATTCTTCCATTTTTGCATGATATAACATGCAAATTAGAGTTTCTATGTGCCATATGAAAATTGCAATATTTTTCTTGAAATCTTGACTCTTCATGGTACATGAAATTGTTTTCCTTCAATCCTTCAAGAAAGCTTTGATATATGCCTCTCTTGAACTTAAAATATCCCATCTAAGGAAGTCACTAGGGTTTCTAAGTAGAGATTTTTGCTCTCTCACCTTCTTCATCAAGGTTGTCTTCATAGAATTTTTCCTAAAGGCTAAAAGACTCCATTGCCCAATTAGATCAAGGCATTAATCTAATAGGTGTTGATCAACCCCTTATACACATTCTCTCTCTTCTCTCTAATTTCTAGGTGTCTATGATTACAATTAGGATTAGGGCCTTTCTTGAAATTGTGTTTAATAGCAATTTCATTTTATGTATTATTTCCCTCTTGCATTTAATAATTTGAAAAATACAGAATCTAGCATTAATTGCATGAATAAACCCTATAACTAGGGCTGATGTCATCTTTCTTATTGTTGTTTTATGCATGTTTTAGAAATAAAAATTCACTTTCCTACCCTAAAACTTGCTTACCTAATTGATAGCCTCATTCCTTTATTGAGCTATGTTTGAAAGTTATTTCTTCTAGATATTTTATGATATTACAGGCCATATCATTGAATATCTCTAAAATCGTAACTTTTAACACCTTCATAATCTATCTAAGGGGTCCTAGGAAAGGAGTCTTGAACTTTGGTACCTATCTTAGACTTTCTAGGCTCTGCCAATACCTTTCTCCCAATCATTAGACCTTGCATCACCTTAAATACTCCTTTCTTGAATATTTTTAGGTGATGTTTATAGGTAAGCCTCCCTTGTAGGATTTACTTGACCACTAAACAACAAGAGAAAGGCAATTGAGGTGACAATGGTGCCCGATCGCTTGTTTTTGTAATGTCTAGATTTTCCTAATGGGGCTTTACACTAGGCCTACTAGATTTTGCGATAACAATTCCCAAATACCAACCTAAGAGATAAGCATGTCCATCAAGGCATGGAGTTAACACCAACCAGGGGGTAGTTAGCAAAGCCATAAAACCAAGCACCATAAAGATGAAACTAAGAAGATCGGTCATAGCCATCCACTAGGCAGAACTAGGATAAATTTTTACACTTCATCGTACATGGCCTATAGGGCCAAAGATTGCACACATTTGGTCTTACAAATGACCTGGTCCTTTGTCAAAACTTTTGGAGTACCCCTGTTGGAAGAGGGCTAATAGGTCACATATGTTGAAATTTGTTGAAAAGTAACTAGGTTTGGTCTTCATAATGACGTGTAATTGTGGTTTTATGTAATTAATGAAAAGAAGAAAAATAAAATTATTATTGTAATGCTTGTCTCATGGGTTTCATGAGCAAGAAATTTTATTTTTAGTATGACTCCCATTGTGAGTCCTTAGGATTGGTCATAAAGTCTAATTGAGTCAATGTCATGTATGAAGGACCATTCTTGGGCATGTTACATCTTGTATGAGTCATTTATTAAGTGTGCAAGCCCTCCAAAACCAAGCACAAAACCTCTCCTTGAAGTCGGCTATGAAATGGTGTATATAACCTACATAAAGGACATGTCGGCTCTCTTGCACTCATGTCGGTTCATTATGCTAGGAAACAACTATTTATTGGCAGTTGAGATTCCATTCTAGAGACAGATTTTCGGTAATCAAATCTGCAATGCAGAGGTACAGTAAAATAGTGCAAAGATTCAGCAGAGATAGAATTCGTGTAGGTTTTAACCCTGAACAGAAATTATCTACACACGAATCTTATAACAGAAAATAAACAATAGCGAGAGCATAAAACATAAAACAGATAAACACAGAGATTTCCCCTGGATCCCAAATCGGGACGACCAGCTTGATATTTCATTATATTCCTTTTAGTGTTACAACACATATATATACATGCCGAAGCATACATGAACCCTAATCCATTAACCCTGGATTAGAACATAACCGTGGTTCCCTTGACCGGATCTACTCAAATACCAGGGGCCGAAAACCATCATACCCCAAAACCATGTGCAAAACCATGCACAAAACCATGGGCGCGGACTACCCACCGGAAATTAAGGACCAAAAAATTTTCGCCGGGGCGCTGCCCTGGACCCCTTGTGCCCAGCGCAAAGCGCGTGCTTAGTCGTGGAAAGAATATAACACATATCCAACATTCTCCCACTTGTTGTTTTCTTTCCGCAGGGGGCCACAGGAGAGCTTAGTCATTGGCCCAATTCTTCAACACCCATTGTTTCTCTACACCAAGAGAACTTTTGAGTGCTCACAAACTTCGTCAATGCATCTGCAACATTCTTCAAAGTGTCCACCTTTACCAGCAACACATCCAATAATTCGATCAAGATTGAAGTGAAAGAATATAACACATATCCAACAATTTGATCAAGTCTGAAGTGAAGCAGTGCGAAGGTAATCTAAATGGAGCCTAAGAACCAGCGAAGAGAAAAGAGAAAGTGACGAAATGTTTCAACATTGTTTGGACTATTTTGGGCTAAAAGATCTCCATATGTACAAAGTCACAGATCTGTATACTACAGGAAGGAGGTCGAGATTTGTCTATTGCAGAAAGAAAGTCGAGAAGATCTGTCAACTACAGGAAGGAGGTCGAGATCTTTCTACTAGGAAGACGAGAAGATCTGTCTACTGCAAGAAGAAAGCCAAGAAGGTTAAGGACTAATAAGATCTGTCTACTAAAGGAAGAAAGCCGAGAAGGTTAAAGGCTACTAAGACCTAAATCAAGGAGTCGAAATTCTGAAGGAAAGACGAGAAGAAGCAAAGTGTTTGATTGTCGTTAACTCAAGGAAGAGGAAGAAGGGTTTGTGGCTTGGTCTTGGAGTGGCAACTAGGTCAAGGGTCTTGGTCTTGGTATTCATCAATTGGAATCTCTATAAGAAGAAATTGTTCAGGTTTTCCTCTCAAAGAGTGAGAGGTTTTGGCCCTGGCTGATAGCCTATCTTATGTGTCTCTTGTCTCTTTATGGTTTATGCATTGGTAGTTGTTTGATGAAGAAGAACACTAATAACCTATGGAAAAGAAGATCCTAATCTAAACAAATAAAAATCGCTCACAAGTAGTTACTAATAGAAGAGAAATCACTTAATCTCTATGCCCTAGATTTCTCAACAAAATTTGGGCAGCTTCGGGATGAATTTCCCCAAAGAGAAGCACAACTACCCCAAGGATAAACCATCTTGCCCCAAGAGAGAATTCAAAATTGGATAAAGGAAAATTATTATTATGGTGTTGAAAACGCCTATTAGATGAATCAATTAATGTTGGGCAAGCAATCATGAAGTTGCCCAATTAAAAGAATTCAAGTCAAGTAATTATGTGGTAAATAATAATTTACTCAAATTTATTCTGGCACATGTTCAGGTCAGCTCCATTATTGGTGGCACCCTTTCACCCAATCAAATGGCTATATATTAGACCACTTTGTGGCTCATTACATCACAAGTGCAATGCATTCCTGGATGAGAGATAATCTGAAGTGGTTGCAACTTTGAGAACCCTAGCGAAGTGGAGAAGAGAAGGTTTTGATGTCTTTTTCTTGTCACTGATCTAGGACGAGTTAGGAAGATTGTAGACCAAGCTTGAGAGATAGTTTTGTGCATGGTTTTCTGGTGCAATTATTTAGTAAACAAATCAAAGTTTTTTGTGTCTTTTGGAATGAGGGTCGAGCCCCTGTAGCACCAAATCAGAAGGTCGTAAGGCATGTTTCGGGAGGGTCATAAGGCCTAATAGGTAGCTAGAGCAAGATAAAGTTTGTCACAAAGAACAACGTAGGAGATACGTTCCTATAGTAGAGGTGCAGCGCAGGGTCTTGAGGAAGATTGAGCCACATATTTGAGAGACTGACATGGGCAGTACAAGTGCCCTAACCAAGGTCGGAAATCCATGGTGACATGCTACAGGAGCCAGTTGGAATATTCTTCAATTTGAGGTAAGTTGGTTTTCTTTTCATGATGATGTTTTAGGTTGATGAGTCTCAATATGAACAGATTTAGGAGCAGCCAAAGAACAATTTTTTGAGGACTATAGAGACTTACTTCAAGACCTAAGTGAAGAGGACAAAATGGCATATTTATCTTTGTTAGTAGGCAGGTGGTTTGGAATCCTAAGGGTTGATCTTTGGAGAAGCTAAAGGGCAACCAAGAGGGTTGGTTATCTAGCCCTAGCTAAGTTGTAGAGGTCATCTTCAGTGATAAGAGAGCAGCCTCCAAAACCCTTAGTTTATCATCTTTGGAGCAATAGTGTGGAAAGAGTGGGTAGTGTTGTGAAATCATTATGAGTTGGTGTACTTGAAGGAAGAAGGAGAAAATTTGTGATAAGGGTTTAAACTTTATGTGCGTGAATCTTCTATGATTGGATTATGATATATGGCAATGATACTTCTTCCTATATGACAATGATATTTGTTCTTATGACTATGATGTATGGCAATGATATTTATGATAGTAATATCTGACAATGTTATGACTATGATACGTAACAATGACACATGCTCCTACGGAAGAAACATATATGCTCTTGTGATAGTGATATGGAGGTAGCCCTTATGGTTTCATCTGTTGATAAATAGGAGACCTATAAGAGGTCTTGTGGAGGGATAGTGAATGCCTCCTTGATAGGCTTGTATGTTGCCATCTTGTATGGTCTAAGGTTGGCCCTAGGAGGCCTTATGTGATTGATGTTGCAAGACTTGTGTTTCATTATAATTGTACTTTGTATCTCAGTTGAACATTTGATGAATATCTAAGAAGAAGAAGAAGAATTGATTTTGGGTTTTCCCCCTTGTAGGGTTTTGCCCTGGTCTCTGACCAAAAGTCTCAGTGTCTCTAATGTGTAGGCTTTTCTTCTAATGTTCCTTACTGTTCCGTTGCGTTGTTAATGTTAATGTTCTCTCTATAAAATTTCTTATGATGATATGGGGTGAATGTAATGTGAAAAATGTTTAAAATGTTTAAAAATGCAAGTATCTACAACAGAGAATTATCTAGCCCTTAGAACTATAACAACATCCGAAAAAATAAATATAAGGTGCACTAAAGTGAATTGGAGGTGTAACAACTGGCTCCAACTCGGGAACATGTGCTCAACTTAAGAGTACATGGGACTTCCAAAATCTTTACAAGACTTGTCACCCTGAAACATTATCTCAAAATGTATGTCAAATACAAGCATGGGGAAACGACATAGGTGCCTTGTCTCTTCTCTAAGATATAAATAAATCCATGTGTAAATGTTCTCTCTATAAAATTTCTTATGATGATATGGGGTGAATGTAATGTGAAAAATGTTGAAAATGTTTTAAAAATGCAAGTATCTACAACAGAGAATTATCTAGCCCTTAGAACTATAACAACATCCAAAAAAATAAATATAAGGTGCACTAAAGTGAATTGGAGGTGTAACAACTGGCTCCAACTCGGGAACATGTGCTCAACTTAAGAGTACATGGGACTTCCAAAATCTTTACAAGACTTGTCACCCTGAAACATTATCTCAAAATGTATGTCAAATACAAGCATGGGGAAACGAAATAGGTGCCTCGTCTCTTCTCTAAGATATAAATAAATCCATGTGTAAATGAAATGGAATGGTTGCCTCAAAATCTAGTAGGTCTTGTAAGATACCTCACAAATAAAAAAGCCAAACTATGACACAACAATGAGGTGGATGCCACTAGCACCTCAACAATCCACCTCATGGTCTTTAGTGGAATTTCACCACACAGGAGGCTTCACAGTATCGGTCACCTAAAGGATATTCTAGGTCTAGGGTTCAAAGGTGACACTTGAATAGACTTACCCAAGGTACTCAAGCTAAGAACAAGGCTCAATTCTATTAGAAAAAGAGTAGCATACCTATGAAGCAACCTACATATATGGCCTTGTAGCCTAGGGTTTTTGATGTATCATTCAAAAGTAGCACAACTAGGCATACAAGGAAAGAGAAAAGGTTTTTTGTAAGGATATAATCAACAACAGGAGCCACAAACCTTCAAGTGACATTAAGTTGAAACCTTAGTGCAGAATAAGGGTTTTCTTCTAACCCTGAAATTGCCTATGGTTGATGACATCAGCCCTAAATATGGACTTCCAACCATGTAAATTGCTAGATTTTGGTGTTTTAATGCTCAACAAGGTAGAATGACCTCCAACCAGTCCAACGTTCATGCCCTAGTTGAATCCAACCTCAAACTATAACCCTAGTGGCTTGCCTTGAAGGGCTGAAATTTTAAGGGAGATGTAAAAAGATAAAATTTTATGATTTTTTACCACTAATATGGATGTTAGTTCCTTCTATCTATTTGGGTGATAGAGTCTTAATGGAACTTAACCATGGAAATATCAAATCCTTGAAGGGAGTAAGGGGGGAAACCCTAGGTTTTCGCTTGCTAACCCTAGCTATTACTTTAATCGGGGCTAAATTCACTAGAGAAAACCTCTCTAAGAAGTTCTCTAGGGAAGTCAAACGATAAAAATCAAAGCATTAAAAACTAACCAAGTATTTCATATAAACATTAGAATTTAGACATAGAACATAGAAAAACCTAGCCACATTACATGCAATAATCATGAAAGATACTCAATAATAAGATGTGAAATTTTAAATATTGTTGCAATTACTGGTTATTATCTGCCTATCTGTTTAGATCATAGTATTAAAAACTGGACCCGGTGGACCTAATGAACCGGGTTTCGAACTAGAACAAGTCAAATCGGGACTAGTCAAATCTCAATGAACTGGTTTTAAAAAAAAATACATAAAATAATTAATTTTTAATAAAAAAAACTATATTTAAGATTTGCAACCATGATTCCAAGCCAATAGACACAAAATATGCAAAGTTTGCTCATTTATATACCATGTAAAGGTGAATATATCAAAATGGCACCGAGTGTAATAAATATCATCGACAAAATACATAAGAAATGAGGCTCCAAATGGACTATAAAGTCCAAAAACAATGCTACAAGCTATGAGGCCATTGGCCTACTACAAGACTACAAGTCTAGAGTCTAGACTCTACAATATACACATGATCAATCATCAAATTCATCACCACTACTAGACACAAGATCATCATTAGGATCTGCATAGACATCATCTGGTTAAGAGTGTGAGGATGCCTCAGCCTTATCTGCAACCTCAATGGCATTGCAACCAATAACAACAAAAGTGGACCTAATGGAAGCACGAGTTAGTCGAGTTGCACAACTGGTGCCTTCCATTGGTTGTTTGCCTTTCCTTGATGCAGCTACTAATCCTGGTTCTGATGGCGCCACCAAATTTGCTTCATCCCCGGCTAAAGTCGTGTCAATATCAAACTCAGCCTCAAACACTGGATCTTCAATCTCCTCCACCCATTCTGATGTTGGATCAATATCATCCAACACAATGGGATCTAGATCAAGTGTTTTGTTCATTATTTGGTTCCGCCTTAGTCGAAGGTTGTATTGCACGAAGACAAGATCATTTAACCGTTTTTATTCC
Organism: Pinus albicaulis; assembly: GCA_034641835.2. Classification (NCBI taxonomy): domain Eukaryota; kingdom Viridiplantae; phylum Streptophyta; class Pinopsida; order Pinales; family Pinaceae; genus Pinus; species Pinus albicaulis. The sequence continues at coordinate 169,954,106 of CM076583.1, forward strand.
AAACAGTTTCTTTTCCACGTGTGTATGCGCTAAAAACAGACCAAAAGCGCTCTCAACCTAAAGCACTGCAAGTTTGGCTGAGGACTCTAATTGCAAACTTTTTCCATTGACGACAATGGCCGCCAAATGACTACCACCAATGTGTTGCAAAGAAAAAGACATTAATTAGTAACTTAGTTCATTTCATTACTTATTTACAAACAATTTAACTTCAAAAGAAAAACAAATTGGAATTGCTTACCTGGTTGATCCACATCTCTTGCCATTTTTGCCAAGTTTTTTCCAAAGGTACTAGTTGCCATACTAAAAAGAGTAAGTTGGCTATGTATTTCCAACTGGTCTGCATGGATAGGAACCATACGCTCCAAGCAATCAATCAATCCAGCTCTGACCTCCCCATCCTACGGATCTCCTAGCCGAGCTTTATAATGATACTTTGGGTTCAAAAAATACCCAGCTGCATGTATAGGACGATGGAGTTGATTGTTCGATCTGTTATCAATGATCTCCCATATACGGCCATATTTAGCTAACCTGTTCTTGTAAGTTGCTTGTACCTGCTCCTTTGCCTAATCCATAGCCTCATAAATGTAGCCCATTGCCAATTTTTCCCCATCTACCATCCCTAGCACCTTAACAAGGGACTCGGTATTTTTTACAAGCGCTGCAGACCTTTTCCCAAAATAATTGTCAAAAACTTTCTTTTTGGTGTCTTTGCCATCTTGTCTACGAGCCCACCGAGATTCGATCCAATCATCAGAAGAAAACATTTTCTGCATGTTTTTCTGTTGAGAATTGAGACATTGCAACGTGAGGATGTGAGTTGGAAATCTCGTAATTGCAGGCCTAACAAGCTCTTTGCCCCCAGTGTTTTTCCTCATTAGGCTCAATACACAAGTGGTTGTAAATGTATTTTGTAATGCACTTGGCATGCTCTACAGTGTTTTTTACCCACTCCACTTTGCTTATGTCCTCAAGCATGAGGTCTATGCAATGTGTAGCACATGGAGTCCAAAATATGGTCCTATATTTGGATTCAACCATTCAAGCAAGAACATAGTTTGAGGCATTATTTGTGATGACTTGCACAACATTTTTCTCCTCCACTTCCTGAATGATCTCATCCAAAAGCTCAAATAGAAGGGTTGCATCCTTCACCTTATCAGATGCATCAACTGATCTCAAAAACATGGTTCCTTGAGGGCAAGAAACAAGGAAATTAATGATATTCCAGTTCTTTCCATCAGTCCATCCATCTGACATGATGGAACAACCTGTTTTCAGCCATGACTCACTATACTCATCCAAATACTCATCAATGGAAGAAATCTCTTTTTGCAAAAGAGCTCCCCTCAAGTCATGCACTCTAGGGCCTTTGAAGCCCTTTCCTGCAGCTATAACATATTCCTACATAGCTTGGTAATAAGGTGAGCAAGCAGCATTAAATGGGATATCTGCATCATACCACTATCTAGCAATATACTAATAAGAAGTTTCTTTGCATTGTTTTTTCGAATGTTGATCCAAAGTGGGTTGATGACTTGGCTGGGAGGAAGTGGTTGTGAGAATAACAGTGGATGAGAAATAACTCTAGATGTTTGGTCTCTTTGTTGCTTTTGATGTTTGGCCAAGAGGAGGAGGAACATAGTGAAAGGATGTTGAATTTCCATGACCTTGGGTCTAGGTTAGAGTCTTAAATCATTGATGCTACCAAACCAAGAATCTTGACAACTAGACTACTTTGCACAACGAAAATATAAAGAAATAAATCATATATACACAAATATACACAGCTTTTTAAATTTTTAACCCAATTTCGTTATATTAACAACATATAATACAACAGTCTAGTGCTCTCGTACCAAGGATAATGACCCTCATACATCCACTAGTACAAGACAAGATACTCTGACCATCTGGTTGTAGCATCTAACTGCTCCTCTCGGTCATATCCTGTACCTGCCCAGTCCTTTGGCTCCCGATCTGCAACTCCTGCCTCTATCAATGCTCCAAGTCCATCTAGCCACTGAATCTTGGCTATCCAATCTGCTCTCTAGTTGTCCCTTCATCCATCAAGGGCACAACACATCGAGACTCATGTCTAGTTGTTCACAGCTCCACTTGTGAACAACTCTCAATCTACCCACTGCTGCTCCTCAGCTACTCAGGGACTTCAGCCCAATATGGTCTTCCTACGTTGCAACGATGAAGACCAACATAGGGCATAAAGGACTGCCACCTACCTTTGCACAATGTCCATCTCCCACAATGAACACGGATTAGGAGGACTTCCCATCATCTGCTACAGAAGTCCTTCTCCACACGCAAGTCTCGAGCTCCACGATCCTACACCTAGTTGATCAGACCCTTGAGCTCTAACAATTACCAGGCTAGCAGTCACATTTGTCCATTAAGGTGTTGCACTTCGGCTCCAACATGGACACTATCACGCTGTCCTCCAGAAGACCATAAGTACCCAATATCATCCACACTTGGTCCTCTCTCACGCTAACCTCCAACAATCCTCGAGAGACTAAGTCCACGCTGTAGCATCTACTCCTAGTTAGGGCATCCCCACACTTGGGAGACCCTTACACATGGCTACCCACAGACTCCACGCTATCCTCCAGAAGACCATGAGTAGCAAATATCGTCCACACTTGGTCCTCTCTAACGTTGCCCTCCAACAGTCCTCGAGAGAGTAAGTCTACGTTGTAGCATCTGCTCCTAGTTAGGGCATCCCCACACCTAGGAGACCCTTACACATGGCTACCCACAGACTCCACCAATCCGCCCTTTGCTCTGCAATAGAGGAGCTATTGCACAAATCTGGGTACCAATAATATGTCCTCTAAGTCTAGTCCTCTCCTTGGACACCATCAAGAGAACATCATGTTGTTGCTGCTCTCTTACCAAGGGATGCTAGCACATTGTTGTAGTCTCCTCCAAAATTCCTACAACATTCCTTCAAGATTTGTGCTCCCCGTCCAACAATAACATCATTTCATCAACCATCAATAGTCAACCAAGGGTTCATCTACAACTTGTTGTTGTTGTCTCCTTGCCTTAAGTTTTGTGCATGCTACAAGTCTGGTTAGGGCATATTTCAGAACCCTCAACACTTGCTCCAAACACTGTGATATATTCTCCACCTGGGCTACTTCATTTACTATCCAAACTAGGCATCAAATTATGGAGATAGGGCTTGAGGTTGCTCCTCAACACACCCTACAGCCAACTTGTACCCACAGTAATATAATCTGCCCCAATACATATGAAGAAGAGACTGTTCAGTCTGCGGCCTTCAACAGATCTTTGTGGTTGAGCTAGGAGAGCAATCGTAGACGTTTAGGTTCACCCAACTTCACTCCTAACCACCGTTGTAGCTCCCTTACCTCTGTAGCCCAAACAATATGCCAAAAACACAAATCTCATGCATAAAAATCACATCAAACTCTCATGTTTGCTGCGGCCTGACCTTCCTTGATTGTTGTTCAAATACGTTGGATTTTGGGCTTATTTCCAACCCTTCGAAATTTGAATAGACCCACAACCGTTCACCACTATGATCTAGGGCTACGGCTATCAACCCAGGTTTGCGGCTCCTTTTACCCACACAGAAACACCATCAAAATAGACCCAAACAACTTGACCTCACCCAGACCTCCAGCGAGGCAAACTCGCACCCAAAATAGTCATGGAGAGGCACAAGTCAAGGCCTTCTCCTCCGCTTGGTTGCTCCTACCTGCAGTCCAACAGAGATATCAATCTCCTCCACCAAGCTCCTATTCTGCACTTCCAATCATGTGTAGCCCTCCAAGGATGATCTCCAAATGCCCTCCATCACCTTCCTTTTATACACATAGGAAGGGCTTCTCCAAAATGACACTCTAGGGATTTGTACAATTGTCTTAATGCTTAATGTCATCAAGCTCACCTAGACCTTCAAGTGAAAACCCCAACATTGACTTCAAAAATTCATAACTCTTCAACGACAACTCGAAATCGAACGATTCTCGTTGTGTTGGAATCGTATCGCCGACACTACCATCCTCATCCATCACATGTCATACCTCCATCACTATTTTGGCCCAAATCACAATGGGTGCAAAACCCCCAAGCTTGGTTCTCAAGCCCACAAGCCCATTTGTGGGACTTTGACCTCCAACCCTCGAACACCAGGGCTTGGAGTACCTCCCAAGCTACACAAAAATCAACACTCCCTCTTAGCGAGGGAGGTACCTCCAAGAATAGGAAGTAACCATCATCATCTCCGGCGACAACACTAGCCCATCTGGCATCCATCACTGCAACATACCCTATAGATGAATCTGACAATCTCAATAGTGCCTCTGCCTCATCACATCCGAACCTATAGATCCCAAACCTCCATAGGGTTTCTTCCTCTAAGGCTAGACTCCCTCTGAGCCTACACAATCTCCATTAGCTCAGTCCTACGAGCACTCATCCTCCTGGATCAAAAGCCACTCGTGCAAATCCCACGAGTCTCGGATATGCAACACCACGATCCGATGAAGACTCTAGCCTACCAATATAAAGTCCATCATATGAAGCCATCTTGATCAATCTAATCTCGCCCATGCCAAATAAACCCTCAAGTTGTCCCAACCATCCATGGCATATTAATGGAAGTCCAGGATCAACAATCTGCCTGACAACAAATTGTTGTTCACCAGGCTTACCACCAATCCACCAAAACTCCCAGCCCATCTCGCCATGTAACCAAGACCACATCTCCATGTCTTCAGTTGCACCTTCTGCTCCATGATCCAGACACTGACAACTCCCTCCAAATTGCTTCGTTGTGCACACTTTGATTCACTTTTCTCCAAAGTAGCTCAGATACGCTCTGATACCATGTTGAATTTCCACGACCATGGGTCTAGGTTAGAGTCTTAAATCACTAACACTACCAAACCAAGAATCTCAACCACTAAACTACTTTGCACAGCGGAAATATAAAGCAGTAAATCATATATGCACAAATATACAAAACTTTTTAAATTTTTAACCCAACTTCATTATATTAACAACATATAATACAATAGTCTAGGGCTCCCGTACCAGGGATAATGGCCCTCATACATCCACAGTACAAGACAAGATACTCTGACTATCTGGCTATAGCATCTAACAGCTCCTCTTGGTCATATCCTGTACCTGCCCAATCCTTCGACTCCCAATCTGCAGCTCCTGTCTCTATCAATGCTCCAAGTCCATCAAGCAACTGAATCTCGACATCTGCTCTCTAGTTGTCCCTTCGTCCATCAAGGGCACAACTCATCAAGACTCTTGTCTAGTTGTTCACAGTTCCACTTGTGAACAACTCTCAATCATCCCACTGTTGCTCCTCAGCTACTCGGGGACTTCATCCCACTATGGTCTTCCTGCGCTGCATCAATGAAGACCAACATAGGGCATGGAGGGTTGCCACCTATCACTACAAGATGTCCATCTCCCACAATGAACACGGGCTAGGAGGACTGCCCATCATCTACTGCAAAATTCCTTCTCCAACGCAAGTCTCGAACTCCACAATCTTGCTCATGGTTGATCAGACCCTTGAGCTCCAACAACTGCCAGGCTAGCAGTCACCTTTGTCCATCAAGGTGCTGCACTTCAGCTCCAACATGGACACTATCACACTATCCTCCAGCAGAACATAAGTGCCCAATCTCGTCCACACTTGGTCCTCTCTCATGCTGCGCTCCAACAGTCCTCAAGAGACCAAGTCCACGTTGTAGCGTCTGCTCCTAGTTACGGCATCCCCACACCTGGGAGACCCTTGCACATGGTTGCCCACAGACTCCACCAATATGCTCTTTGCTCTGCAATAGAAGAGCTATTGCACAAATCTAGGTCCCAATAATATGTCCTCTAAGTCTAGTCCTCTCCTAGGACACCATCAAGAGAACATCATGTTGTTATTGCTCTCTTGACAACGGATGCTAGCACACTATTGTAGTCTCCTCCAAAATTCCTACAACAGTCCTTGAAGACCTGTGCTCCTCGTCCAACAGTAACATCATTTCATCAACCATCAATAGTCAACCAAGGGTTCATCTACAACTTGTTGTTGTTGTCCCCTTGCCTTGAGTTTTGTGCATGTTGCAAGTCTGGTTAGGGCATATTTCAAAACCCTCAACACTTGCTCCATACACTGTGATATCTTCTCCAACTGAGCTACTTCATTTACTGTCCAAACTAGGCATCAAATTATGGAGATGGGGCTTGGGGTTGCTCCTCAACACACCCTACAGCCAACTTGTACCCACATTAATATAATCTTCCACAATACATTTTTCTTTTTGTAAATTTAGTAGTTCCATACCATTTTCTATTTATCAAAAAAGGGGTAGGTTGTAACATATACAGATTCAGTGACCTCAACCTGCCTGGAGAAAACCAAGTCTGTTGGCCACCTTAAAGCATTAAATGCCATCCAAAATTGAAATTGTTTCTTTCTTCTAATAGCCGCTATGGCCATTTTACTGTTTAAAACGAAGTCTATTTGACAACATAAAACATAAAAACTATCCACAAAAATCATAAAAACTTAAAGCATGATATGTTAGCCATCTAAAGAGTCAATCGGTGCCGAATCTTTTGTTGTAGAGCTGGGCATGTCCACTTGTTGCATCTGTTGTAGCTACCTTTCGATTCTGCCAATTCGGGCTGTTGCATGGTATAGTGACACCTTGATGTCTTGGATTTCTGTTTTTATTTCCTAAAGGATTGAAATCACTTCAGGACTACCATCTATTGGCTGTAAGATCTGCAATGCTTTGGCAAGCACACATTTCAGAGTCTAGTATGTACGGATGGTTTGACGAAAGAGAGAAAGATGTCCTCTGGTATTTCCAGGATCGAATACAAAATCCATTTTATCCTCCTGGTCCTTTATTTCTTCATTACTATTGCTTTTTCTCTCCCATCTCTGAATAACATTTCAAATCTGTGGGGGATTACCAACAGAGTAAGCTTCCAAGAAATTCTCCATTATCTCTTTCTTCATCTTTCTGCCTCGCTTGCTTGGCTCAGCCATGTTTTTTGAAAGTTGTTGCTTTCCTTTAACTTTGGGCTGACGCTTTGCGGATTGCCTTTTCACCATTGCTCTAATCGGGCTGGGTTCAAACAGTTGTTGAGTTAAACTTGTATTTATTGACAGAGAGCCTGTAGAAGGTGTCAAATTAGTTACTGAGAACCCACAAATTTAAGGGGTCTTTCCGCCACAGTGGAGTAAACCAAGGAGATATGAATGCATGTCCCTTTACAAAGACAGAGACGGATTGACAAACATAACTAACCCAATCTATCATTACCAGTATAAAACTGCTTATCTATCTTACCACCGACAGAAATTACCCAGTTGGTGTGGATTAAAACAAAACTAAAATATTGACTGACCCAATTACGAGAATAACGGGTTTTAAAACCTTGATGGAGGCCTTTCAGCTTGTCTTGGCGTTGCATACATGAGATTTCATAAAATTGAGATGCCCAACCATGATTTGTCACTAGACCATGAAGAATATAAGCCAAGAAACTTTGAATGAGCCGCAAAAGCATATTTCTACAAGGAGTTCTAAAACAGGGTTGAATAGCCTTCTAAGGGATGAGCAAATTCAGGTTTCTAATCATGCTACAGGCGAAATCAATGCCAGAGATTTCATAAAAAAGCTTGAAAGCAGAGCGATTGCGATTCCTACCCATTCCGCCACAACTCAGAACTATACAAAAACTGTTGGGTAATTTAACAAGGATGGGTACAAGAACCAGTACATACCATTGAACTCGAGCGCAAAACCATGTTGGCGAAGCGTGTTCTGCAACAATTCCTTCCAAGCCTCTGCAACTACTCCTGACAGGAAGAATGTTTTTCCTTCGGCCCTTTGTTTCTTTCCTTAGACACCTCCTCCGCTTTTTCCTATGTCGCTCTGACATGGTTGGTTGGCATTTCATTTCTACCATTATTAACCGGTATGCTGAGTACCATCCTTCTCTTTGCAGGCTAATTAATGATGGTAGATATTCCAACGTTGTCATCACATGCCACCGCTTGTCTGCAATCCTCCACCTGCCTCACTACGTTTAACATTAGGCACCCCGATCGGACCCCGATCGAGGGTCTCGGCTTCTAGCCATATCTCGCTCTATTATGATCTGTAGGGAGTGTAATTCTATGTCCCATATCCTGTCTCTTTGTTTCACATCCAGCTGTCGCCCCTCGTTACTACATCCCCAATTCGCTAAATAATTTGCAGCCTCATTTCCTGTTCTGCAGACATGCGAAGGTATGAGATAATCAACTTTCTGTATGAGTAAGCCTATCTCTTGGATAAGACGTGTTGTCCTCCAACTTTTGCTTATTTTTTCCCAGGGCATCGCTTGCTGTAATTTACTTATCACCCCTGTGACCATTGTCGAATCCCCTTCAACAATGAGTCGATGGTAATTCTCTCGATTTGCTACTATAAGCCCCTGTTTGACTGTTGTTTCCTCAGCTTCATTATTTGTGGCAAACCCAATGTCCATTGCATATACCCTGCAAGCTATTCCATTAGAGTTTCTAAATATTCCTCCTGCTCCTGCCTGGCATGGATTACCTTTTGATGCCCTATCATAATTAAGTTTGATAAATCCAGATTGTGGCGGTTGGAACGTATCTCTTGAGTTTTGCCGAGGGGGTTTAAATTTCCAAAGAGTGTTTGCCAGCATTTGTGGTTTTAAATTCAGTTTGGCTAGTATGTGGCCTTCTATTCCTGTAATCTTCCATTCTTCTTCTGTCCATTTCTCTACTAATATAGTCTCCCCGATATTTTCAATGATTCCTTGCCATATTTGGGTTAAATCTCGAACTTCTCCCCGAAATATACGGTGATTTCTTTCTTTCCAAATGCCCCATAGTATAAATCCCATTGACAATCTCCATGCTCTATTCAAGACTTCACATTTGTATCCCCTTTTTCTCCATTTAGTGATCGTCTCATTAACACTTGTATTATCTCTGTCTGTTTGTTGGAATATCATTTCATTGTTTTTCCATAGAGTCTCTGCCATTTCACAGGTATTTAGTAAATGTTCTATGGATTCTACTTGTCTATTACACATATGACAAAGTGAGGGGCCATACATTCCTTTCCGTTGTAACTGATCCTAGGTAAGGATCTTGCGGTGACTTAGTAGCCAAAGGATGTGTTCCACTTTTGGCCAATGTTTGAGTGACCAAATTTTTCTCTATATAGGTACTGCGATATTGTGAAGACTATGTGCCTTGACATAATATCCCTCCTATATGGTAAACATACCTTTGATTTGATAGCCCCACCTGAGTATATCTTCCCCTGTTGCTGCAACCACTTTTTTGGTTTTCAATTCCTTCTCTAGATTGCTCCATTGTATTGTCTCTGGCAATGTTATCGGAACCAAACCGGTCATCGAACCGGAAAACGTTGTGGACCGGGAACAGGTCAGAACTGGACCGGAACCGGAAAAAACCTGGAAAAAAAACTGGTTTACCAAAAACACATAAAATATTCATATTTTCAAGAAAAAACAAATATATTCATGTCCATCCATATGAATCCAAACCATTTATACACAAATATGCAAAAGTTCTCATTTACATAGCAAGTAATAGTGCATAAAACCAAAATAGCACTTAGTGCAAAACATTGTTGAACTTAAAATGTTACAAACATCAAGAAGCAGGCTCTAAAAGGCCTTTATAGTCCAAAATAACATCATAGATCATAGTATTATACTACAACCTACAATACTACAAGCTACAACTACAACAAATCAATGATCAAATCATAAATCATCATCCTGATCGTCCTTTTTATCCTCATCAGAAGAATGAGTAGCATCCATGTATACAATGGGATTATGGCTTGATTCCCATGGCCCTTGATCTACCCTCTGAAATTTTGGAGAAAATCAGCTCCAAAATCTTTTGAAATCAACTATGTAGCAATCCCAACAAAATAAAAAAAATCTTCCACCAGTTGCAAAAACCACTAAAGAAAACCCAAAGATCTTTGGGAAAAAAAAAATCTTTGAAGTATCTTGAAAATTTGCCAACCCAACAACTCTACAAGACTCCAATAAGCTCCTCAAATCTGCAAAAAATCTCCCTTAGAACAACCCTACAAAAAACTCTCTGAATTCTCCTCACCAAACTCAGCTCAAGAATTGCAAGAGACTCGAATGAATAGTGTGAGTGAAATAGAGGGGGTGGGGGTGTTTAAGTAGCTTTGGGGGGGGCCTAGGGTAGCGTTAGTAACTAGGAAAAATAATAATTTAAAAAAAATTTAAAAACATTAAAAAAAATAAATAAAAAATAAATAAAAATTAATGCCCAGGCTTGTGAACCAATGGAACCGATCTCTGAACCGATACGAACCGGCCGGTTCAGTGACAGAACCGGCCAGTTTGGTACCAAACAGGTAATTTCCGGTTCGGACCGGTTTTGCCTCCAAACCGGTCGGACCGGCTGGTTTTTCAGAACCGGTTCGTTTCTGATAACACTGGTCTCTGGGGCTTGTATCCAATGTCTTTTTTCTTTCCATTTTCTCCATTGGCTATCATCTTGCTAGCACCAATAGTTGTTTATCGTTCTCCTATTTGGTATGTTTGTGAATAGGAAGATTTCCCCAAGATCAAGACGCCTGAATGGTTTCTCTCTCTGTTGCCACAAATCCTCCCAAAATAGAGTCGTCCTTCCTTCTCGTACTTCCCAAAAACTATGTTGCCGAATTAAATCTCTGTTAATGGCTGCTAAATTCCAAATGATGGACCCTTTGGGGGTAATGACTACTTTCAATTTGCCTGCTAATGTCTTGGGCATGTCATATTTTCTCTCCCAGATAGACTTCTAGAGATCATGTCCTCCTTGTAGCCATCTCCACCATAATTTCGCTCCCATAACCTGACTTAACACATATGGGTCTCAAAGACCCAGACCTCCTGCTGTTTTCAGTTTGATGAGCTTTTCCCATGAGAGGAGAGCCCATTTACGAGCTTCTTGGGCCCCTTGCCAGAGAAATTTTTTAAAGATCTTCACCATATTATTACATGTTGTCTTTGGGGCCGCCCTCCCAGATAATTGATATACTGGTATTGATTAAGGAACAAATTTTAGCAAAATTACTCGACTTGGGGCGTTCAAGCCTCAGAATGCCCAATTTTGTAATCTTTTCTGCAAACGATTGAGGAGATCCTTCCATCCTGAGACTCTGTGTGAAGTTGTGCTTAGTGGGAAACCCAAATATTTCATGGGGAAGGTTCCGGCAGTGAAGCCTAGCGTCCGGGCCAAGAACCTTTGTGTAGCCACATTAATATTGAAAAAATAGACATTTTATTTATCATTATTAACCAGAGTTCCTGATGCCTCCATGAAGATTTTCAGAATACTTAATATGGATTTTGCCTCTCTCACAGATGCCTGACAAAACAACAGGATGTCATATACAAACTGTTGATGCGTGAGAGTTAGATCTAGTCCCCAGAGGTTCATTCTTTTTAGTTGTCCTCTCGATAACTGAGCTTTGATTAATCTACCAAGTCCCTCAGCTGCTAAAATAAACAAAAAAGGCGAAAGAGGGTACCCTTGACGGAGGCCTCTAGATATATTAAACGGCTGAGTTGGGACTCCATTCAGGAGAATACAAAAATTTGGGGATGAAATGAATGTCATCAACCATTGTATCCATCTATTATCTAAACCAAAAGCTTTGAGAACAGCTATCAAGTACTGCCAACTTATTCGATCATATGCTTTAGAGAGGTCTAGTTTAATTAACATACCTTTTACTTTAAGCGTCCATAAAGAGTGAATTACTTCTTGGGCGGTGACAATGCCATCCAAAATTTGTCTCCCCTTCACAAAGCTTGTTTGTTCTAGAGATATCGGACAGGGGAGGAGTGGCTTTAGTCTGTTTACCATAATCGTAGACAATATCTTATAGATAACATTGCACAAAGCTATTGGTTTGAAGCCTGCCGGAGTATCTGTATTGTTATGTTTTGGGATGAGAGATATGAATGTAGCATTGAGCATTGGATATACGTTTATGAGCCTCCTTGATTCCTCTACCAATTCCCAAATGTCATGACCCATGAAGTTCCATGTCGCTTCAAAAAATTCTGCTGTAAATCCATCCAAACCAAGAGCCTTATTTTTAGGCATGTTCTTAACCACTTCTTCCACCTCCTCCATGGTGATTTCTCGCATTAGGGCAAGGTTCTGGTCTCTACTAACAATAGAAGGAATGTTGCTAGTTATTCTATCGATTGTTGCCTGTCAATTATGATCTGGTTCTGTAAGAATATCTTTGAAATGGTCTACTAGTAAGTTTTCCATATCTTCATGTTGAAGCACTCGATTACCATTTTGGTCTTTTAATGAATAGATTATGTTATGTTGTCTTCGTTGGATCAATGTTTTATGGAAGAAATTTTTGTTTTTCTCCCCTTCCTTCAGCCATTGCACCCACAATTTTTGCTTCCATAGCATTTCTTCTTGCTTCCTTCGTTCTTCCAGTTGACTCAGAATATTTCCTTTTTCTAGGGCTAGAGCCTCCGTTCTTCCATTTAAAATCATTTCCTATTGAACATTCTTCATCTTTCCTTTCAGTCTTTCCTGATCCTGTTGGATATTTCCAAACTCTGTTTTGTTCCATTTTTCTATTTCTGTCTTAAGTTTTTTCAACCTAAGTTGGAAGGAATGCATTCTATTCCTTCCTTCAATCTGGTTATTTTCCCACCATTGTTTTGCTTTGTCCAAGAATGTGGGGTCTCTTAACCAGAATAGTTCAAATATGAATGGTCTGTTCTTCGGACCTTCTTTGCTATCTATTTCTATGCTTATTGGCTAGTGGTCAGATCATAACATTGGGAGAATCGCTGCTTCATAGTAGACGTCTAGGCTTACTAAAGCTTCCGAGGCAAGAAATATGTCCAATCTGGATGTTATCTGATGCGTTTTGCCTCGTCTATTGTTCCAAGTGAACTTTCCATTAACTATAGGTATGTCTACAAGTTTGAGGTCAGTAAGTAAGTCCCGGAATAGTTCCATCTCAGGGTCTTCTCTCCTTATTCCACCTTTTTTTCAGTGAAGTTTAACATCATGTTAAAATCTCCTCCTAGTAACCAGAATTTCTCCTGATGCATATTACTAAGAATCCTGATACTCTGTAAAAATGCCTCTCTTTCTCCTAGAATTGGAGGCCCATAAACAACTGAAATGAGTAACTTTTCCTTGGTTCCCACTTGTCCAAAACAACCTGTTAATATGCGAGGAAGGCCTATCCATCCATCTACTGTTATATCAGTTGGATTCCAGAGAATAGCTATACCCCCTGTCGTGCCTCTTGAGTCAATAGCCATTACCTCAAAATGGGGTTTAAAAGAATGAAGTATAGTCTCTAATTTCTGGCTCGAGACTTTAGCTTCTTGGAGCATCAATACTTGTTGTTTTTCTGTTTTGAGTCTTTCCTTTAGATATCGTTGTTTGCATTTACTATTAAGGCCTCTAATATTCCAGGAGATTACTTTCATTGGTTAACTTTTGGTATTTGTTGGAATACCGTTGTTAATGGTATTATCTTTCTAGTGATAAATAACATTTCACCTACCAGTTGTATTGAATCATGCAATGTCCTTCTTCCTTTTTTCTTACTTCCTTTTTTTTGTTGAGTAGGTCCTTTCGATGAAATGGTTTCAGGGGTACTTACTTCTTTTTGCGCTTGAGCTGTTAGATAATGTTCAAATGTTTCTTTGTATATTTTCTTCTGCTCTTCTGGAATGAATCTATCATCCAGATTCCTCCATTCATACAGTAGGCACTTCAAGACCCGTTCATCAGCACTTAAATCTTCTTTGTTTTGTTCGATGTCCATTGGCTTCTGTTCCATTATGCTATTGTCTTCTACTTCGATGGGTTCTTGCAGTTTTTTCTCTTTGCTGACGAATTTTTTTGCGTTGTCATTCCTTGCCCTTGACCTGAGCTTTCTTCCTCCGCATGCAAAGTTTCTCCCTCTTCTTGTAGGATTTCATAGCGGTTCTGTGATGTCTTCTGGATAGGCGTGCTCTGTTGATTTGCTTGCTGTTTGTTATTCCTCTTCTTGTTTGTAACTATTGTAAAGCCTTCCTCTCTTTCTCGCCCTTGGTTCAGATTCATTGTATGGCAGTTGGCTTGTTGTTCTGGAATATTTAATGGGCAAGTTTTATAAAGGTGGCCATACTCATGGCATCTTCGACATCTGAATGGGATGTGTTCATAATCAGGGAGTTGCTGCCAAATCTTTCCTTCATATTCCAGTTCAATGGATTCTGGAAGTGGTTCTGAGATATTCATGTACACACAGATTCGAGCAAAAGAAGTATAGCGGCCGCAACGCGTTGTTTCTGCTATTTTCACAAAGCTTCCTAGAGAGTTGCCAATACCCTCTAGAATCTTCGGGTCCCAGAAATACATTAGAAGGGAAAAGAGTCGTACCCATACTGGCGCTGCCAAAAATTGTTCTTGGTCTATATTGTAACAATCTTCCCATTGTCTGAGGAAGAGGCCTGCATTATTGTAAAAATATGGACCACCTTCGAAAATCCTTTCTTTATCTAAAAGGTTGGTAAAAATTACTGTGAAGATTCCTCGTGGCCCAAATTTCAGATCTATATGTCCTTTGGGCTACCATTTTACCTGTATCAATTTCAGTAAATCCTTTTCTATTGGCCAGATTCCTATAAATTTACATCTTAGGGCATGATCCTTCATATAACTCCTATACTCATCCAGTTTATTAGCAAGGATGATAAATCTTGGTTTCTTCACGGCCCATGGTAGACAATAGCCTCTTGTCTTAGCTTGCCATTTTGCCCCCAACACCGGACCTGCATTCTGTGTGGGTCCCCTATGGGGGTTTGGCTGTCTATTGGTCTGTTCCCCTGTAGTGATATTCCGGGAGGAGGGGGTGCCCCCCCCCCTTCCGACGTCGCTGCCATTCGTGCTCCAGGTGTAGCGCAGGTTGTCTTCCTCCCGCAACCCTCTGCTACTCTGATCCGATTCCCTAAACCCTAACGGTTCAGTAGGTTTCTTGGAGCTCGTTCCATCTTGTTATGCAAGTGTTTCCCCAATACATATGAAGAAGAGATTGTTCAGGTTGCGGCCTTCAAGAGACCTTTGCGGATGAGCTAGGAGAGCAATCCTAGACCTTTAGGTTCACCCAACTTCACTCCTAACCAGTGTTGTAGCTCCCTTACCTCTGCGGCCCAAACAGTATGCCAAAAACACAACTCTCATGCATGAAAATCACATCAAACTCCCCTGTTTGTTGTGGCCTGCCCTTCCCTGATTGTTGTTCCAATACGCTGGCTTCTGGGCTTATTTCCAACCCTCTGAATAGACCCACAACCCCTCACCACTGTGATCTAGGGTTGTGGCTATCAACCAAGGACTGCGACTCCTTTTACCCACACAGAAACACCATCAAAACAGACCCAAACAACCTGATCTCACCTGGAACTCCAGCAAGGCAAACACGCACTCAAAACAGTCATGGAGAGGTACAAGACATTCCTTCTCCTCCTTCGCTTGGTTGCTCCTACTTGCAGTCCAACAGAGATATCAATCTCCTCCACCGAGCTCCTATTTTGCACTTTCAATCACGCGTATCCCTCCAAGGATGATCTCCAAGTGCCCTCCATCACCTTCCTTTTATACAAATAGGAAGGGCTTCTCCAAAACGTCACTCTAGGGCTTTGTACAGTTGTCTTAATGCTTAATGTCATCAAGCTGACCTAGACCTTCAAGCGCAAACCCCAACATTGACTTCAAAAATTCATAACTCTTCAACGACAACTCTTCAATGTTGGGCTACTTCATTTACTGTCCATATAAAGGAAAGATGCTCAACCTCATAAGTATCACATATCACACATCTTCTCTAATTTGATCCAAGCGAAAGGAGAGTGAAAGAGGAAGATAGAAGCAGTGAGAAAGGAAAAGGTCGAAATTTTTGTTCTTGGGACTTCTACAACTCACACGTGCGAGTTTTCTAGAGGAACTAGGGTTTCCTCAGTTCTAATTTTGCAGAAATCTTGTTGGGGTTTGGCTGGCTAATCTTTCAAGTGGATGATCTTGAGTCTAGGTCTTGCAAGTCTTCATTGAATTGATTCTATAAGGAAGAGTTTCTGGGTTTTCCCCTTGTGGAGTTTTTCCCTAGCTTGGAGCCTATTTTTGGTGTCTTCTTGTTTGCATTATGATCTTCTTATTGGCATTTGTCTTGATGATGACCAAATCAAAATTATAATATATTAAGGTTATAGCCAAGGCAAACACCAAATTGGTGTATGAGACCCCCTTGTTTGTGGGACAAGGGACCCACCTTCGCGCAGCGATTTGACTGCTAAAGTCTGTGAAGGCATACATACTCTACCCCCCTCTTCTTTTGAAACTGTGACCTCTTACGAGGAAACACATGCTCTTAACCATTAGGCCCACTCAAGTTGTAATAATCTAATATCACAAGAAAGTGCCAAGAATTAAGAGAAATCAAATTAATAATTACTCTAACTTCTTCGCCCTAGATTTCTCAACATAGTTTCAGAGCTAGGGCTTTGGTGAAGAGGGAAGGAAATAAGATCAACTTTGCTCTATCTCATCTTAAGAAGAACAAATACCCTAGACCGAATTTGTGAAAGCAAGAAAATCAAATTTTTGGGCAATCATTGTAACAAGACCGCAAGCTTACTCAAGGAGAGCGAGGGCATAAAAACCATGTTTTTGGGGGACCAAAAGGCTAGACAAATAGCCTAAGGAAAGGTGCACATCCTGCTGAAGGAGCGAGGGTCTAAAGAGACCTTACAAGGTCTAAAACTTGTATCCAAAATTTCGAATTTTTGTGCAACCTCAAATCTCTGGTATGTATATTATACTCAAAATAGATCAACGAATTTGTTAGAGTGTTGTTGAAGGACTGTTCTGAGTTTTGCTAGACATCAAAGGCCTATTTATTGACAACTCCGATATCCCTATAAAAGAGCCAATTCTTTTGTCTGAAATTTTTAAAGGGTTGTTCTATGCATAAGTGTTACATTGGAAGTCCTAAAAGGAGAGCCACCAAAGGAGTCAAAATTCTGAGCACTGAAATCCTCTATATACTCCTGTGCATACAAGACTGAGCTACATTCAAGCCATTGTCATCTTCTAGATCGAAGTTTTGAACCTACTTGCGGGTGATCAATTTCATGTTTAAATAGACATCTTACAAATTTGAAGCAGATCTGAATTGAAGGCCTAATTGCAAGGCTAGAAGAAGTCACTTCAAGAGCTTAGACCACCTATTATTTTGGGCATAAGTATATTTCAAAAGGACATAAATTGTATCTTCAGTCGCCAAGAAAGGGAGTTGAGACTACTATTTTTATTATGTGCATATAGGAGACCTAGATCATATTGGTGGAGGCATTTTTAGGCCCATTCTGGAAAGTTAATCATCAAGGTACAGTCACCATTTTTTCAAAACACAATTCGTTGACCTATCGAGCGGCATAAAAGAAAAGAATATGTATGAGATCCCTGAGGTTGTGAAGATTTTGAGTATGGTTATCCACTATGACGAAACTGGCATTTATATATACACACAACCCAAATCTAATCAACAATGAACAGACTTACTCTCTTGACGTTGGAAAGGTATATATATATTGTGAAGAAGCTCTATCAATAAGGAACATGTTTAAGGGTTTTCCTTGAAAGCCCTAGTCCCAGAACATTTTCATCTATAAGGAAGCTACATGTAAAAGGAAGCCCTGCCATATAGGCTACAGGAAGTGAGTAAGCTCACAATAGTGTGACAATGACAAGAAGAGTATTTCCTTGGGATCAGTGCAAGTCAATTTTTGCTTTGACAGTCATTGTTGAAGCATTTAATTTCGATTGAGAATTTTGATAGAAGAAAACTTTAGAAAATTCTTGGGTAAAGAGATATTGTTGCATCCATAGTAGTCAGTTCTCTAGACCTGTGCATCACTAATTTGCAGGCAAAAGAGCAGCAACATACTAATCCTGAAGCAAGAAGAGGCAAGTTTAGAACCTGGTAGACACAGTGAAGAACACCTTGAGCTGTCATACCCCTTGAAGAAGACAATAAGGAGATAATGGCATCAAAATGAGCAGGCCCTTACAACAGTCTCTATGACAGAGGTATGTAATCATAAGGTATGTATAGCATATTTATTAAGGGTCTAACATGAAATGTTTTCAAGGTTGAGTTGGTAATTTGGTTTTATGGTTTGTAGTTGTTTTAATATCTAGGATTATAAACCCTAGATGGTTCATGAAAAGCCATAGTAATAGTTAGTGAGGATGATGATCTGATTTTTTTAACTAGATCTAGGGTTTGTACCAAATCTAGGGTTTCCCAGCAAGATTGTGAACTCCCTCTGAAGCTCTGCACTGCCTCAATGTAGCTCTGCGCTGCCTCTGCCTGGCATTGTGCAACCTCTCTGGACTTCTCGATGCCTTCTCTACCTTGCACTCTCTAGATCTGGAAAATCTTCCACCGGCCAACTATCCCTACCCCTCGTTGCAAGAAATTTCTCGATCTCTCCAGCAACTGTTGCGCTACTCTCTTGAGAATTCGATCTCTAGATCTCTCACTCGACGTGTTTTCCAAATGCACATCAAGCTCCTTCTTATAATCTCTTGTTGACATATCAAAGGCCAAGATTAAAACATAATCAAAGTCTAATATTAGCTTGGACTTGATCCTCGTCTTTATCTAGAAGATTCACAGCCGATCTAATTAATACCTTTTAATTATTTCATTTTCCTAAGTTTAGACTTAGGAATCCATTAAAAATAATTAATTATTTTAATTAAATCCTTTTCGGGTGGAATTTCCCAAAATGATTTCTAGGTATTGTAGAATGCATGTGTCTTAGCCTCTCTGCAAAATCTTGAGGCTAGAGCATATCCAATGCTACAAAAATCAACACTCCCTCTTAGCGAGGAATGTGCTCTAGTAATGCAACCTCTTGAAGCATCACTCTGATCCTGTACTTGACAGAAACAAAAGACTCCAAAGAAGGAGCTATGATACCATGCAAGAAACAGAATGAACACTTAACTTGTTGCTTTCCATTTACACAGAATGGTTTTTATACAGAATGAGGAAGCTTCTAGATTCTGGAATGTCGGTGGAGATAGCTTCTTTAGGAAGCTAAGTGATCTCTCCAGAAACTCCGAGATATCTCCTGCATTTAATTTTGTCGGCGGCGGTTGGTTGAAATTACTGTTCTCCAACACTCCCCCTTAATTTCAACCATATGATAGACACACAAAATACAATACACATATAAACACTCCTAATTAACATGCCTACTAGTCTAAGTCTCAGCTAGCTTTACAATAGTACAAAAAACATGACAACAAGACTTTCATTTTTGTCTTCTTTCTAAATGGTCCATGCTCGTTTATTTGCAGACACAGTTTCATCTTCACCTTTCTCACCATAAGATAGTGGAACACTTGAACACTTCATCCGCTCATGCTTGTTCTTGATTGCCTAATAACACTCTTTGCATTCAACATTGCTGCAGGTTCTTGGAACTTGTCCTTAGTGATTTCTTCAAGTTTTATTGTTTTTTCCTC
The DNA here is from genome assembly GCA_034641835.2 of Pinus albicaulis. NCBI lineage: Eukaryota > Viridiplantae > Streptophyta > Pinopsida > Pinales > Pinaceae > Pinus > Pinus albicaulis. The sequence continues at coordinate 169,973,781 of CM076583.1, forward strand.
ACTGTCAATATCTACACACTCTCCTTCAAAGAGAATCTTAACTTTCTTCAGTTCCTCAACTATTATTGAGTCTTCCACAAATTCATTAGTTGCTATTGAGTCCTCTACAACTTCATGAGTTGTTATTGAATCCTCTACGATTTTGCTTTCTGCAATCTCCACATCATTTTGTAGATCTTCATCTTGCATAGTTGGTTGATTCATGATTTCAACCTCTTTAATCAACTATGTTGTTGCAAACATGCCATCCCACATTTGATTTGTACATGGAGATAGGCATATCCTCTCACCAAACAACAACTCATCAATCAGTTGCTTTTCATGCATCAAACAAAACCACTCTTCATGAGATACATAATTCTCATCATATTTGACTTCACAAGTTTTTGCATCACAGGGATTTTCTTGCCTATCACATGCTACTCTATTGTCAGCTACAGACATACTTTCAGTCTTGATCTTAGTTATGATGCTTTTAACACAATCACTATTTTTAACAACAACTTCATTTACTTCACGTTTCTCACTCCACTTCATGCTATACTTCATTTCAAGAATATGCCAAAACATTTTTGGATCAAATACTTCACCAAATTCAAATAAAATGCTTGACAGGATGTTTTAATCTAGAGCTGATATAATGAGAAACAAGGCTACTGCACGTCTACTTTTATCATTAGAATTCATAGAAGTTTCTTGCACAAATTTCCATAAATCCACTAATCCTAGTAGTCCCTCTATTTTAATAGCCCAAAGTTCAAAAATTTTCCCTGAGAATGATGGCAGCATGCATTAAGTGCTTTAATATTGCACCACTATCGTCAAATTCAAATTCTTTCTGCTGATCCAAATTTGTATTTGGATGTATGCCTTCATTATGCATTGATTCTATGACGGGAAAAAAATGCATATTCTTCAGTAGCTTCTACTTCTTGATCCTTTCTCTTGATATTTTTGAGTTCTCTTCGGAACTCTTTGAGTCTTTTCTGCCGACCCATTGCTCCAATGCATGCCAATCTTCACACCATCAATTAAAAAATAAGGGTTCGAGCCCCACTGTGGGCACCACACTCTCTGACTTCACAATCAATGAGCAATTTTTTTTTTTGTCAACACACAGCGGAATTCTCCCTAGCCACGCTGCACAGCGGACTCCTCAAGATTCGGCCTCCTCCAATGAGCTCCAATCGGCTCCACACAAACTACTCTCAGCAATTCCACTTGCAGCTTTACAATCCTTCTTCCAGTTTCCAGATGGGCTCCACAGCTAAGCGAGCACTCTACTACCACGCTCTGAACGCCTAACAACCACGGCCACTGGTTCTCCACCATACAATGCTCAAACTAGCAACAAAGAGATCTGCCACTTTACCACTCATATATACGCCTGCGGCCGGCATCACCCACTGCTTCATCATTGAAGCCACCACAGCCACCATAAAATCCTCTGCCACCACGGCCTCCAGACTCCATGCTTTTCTGCGATCTATGCCATGCCACGTCACACAAATATTACTCCACCCAGCTTCACAAGCTTTCGACCTCAAACTAGAATCAATCCTCACGACAACACAACAACGCAAGGCTTCAATCTTCACGGCTCCAACAATCGAGACCCAATAGTTCCACAACAACACACACCTTCACAACGTTGCTCAAACCCTCAGCTTAAACTCAACTCAGCCTAAAAAAATCAGTGGAATCCTTCAAGGATTTCCAACAGAAAGCTCACCTTCAGGCAGCCTCCACTCACCACGGCTCCTCATCACTCAATCACACTTAATCTTCCTCCACACTAGGGTATTGACTCCAGATCTCAACGCAGCATGCAATCCGAGCAACACAAACTTGTCGCCCAATCACTGCCTTGCATCCTAGACTTCCTTCTTGAGACAAAGCTCAGCGCTTAAACATGAAACCACATAAAATCCTCACATGCCACAGGCCTCCGGCAGCTAATGCAACTCTTTGATCGAGTTTTTTTGTTTGTTTTTGTTGAGATCTTCCTCACCGGCTAACTGGTGTCAACAACGTCTCCAAAGAGAAGATATTCAAGTCGAAATGCGCACCAGCAAATTTGCTCCAGGAATTTGTTCATAGCATCGATCCCACAGGCTGCTCATCTACCACACTTGGCAACACAATCACTTTTCAACACAGTTGCACTCTACTTGACTTCCTCACACGCAAAAGCCATAGGCAGTTCACACTATACACGTTGAAGAAGCAACAACGCCCTTTTCGCCCTTACAACTTTATACAGAGCAAACGATTCCACCCATGGGCAAAGTTCAACAATAAAGAACACAAACACAAAACTTAAACACAATAAATTACACACGAATTTGTCAAAATCCCCTCTCTAAACTGGCATAGTCCTCCAAACGACGCACAAGAAAGGCACCGGCGGAAAGCTTAAGAAACAACAAAAACTTTCAAAGGCCTTAAAAAACTCCTTTACAAGCCTCCGCACACAAATTCGCACGATTGTGTGCTCCTTCAAAACAGCGCACACCAATACGCATGCACTTAGATCTCTTCTCACACTCTATGTTGGCTCCTTTGTCCAGGTTCACAGGAGCAATGATGAAACATTCACACCCTTATCACACCTTCGTGTGTGAACGACTTTACAACAGCACAAGGCTCAACGCCTCCTCCAAAACAAATAGCAAATATTGAACACACGCTTTCAACTCCACTCAGCTCCAACGCTCTATGACACCACTAAGCACACAGCTCCTCACCGAGCACTCACAGCTCTCACCGAGCACGCAGCTCTCTCACAACACAAACATCACTGCAGGCACTCACCCCTGCAAACTCCAAGCCGAAACCATCAGCTCTGATACCATGACAAAAACAAAAGACTCCTAAGAAGGAGCTCTGATACCATGAAAGAAACAGAATGAACACTTAACTTGTTGCTTTCCATTTACACATAATGGTTTTTATACAGAATGAGGAAGCTTCTGGATTTTGGAATGTCAGTGGAGATAGCTTCTTTAGGAAGCTAAGTGATCTCTCCAGAAACTTCGAGATATATCTTGCATTTAATTTTGTCGGCGGTGATTGGTTGAAATAACTGTTCTCCAATAGTACCATCTCTTGATGCGCTGCATCTGTGCTGTTATTGACCCTGCATACTGTTGCCAAGTACTGCATCTGCATTACAAATTTGTTGCTACTACCACTGTAACTCCTCTCATTTGTTGATGCTGCAACTAAGAGATGTCCATCAACTGAAACAATTGTGTTCAAATTGATTCATTTGTCAACTGAGTTCTGACTGTTGCTAGCCTCTACACTGTCACTGAAGCCTCTGCGCTATTGCTGACTCTACATTGTGCCAACTGCACTACTGCCAACTCTACTTTGCGTTGCTCAGTTCCTAAAGTTGCTAACTACTCCATCTGTCACTCTGGCACCTGACTGCACCAACTGTCACTGGTCCATCCTTGCTACTGTCGTTATGGGCTCTCATAGCAAGGTGATGATCCAAGAGGGGGACTCCTCAAGGATCCTACCCATCCTATAGCACTCTGGGGCTACAAAACCAAATCACCCCACCTCTCCCCTAGAGGTATATGGGCAATCATGGCAAACTCCTCCTCCAATCTGGAGGACAACTAGTCTATCTCAGCAAAGGCAACCTGTTGATCTTGCTTCTCTTCTTTGTCCTTCTTCTGAAGAGGACACTGAGAACTGAAGTGGCCCATCTTACCACATCAAAAGCACTTTATCTTCGAAATATCCTTCTTTCGTCTGTGTTGCTCCTACTACCCCTTTGATGCAAAGGTTGTATTCTCCTCTTCCTTCTCGATCTTCACCCCACTGCTGTTGTTGCCACTTATGGTGCTCTTCAACAAATCACACCTCATCTCTGTTGTTGTAGATCAGTCCAAACTCTCTCCCAATCAGGCAACTTCTCTCTGCCAAGGATACTCTGGACAAAGACTTGCCACTCCTCGGAAACATTGTTAAGGGCCAGTCGTACAAACTCAATAGCCTGAGGCGCTAACCCCACCACAGCCTGCTGATCTCGGGTATCCTAATGTCTCGTTAGGAAGGGATCTATACACTCCCCCCTCTGCATCTTAGTTAGCCTCAGCTTCTCCTCCAAGTACATCTTCCGCTGCTCGAAAGATCCTTGATATAGTATAGCCAACGCATCCCACATTTCTTTGGCTCTATCCTTGCCCACAATGTGAGAAACTACATGATCCCTCACTCCATCAAGGATCATTCTCTTGGCCTTTTCCATTTCCTTCTTGTAGGACTTTAGTTGATCTAGGTCCGTGGGTACAACTACCAATGAACTTACATACATCTTGAGCTCATACTTGTCTAGAAGGCAGGTGACCCTAGCCTTCCAAATCACGTAGTTGGATGCACTACCCAACCGATCTTGATCCCTCAACCCAGTTGATGCCATCACGCCAAAAAAATGTCGAATTGCCTCCTCTCTCCTTTGCACAGCTGCTGACTAGCTCTACGCACTCCCTACTGGAGTAAGTAGATCTGCTCCTAGCTACTGCTGCTCTGCAGTGAGAAATCAAATCCATTGGCTAGGAATTCTCTGAGGAAGATATTCCCTCAGTATGTGCTCTTCTTTCCTTTTCTGACGCTTTTCTATCCCAGCAAACTGTTTCAGAAAACTGTATCCCAACTAAAGATCAGCTCTGCGCTGAAGTTGTGGCGTTGCTCCTTCTGCCTCTAGAAAATCTCGATCCCGAAAATCTTCTGCTCTGTTGACTCACTCAAAGAAAGAATTTTCCACTAAATTTTGCCCTCCTGGCTATAGACTGTGCAGCCCCTTTGGGGTTTCGATCTGCTGCCTATGCAGGATTTTCGAAATCCCTCTTCTACTCTGTGTTGGGCTCTTCCTGCTTCACCTGCGCTCTGATACCATGCAAAAATTCCTCAATCAGAATCCCTGCTGCAACAACTGATATTATTTCTTCTACTTGTTAATTCTGAATCAAGTTATTTACGGTGTTACACAGTAAACATCAAAATGAATTCTACTGCAGCCTTCACAACATTAAAATATTGCAGAAACAAAATACTGAGCGGGAAAGAAATAAATACACACAATGAACACTGTTGTTTTTGGACAATGTCCTCGGAAAAACCCAACGTGGGAAAATCGGTGCAGCAGCTGAGGGTTTTATTATTATGCAGTAGTTTTCTTAATACAAGTCACTGGATGCCCAAACTGGCTATCCGATACAGAGATAAAATCTGACAAAGAGTTAGTGAGAAAATCTCACATTGTCTCAGGAAATCTGGCACTGATCTGATTGGAGATGAGCTCCTTGTGTTGTCTCTGCACAGTCTCTGCGTCTGCCCACGCAGTCACTGCGTCACTGTTGCTGGGACTGTTGACACCTCTTGATCTCTTGCTAACGGGAAACTCGACCCACTGGCCTTCCGGTCTCACGGCCCGACTTCCGGCACTAGAACTCAATTGTTCCCCAGCAAGATTGCGGACTCCCTCCGAAGCTCTGTGCCGCCTCTACGTGGCACTACATAGCCTCTCTGGACTTCTCGATGCCTTCTCTACCTTGCACTCTCCGGATCTGGAAAATCTTCCACCGACCAACTATCCCTACCCCTCACTGCAAGAAATCTCTCGATCTCTCTCCGGCAACTATTGCGTTCTGCTCTTGAGAATTCGATCTCTAGATCTCTCACTTGATGTGTTTTCCAAATGCCCATCAAGCTCCTTATAATCTCTCATTGACATATCAACAGCCAAGATTAAAACATACTCAAAGGCTAAGATTAGCTTGGACTCTATCCTCGTCTTTATCTAGAAGATTCACTCCCTATCTAATTAATACCTTTTAATTATTTCATTTTCCTAAATTTAGACTTAGGAATCCATTAAAAATAATTAATTATTTTAATTAAATCATTTCTAGGTGGAATTTCCCAAAACGATTTATGGTTATTGTAGAATGCGTCTTAGCCTCTCTGCAAAATCTTGAGGTTAGAGCACATCCGATGCTACAAAAATCAACAGATACCGTGACCTGTGACAGTTGATTTGGATGAAAATCTGATGTGTGGCAGCAATAATGACTTGTACAACAGCAAGGAAATAGCATGGATGCAGTGACCTCTGATGCATAATCTTATATGACAGACATTTGAATCAGTTTCCCTGAGAATGCCTTGCCATCCTACAACAGATATTGTTACACAATTACAGTGCTGCAAATTTGACCCTGTAGTGAGGCATTTCACAGATCAGAGATCTCCAATATGGCAGAAATGTGTGACAGCATGTGTCAATAGATGGGACGGGAGTTAGAAGCAATAAAGGTAATAGCAGGGGAAATAGTGATTACAGTGAAGTGCGGCAGCAGTAGTGGTAGTTGCAGTGGACATCTGTAGCAGAGTTGGAAGCAGACGGAAGCAGTGTAGCAGCAACAGTGGAAGTGGGAGTGACTTTATTATAGATTAATGTAACTGGGCCATTATCCCTAGTATGGAAGACCAACCTGTAGGGAGCATTTGCTTCCTTCCAGCATTGCTGGTAAAACCATCGGGAGCCTTGTACTTCCTTCCAGGTTTACCTGGTAAATGTTGTATGTACATTGTGTTGTCGCACAGATTGTTCAGGGCACCGCGACAACGGCTCAGACTGGGGGCTGTCACCTTTATCCCCAATCTCTCTCTTTAAGCTGTCTCCTTGCAGGCTAAGGGAGGTAGACCCTTTTAGAAATGAAGGATAAATCTAGGAGACATAGCTAGAACATCAAGTACTTGACAGAATAAACGAGATTCCACAGATTAGATTTCACTTTTAAGACCAGTGCCTTATGGAGTCAAACAAGATCTCGTTATGCAATTATAAATCAGTGAATGATGACTAACTCCTGCTTATGGAAACACGATTGATCAATGATATTCAATTAAAAACACCACAACCATGAATGAAAATGCCAGATGTTTGAAAGATTTCCAAATTTATGATGCTTCAATTAAATTCGAACCAGAAAATGTTTCTATAGCCAAAACATAGATAAAACATTTAAGTCTCAATTGACCATAGAAATTTTGAAATTTTTTTAATATTTTTGTATTTTCTATTTTTTAGGATTTTAAAATATTTATATTTTTTTATTATTTTATTTAAAAATCTAAAACTAAAAAATGAAACTAAACTAAAATCCAAAATTTTAATTGAACTAGATTTAAAACAAAAAATCTAACAATCATCAACTTGAAATAAAATCGAAAATAAATCACAACTAAACCTACGCTACCCTATCCACAACACAAATTAAATAAGAAATAAAACCTACGAACTAAGAATTAACACTATAATGAAAACAAATAGAAAAAAAAAAATAATAATAATAAAAATTTCAAAAATCCTAAAAAATATAAAATACAAAAATATAAAAAAAATTTTAATTTTCAATAGTCAAATGTGCTAATTGTGTTTTTATCTAAAGTTTTGACTATAGAGACATTTTCTGGATCGAAATTAATTGAAGCATTATAAATCTGGAAATCTTTCAAGCATCTGGCATTTTCATTCATGGTTGTGAATATCATTAATCAATCGTGTTTTAATAAGCAGCAGTTAGTCATCACTTACTGGTTTATAATTGCATAGTGGGATTTTGCATGACTCCATAAGGCACAACTCCATAAGGCACTGGTTCTAACACAATCAAATCTGTGAAATCTCGTTAATTTTATCAAGTATTTGGTGTTTTAGCTGTCTCCTAGATTTTTCTTCTTCATTCATAATAGGGTCTACTTCCCTTAGCTTGCAAGGAGACAACTTAGATAGAGAGATTGGGGATCAGGATGACAACGCTCGATCTGAGCCGTTGTCGCGGTGCCTAGACAATATGTGCGACAACATTTTTTGGCGTCGTTGCCGGGGATAGAGTTTTTCTGTCCTTGGTCTTAGCGACATTTTATAATCTTCTAATCTTCTTTCGCCATTCATTAGCCTGTCATGAGGGATCACATTTTCTGGCGTCTTTTCATCTCTTCATCTTTTCATCAACTAATCATTTCATCATCGTATCTTTAGCACATGGACATTTCGGTTGGCTTCTTGTTTGGGTGGTGACTCCACTTATTCATCGATTTAGTTTCAGACGAGAATCCCCCCCTGATATCCTTCTATTATTCTCGATTATTTCTTCTATTTCAAGAATTAGTTTCATGTTCGAGTGGCGACTCCAATTCTTTCATTTCTTACAAGAGTTCCTGCTAAGAATTTCGCTTCTTGAGGACCTTTTGACTATTCTTGAACACGGATCTATTTCTTAAATTTTAAGAAGGTCATCATGGGTGACACCTTTCATGACATGCTGGAAGAGACCACTTCAAAATTGCCTTTTTTCTCAGGTGGTGATCCAGGCACTGCTCTATTACATCTAAGGACAGTCACCCTTTTTATACATAAATATTGTCGTCCTACATAATATAATCATGAAGATGTCAAGATACGTGTCTTTGGCTATTCCTTAAAAGGTGATGCTATCGATTGTTTTCGAAATTGTCCTGGAGAGTATTGTTTACAAGACATCGTCAATGCTTTTACAGATAAATATATAAAACAAAATGACTCGCCTTGTGTTTCTAGTATTATGCAAAATAATGAAATTGATCTTGTAGAAGATTCAGCTATCAGAAGGAGTTTTCCAGACAATTCTCAGGACGAATCCACTTGTACCACAATAGCACAAACCCATGATAGTGGTGAAACAGAAACAAGTTGTCAAATCAGTCTTGACAACGATAAGCATCTTAGTGAATTGATTCGGATGGTTAAGGATATACAGCGAAATCAAGCTCAAATCATTAAGAATATGGAACTTAATCAAGAAAAAATAATAGCGGATCACGCCAGGGAAATTGGTTCTATACAGAGAAAGTTATTGGCCTTAGAAGAAAAACATATCAAGGAAATGACGATCATGGAAACAAATCATGAGAAATAAATGAACTGTATGCAAAATATCTTCATGGCCATGAAAGCAGATAATGATGAAGCAACAAAAAACATGGAACTCAAATTGATAACAATTAAAGAGAGTCATGCACAAGAAATAAATGTCATGGAAAACAGGTTAAAAATGATGGAAGTTAATCATTCTAATCAGATGTCTCTTCAACACAATTTGTCAACTATTGAAGAAAGGCATGCCAGGGAGATGAGTTCCATACAGAAGTTGGAAAAAATGGAACGATCACACATGCAAGATTTCCAACCCAAGTTAGATTTGTCAACAGATCATAGGCCTCCCAGTTTGCTGAAGCAGTTTCCATCTCATCACACGGAGATCACTTTTCCCATTAAGGAAGAGTTAACTATGGCTACAAAGGATACAGATGCTGCTTTTTATGTGTCACTACTGACAGTAGCATATTCAAAACAAGATTGGTTGCGTCTGAAGTTCATCAAAGGTTTGGAAGGTGAATTTCAAGATGAGGACAGGAAATATACAGTGATCTCATTGTTGACATCATAACCCACTCAGAAGAATAGAAAGAAGCAAAAAAGAAGTAAGTGGTTTGATTCGTCTGATGGTCGAGAGCAACTTGATATTTGGATAAGACAGAGTCCTACAATTAGCAATATTGGACATGGCACATCTGAAAAGCAGCCTACAGACTTGCCTGAAAGTAGGAAAATGCTCAACATACACTATATTGAGCACATCTAATGCCACAGGGCATCCTCTGTATTGTATTTCTAACCCTACTCCTCGTTATTTCAGCATTTCATTTTTCAGTTAGAGTAGATTTATTTTTCATGTTAAATAGAATAATGAATCAAAGAAGAGCTTCTATTTTTCATGTACTTAATGTTATATGATGATATTTGGATGGACACTACTTATGTAATATTGTGTGTTGCTTGGATGCAGATTCTGGATTCTCACATTCCTTCAATGAAGAAACGTGTCCCCAAGTAGAGCCAGATGTTGACCACACTTTTTCAACTACCCCATGGCAGTACACCCCCATTTTTCAAAGGGGATTCGTCATGTTCGACGTGGTTGCGCCATTCATATTCCATCATCAGTCGACAGTCAACAGTTTTTATAATGATGTAAACCCATTTTGCATTTTATGATGTAAACGATCTAAGTAAGACTGTCAATGTATGTAACAACCTAGGTAAGCCTAGTATGTTGTTGATGATCTCTATCCAAGGAGGTTTTTTGTCTCACTGATTCACGAAAGTGATCGGCAGAGTTTTTCCCTCCGGTACCCTCACCCCAAAGCTAGGGTGGATTTTGTCATCAAGATGCTAAGTGAGTCCTAGTGTTCTATCGAGTCTTTGTAAAAGTAGTTTGAACTACTTGGTCTACTAGATCATATGTTGAGTCGCAGAACTGGGTATTTATTTGAGGGTCTATACAGATGGGTTTTCCCCCTTCATGTATGAAAATGTATTATCTCTTGTAAAAGAGGGTTGGAAAAATAATTATGATCCCCTCTTAGTCAATTAATTAAATTTTCCGGTCAATTAATAAAAAATTCCTAAACCAGAAATTTAATTAATTTAGGGTCCTAAATTAGATTTATTAGATTAAATCTTTGAAAGGCAAAATTTGTGGGTTCTTGGAAAATGATTTTGAAAGCCCCAAACCAAGGGAATATTGAGAATTTTAAGAAATATTGGCCCCTTGGGCCTTGGTGGTTAAGTCAAAGTCAAAATTATGGGGTAATTAACTCAAAAATAGTATTTTTTGAGTTAATTAAAATTGAATTAAATGATAAATTCGTTTTTTTCCCAAAATTTTAATTTCAACACTCCGGATTAAAAGATAATTAAATCTTTTGGACGGTTGAGATTATTTTGACGAGGATCATCCAAACTAGTCGTTAGAGATATAGTCCTATAAATTTAGAGGTCTTTGTCATTCTTGAGTCATCCGATCTCAGAATCGTGCACTTGCTCTTAGAAGCTCTTGTAAATTTTTTTGAGGAATAAAGCTAAAGACTTTGGGGTTACAAATCCGGATGTTTCTTCTCAGATCTATGTGGTGAATTGTCTCTAAACTCTGCTACTTGGTTTCTTGCATTTTATGGTTGATGGCCTACATGGATTAATCTGCATACAGGTATCTTGTGCAGTTTTCTGGGTTTATAAAATAACATTTTGATTTTTCTATGTTCATAATGTTGTTTTCTTAAGTCTCTATCAGTCTAAAATTCAGATCTAAGTGTGCAGGGAAATTTTTTTTAAGATTGGGCGTCTGGAGAAGTCTTCGGTTGGACCAGCCGACTCTCAATGAGCATAAATCTGATAAGCTCTTTATTTGTTAAATTCCGGGTCTATCTTACGATATTTGTGATTTTGCAGGGTTTCGAAGGCTTGTGCCTCTCACTAAAAATTTTAAACTTCTGAAAATTGTGCTAAACGGATTCAGATCTAACCATGAGGGTTTTAAATTTAAAATAGTTGTAAATTTGTAAATTTTTCAAGATTGTTAGGGTTTAATCATTAAAATTGGCGTGTGTGTCTTCAGATCTGACTAGTTGGTGCAGGTTACAGGTTCAATTCGAAATTTTTTTAAAGATCTAAGGCAAATCTGGCTTCCAAGAGCCAGATCTGGCCTCAAATCATCTCTGTGGGCAATCTGGATGTCATTAAATTAGAACAATGTTGAAAATCTAAAGCTTGTCGCTTAATTTGTGTGCACAGGTTTCAATCGTCTTCATCAAGGTTCTCGCATGCCCTAGCCCTCATCTCGCCGCTCGGGCCCCGCCTGGCCCCTCTTTCCCCGCTCGCAAATCCATCTTTGAATGATAGATTCAGCTTCCACCCTTTTCCTCCAGTCTATACGCCGCTGTCTGGATCATCCCTCATTGCCATCGACTCTCTTATTTCCTTGCTGTCCTCTGCCCTTTCCGTTCAAATTCTGAGCTTCTTCACGCCAACCCTCAACCCTTTCTCCTGCAGCAAATCGACTACCTGCAACCACAAAACGATTTATTCATTAGCCGTCCATTTGTTTCTGGCATCGATCCTTGGCTATCGGCCTTCTTCAACGTTGTCTGCATTGACTGTGGTGCCTTCCGTCCATCGCGCCTCCCCCACGCTAACCGTCGACCCCTTCTATCTCAGCGTTCATCTCTTCATCGCGTCCAAGCCTGCATTAAACTTTCCGTCCGCTCTTCACATCATCCGCTCACATCCGACTCCGCAAAACAACAAACGCACGCACACAAACGAAAACTAGCGGTATTTCGCGTGTACAAAGGCCGATTTTTTTTTTTAAATTGGTTGATTTACGTTCGCTTTCGCAGTTAGGTTTATTTTGTATAGTGTTAAACTCTTAGTTGACATCTGTTTTGTTTATATGAGTTTGTGTTAACGTAGGTAGAATTTTGATTTCGATATTAGTTTGAGATTGGTCGTAGATTTTAGTTGTTGTATATATTTTAATTCGATTTTAGTTTAATACTAATTTTAATTTTTGTTATTATTGACTTTAGATTTTAATTTAGACTTTGTTTAATTTTAACTAAAGTTTTAATTTTAATTTTTGAGGTTTTAACTTTAGTTCAAATTAGATTTGGTTTTAAATTTTTTTTTTGTTTTAATTTAGATTTAGATTTAATATAAAAAATAAAAAAATAATAAAAAAATTTCAAAATCCAAAAATAATAAAAAATATTTTTTATGGTCAAAGGAGGTTTTGAAATTTTATCTTAAGAGTGACCTTCTAAAATCGAGATATTTTCTGGATCGAAGTTGATTAAAGCATCATAAATCTGGAAATCTTTCAAACATGCATTTTCATTATTCATGGTTGTGGTGTTTTTAATTGAATATCATTGATCAATCGTGTTTCCATAAGCAGCAGTTAGTCATCATTATTGGTTTATCATTGCATAGTGGGATTTTGTATGACTCCATAAGGCACTGGTTTTAACGTGATATCTAATCTAGATTTGTGGAATCTCGTTTATTCTGTCAAGTACTTGATGTTCTAGCTGTGTCTCCTAAATTTATCCTTCATTTCTAAAAGGGTCTACCTCCCTTAGCCTGCAAGGAGACAGCTTAAAGAGAGAGATTGGGGATAAAGGTGACAGCCCCCAGTCTGAGCCGTTGTCGCGGTGCCCTGAACAATCTGTGCGACAACACATTGTACATAATATAGTGCTTTGTTAAGCCAAATCTTGTGTACTTTCCTTGATGTGATATTGGTTTATGTTCTGTTCTACAGCTCAGAATGCTTAAGGAAGATTAACCAACCAATTGTAAAAAGAATAGGAAACATTGATTCATCCCCCTCTCGGTATTTCCAACATAAAGTTCACATGATATTGAAGATATCTTTAATACTAAGTCGGGGCTCATTGTTTGTGCCTTCGACAGAATTTATTTTCCTCTAAGCATTACCTTTTCAAACTCATATACTCCAGTATTTCCTCCTCATCTTCAGCGGACATGTCCAATGTGCACAGAGGCTCCACATTGGACAAAGGCTCCTTCCCTTCCCTTGTAGCCTTGTCTGATGCATTTTGATTTTCTCCCTCAGCAGTACATGTAGCACTTTAGATTTCTGATTGGCACTTTTCTTCCAGATTCTAGATTATAAATCCTAGATTCATTGCTTTTTCTGTCTTTTTAATATTTATAGAGAAGAGGTGCTTTGCAGTCCCATAGTGCATCGATATTGTTGTCCTTGGCATTCTTGTTGACCTATTTGTGGGCATGAATAGAATTATCCTATCTACGTTAACTAGATTGAATGAAGAAAAACCTATCATTCAATGAATTCCATGGTTATTCCAATGAATTGTATTGAGAATTATGATCCACACAAAAACTTAGACATATTTACATCTAGCAACTACAAAAAGAGGTAGTTTCTAAATAATTGAAAAATTTGTCATTTGAAAATCACAAGAAATGTTATTATGTTACTGTTGCCTCAAAATATAGGAAGGCCTTGTGAGATGCCTCACAATGCAAAGGGCAGTCTAAGACACAACAATGAGGTGGATGCCATTGTCACCTTCGCACTCCACCTGCTCTCTAGTGGAATTCAATGTTGCGAACATCGGCATCGGGTAAAATCGCCAAGGGTCCAAAAAACCAAAAAATCGTAAAAATCGGGAAAATATTGGAGAAAAATCGGCATTGGCAAAATTAATATACCATAAAAATATCTTTAAAAATCGGCAAACATCGTCTAGGCCAAAAAATCGTGATTTCGAGATAAAATCAGGATGTTATCGAGATGTTTGCAACACTGGTGGAATTTCACCACATGGGTGTTGAAAAATGTAACTAGTGTCAGTCTTCATAATTGTATTTCAGTCATGATGTTATGTATTTCTCAAAAGAAAGAAAAAGAAATTTTATTGTAAAAGAAATTGACTTATTAAAGCATGGGTTTCATGCTTGGGTCAATGGTTAATAGGTAAAGCCTCCATTGTAGGCTTCTAGGGTTTATGTGAAGAGTCTTTGTCCTTGTCATTATGTAAAAGATGTTGATTTTTGTAGCATCAGAAAGTGATCTAAGTCTCAAATTTGGTGAAGAGACTTAGACACTAGTATTCCAAAGAACCCAGAAACCGTTTGCGGAAATTCCACTCGGTTTATGTTTTATTAAAATAATTAATTATTTTAATGGAGACCTTAAGTCTAAACTTAGGGAAATTACATAATTAATGTGTATTAATAAAACAGAGTGTGAATCTTCTAGAGAACGAAGATCAAGTCAAGTTTTAATCTTAGCCATTGATTAGAATTCTTATTTGGGCCATTGATTCATCAATGAGAAGATTATAAAAAGAAGGCTTGAGGGTTATTTGGAAAGCAAGCCGGACAAACATTCAGCAACCCAAGAGAAGTTGATTTTGACGGAAGAGAATTCGATTTCAGAGGGAGATTTGCAGGGCGGAAGAAGCAAAGGGCATCAGCAGTGTCAATGCTCAAGGAAAGGAGGACGCAGAAGGGTAGAGAGGCAGCACTCAAGAGAAACGCAGAGGCCTCACGCAGTAGTGATGCAGTCTCACGCTAGCTTTGCGCAGTGAGATATGCAGGAGTGACGCAGAGTAACGTAAGGAGAACCAGTGAGTCCCTCAAGTGTCGAGAATTCTCTGGAGGTCTGGAGAAAATTTATCTCAGGTGTATCTCAAGAAGTTTCTCAGTTATTTCTGCCAGTCTTTTCTTGTGAAGAATTCCTGCTGAATATTAATATATAAACCCTCATCTGCTGCACCAGTTTTCCCACATTGGGTTTTTCTGGGGACAATTGTCCAAAAATAAATGTGTCATTATGATTGGTTCTTGTGCTTGCATTTTACTGTTCTTTTCTCTATATGTACTTGAGTGATAACTACAATAGTATTTATTTCAAATTTACTGTAAGGGTTTTCGTAAATAACTTATTGTCGAAATAAGTAGGAGAAATAAATCTATAACTGCAGTAGAAATTCAGAATTGAAATTTTCACAAAAGACCCTTCTTGGGGTTTATCAATTAAGAAAGAAAAATATTTTAATGTAAATTAGGTCATTTAGGACTCCACCAAGTCAGCCTCAAAGAAGGACAAGTCAGCCTCATCAAGGGAATTCGACCTCACAGATTCACTATATAAAGGCAACAACTCGACCTCATTTGGAGAATCAATCAAGAAGTTCAATCTACAGGAGCTGGAAGCAGAAAAGGAGAGTGAAACTCCCAAGGAGGAGGAAAACATAGAGAAGGAGAAGGAAATCTTTGTCAAGCAAAAGAAGTCGAATTTTCTCTCTTTGTCTCACACGTGCAAAGAAGCTGAAGTTGTTGGAGGGACGAAGTTGCAGACTTTAAGTTAGGCCGAAATTCCTAAGTAGTAGGGCCGAACTTCTATCTTTGATGCAGTATTGTTGCAATTGATCTTTGAAGCTGGAAGGAAAGTTTGAGGGTTGACTTGGTGGAAGAAAAAGGTCTCTTGGTCTGAGGTCTTGGTCTATCTCAATTTGACTTATTAGTGGAAGAGTTTGATAGGGTTTTCCCCTATAGAGGGGTTTTAGCCCTGGCTGATTTCCTACATTTGGTGTTAATGATCTTCATGTTTTGATTTGATAATTGTTTGATGGAAAGAAGATAAAAGACGAACATAAAGAAAATTTAATAAGACTACAAGAATATCACGAGTAATTATTAACAGAAGAGAATCTTTCAGCCTTTCTGATTTTCTAACAACGGGAGGCTTCCCAGTATAGGTCACCTAAGGGTATTCTATATCACTACGAACAAGGTGACACTTTCAAAGGCTAAATCAAGGTACTTTGAAGTTTGAATTAGGAACAAGGCTCAAATATTTGTAATAAATAATAGTGTACGAATGAAAAATCCTATGAGATAAGGCTTGTAGGTTGTAGTCTACGGTTTCAAGATGTAGCTCAACAATGGCACATCTAAGCATATAAGTGAAGGAGAAAATATTTATTTGAAAGATATGGTCAACAAATAGAATGAGAAACCTTCAAATGACCCTAAGTTGAAACCTTTATGAAAAATTACAGTTATGCAAGCCTCAAAATTTCTTAGGGTTGATGACGTCAACCCTAGGGAGACACTATTAACCCTGCAAATTGCTAGATTTTGATGTTATAAGGCCAAGCAAGGCGAAAAGATCCCAAATCAACTCAATGCTCAAGCCCTAGTTGAATTTGGCTTGAAACCCTATCCCTAGCGACTTTCCTTGAATGGCCGAAATTTTGGGAGGAGAGGAAAAGGAACAATTTTAGAGTTTTTGAACACCAAGATGGTTGCCAGTGCCATCTCTCCACTAGGGTGATTGAGTCTTAGGGACTTTGACCATGTAAATATCAAACCCTTGAAGGGAGTAAGGGGGAAACCCTAGGTTTTCACTTGCTAACTCTAGCTATCACTTTATGAGGGGAGAAATTCACTAGAAAAATGCTCTCAGAGAGGTTTTCTATGGATTTCAAGGATACATTATTAGAGCATGCAAAGTTGCATATGCTAAGTCATCATACTCTTTGAAAATGCCATGTATGGCATGAGCATCATAAGGTGTCCTCAAGGCATCTGCTACTCTGGACCACTTGGAAAAACCAACTCAAACTCAAGTGAAGGAAACCGTTCATTAGACACTAAGACCATAAATGCATCTAAGTGGACCATACTTAAGTGTTAAGGGCATATTAATACTTCAAACCAAGATTACCTTCAAATATCTAACTAAACCAAGTCTCTTAAAAGTGTTCCCAACCTTTGTATGGGTGGATAAGTACTCAACCCTATTAGGTGCTTGCAGCCCCCGGGTGAAGGTGGCATTTCCAAAGTCAACCCTTCAATCACTACGTGTTAGTGTAAGTAGCAATGGAAGGGAAGAACTTCATAGCCAACTGCCATGGTCAAGGGAGCAGCTAATGGGAGCCCACCTTCGAGTGTATAAATGTAATGGAGGGAGCGATTGTGGAGGCATGAGTTACCCTGCTCGGCCTGTTTTTTCCACCTCTCTTGTGCACCTTTTACTTATTTTTGATAATGCTTTTATTTGGTGCATAGCTCAAGGATCACATCTTTCCCTTTATGATATAGCATTTAATTTACCCCTTAATATGAGGCATTTTATCGCTCATCAATGTTGGGACATGCAAGGGTTCCTTTTGACGAGATGGAGCACCAAGTGCTCAGGAACTAGGTGATGGCCAATGACAAAAAGTAGAGTTCATGCTAGCCTTTTTCCCACTCGCTAACTTATTTCCCAACCATCTTTTGCATTTAAAATTTTCTTTATATTTCATTGTGGCCATCTTATGCTTTTCCATTCCCTTAGCTGTATCAACCTCTAGGGATATGTTTTCCGGCTCTACTCAAGGATGTGGTTAAGAGAGTGCCAAAACCCGATGAACCATTGGCAATCAACTCAACGAATGGAGATGATATCAAAGGATGATAATATGTCATGGAAAATGTTAAGTATGGTGAAGGAGAGTGGAAACATTATTTCAGTCCAAGTTTTCCAAGTGGTGCCCCTCCTATAACCCTAAGGCCGTAGGGGAGGTCCCAATGGACTAGGGCTAAATATTAACCCCTCTGGTAAGGTGAGAGAACAAGTTTAAATTAAAGATAGGTCAATCATCGAGATCACTCATTTATGCATACTAAATGCCCAAAACATTAAGTAAAACCACCCAATTGCAAAATGATCAAAGTACCTTCTGAGTGGTAATCCACCTTCATCCAAGAGGAATGCCAGATGGTGAGATGTGTATGCTCGGTGCAGAGGGTGGAGGAACCGGCATATCATCATCAATAAGCAAATGTGTAGGACTCTTGGTTGACTGTCCAAAATAGGAAAGTAAGTTTTCTCCTATGGGGTTACCCATTTTGGTAGGTAACAGTTACATCGGTCTCAACAGACAGATATACAAATGATCTGAAACCTATTGCAAGGCAATGAATGCTGCCTCAAACATGATAAAGATGGTAATTGAATATTAAAGGAATGGACCAGTCAATAATAAATTATCAAGTGTATTTCATGACACAAAAATCTAATAAATGGCATTATGGAAATAGAAAGACAATGATCTATAACAGCAAAAAAAAGCCCATGAGCTATAAATAAATTTACCAGCATAGAGAATAGGACAAGAAGGTAAACAAGTAATTGAAATATTCTCCGTACACCCTTAAATTCATCACTAACTATCTACTGACGTACAGGACGACATAATTAACTATATGCAGGAGACTAACAACAGCAGTTATGGTACTGTATGAGAACAATGATTAGAATTGACAACCTCTAAACACTACCACAATATTCAGGACAAGTTATCTTCTCTTATGGTTATATGAGAGGCTTAAATCTTATTAACATTTCCTTATGGATGTCTTCTCTACTTATATCAGTCATCTGTAACCTTTGCTTATCTTTAGTCTCAAAAAGCATAATAGCATAAAAGAGCTCACTCTGTAAGATGCAAGATTCGCTGCAATTTGCTCAAAGGCCTTGGCATTTTGTTCTAGGAGATGTCCTGTTGTACCTCCAATTTCTGACAGGAAATCAAGAATAACAGAATCATAATGAATATCAATGCATTTCATAGGAATCTTACAGATTAAGAAATGGATCTTGATATGTAAAGCAATGTAAAAATCATAACACAATTATTCTGATTTACACGTAGCAATTAAATAAAATTCCTGCCACCAAAAGCCGGCAGGTTTTTCCTGTCTTCAATTATATACTGACATTACTTATATTAGCCGTATTTTCTTTAACAAGATGAACATTAACCAGTAAAAAGCCACAAAAAGCAGAAAATCATTTCCATGTAACAGCAGGACCTTTACCAAGGGCAAAGGGAAGACCTTCATAGATGGGTATAAGTTTGGAAATCAATAAATAAGAGGCATTAATGTACAATATCATTGAAACACAAGAGAGGCCCCCTCCTTTGTGATACGGCTATGCCTTTGATATATGAAGTATTCCATCAGTTTGAAAACCAACTCAAAATTCCTTTTACTTTGTCTCAGCCAACACCTTGGATATGTGAAGTATTTCATCATTTCAAACATCAACTTGAAACACCTCTTCTTTTATCTCGTTGTATTCAAACTGAGAACAGGATTGATAATGTGAAAAGTCTTCTTCAGAAACTGAATCACAACAAATAAGGGTTTAACCCTTGAGATATTACAGACTTGGATAATACCATACGTTTTATTTTCCCTGATATTCAGGTTCCAGGAGGTAAAGAACTTCAATCTGGATGTGAAATTCCTTAAATTTGGCTAACTTTAGCCAATCCATAATGACCCAAAATTAACTTAATTTTTTACAACTACATAAAGGAAGTTGAATGATACAAGAACCATATATGTACAAATTCTTCTGCCACGCCTCAAAGACTTAGTAGCAACCTTCTTGGAAAATATATCTGATATTAACAAGAAATTATTTACAAAACTGAAAATATTTTTTGGTAGTTGTTAGGTTTTGTAGTTAGTAGCAACGTTTAGCTTTGGCATTGTTCAAAACACATAAAACTGGCACAAACAAAATCTTCATGGTTCATGGTTACTGATTATCCAGATTCAAGTCTTTCAGTGGAATGGGTATTAAATTTTGGCAGCTCGGGGAGAAATTCCTTCCATTGGGAAGCTTTCCTCACCCTTTGGAGACCCTACTAGCGCTTGGAACAATTTAACTTAAGGAAAAATATTGTTTTTAATGTGAAACCCCAACTACACAAAAGTACAAGTCGACCTGGGCAAGGAAATTTGACCCCTTCAGCCACATATAAATACACCACACGTCACATCAATTGGAAGCATCATCACACATCACATTCTTCTCTTGATTGGTTTGCATAGCTCTGAAATTGCAGGTCCGAGGCCACATGTGCGAAGAAGAGAGAGGGAGAATCTGTTGACCAGCGTTGACTTCTGTTTTCGATCTGTTTGACCAGCCTTTGACTTGGATATTTTGACTTGGGTTGACAGAATTCTTGAACTGTTTGGGAGGCCGAGTTGACTGCTGATTTGACCGAGATTTTCTGAGCATTTTGACCAGCATTGACTTTAGGTTCTAGGCTAGGGTTTCTGCAGGTCAATGCTTTGACTTTGACAAAATTCTGTGGGAGATTTCTTGACTGTTTTGACTGATTTTGACCAAGCTTGGAAGGTCAAGTTTTCTTCTGCTTTGACTGAACTCTTTCGAGGACTTTGACCTTTTACTGTTGACTGCTTAGCGCAGCATTGACTGATGTTGACTTTGACAGAATTTCCAGATTTGACTTTTGGGCTCATCTTTGATTGGATATTGATTGAAAGATATTGGTTGGTCAAAGGTTTGACTTTGACTCATTATTGATGTATTTGGAATTTTGGATTATATATCTCTCTATTGAACATTTGATGACAATCTAATAGAAGAAGAATTTGGAAAGGGATTTCCCCCTTGTAGGGTTTTTCCTTGGTCTTTGACCAATTCTTGCGTCTCTATTGTGTTGAAAATAGTACCAAGGAGAGGTGTTACTAGGATTTTATCCCTTTCAGCCTAGTGAGCACATTAATGGACTTTTGTCTTGTTGACCACTGGAGTGGCACCTGATGATAATGTGAAGACTCCATGCCCAAGGATGAACCAGAAGACACTTGTGCCAGCAGATATCATCATGTTCAACAGAGTTTTTAAACTCTACTTCTTCTTCTCATCATTTTCTTCTTCAGTCTTCAGATTCCGCAGCCCTTCGGGGATATTGTATAAATGTCACTAGCATGATGAATAAAGCCTTGTAACAGGCCTAGGATGTCGGGACTCGATCAGCAAGCGAGTACACCTTGGAGTGTTTTTTTACTTGGTTAATTATTCCTTCTTTTTAGCGGCGAATAATTTTCTAGGTTTTTTCACTCATTGCATTACCCCAAAGCCGAGGTGACGGCTTGAAGGTTGAGCCCCTAACGCATCTTAGTGTCTAGAGTCTATGTATATTACCATGCTAGGTCGTCTCTGAAATTTCGCGGAATTTGACTAAGTCTAAGTAGGATTTTTTAAAAAATTAAAAATTTCCCGCAAAATGGGATTTTTTAATTAATTTCTATGAAATGATGTAATTAAGTGGCCTTAGGAAATGTCTGGGGCGTGTGACCAGTCGAAATTCATCCTCAGAGACCCAGCATTATCCTAGGACCCACTTTGAGGGTCAAAAAACGACTTATGGTCCCTCAAAAACCGATTTTCCTAATGTCGGTGGAAAAAATGAGAAAAAATTCAAAAAAATTCATAATTGGAAAAAATTTGGAAAATTTCCCAAAGTCAAAATAAGTCAAATTTTGACATGGAAATTATGTGAAGAGGTAAAAGGTGATGTGGCACCTATGTGGGGCCCACCACATAAGGTGCAACTCAAGTCAAAGTCAAGTGGCAAGTCAAATGGAAGTCAAAAAAGTCACGTAATGCCTAAAGTTCAATGATTTAATTTAATTCACATATCAGAAATATGTGGTACGTTTGAAAAGTTTAAAGGGGGACAAAAGGTGTGACATGGCAGCGACTTCATCACCATGAGTTAATGGGCCAAGTCAAGCATAAGTCAACAAGAAAAGCTCTACGTACAGCCAACTCACTTTCCATAGTATATGGATTAAAACAAATTAAAGCTCTACGTACAGCAGATTTTTGGCATATATTTCTTACCACTTTGGTGTCAAATTAAAAGGGGGACAAGACTGCCACATGGGACAGACTTTGTCTCCCACTTGTCCCCACATGTTAGCACTCAGAAATCAACGCAGCAAAGGGAATTTCCACGCAGACTTGAGAAATCGTATTACAAAATATTTGATTGAGATTAAAGTGGAATATGTCTCCAACAATATTCACTACACTCCAAGTCAGCTTACACTTGTACGTTACAGCAGTTCGCTCCATCAAATACTCTCAACAAATTATTCTCAACGCTGCCAGTCACTTACAGCAAGCATGCATAAGCTAGTTTGATTAGATTTGAGATTGCAGATTTGTTGGGAATGCACTGGAGTTTACAACAGCTAATTAAGGAGTGGTCTCCTCATTCTAGCAGCGTTCAAACACTTGGACAGCAGTGAAGATACACACAGGTTTCCAAAAAAATCAGCGTTGATCTTCAAGGGAGCACACACAGCCAATCTTCACCACCTACAGCGGTTTGTTGGAAATCTACAGAAAGCAAGCAGCCACTTGTGCAAATTCGTTTTTTGCATTGGGATCATCTATCTCTGGCCACTTGTCATTTAATTTTTCATTGGGATTTGCTCCCGTAGTTCTATTTAAATGAGCCTTGGGCTCTCATTGTAACGGTGGATTTTTGAAGCTTGTGCTTATTGTTATTATGCCGAAATTGTTATTGAGTTGAATAAAGAAAAGTCTTTGGGGTTACTAGCTTCTCTTGTGGTGCATTCTTTGGTTGATGAGGTATACTTGTTTCATTTGATATTGTTATTTATCGCAATCTAGTTGTTTTTCTTTGCATTTGCCTGAAGGCACTATTGTCTAGGGAGGGGAGATTTGTAGCTATCTCAGATCTCCTTTGGACTTGGTATGTTTTGTGCTCTTGTTGTAGCTTGTTATTTTTGATGAAATGACAAGCTCAACGTGGCCTCTATATGCCAAGTTTCTTTTGCACTAACAATTGGTTTGCAGAAATTTGTGTGTTCAAAGGACAGGTTGCCAAGTCCATTGGAGTGTGAAGACTTTTTTCGATTCGAATAAGTCAGCTCCAAGGATATCAGAGGTCTCATAAGTTGTTCAAGCCAACAATCTCATAAGACATCAAGAGATTTATCTAAAAGGGGGTTTCACGAGCCTTTTGCTTCTATTCCATCTCTAAAAAAAATCTCATATATTTCTTCTCTCATTTGTGCACATATCTATTTTATCTAGCATTTGAGGCTAAGTTGTTGGGTTTAAATCCTAATTCTCACTCACTAAATCAACTCTTTCAAGCTAATCTTAGTGAGGGAATTTGTAACATAAAGTGTATTTTATACTTGCATTTAGTTTTTAACTTTTTCCTTCGCATGCATGAGATTTCCTCTCACATATTTCAGCGATATTTCTTTTGCATGCTAACTCTTTTGCTTGTTTGCCTGTAGGTGTTCTTGGAAGCAATCTGAGTTTGAAGAAAGGGAGCTAAAGCATAGGCTAAGGAACACTATTTCGTTTGGAACCTCAAATCCAAGTTCCGCCTTATCACTTCACCTCTACTTCTAAAGCCTCATTCTTTTGAGGAATTGTAACCGCCATTCACCTCAAGGCTTTAAGCCTTTACTTTGTAAACATCTCACAAGTAAATTTTTTTTAAAATCTTACACTTGTAACTTTGGGAAAGAGCAAATTTAAAACGCATATTGTAAGCTCTTCCCAATCCCCTCATTTCTATAAGAGGGCCTCACTTTCATTAATAAAGAGTTGACTTTTCTTGAGGGAGCTTGGGAAGTTTTTCCCATGGTATCTCACCTACTCATTTAGAGGGAGGAAATCTTCTTGAGTGGGTAACTTTCTTTTGCTTAGTTTTTCTTTTAATTTTCTCAAACTAAATCACTTGCATTCATCATTTCGTTTGCTAATCTAGTCTAGTTGCATGTGAATAACTCATACGTTCATTTCGTTAATTGCTTAGATCACATAGTCATTTAAATTTCCTAAATTGCAATCTCATTTGCCATCACTTACTTGTGTTTTGTGATCTACGCCTCATTTGGATAAGTTTCACAACATACTACAAGTAAAGAAGCATAGCATTTCAATTTATGGCAACTTGAGTTATTGTTCTAACTATGAAGCATATTTAATTGAATCATCTCCATCTTTTACACAGCGCTTGCAAACTCATTTCCATATCATTTAGGCATTTCACTTTGCATGCTAGACTTGCGTCTCTAAAAATTAACCTCCAACTTAAGTTGGTTGTATAGACATTAGGGACCCTCCACCCCTATGGACTCCTCATTGTGAGATCCGAATTTCGGGCGAGGGTGAGGTCTAGGGACAGGAGTTCAATTGTAACATTGCTTTAGAACTAATTAATAAAATAAACCAAGAGCACTATCTCATCACATTTACAGTGCAAAGTTCCCAAATTTTATTTTGCTATCTTGACGGTCTAAAGATTCACGTGCAAATATTATCTCAAGAAGCACTTTGATGCAATCATTTTTAAATTCCTTAAATTTTGCAACAAGTTTAATTCTATGGTACTTGGAAATTTGCTTCTACATACAATTTCAGTGCATGTTGTCATTTTAATGATCATTATGCTTATGGATAATTGATATATCTCGTTTCATTGGCAAATACCTTTATTTGGTGTTGCAAATTTAATTGCATATTGTGATCTTGGTCTAACACTTCCTTTGTGGGATTATTGTCATTATATCTTGATTTTTATTGTTGAGCAAGCATTTGTTATCTACTTTAAAGCATTGGTCTATATTTTGAACACGTCATTGAATATTGCTCATATACTTATATGCTTGTTTACATATTGGAAATCAAGTCATCTTTGATAAGTAATTCCTTCTAATCAATTCTCCTAGAAATCTCACATATTTAACTTAGTTTTCCTTTAGGGACCACCCCCCTTAGCTAACCTAGGAGATAGCTTAAACGGAGAGAGTTGGGAATAGGTGACAGCCCCTTCTCTGAGTTCCTTGCCACCAACCACACCTGTGGGGTAGAAGGCTTTTCCCACTAACTGTAGGTAGGCGTAGGCGGCAAGCGATAACATGTCTCAATGACATTTATGAGTTAAATTAATGTCAAGGGTGATAAGATAAATTAATGTCTGTTTTTCAAAATTCCAACTATCCAACTCTGTTTTACATGGTTAGAGTCAGGAATCAAGTGATGGACATATTTTGGTTTTGAGATTTAAAGCATTGCAGTTTCATTCGAGCAACTGCCATGGAGAAACACATGCGAGCAACTCCACTACCGTGTGATTCATAGTATACGTGGAATTCACTATCGTTGGTTGCGCTATGACCCGATGCCAATTTAATGGAAGTTAACTAGCATCATTCCTTGTTCTCCGCCGATTCCTCGGTCTTTAGCAGCGTTGAAGAATAAACGCTACAGAAAACGGATTCACACGGGTTTAACATCGTTGAAGAATAAACGCTACAGAACACTATAGATTGATATACGATGACCAGATAAGAACAGAGGGCACATATCTGTCATGACATGTAGGACCGTTTTTGTTCAGACACTCTAGTTCCTTATGTCAAATTCGCCAATTTTTCTTCCAAGAATATGTTTCCACAAGAGCTCCAAGCATATCAATGATAATGCAATATATTTACACTCTTCATTCAAATTGGTCAACTCCATCATGGATCCCACAGGTGCATGTTTGATTATCTTTTTGCTACATAATCATATTCAGTGGGCAGAGCAGCAAAGGCAGGGCAGCTAGTTTTCAGTGGATAGGGACAGGGACAGGGACAGTGGACAGTGGGCAGAGCAGCAAGGGCAGAGCAGCTAGTTTTCAGTGGACAGTGGGCAGAGCAGCAAGTTTTCAGTGGTCAGACCAACAGATATTGAAGAGTTAAGCATAAAACAAAGGGTCAGTTTTGGGCAGAGATTTTGATTTCCCTTAATATCATCATGGTAATGGGACAAGAAACTTTAGAACCCATGGAAACAAATGATATAGGGCAAGTGAAAATTGCCTCATCAACGAAAACTGGGAAGTGGGTTTGGGTCAATGCCAAACAATATCAGGGCATTTTAAAAAGGAGACTAGCTCGTCTAAAATGGGAGCAAACAAGGAAAAAAAGGTCTCAAAGGGAGAGTATTGTTCGCAAGAAACAACATTCAAACAAGTCTTCTTCGCAAACATGTGGCAACAAGTCCAAAGGAAAAGAAAAAATTAGTGATGATTATGCTTTATATAGTCCCACATCCACACCTCTCACTTGGTCATCTGATCTTTATGTGAAAGAACTCTTAAATGTAAAAGAAAGGTTGGAAGCAGTAGAAGCTAAAGAGCTGGAAAGAGATTGTACAATCCATATAATAACAGCTGAAAATCAGGCTTTAGCAGAAAGCAACAAAGTTTTGAAGGAACAAGTGGCATTACTGCGGGAAGCTCTCCGAATAGGGAAAACAGAATGGCAACGCATGAAAGCGGAGGTGCGAAACATGAAGAAATTTGCAGTGGAGAATATAGAGGTGATGAATGCGAAGCCATCCCAGGATAAGGGGAAAGTAGTTGCTCAAATAACCAACAATGAAGAAACATCAAGAGAAGGGAGGAAAGGAGATCCCACAAAACTTTCCAAAACTTGGGCTCAAGTTATTAGCAATTCTGCTAAGAGGGAAGAAGAAACAAACATTCAGGTCAGCAAGATGCAAGATAGAGAAAGCAAGAAAGACTGGATAGAGCAACAAACATAATTATTAAAGGGGTGAAAGAGTATGGGAAAAATGAATGTACTCTTGACCTTGCAAGAGACTTCTTGAAAGACAAGCTCCAATGGCAAGGACAAATATGTCAAGCATGGAGAGTAGGTAAGCTTAACGGTGAGAGAGCCAGGCCCATAAAAGTCATCATGCCCAACTTGCGTGATAAAGATATCATTCTAAGCAAGGAGCAACTCTTAAGGGGTTCTCGGTTTTTTCTAGAAGAAGATTTAACTGTAAAACAACAAGAGGAAAGGAGGGATGAAATGACAAAAGTTAGGGCAGCAAGAGATGAGGGAAAAAGAGCATGGATTTATAAAGGTAAAGCCGTGATTGCGCAATTTGGACCTCCTTCCAAAACAAGGCAACAAAATGATAACAAAGAAGAGGCAGCAAACTCTTTAGCAAGAAATGAGGAAGCAAGGTCATTATGGGCAAACAGGGACAAAGACTCCACTGTGAGTCTTGCATGTCAAAACAAATAGCAATCAAGTCTTACCCAAGTTTCCTTAAGATTAGTTTGTTGGAACTGCAGGGGTTACCCATGGAGACGAGGACCTGGGTTAGGGCCTATTGCGGAAGGTAGAGACATAATTTGCCTCATAGAAACACATGAGCATGAAGGGTGTAAAACACCTTTGTTTGAAGGGTATTGGAAGATAGCAGTGTGGAACAGGGCAGCAGGGAATGGCAAAGGGCACGGGGGTATCATGGTATTAGTAAGAGAAAAAGAAGGTCGTTTCATTCAGCTGGAAAAAGAAGACCCAAATAAGCAATTTGTTTGGCTTAAAATATCAGAAAATGGAAATCACATTAGAATTGCAGCATGCTATTTTGCGCCGCAAGTTTCAAAAATCTACAAAAGTGGAGGGCTTGACCACAAAGATCCCTTTGCAGCCTTAAAAACAGATATTGCAATATATTCTCAGCTAGGTGAAGTCCTTATAGTGGGGGATTTCAATGCTAGAACTGCAAGTGAACAAGCTAGCATTCTTTGTTGTAAAGAAGACAGTGACCCTATCTGGCTTACAGAAGAGAGTAATCATCAGTGGGAACGAATTTTAGAGGATAAAGGCTGCAATCTCTTTGGAGAACAACTGCTTATGCTATGTGGGGCCTTCGATTTAGTCATTTGTAATGGTTTGACTAGATGGGAAAAGTCCGGTAATTTCACTTGCAATACTTACAATGGAGCAATTGTAGTAGATTATGTAATTTGCTCGCATAGTTTGTGTGAGAAAATGGAGGAAGTGTTGATTAGAGATCAAATTTGGGACTTAAAATCAGATCACAAACCAATCTATTTAAGTTTCTCTTGGACCGGAAAGAAGCAATTAGGGTCAAAAAATCAGTGGGTTCAACAAAATCCCCCAAAGGGCTGAATTCTCTTGAATCCAGAGAATTGTAATACCTTCAAAATAATGCTAGAGAGGCTCTTCAAGAAGGAGGAAATCCCATCTCATGGCCTTCATAGTCACAGATTAACACATTTAATTCAAAGCGCACTTGCGGAGTGCAAAAGATCAAAAATTAAGAAGTCTGAAACAAATTGCTTTCCGGTTAATGCTTGGTTTGATGAGGAATGCAAAAAGGCAAGGAGAAGGTGGAAGGAATGAAACACGGATAGCATAAAGCTCAAAGCTTACAAGCAGACAGTAAAAAAGAAAAAAGTTGATTTCATGGTTTCAAGGAGAGAAGAACTAATCTTCCTCGGGAAAAATAACCCCAAATTATTTTGGAAGGAGCTCCAGTCGAAAAAGGTGCAAACTGAAAACAACATTACAGCTTCCAAATGGTTTGACTATGCAAGACAACTTTATGAGCAGGATCCCAAGGTTGACCCTCCTCCCTTGGTCAACACAGACACAAAACTCTTCACGGTGCAAGAAGTAGAGATGGGTATCAAGAAGTTGAGCGTTGGAAAAGCAAAAGCCTTAGATGAACTCCAAGTAGAGTATCTAAAGTGGGGCTTAAAAATTCTTTCACCTCACATCACAAAAATTTTCAACAACATCTTACAGTAGGGGTTCCCCACAGATTGGACAACTAGTATGGCAATACCTCTTTTCAAGAGCGGTGACGTCAATAATCCCTCCAACTATAGAACCATAATGATAAACCCTTGTTTGCAAATTTATTTGGAAGCATGTTAGAAAAGAAAATCAGCAAGTGGGCAGAAGAAAGAGATAAACGTGCTAAAGGGCAAGCGGGTTTTAGACCTAAGCATTCCACAGTTGATCATTGTATAACTTTAAGGCACATCATCGAAAAAGTTTGGGAAAAAAAGGAAGAAGTTTTCTGTTGCTTTGTTGATTTCAGAAAAGCCTTTGACACGGTTCCTAGGGATAAGCTTTGGGGCAGAATGGAGGAACTCGGGGTTCCCAAGCGTTTGAGAGCAACTGTGCATAGGTTGTATGAAGAGGTGAAAGTCAAAATCAGAACTTCAGCTAGCATTTCTGAAAGTTTTAGAAGCGATATCGGGTCAAGCAAGGTTGCCCATTATCTCCTACCCTTTTTAAGGTTATATATTGACAAGCTTGAAGAGTGGCTAAATTCGCAAGGGGGTGACAGTATCCATTTGGGTAAGTTCATTATCAGGCTTCTTTTGTACGCAGATGACCTTATATTGATTGCTAAATCGGCTCTTGGTTTGCAAGAGCATTTACGCTCCCTTGAGCATTTTTGTAGAAGGGTTGGGATGCAAGTCAATATTAGCAAAACGAAAGTAGTGGTTTTCTCTAACAAAAGAAAGCATAACCAACATAAGTTCTATTTTGAAGGCAGCATTCTGGAAGAAGTTGCAGAATACAAAAACCTCGGAATTGACTTCAACAAAAATTTAAGTTGGGATGGTTCTAGAAAGAAAAGAACTTTAGGGGGTTGGAAAGCATTTTATGCTCTTCAAAACAGGTGTAGAGAGGCAGAGCTGTGGGACTGGAAAACCACTCTAACTCTTTTTGGGCTTCTAGTGATTCCGGTGATTCTCTACGGTTGTGAACTGTGGGCCAGCAACACAACCAAGATGCAGTGGAAACAAATTGAGAAAATTCAGAAACATTTGATTACAAACAAATTCAAAATTAAAAGTGCAGTTCCTTATGCTATCCTGCTAAGTGAAACAGGGGCTACTCCTATTGAAGCAATTGCTATGGTGCGAGTCATAAGGTATCTGAAAAAAATTGAGAAAATGGAAGAGGGTAGATGACCTAAGGTTGTGATTAGTGATAGATTGTGCAAAAGACAGAAGACTTGGATGCGGAAAAATAACAAATGGTTTAGTAAATGGGGTATTTGCTTGAGCATGTGTCCTACAAATAGTAAAGAGATAAAAACTTTTGTTATGGATAAATTCCATAAACATACTTGGAAGAAAGAGCTAGAGAGAAAGAAGAAGTACTACATAGAAGAGTTTAACCCCACACATAACCATCAACAAAAGGCATACATAGGGGCTGATATTTCTTGGAGATCTAAAATTCTTGTTGCTCAATTAAGGACTAATTCTCATCAACTCCGTTGTGAAACAGGGCGCTGGAAAAGGCCAAAAGAAATGTGGGAAGAAAGAGTATGTATTTTTTGCTCCTCCGGAAAAGTGGAAATAGAAAAACATTTCATTCTAGAATGTGAGGCCTTCAAAGACATCAGGGAAAGCTATGCAGGTATTCTGGCAGCTAATTCTTGGGATAATTTATTCAGCGAAGAGTTGGTCAATAAGTTGGGAGTGGTCATTGTAAAACTTCACAGGAAAAGGGCCGAATACAAGAGTCAGATAGAGAAGCAATCTGTCCCATAGGCTATTTTAGCCTCGTGGACTTTAAAAATTCTTTCTTTCTTTCTTTATTTCTTACTTAGAAGTGTTGTACCCTGTACTTTTTCTAATATTAAAGTCACTTG
This sequence comes from Pinus albicaulis, assembly GCA_034641835.2. Lineage (NCBI taxonomy): Eukaryota > Viridiplantae > Streptophyta > Pinopsida > Pinales > Pinaceae > Pinus > Pinus albicaulis. The sequence goes on from CM076583.1 coordinate 170,004,602, forward strand.
TACTTTATAAAATGACTTTATGCGTAACATACATAGCGAACTTTTCTAATAATAAAGTGAGTTGAAAAATCACTTTATGAGAAAAATAAAAAAGATACACAACTTCAAAAAGGTACTAGGATACTTTTAATTGATGGGGCCTGTTGTATCTCAAGAAACAATCCCTTGGCTGTGGTAAGGAATCAGTGCTTAATACATTTTATAAATGCATGTCACAATTACGATATCAAATGGCCTCTATTTAACACCTTTGGAATTTAATTACTTAATACCCTCAATAATCTGATATAATGAAAGCCTTCACAATGCCATCAATTGTTGATACTTGAATGAAATGAAAAGAAGAACTGTAAGAGAAACTTAAAATGATATGTTGAGAAACAGAATCTAACACTTTTAAGTTTCAGAGGAAATCATGGAGAGAGAGGAAACTCGAAATAATATGCTATAAACACAGAATCTATTACTTTACAGTTTCATCAGGACTTTGTGAAAAGAGAAGAGATGAAGTGAAGGAACGCAAATTAAGGTGATTTAACTCTTACTCACAAATGTAATTAAGAGACCAGTTGCTACATTACTTCACTTCATTCAAAGAGGAATAAACACAGAGCGAAACTGGAAAGACATATCAACATCAACAAGTGCAGGAAACTTGATCTTCTTTCAATAATTTCTCAGAAAATTCAGTACCAAATTAACAGTCATCCAGAGGTCCAAAACTCGGAACCCCTTTTCTTTATTTCTATCTACTTATATACATCAAAGTAGTTCATAATTGTTGAACTTCTTGAAACTATTCGACTACCTAAACTATTAAGATTACTTATGCAATCATACAAAGAAAACAAATAAAAACTAGAAATATTGTTCGTTTTATTGAATCTGATGTTGCTGATGCGTCCTCACCAAGTGTCGAGGTGTCTTTTCTGGTTATGAAGTAGCAGTGGCACAGTTCTGTAATGACGCCTTGGTGCCCGACTTGACCCAACTATCGTGCTTCCCACAGTGCCACTACACATTCTTCTGCGCGACTCTGCCTATGCCTCTTTATTCATTGGCCGCCCCTTCGCTTTACCTTATCACATACACGGCTGCAACTTTATACAAACCCCGCAGACCTGTGGTTTACAGGCCCACACACGACCTGACCAATCAGAAGCAATCGCACTTCGCAACTTATTCGATATCGCACGTCGGAAACTATAACAAATAGCTTAAATGGTAAACAATAATAATGTCGATATGTGAAACCGCTTTGATTGCGATTTAACCTCCACCGTTGATCTGCGCCCCAATCCAATGGTCCCGCTATACTGTCTCATACTGCCATCTCTCGTTTGTCGCATCGCAACCAAAATACTTTACATTGCGAAGTCTTAATGCTAAACTCTAAACCTGTCGATGTGCGATATGCGCTGAATCGTTGTGCCAACACGTGGCTCCTCCTTTTATCGCATTGCAAGTTTCGCTTCTTACCGCATCGCAAGATATTTTGTTTAACTTGCAAATTCCTTAATGCATAAACTAAATTATCGCCGATGCGAAATTGCGCTATGCCGACACGTGTCCACTTCGCAACTTTTCAAACTTAACTTTGCGATGCAACCTGGTCAGTCCATCTCTCACTTTAATTCTGCGATTTAATCCTCGTCGTCAGATCGCCTCCTTTGGGAATCTTCTAAAGGTTTTCTGCCTTAATCGATGTCTATGTTTCTTCAGCTATCACCACTCTACAGCTGCATCTTCTCCACGCTACTCCCTACAATAGTTCATTCAATCAACTTGTGCAACTCCATCTTTCTCCGCGGTGTTAAAACCCTCTTGAGCTTTATTCTGGTTATCCAATCCTTCGACCTACCTTCACATCTCATCGCAAAATGTTAATGTACCAACATATAAATCAAAATTCTTCTTCGACATACAAACTTTTACATTTTGTAACATATATTTTTTTTGGTGTTTTGAAAAATATTTCAAAGGTAAATGCAAATGAGCCACAACATTTGGCTCCACTTGGGGATAGTGCTTTTTTTTTCCACGAAAGCGCTAAGAACCGCAGATTAGTGCCTTATCCATTGGGCATGGAGTCAAATATTGCTTGGTGACATATGAACAATGAGCAATCCAGTATTTACAATGGTCGAATGCTGACTTTTAATGTTGGAAATAATGCTTTAGATACTGCCCGTTCACAGGCAACTCTATTGACTCTCCATCTAGATCTTCCAAAATGAATGTGTTATTTGACCTTGCCTCAGAGATTCTGTATGGACCATACCAGAGAGGGTCAAATTTACCATGCTTCCCCTTTTCTTCTCGTCTAGTGTCCCATCTTAGTACCAAATCTCCTGCTTGAAAGAGAACTTCTTTTACTTTTCTATCAAATATGGACTTCATCTTTTACTGATAAGTAATCAAGTTATCCCTGACTTTGTTTCTGTTTTCACTTGATTCAATTATCTTGTTCAATCTTCCTACCAGAGCATTAGGTTCTCCCTGAGCTTCTTGAAGGAAAGAAATCACTGGTTTGGCCAACTTAGTAGGAAATAGTGCTTGAGTCCCATAAACCAGTTCATAGGGAGACTTCCCAGTAGATCTCCTTGGGGTGACTCGAACTGCCCAGAGGGCGAACTTCAACTTCAAATACCAATCCTTTTGATTCTCAGTGGTTTTCTTCTTCAAGATTCTGACCAATGTCTTATTTGAGGACTCTACCAATCCGTTCCCTTGGGGATGATATGTTGTGGAATGTGATAAAGTTACATTATATGTTTGACAGAAATTAATGAAACAAACAAAGTTAAATACCTGAGCATTATCAGTCACAATTTTGATTGGACATTCGAATCTGCTGAAAATGTTTTCCTCCAGAAATTTCATCACTACTTGGTCATTCGCTTTCTTAGTGGGTATTGCTTCAACCCATTTTGTAAAGTAATCAGTGGCAGTCAGAATCCACTTGAACTATCCACTTGATGGTGGATTGATCTCTCCAATAAAATCCAATCCCCAATGTCTGAAAGGTTCTTCAATAAATACTGGGATGAGAGGTAACGGAGCAAGTTTTCTCTTTGTAGCAAACAACTGACACTTTTGACAACTTCTGACCAGTCTATAAACATCTACAAACAGGGTTGGCCAATAGAAGCCTGACTTGAGAATTTTATGAGCAGTGACCTTCCAGCTATAATGTCCTCCACACAGACTTTCATGATATTGTTTGGTGACTTCAATAGATTCTCCTTCGGTCAAACATAACAACAAAATACCAGCAGGATCTTTCCAATATAGTTTTTCTTCTATGATAACATATGGCTGAGACTTGAGCTTGAGAGCTCTGTATTTTGTTCTATTTAGTGAAGTTGGAAAGGAAAACAAACACAGGTAATGCACAATCAGAGCACAAAAATTTGTATTGAATACCTGTTTGGACTTGTTTTAACCTTCTTCATTAACAGCTCCATCCATTGGTGTCAATAGATTGATTCCCAAGGCTTGAAAATTTGTTTCTGTCAACAACTTCGCTAACCCCTGTCCCTTGACCAGCTTGGTGGGTTTGATGTCCAAATCCCACTCTTGGATTTTTGCTATCCACTTCCCCCTTTTTCCTTCAACATCGCTTTGGACCAGCACGTCCTTCACAACAGAATTAGGAACATAAGCAGTTATTTGGGACTGTAACACATAATCTCTGAGAGCTTTACTGAAAAATGCAACTAGTTGCTCCTTACTATCTTCATTTTTCTGCAACAACACAACGGCAATAGTAGTGGGGGATGCAAATGTGAATACCTGAAGGCCTTTTGATACTCTGGACTAATCAGAACTGGAGCGTCCTGAAGTGCTTCCTTTATTCTAGCAAATGCTTCTCTTGCTCCCTTGTCCCATTTCACTTCTGCATTTTTCTTCAACATATCTGTTATACTTCTCAATCTCAGCATAATTGGGCACAAATCTCCTCAGAAAGTTTATTTTTCCCAGGGATCTCTGGATATCTTTCTTGCTTCTGAGTAAAGGAATAGTCTGAATGGCTTCCACCCTTGCTGGGTCAATCTTTACTCCTTGTTTAGAAACTGTGACCCAATAATTTACCTTCTTCTGAGGCAAATAAAGATTTCTTGGGATTTAATGACAGACCAAACTTTCTGCACTTTTGAAAAGCTTTTTGCAAATGCTCCAAGTGTTCATCATCTGACCCTGACAAAACAGTTACATCATCCAGATATATAACTACAAACCTGTCACCAAGGAAGGCTATGTCCATGGCCCTCTGAAATGTTGCACTTGTGCTCATAAGGCCAAATGGTATCCTTGCGTACATGAAGGTGCCCCAAGGCGTAGTGAAACCAGTCTTCTTCTGATCTTCTTTTTCTACTGCTACCTAATTATACCCAGAAAATCTTTCAACCATAGACAACCTGTGAGCTCCTATCACCTTCTGTAAGACATAATCCATTTTCAGCAAAGGATAATTATCTTTTAGAGATGCTCGGTTCAAGTTCCTGAAGTCTACACAGTCTTATCTCTCCATTCTTCTTTCTTACAGGGACCAGATTAGAAACCCAGTCTAAATATCTGAGAGGGACTATAATTTTCGCCTGCAACAGTTTCTTCACTTCTTTTTCGATTGGAGCTAACAACAAGGGATTGATCTGTCTGAGCTTCTACCTGTGTGGTTTGAGTCCTTCCTTCAATGGAATCTTATGTTGAATTATGCTTTTGTCATATGTTTTCAGGTCTTCATATGACCAGGCAAACACATCCATATATTTCTTAAAAAGATCAATGTATCTTTCTTTGTAGTTTTTGGGAACACCTTTGAACAATTTCACTATTTTGGGTTCCTGCTGAATTCCCAAATTACAATCTTCCATCTCTTCTTCTTGATGTGTTTTCTTTGAATCAATGGCAACATCATTGGCATCGAATAATCTTTCAAGGGGAACCAACCCTTTGGGGAGTACATTATCTTTCAATTGGATGACTGCTTAAGGTTTCTTATTTCTGCTTTCTGCTCTGTTTGTTCTTCCTCTTGGTCTATCTCGGCATCTTCAAAGTTTCCAATCATGGTCAGAAACTGATTTATCTATTCATCATCATCAAACATAAGCCAATGTTTCATATTGTCAGGGATAGAAGGTCTATGTCTAATTTCAATTTCATACCTTAACCTTGGATTTATTGGAGGTTTGAAGGTGTTGGCTGCAACTGCTAAAGAATCGACCAATCTATTCTCCTCCCTCGAAATATACTGAAGATTGAAGGCTTCAAAATAGTTTTCTATCAGATCCCAAACTTCATTCCTATATGATCTCAATCTCGGATGCTTGGTTTGACAATGATTTTTGATCTACCTTATTATCAATTCAGAGACCAAAAACTGAAATACATTGAACTCCCATCAGTTTAGCAACTTGAAGGCTTGAGATTAAAGCCTCATACTAAACCACATTGTTTGTTGCATCAAATTCTAGTTTAAAAGAGAAAGGCATGAGGTTACCTTCTAGTGATATCAGCAAGAATCCAACACCTACGCCCTCCTTGGAGTAGGCACCATCAAAGTAGCACTTCCAAATCTTCCTTGAGTGAAACTCATTATTTACAACTGCTGACGAGAGCTACTTCCCTGTGTCTTCAGCAAATTCTGCATCTTCATGCAGCATGAAACAAGAAAGATCTTCTGTTTCTTGACTATAAATGGGGGAATTTCCTGCATCTTTTTTGGAGGTAGTCTTCACAAACCTTGTTTCCCTGTACAATCTCCTTTCTTCCCCATTAAAAACCGGAATGATAACATAAGTGAAATCTAATTTTACTACACCTCCCAACTTTGCTCCCCAAGATCTTGGCAGGAGCATTCCAAACCTGGTTGGGATGTCAACAACCACTAGATCCATGACTATACTCTTTGCTGGGATTTGTGCCAATGAAACTGCTACATCTTTAATTAACCCAACACATTTCACCCTTTTGGAATCAAATGAATACAGATCCCTATAAGGTTTGGTAATATGCAAGTTAAGTTCCTTCATAACAGACAATCGCATGAGATTATGGGATGCTCCTGAGTCCAGTATGCAATTATGTAGAGTAAAATTATGAAGCAACAGAGAAATATAGAAGGGTGGAACAGAAGGATCTACTTCTTCTACATGAGGACCAAAGTTGACCACTGGCTTTTCTTCTTGTAAGTTCACCATGTCACTTATATCTTCCACCTATGTGAGATTAATTAATTCTGAAATTTCTTTCTTGTAAGCTGGTATTTTAGCTAATTCTAGAAGAGGTACCTGGATTTTAACCTTCTCCAACTCTTTTGCTAAACTGAAAGCATGAGTTTGCTTAACGTTCTTTTCAGGTTCTTCTTCACTCTTTCTAGAATTTGCTGCTTGTTCGGGTACAGGAACAACTCTCTCCAAAATATTAGCGTCAACTGATTTGTTCTGGGAAGATTCCGCTTGCTGCACATTTGTTCTATGAAGTGAATTTACAGGTTGTTTCCCTTACTGAACTGTTTCACAGGGTCCTTTTGTTGTGGAGTTGCCATTGGAGGAGGAACGGAACCTTGTTGTTCACCTTCATTATCCTTCACTCTAGATCTCTTTTTAGACCTTAAATCATACTTTTATGTAACTCAGCTTGCATGAAATCCGTGAATTGTCTACAGTATTCATCCATTTCATCTTGATCAAAATATACTTCAGCTTCAACATATTCTCCCTCACAATCTTCCTCTTCATCCTCTTTTATTGCATACATAGCAAATACATGATCCTCGGCCTCCCTTTGGTCATCTTTTGCCGGCTCTGCGGATGCTGCTTCTATATACAACGTTGCTTGAATCTGATCTTGATCTCTTCTTTCCCTCTGCAAAATTCGCAGGGGATGTCTTCTGAATTGAGTGTTAAACCCCCCTTTGTTTTGTTGTACTTGTCTTTGGGAGTTTTTATTTTCCAATTCCATCTTGGCTAGCTTATTGGTTAGATGCTTCAGCACCATTGTTATATCTTCAATTCTTAGATCTTGCGATGATTCTTCTTTTGCTTTCCCCTTCTCTTGGACCGGTTGTTTCCCTTTCGCTTTTCCAGCTGCAGTCATATTAGCTTCGATCTCCAGAGGATCTGTTTGTATCTGCTCAAGAGTAGGGGCTCTTCTCTCTCTCTCAATGTAAAGCTAAAATCAGCTTCAAAAGACCCAGCAAAACTACCTTTGCTCCTACAGCAGGGGGCTTCATCGCTATGGGTAAACTATTGTACAATTTGTTGAATCTTTTTACAAACTCAGAAATGCTTTCAATAGGCCTTCTTTTAATTGATTTAAACTCTGGCAATGAGTAACCTTGATCTCTATTTTCTCTCCATCTCTGAGTGAATTGAGTTTCTAACTCTTCCCAGTTATTTATTGAACCATTTGGTAAAACTTTGAACCATTTTCTAGCCTCTCCATCTAGAGACTGCACAAATAGTCTCATCACAACATCAAGATGTTCTACATTTAAATTCTCATCAAAAGTGCAAAACAAGGGTAAATGTTGTTTTGTAGTTACTTCATCTTCTCCAGTGAAACGAGGAAGTAATTTGAGGTATTCTTGAGGCATGGCATTCATTGGTTGCACAAGATTTAGTGGAGCATATATGTTCAACAAAAAGGCTGGTGCTGCCATATTTACACCATGGTTAACTGTTCCTTGGGTAGTTGAGGTTGATGAACCTGCTGTGAAAGTGAATCAGGGTGGAGGAAAAACTGATACGGGAGTGGGTTGATGAACAGTGGCAGAAGAACCAGCAACTATATTTGGTTGAGCTTGAGTGAAGGTAAAAGAAATAGACTCGAAAGAATGTTCTTCTAACTTAGGTTCTTCAAAATGAATGGGTGTGGAAGGAGAATCTTGTTCCAAGAAAGAGAGTTCCTCGGAAATATCTTCAAACAAACGGTTATGAGAACTACTGTTAGGAGCAGACAATGTAGGATCAGGTATTGAAGGAATTTCAAGTTTCTGAGCCTTTTTAGAAAACAATCTTTCTGAGTCTGGCAAAGCAGAGACTATCTGCTATGAGGTATCTGACCTCGTGTGAGGCCTTTTGAAAGCCAAAATTTTTAAAAGAACAAACACACCCCAATATTTCCTCCTCACTAAACAACCAGAGGAAATAATGTAAAAAACCCAAGGAAAAATAAACTTCGTTTCTTCATCCCCGGCAACGATGCCAGAAAATGTTGTATCTCAAGAAACAATCCCTTGGTTGTGGTAAGGAATTAGTGCTTAAGACATTTTATAAATGTATGTCACAATTACGATATCAAATGGCCTCTGTTTAACACCTTTGGAATTTAATTACTTAATACCCTCAATAATCTAATATAATGAAAGCCTTCACAATGCCATATAATGTTGATACTTGAATGAAATGAAAAGAAGAACTGTAAGAGAAACTCAAAATGATATGCTGAGAAACAAAATCTATCACATTTAAGTTTCAGAGGAAATCATGGAGAGAGAGGAAACTCGAAATAATATGTTGTAAACACAGAATCTATTACTTTAAAGTTTCATCAAGAGTTTGTGAAAAGAGAAACGATGAAGTGAAGGAGCGCAAATTAAGGTGATTTAACTCTTACTCGCAAATGTAATTAAGAGACCGGCTGCTACATTACTTCACTTCATTCAAAGAGGAAAAAACACAGAGCGAAACTGGAAAGACATATCAACATCAACAAGTGCAGGAAACTTGATCTTCTTTCATTAATTTCTCAGAAAATTCAGTAGAAAATTAACAGTCATCCAGAGGTCCAAAAATCGGAACCCCTTTTCTTTATTTCTATTTACTTAAATACATCAAAGTAGTTCATAACCGTTGAACTTCATGAAACTATTCGACTACCTAAATTGTTAAGATTACTTATGAAATCATACAGAGAAAACAAATAAAACCTGGAAATATTGTTCGTTTTGTTGAATCTGATGTTGTTGATGCATCCACACCAAGTGCCGAGGTGTCGTTTTTGGTTATGACGCAGCAACCGCACAATTCTGTAACGACACCTCGGTGCCCGACTTTACCCAACTATCGTGCTTCCGAGAGTGCCACTACACATTCTTCTACCCGACTCTGCCTATGCCTCTTTATTCATTGGCCGCCCCTTCGCATTACCTTATTGCATACACGGCTGCAACTTTATAAAAACCCCGCAGACCTGTGGTTTATGGACCCACACACGACTTGACCAATCATAAGCAATCGCACTTCGCAAGTTATTCGATATCGCACATCGGCAACTATAACAAATAGCTTAAATGGTAAACAATAATAATGTAGATGTGCAAAACTGCTTTGTTTGTGATTTAACCTCCACCGTTGATCTGCGCCCCAATCCAACGGTCTCGCTATATTGTCTCACACCGCCATCTCTCGTTTGTCGCATCGCAACCAAAATACTTTACCTTGCGAAGTCTTAATGCTAAACTCTAAACCTGTCGATGTGCGATATGCGTTGCATCGTTGTGCCAACACGTGGCTCCTCCCTTTATCACATCGCAAGTTTCGCTTCTTACCGCATCGCAAGTTATTTTGTTTAACTTGCGAAGTCCTTAACGCATTACTAAATAATCGTCAATGCGAAATCACGCTATGTTGACACTTGTCCACTTCGCAACTTTTCAAACTTAGCTTTGCGATGCAACCTAGTCCGTCCATCTCTCACTTTAATTCTGCGATTTAATCCTCGTCGTCAGATCGCCTCCTTTGGGAATCTTATAAGGGTTTTCTGCCTTAACCGATTTCTCTGTTTCTTCGGCTATCGCCGCTCTACAGCTCCATCTTCTCCACGCTACTCCCTGCGATAGTTCATTCAATGAACTCGTGCAACTCCATCTTTCTCCACAGTGTTAAAACCCTCCTGAGCTTTATTCTGGTTATCCAATCCTTCGACCTACCTTCACATCTCATCACAAAATGTTAATGTACCAACATATAAATCAAAATTCTTCTTCGACATACAAACTTTTACATTTTCTAACATATATGCTTTTTTGGTGTTTTGAAAAATATTTCAAAGGTAAATTCAAATGAGCCACAAATGACCTCAACCACACATCTTGAGATTTGGAGATTAAATCTCATCCATTGGATCCTAGGTTTAGGGATTCAATCTTTTCCAAGGAGACAAAATTGGGAAAAGGGATCTCATTCTTCACTTCACACTTGAGAGAGAGCATGAGGAGAAGAGAGGAGAGGAGAAACTTCATGAGGGAGGAGAGAAATTCCAGCTAGAGAAGAGGAGCTCGAATTCCAAGGAGAACCTTCAACTAGCACGAAAATCAAGGAGGAAACAATAGCACAATTTTCGAGGAGCTAAGGCACGCTTTTCAAGGGACGCAACATGAATTTTAAGGGTTTTATAGGCACAATTTTTGAGGAGATTACAGCCGCTGTCAAGAATGAAATTTGAGGCACAAATTTCGAGACAGCTACTAGAGGCAGCACAAAAATCGAGGCACTGTGGATTAATAGAATATTGCAGAGAGAGCATCGAGAGGAGTGGATTAAATTGTTAACATACGGCTTAAAACCAATTCTCCTGCGATCCTTTTTATTTCATTAGAATGCATGTATGTGTTGTTAAATGTTGCAGGGGGTATTGTGTTAAATCCCTAATCCTTTGATCAATTTCTATGCTCATTGATAGAGAGCAGAATAGGTAATAACAAACCATTCTTTAAGATTAGCGCAAGCCTGGAGGCCTATAGTAGTGACAGAGTTGCGTCTATTAGTTCACAAAGGAAAGTCTGTCCCGAACTTCATTTCCTCGGACAATTCTAAAGAAGGCATATAAGTGATAAAACACAAAAGGTTGGGCCTCGGGGCATCTTTTGACCAATGTTTTGAAAATCGTGATCGCGATTAAATCGGCGAGGGGAAAAAATCGGGAAAAAATCGTAAAAATCGAGAAAAAATCGGTAAAAATCGGGAAAAAATCGGCACATACAAAAATATTCATTTTTTTTACAATTTTTTTAATATCTAAAGCACCCACAACATAAAATAAATGCATTGACACATAAATATGAAAAAAAAACTAATATATAAGATGTGTAATATCATGTCTAGTTCTACATCACACATAATAGTGAATCATGTCCTGAATACTAAGTCCTGAGTCTCAACTCAACCTCAAAATATCAACAAAAAATATAATAATGTATCTCATATCATGAGTCATAATGTTATATACAAAGGAATGCACCGAATAACCTATACTATTGATTTCCTCTGCCCCTCTTGCAAGAAAATGTAACAGCTTTCCCTCTAGACGAAGAAGATGGCGGAGCTAGCAATGGACTCTGTTGTGCTCCAGATCCTGAAGCACCAGGAGCTAAAGGAGGCAGACCACATCCTCTACTGGTAGCAAGGGTAGGTGGTGTCACCTCCTGCTCCTATTGTTGCTCCTCCTCCTCCTCCTCCTCCTCATGAAACTCATCATTGATTCATCGCTACTAGAAATGGGATCATCAACAAGAGATACATAAACATCATCTAGCTCAAAGTCTTCAGACTTGGATTGCTCAACCTTATAACATGATAGAAATTGAAAAAGTTTAACATGCCTAACCAATGATTTTGGTTTGAATGAAGGGTTCATCTCCTCAACCTTAAAATGCGGTAGAAAAAGATTAACATGCCTAACCAGTGGTTTTCCTTTGAGTGAAGGGTACATTCTTGTTAAGGCCACGGTAGGGGAGTTCAACAATCAATACCACCAACATCAACAAAGTTCAACAATCAATACCACCAACATCAAGGTTCTTAAAGGACTTCATACTCTTGATCAAATGCCAATCTCATACCCTTACACATAATAGAATCAAATGGAAACAATGCAAATCCCCAAACCATGAAACCCTGAAAACCATTAAGTCTGCTGAATTTTGAGTGAAATCTAAAATTCTAGTTTCTCCATATGAAATCCAATGAGGTCGAAACCGCTCTTAACCATCCTGAGTCATTTCATGGTAATGTTAAAAATTGAAGTAAAAGGATGAAATGAAAAGTAAAGGAAATATCACTTTTATTTTAAGAATTTAACATTACCATTAACTGCCAACAGGGTGTGTCAGGAAAATGAGAGGGCGGCAAAAATGAGAAGAAAAAAAAAATCAATTTTTGAACTTATAGGGTTGCTGTTTGATGGGCCCACGATTTTTACCCAAAAAATCACGATTTTTTCCAAAAAATAATGATTTTTTGGCGATTTTTTCAAATCCAAAAAATCTCCCAAAAAATCGCCGATAATATCGTTTTGTTCAAAAAAACACGATTTTTTCAATTTATCGCAATTTAATTGCGATTTTCAAAACCATGCTTTTGACAGACAAAAGGTAATGGTAATTGATATGAAAATTCCCGTTTCCCGGAGCTTCTTTCCCCAAATGTTCTTCCTAAGAGATACAAGTTGATGTGCACTTCAAAAAGTCACGATGACATGGGCCTTTTTAAGTCCGAGATGACGGGGATACAAATGCTACAATCTTCTTCAAGTTTATTTCCCCAGAAGTTTTAAAAGTGGGCTTGTGCGCTTGTTAACGAAAAGTCGAGGGTCTTGGGTATGCAGCTGACAGGGATACAAATGCTGCAATAGACAGGAAAATCTTCGTCCCCTGTAGTCTATCTCCTCGGGGATTTCAAGGGCAAGCCTTTTGCATTGGACTTCAAAAAGTCGAGGTCTAGGGTTCCGGGGCCTAGCTCACAAAGGTCAAGTTATATGGGTTTCATTCTTTCGCATTAGTGCTAAAATGGATTGGCAGTGGCACATATGCTATAAGGTTAAGGGATTTGGAAAGGGTTTTCCCTTAGTGCGTGATTAATCGAAGGCTTGGCTCCGGTGGCTATTATATAGAGGCTTGGATCTGGTGGTTCTAAAACCTATGATACTCCTCCCACTTGCTTAATATATATATTAACGGGGCATGGTCCCGCGTTTCAGCTGTGGTGGTCCTATGAATAAGATATTTAGCGTTTAAGGGAAATTTGACCTAGCCTGCCAATAATAGTTTTAGAAAATCCCCTTGGCCTGTACCAAAAGTCATCAACATACAATAGTAAAATCACAAGTTCATTCTTCTCGACCTTGAAATACAAGTTTGGGTCAACATCACTTTTGGAGAAACCAAGTCTTATTAGATAACTGTCAATTTGCAAATACCAAGCTCCTAGTGCTTGCTTAAGTCCATACAATGTTTTCTTCAATATGTAGACGTGAAACTCTCTTCCATGAACCTCAAAACCTTGGGATTGTTCTATGTAGACTTCTTCCTCAATCACACCATTAAGAAAAGCAATCTTTAGATCCATTTGATGTAAATTCCAACCCATAGAAGAAGCAATAGAATTGATAGATCTAATGGTAGTGTACCTGGCAATCGGAGCAAAATTCTCATCGTAATCCTCTCCCTCTTTTTGGGAGAACCCTCTAGCCACAAATCTCGCCTTGTATTTGTCAATACTTCCATCCACTACATGCTTGATCTCGTATACCCATTTGGAGGTCACCACGGATTTTCCTTTAGGTTTAGGCACAATCTCACATACACCATTCTTCATAATCGATTGGTATTCTTCCAAGATCGCATCCTTCCACACTTGCTTCCTAGTTGCTTTTTTAAAGGTCGAAGGTTTAGAATCAATAAGATTAGTCATTAATGTTGCATATCCAAAATATCTTTTAGGTCTCTTGCTTTCCCTGAAGGTGACATGTGGTGTTGCATGTCCTTCTGCAACCTGCAAGGTAGATCTAAGCCAAGTTGGCCTCTTCGTAATTTCAAGAACAACAATCGGATCCACTGGTTTGCTAGGCCCTTCTGGCTCTTCTTTGTGATCTACGAGATGCTCTGAAGATTTAGATGGACCAAAACCTTCTTCCTTGGGGGCTTCACGTCCTTCGTCCTCATTAGAATCCATTGGAACTTCTTTAGATTTCCAATAAGCAACATTCTCATCAAAGGTCACATCCCTACTAGCTTTAACCTGTCTTTGTCTTGGAACATAGATTCTATAAGCCTTGATGAATCACTATATCCAATAAATATTCCTTTCTTTCCTAAAGGATCTAGCTTCTTTCTCTTATCTTTGGATATGTGGATATAAACTGGACAACCAAATATTCTCGAATGTCCAACTTGTGGTTTCTATCATTCAATGCTTCTTCAAGAGTGTTGTTTTCCAGAATTCGATGAGGACTTATATTTTGAATGTACACAATTATCATAGATGCTTCACACTGTTAATTTTCCAGTGTCTTATGCTTAACACAATCACTTATACCAATTCTTTGGGTATGTGGATATAAACTGGACAACCAAATATTCTCAAATGTCCAACTTGTGGTTTCTATCATTCAATGCTTCTTCAAGAGTGTTGTTTTCCATAATTCGATGAGGACTTATATTTTGAATGTAGACAATTATCATAGATGCTTCACACTGTTAATTTTCCAGTGTCTTATGCTTAACACAATCACTTATACCAATTCTTCATTAATTAGCAATCAATTTATTCAATATGATTCAATCTTCAAGCAACAATAATCAATTGTAGATAGAACAGTAAACCAATGCACAATAGAAGACAACCAAGATCAAGAGAGACACAGTATTTGGTGAAAGACCGGGGAAAAACCCCACAAGGGGGAAAACCCTTTCAAAAAATCTTCTTTTATTAGATTGTCATGAAATGTTCCGCAGAGATACATAATGTTCCAATTCATCAACAAAGAGTCAAAGGTCAACAACTTTGACTATCCAAACCAAGCAATCAATATCTAGTCAAATCTTATCCAAAGTCAAAGATTGCAACTTTGGTGAAAATCAACAGCAGCAGTAGCCCTAATCAGTTAAAGGTCAACAAACAAACCACCTCCAAATCAGCTCAATCAACATTCAAAAAAAGCGACCTCCTTTTGCTAGTCAAAGTCAACCAAAAATAGTCCCAAAATAGTGCCTCCAAATCTAGTCAAAGTCAAACTTTGACATGTGGAAACCATAATCTTGCAATTTTGGTCAACATTGGTCAAATTGTCTTGAAAGAGCTCGCTCAACCTCCTAGTCAACTCGGCCTTCCAAATAGATCAGAAAATTAGAGTCAAACCATGCTCCAAGTCCAAAAAGTCGATGTTGGTCAAAATCCCGAAACGGAGGATAAATTCGGCCAACAAAAAATGGCTCTCTCCTTCGCATGTGTGAAGATGAAGTTACAATTTCATAGCTATACGAACCAATCCAAGAGAAGAGCGATGTGAGTGATGATGCCCCAAAATGATGTAACATGAGGTCTATTTATGTCTTTGGAGGTCAAATTAGCTTTGCTAGTTTTTGTAACATTGGATGTGTTCTAGCCACAAAATTTGGTGGAGAGGCTAGAATACACGAGATCTCCAAAACCCATAAATCGTTTCTGGAAATTCCACCGAGAGATAGCTTAATTATATTATTAACCAATTTTTAAATATTTCCTAATTCAAAACTTACGAAATATGGTTAATTAATCAGAATTAATTAAGTCAAGGTGTGAATCATCTAGAAACTCACAAGGATCGACTCCAAGATCCTATCCATTGATTAAGTTTTAATCTTGGTCGTTGGTCCTTTAACCAGGTTTGTGGGGGAGTTGCTCCCTGCCCCCCCCCCCCTTCCCCTCTCAAACCCGCTCCCTTCGGGAGCAACGCGGGAGCGAACCAGGGAGCGAAATTTTTGCTCCCTAGCATTTTTTGCCAAAAAATTCCAAATGCAATTTTTTTCAAAGAAGAAGTAATTTTTGAGTGGGGCAGCCTAATAATCAAGCCTATAGCCCTAGTGTTGATATGTAATTAATGGTAATGTTAAATTCTAAAGTAAAATTGACATTCTCCTTAATCTTCATTTTCATCCTTTTACTTAAATTTTAACATTACCATGAAATGATTAATGATGTTTTAGAGTGGTTCCGACCTCATTGGATTTCATATGGAGAAAGTAGAATTTTAGATCTCATTCAAAATTCAGCAGACTTATCAGTTTTTCGGGATTTCACGATTGGGGGGATTGCATTGTTGCCATTTGATTTTGTCATGTATTAGGATATGGAACTCATATTTAATCAAGAGCACCAATCCCTCTATGTACCTTGATGTTAATGACATTGGTTGTCGAACTCCTCTATCATAACCCTACTAAAAATGTACCCATCACTCAAACAAAATCTTGACTTGACATGCTATGTTTTTTTTATCTTATGTTAATGCTTAGAGAGTGATATTATTGACAAAGATCCCTATATAGATCCAGAGGTAATGACAAAGATACCTCTAGATATTAATGCTTAGAGGGTGACATTAATAACAAATATCTTGATTTCCCAACAAGACTAAAATATTAGACATTTCTCTTGGCGGCAAGAGGCCCAAGCATTAGCTATAGCCTATAGATAATAGATTTAATTGTATTTTCTAGTTTCTAGTAATGTTTATAACTGTTGACTCTTTCATATTTATTATGATATTTTTTGTAAACAATATATGACAATTTAAGTTTGAAGTTTGAAGTTGGCAATTATAACTCATTGGTAATGAATTATGAATATGATGCTTCGTGAAAGTTGAAAGTTGTTTCATTTCATTTCATTTTATAACATTTCATTTCATGTTAGATATTCTTTGTTGTAATGATTACACTTAGCGTACAAGTACAACTTTGGTGATCAATGATGATAATGTTATATATTGAATTTTGGAAGCTTGAAAATTTAAGATTGATAAATCATGAGACTCAATATGTTATATGTTACTAACTTGTGGACGTGGTTGATGAAGATTATAACTTCTAGATGATTGATGTTATATGGTTCAATCTATGTTTTTATGCTTTTTTATATATAATTCATCATTCTACATGCTTTTGTTGGCATATATGCATAAAAATATAAAATATATATATATATATTATATAAAAATTCACTCCCAAATCAAAGCTTCTGAAAATGTCGCTCCCGCTCCCAAGTAACCTTGCCTCCAACAATTGATTATATGATGAAGTCGATGGGAACTTGAAGAATACACACCAGTGCAGATACTCAGTGATATAGACAGTTCAATTTTCCGGTGCAGCTGATTCAACAGGAGAAATCGAGTCAGAGGTCGAGTTGCAGGTGGCAGAGGGGCAGAGGAGCAGATTTATGGAGGAATCTCTAGTTTTGGAAGAGTCAAAAGAGAAGGCCGAAAATGTTCTTCAAGAGGGAGCACAAGGACTGAGAAGTGCCTCAAGATAGGCAGTTCGATTCATCGAGGACGTTCGATTCAACTTCCAAAGATCGGGAAATTTTTTAGAAGGCCAGAAGAATCATTTCCAGTGGCAACATTAGGCTAGACGTCACATCAAAGGGAGTTTCTGGGCAATACAAGTGGGGCCTACGTAGAAGGTTCCAGAGCCAATTTTGAGGCTCAATTTGTTGTGGGATTGCTTGTGGAGGAGGGTAAATTCCCTCAGATATTTTTGCTAGTATTTCTCTCTGATAGAAATGTCAGTTTGGTGTCATTTTATTGTACTCAGAATTTCTACTGCTTCATAAATAATAAAAACCCTCAACTTCTGCACTGGTTTTCCCACATTGGGTTTTTTCGTGGACAATTGTCCAAAAATAATGGTGTCAAAATCCTTGTGTGTGTTAGAATTTCTCAGTTTTCAATATTTTATTTCCGCAGTATATTTATGGTGAAAATTCCAGTTGTGATTATATTCATTGTTTGTCGTTGCAAATAAACCACCTAATTAAATTTACAGTTAGGAGAATAATTTCTATTTGCTGCAATAGATTAAATTTTCACAAATTATCAGAGTGTGAGTGATCCGTCAAGAAGCACAGAAGCGGAAGAAAGAATTTCGCTACTCAGAAGGAGTAGTAGGCCGAAATTCCTAGAGGCAGCGCAATGCTTAGACATGCAAGCCGAATCGTTGGGGCAGGAATTCAATTTTCAGTTGCAGGGTTGCAGAAAAGTCGAGTTGCCCGGGTTAGTGATTCCAACAGTCAAAGGGAGCAGCTGCAACTCAGATTTTTGGTAAGCAGATTCCTTGGTGGGACACAGAGGGTTTTGCAGCAGTTTTCTGTTGCAAAATCAGCGTAGGAGGAAGAGGAATATCACACAGAATTAACCATGGACAGAATTGACATTCAGGGGGCCTCATATTTTTCTTCCAAGTTGGAGGAAGAATCTGCTTGCTTGTCAGGATTAGCTTCAAAAGCTGCCTGGTATATAGACAGTGGAGCTTCAGCTCACATTACAAGGGTTAGAGAATATTTGTCTAGCTACAAGGAGGATATGATGGACTTCTAGAACAAGATGGGGAATAGAACGAAATGTACTCCAATAGGGAGAGGTAACATCAACTTTCAAAGGGATTCAAGAGCAAGCACCAATGCTATAGAGGTATTGTATGTGCCAAGATTAGGTATGAACCTGATTTCAGTGTCCCAGTTACAGGACAAGGGATATGATATCCATTTTGTAAGGAAGAAAGTGTTTGTCAAACGCTCAAGCTGGAAGAAGGTAAGACAGATTGGAGTTCGAAACAACAAACTGTACAGGTTGTAGCTCGACTCCCCAATGGCACTAATAAGCAATGACAGTAGCAGTGGGAAGGAACTTAATGAATTATGGCATAGGAGAATGGGACACCTGTACCATCAATCACACAAGATGCTCAAGGAAACAGTAACAGGGGTTCCAAAACTTGGGACAGAACACGATGATGTGTGCAGAGGATGCATACTTGGAAAGTATGCTTAGGCAACATTCCCAAAAAGTGACAACAGAGCAGATGGCGTGTTAGGACATATACATTCAAATATTTGTGGCCCGATGACCACTAGAGCTCTCAGTGGTGTCAAATACTTCGTCACCTTTATTGATGACCATTCCATGGAAACTTGGATCTACTTTTTGAAGACCAAGGATGAGGTCTTCGATCGTTTAAGGGAGTTTAAGGCTCTCGCGAAGAATATAACACGAAAGAAGATCAAGGTGCTTCGCTTAGATAATGGTGGAGACTCAAGAGTATATTGACAAAGACTTCAGAGATTTTTGTGCGAAGGAAGGCATTAAGTACAACTGTATAATCCACAACAGAATGAGGTAGCGGAGCGAAAAAACATAACCATAGTTGGGGCTGCAAAATCAATGTTATATGACCAGGATTTGCCTAGGTTTTTATAGGCAGAGGCATGTAACATGGCAATGTATATCTAGAACAGGAGTGCTCATAGAGCATTGGGGAAGAAACCGCTAGAAGCGGTCTTCACAGGGAAGAAGCCTGAGGTTAGTCACTTTAGAATCTTGGCAGCGTTGCTTATTGCCACGTGCCATTTGAGAAGCGCACTAGATTGGATCACACAACAGAGAAGGGGTTTCTCGTTGGGTATAGGGAGACCTCCAAGGCATATAGGATCTACATTCCTAGCAATAGGAAGATTGTTGTAAGACGGGATGTAAATTTCATGGAAAATCGAGCTTTCAAGAGATCTCGTGAGAGGGCTACAGATGATCAGAATCAGTCAGCTAAAACTCCATTGGTCCAGCAGTAGGGACAACCAGTGGGACAGTCACAGGGATACAGTACTAGCATTTCTTCAGGAGCAGGGAGCCTAGTGAGATCTCAGGAGACAAAGCAGCAGAGGCAGGATGAGGAGGAGCTGGTTGAACCGCCCACTACTAGTGGTCGAGCCAACAAAGAGGTATGTCATACATTGAGAGATGCAGAAGAGTTCATTGGCACTCCTAGGATGAACAAGAGACAGCACAAACTATTGAAAAGTGTAACTAGGTTCGGTCTTCATAATGACTTGTATTTATGGTTTTATGTAATAAAGAGACAAAGATAATAAAATGTATTTTGTAATGCTTGCCTCATGGGTTTCATGAGCAAGGAGTTTTTATTATAGGTCAAAGACTTCTTCTTGATGTCTTTAGGAGTTTGTCGTCTTGTCATAAATATAATTTAGAGTCATGTATATGAAGTGACGTTACACTTGTAAAGGGACAAATTTGCTCCAAGACCTTGTCACTAAGCTCCATGAAGCCGGCTCAAATCATGTTGAAGATCCACCCTCAACAAGTCGACCTACCTTCAGATGTGCATGTCGGCCTAGAGATGGGAGACAATCCCTATATATAGAGGGACTGCGGCCTCATTTGGAGCACAAGAATTCGGATCAAGTTCTGAGATTGAAGTGCGAGTTAAGGGCTGCAATTGGTGCAAGAATAGAAGGATAAGCAGCGAAGGACAAAAGGGATAATCTATCTTTGTTTTGGGTCTAATTTTCTCGGTCAAGTTCAACGAAGGAATAAAAGTGGTGCGAAGACAATGCGAAATATAGGAGCAATCTCCATAAGGAATAACGTTATGATTGGATCAAGAAAATAAGAATGTTATCTTTGTTTAAAGGCCTTGCATATTCTAGATAGGTTGAGGCTACCTCAACAAAGTATAGGGCTGCAATACAGTGCGTAAGGATACTGTGATCAATGCGGAGGAGAGACAGTGTTAGCCTCTGTATTGAGTTCATATTCTCGAATACACTCAGCAATATATACAACGTCAAGAAGGGTAATTGCATCAGCTCACAGCGTGAAGGAAGACTGCATCAATTTCAAATACACTTCAGGAAAGTTGAGGTTCATCATAGGCGAAGCCTCCATTGTTTGTTCTTGGGTTGCAGTAATAAGGAGGATGAAATCTCAGTCTAAGATTGCAGCAACAAGGAGACCTAGAAGTGTGGTGTATTATAGTGCAGAAAAGGAAGATCAACCTAAGGAGCAAAGAAGAGCAGTGACAAGGATCTTGGAGGTATACTGGTGTCAAGGGTCTTTGTCATGGTCTTGGTACTCGTCAATTGAAGACCTATAAGGAGAATTACTATCGGGTGTTCCTCTCCAAGAGGGAGAGGTTTTGGCCCTGGCTTGTTAGCCTAAATTTTGTGTCTCTTGTGGATTTGATAATTGACTTGATGAAGAACATAATAATCTAATGAAGATAAGATCTAAGTGAAATATGCATAATGAAATCACAAGTAATTATCAAGAAAAGAAATTTTTAATAAAAGCCCTAATTTCTCAACACAAACAGCCTGACAAATATCAAGCATTGGTAGCTCAGGTTGCAGAACCTTCCAACTTTCACGAAGTCGCACAGTATCAAGTGTGGGTAGATGCCATGGTAGAAGAATACAACTCTATCATGACGAACGATGTTTGGGAGGTAGTGCCAAGACCTGAGGAAAGGTCAGTTGTAGGATCTTGATGGATCTACATGATCAAGTATGTTGCAGACGACAGCGTGGAGAAGTACAAGGCTAGGTTCGTGGAAAAGGGGTATGCACAGAAAGAAGGGATAGATTATGAGGAGACCTTTGCCCTAGTTGCCAGATGCACTTCTATTCGGTCAGTTATATCCCTAGCAGCTCAAATGGGATGGCAGCTTCACCAGATGGACGTCAAGACAACATTCTTGAACGGGGTGATAGAGGAAAAAGTGTACATAGAATAGCCAAAGGGCTTCAAGAATCATGAGAGGCGCACTCATGTGTGGAGACTGAAGAAATCTCTATAGGGGCTTAAGCAAGCTCCCAGGGCATGGTATGGTCGGATTGACAGCTACTTGCAGCAGATGAGATTCGTCAGGAGTGACACAGATCCCAACCTTTACTATTTGATGGTAGAGGGTGAGCCACTCATCCTAGTATTGTATGTGGATGATCTCTTCTTGACAGGATCATCAGGGCTCATAGAGGACTACAAGAGGAACTTGGCAGCAAAATTTGATATGAAGGATTTAGGGTTGATGCACTATTTCCTAGGATTGGAAGTATGGCAGAAGGACAGGGAGATCTTCCTTGGGCGGGGAAGATACGCTACAGAGATTCTGAAGAGGTTCAATATGCAAGATTGTAGACCCATGTCTACGCCCATGATCACCAACTAGAAGAAAATTGATGCATCAAATGACAATGATGCCAACCCCAACTTGTATAGACAGCTTATCAGTTCTCTCATGTATCTGGTCAACACAAAGTCAAATATTTGCTTCATTGTCAATACCCTCAGTTAGTTTATGGTAGAACCGAAAAGGGTACATTGAGCAACAGCAAGACACATTTTGAGGTATGTGCGCAGAATGGTCGAGTATAGGTTAAAATATACCCAAGGGGATGACATCAGACTATGTGGGTTCACAGATGCAAATTGGGTAGGCAGTTTAGTAGACAGGAAAAGTACCAGCCTCTGGGTATTGCTTCAGTGTTGGATCAGGAATGGTTTCTTGGTGTAGCAGGAAGCAGAAGTTAGTAGCACTGAGCTCTGCGGAAGCAGAGTATATGGCAGTAAGCACAACCACATGCGAAGCTATATGGCTTCGAAAGCCGCTCGTAAGCTTGTTGAGGTAGAGGACTGAGGCAACAAGTGTCTACTGTGATAATCAGAGATGCATCAAGCTCTTTGAGAATCCAGTGTTTCATGACAAGTCGAAACACATAGACATCAAGTGTCACTTCATCAAAGATTGTGTGCAGCATGGAGTAGTCCAGTTACAGTATGCTCCCACAAAAGAGCAGGTTGCAGATATACTCACGAAAGCTCTAGGAAGAGCTAAGTTCGTCTATTTTAGAGAACAGATGGGTATGGTGGAGAACCCGTTTCAGTAGCAAGGACAGATTATTTTGAATGCTTCTCAGTTGCAATAGTTGCAGTTGCAGTTGCAGCAACAATAGATGAGAGGGAATTACAGTGTTGGCAGCAGTAAAGCAGGGTCTGCAGCATCATACTTACGCAGTAATTGGTGGTCAGTGGCAGGGAATCACAATGGCCAGCAGCATGACAGGGGATGATACAGAGACAGGGTGTTGTGGCAGGATGTGCAGCACTAGAGAGAAAACAGTCCTCACTAAGAGTGAGTGTTAGTTTCTGTAGCATCGGATGTGTTCTAGCCACGAAATTTGGTGGAGAGGCTAGAATACATCCGATGCTACAGAACCTAGAAATCGTTTTTGGAAATTCCACATAGAGACGGATTAATTAGATTATTAACCAACTTTTAAATATTTCCCAAGTCTAAACTTAGGGAATATGGTTAATTAATCAGAATTAATTGAGTCAAGGTGTGAATCATCTAGAATCTCACACGGATCGACTCCAAGATCTTAGCCATTGATTAAGTTTTAATCTTGGTCGTTGGTGCTCAAACAATGGATTATAAGAGGAAGTCGATGGGCACTTGGAGAATACTACTTAGTGATTTAGACATTTCTATTTTCCAGTGCAAGTGATTCACCAAGAGAAATCGAGTCAGAGGTCGAGTTGCAGGTGGTAGAGGGGCAGAGTAGCATTTTTCCAAAGGAATCACCAGTTCCAGAAGAGTCAAAAGAGAAGGCCGAAAATATTCTTCAGGAGGCAGCGCAGGGGTGCTGCCTCAAGAGAGGCAGTTAGATTCAGCCAGAAGGAGGGTCAATTCAGCTTCCAAAGGTCGGCAAATTTTCCAAAAGGCCAGAAGAATCAATTCCAATGGCAGCATCAGGTTAGATGTCACATCAAAGGAAGTTTCTAGACAATACAAATGGGGCCTGCACAGAAAGCTGACATAGAAGGTTTCAGAGCTAGTTCTAAGGCTCAGTTTGTTGTGGGATTGCTTGTGGAGGAGGGTAAATACCCTCAAATACTTTTTTCAGTATTTCACTCTAATAGAAACGCTTATTTGGCGTCATTTTATTATACGCAGAATTTCTACTACAGCATAAAAAATAAAAACCCTCAACTGTTGCACCGATTTTCCCACATTAGGTTTTTCCAGGGACAATAGTCCAAAAATAACAATGTCAAAATTCTTGTGCGCTAGAATTTCTCAGTTTCCATTATTTTATTTTCCGCAGTATTTTTATGGTGAAAATTGCAATTGTCATTTTTTTCATTGTTTGTCATAGCAAATAAACTGCATAATTAAATTTACAGTTAGGAGAATAATTTCCAATTGGTGCAATAGATGAAATTATCACAAGCTTACCCAGGCCGACTTGTACTATTGTGCAAATGTAGGTTTCAGATCAAAAATAATATTTTTCCTTAACCAAATTAAATTCTCCCAAGGGCTAGTGGGGCTTCTCTAAAAGAGGAAGGCTTCCTGGTGGAGGGAATTTTTCCCTAAGCTGCCAAATTAACACACTCCAAAAAAACATAGGCAAGTCTTGATCATGCATCATTGCCTTGACAAATTCTTCGATGGTTATATTATTTCTTTCAACAACTCTATTTTGTTGTGGATTGTAAGGGCCTATCAACTCCCTCTTAATCCTAGCTTCTTTGCACAAGGAAACGACCTCCTTGGAGGTGTATTCTCCTCCATTATCTAATCTCAGAATCTTGATTTTCTTACCCTTCAAGTTCTCTACTTCAACCTTGAATTCCGTAAACTTGTCAAAGCCTTCGTCCTTTGTCTTCATAAAGTAAATCCATGTCTTGCGAGAGAAGTCATCAATAAATGTTACATAGACAAGGAGTCTCCAAGAGATTTCACTGGCATTGGACCACATACATCAGAAAGGACTAGATCCAAAAATTCCTTAGATCTACTTTCGCTTCTTGAAAATGGCTTCTTGACATTCTTCCCAAGCGCACATCCTTTACATACTTCTTCATGTTCTACCTGCAAATCGGGAACACCTGAAGCCATTTGTTTTAAAGCAGGCAAAGCTCTATAATGAAGGTAAGCATGTCTTCTATGTCAAAGCTCACATGAATTAAGGTAATTATGTACAATTGCTTGAACCAGTTGTTTCAAGAGTCAATATAACCTTTCTTCACGAACTCCAATAACTCTAGTGGAATCTATACTAGAGCCTTTGGGCCAAACAAGAACTTTGCCATCAACAAATGCTACTCTATCTCCCTTATCTTCTAAGCATGAAATGGAAACCAAATTCCTTTTCAAACTTGGTACATGAACGTTTTCACCTGATTCCAGCTCAATAGAAGTCTTCCCAATGCCTTTGACTACATAATTGTTGTTGTCTCCAAGTTGTACCTTTTGCAATAGTCTTCTTTCCATTAAGCTTGTGAGATTGTCACGATCTCTTGGCATGTGACTTCAGGCACCACTATCCACTAGCCACAAATCATCGATCCACAATAGAACTTGTAAGAGTAGAAAAGTAAAAGAAATCTTTGTCACCTAAATCTTCATTCATGGATTTTTTTGGAAGTTATTCAAAGTCTGTTGCAGTGGCATGTTGCTTTCCCTTTCTCTTCCTATCATTCGATCTTTTAGGACAATCAGGTCCAAAGTGATCAAATTTGTGACAATGATAGCATTGAACTTTTGACATGTTTATCTTCCCTTGAGGAGCAAATCTTCTTTCTCCAGGTCTTCTTCCTTCATTTCTTCTTCCTCCATTTCTTATTTGGAAACCAAACTTATTTCTTCCTCCACCTTTCTTGAAACATGTTTCATACAGGGTTGGGGGGTCGCGCCCCCCCCCCCCCCCCCCGCCCGGACCCACTCCGAGCGGGAGCGTTTTGGGAGCGCATCGGGAGCGCGCTCCCTAATCTGCAAAAACGCTCCTTGCCAAAACGTGAGCACTCTTAAAAAAAACACTCCCAGAGCTATTTTTTTGAGAGAGCATTCGCTCCCTAGCGCTCCCCTCTTTGAAAACATGCTCTCGTCTGAGAGCATGCGACGCTGACCGCGCAGAGGAGAGGGAAGGTCACGGAATTTTTAGGAGGTACAGAGGGGGGGAGGGGGGATGGGAAATAAAAAGCCCTCCCTCTCCCTCATTATCATCATTCATTCAAGAGAGAGCAAGAGAGGAGAGGAGAGAGCAAGAGAGAGCAAGGGAAAGGAGAGGTTGGAGAGAGTAAGGAGCTTGGAGGTTGGAGAGGATATTAGAGCTTGGGATCGAAGGACAAAGAGGTAGGAGAGTCTTATATAGATTTTTTTTCTATGTTGCATTTTTAATTTGTTCAAAAAAGAAAAATTGAATTTCTTTTTCTATGTTGCATTTTAATTTGTTGAAAAATGAAAAATTCAATTTTCATTTTTCTATGTTGCATTTTTTCCTATTCCCATTTGGCATTCCCCCATTTTTTTGCAAGCTAAAAGCTTGAAATGTCATGGGTATATGGCTTGGCATTTTCTTCTTGTTGGTTCCAATTTTTTGTTATTATGGTGTCGGAGAGTAGAAGAAAGAGGGCTATTCCATAAGAGGAGGATGAAGAAGTGGGTTATAGTGGATTTTATGAAAATCCTGAAGAGGAGTACCATGGTGAGGAGGAAGGGGAGAGTGGAAATAATGACACCATAGTGACACCAACTAAAATTGACCATACACCATTGTGGAAATATGTTACTAGCCCTGAAGCAGGGAAAGGGGGTGGAAGCACTAAATTTTTTTGCCCCCATTGCAATACAAAATACACAGGTTCATATGCCCGTGCCAGAAGGTACCTTTGTGGGAAAAGGCCATGGGATGGAGATAAAAATGTAGGAATCAAAGCTTGTGTAAGTGTGTCAGCAACAGATATAGCCAAATACATAAGGGAAGAGGAGGAAGCCCAATACAAATCTAAAAGATCTCAGGGTTTCATTGAATCCTATGCACCATCAAATCATGCACAAAGAATTCCATCAACTTCCACCCATGGCAGTAGATATGAAGGCACAGGAACAAACATCTCTTTAAGGCATAGAACCATATCATATTTCCTAGAAGAAGGGTCTAGGAATGATGTGGATTCAAAAAATTTCTAGTTTCTCTATGCATGTGGGGTACCATTCAATGTTCTTCACTCACCTTATTGGCATGAAATGGTTTCTGCCATTAATGATGCCCCCAAAGGATACAAGAGCCCTGGGTATGACAAGGCTAGAACCGTGGGACTTGATCATGAAAAAACAAAAATAAGTCATTCTTTGAGTAGAACGACAAGTTTTTGGAATGTGCATGGGGTGTCCATTGTATTTGATGGATGGACAAATGTAAAAGGCAAGCCATTGATAAGTGTTCTTGTTGTGTTTGTTAGTGGTGCAATATTCCTTTCATCGTATGATTATTCAGATAAGTTCAAGACCGGCATCAACATTGTAGAACCATGACACAATTGAACGTATTGGGTCATACAATGTCGTCCAAGTCATCATTGATAATGTTGCTAATTGTAAGGCAGCGGGAGCAATTATTGAGGATAAATACCCCAACATATTTTGGTTTGGGTGTTTGGTTCACACAATGAACCTTTTGATGCATGATATAATTAAAAACAAACAACCTCAATACAGATGGATTGGTGATTTGTACAAGAGAGGCAAAAAAATGATAATATTAATTACAAATCTTAGCAATACCCATGGGCTTTTCCACAGTCACTCAAGATTGGAGTTGTTGAAAATTGCAAAGGCTAGATTTTCTAGCTATTACCTCACCCTCAAGCACCTTTTGAAGGTAAGACAGTCATTGGCAACCATGGTATCAAGTCCACACTAGCAAGTATTAAAGGACAGGGCAACAACATCAGTTGACAGGCAAGGTTTTGAACAGGTGGAGGAGATCGCTCTTGATCCTTTGTTTTGGGTATGTGTGAGGGAAATTTTCAATTTCACCAAGCCCATTTATAGCATGATTCACTTTACAGATACAGATAAACTAGTGATTAGGGAGGTGTATGAGAAAATGGATAGCATGTTGGGGAAAATAAAAGATGTTGTTAATGAAAATGATCCCAACTTGTATTCAATGATTCACAATTGTGTGTGTGCATGATGGAATAACTTAATGTTCCATTACATGCCTTGGCGTATATCATTATGCCAAATTACTACTCTCCATCTTGGTTGGGCCAACCTGCACCTGGGGGTGGGGTTAGGATCAAACCTCATACAGATCTAGAGGTACAAGAGGTATATATGAAAGCATTAGGCAAGTTGGTCCCTGACATGAAGGAGTGTGCTAATCTGCGCCTTGAATTAGGCATATACCTCAGTTGCACTGGTTTGTTTGGTTCTTTGCATGCAATGGAAGATAGAGACAGATTTGATGCTCTCACATGGTGGGAAGCATATGGTGGCATGGGACTTTTGCCAAAATTGGCAAAAAAAGTTCTCTCACGGGTTGTAAATTCTTCTTCTGCAAAGAAGTGTTGGAGCACCTACAGCTTCATCCATAATGTGAGAAGAACAGAGTTAATGAAAACCGAGCAGAAAGGTTAGTTTATGTGCACTACAACTTGAGGTTGTTGAGTCATTATTATGATCAGGCTTATGAGGATCTATCATATAAAGTTTGGGACAACAACCCAGAGGACGATAATTCGGAGGACAACACTATACATCTAGAAGAATTGGAAGTAGAACTTTTGAGAGATGAGGATGAAGCAACAACAACCATGCCACTGCCACACCCACCATCCAGTAGCAATGCCAGTGCCAGTGTTCGAGTTCCAACTATTGTTCCTTGGCTGACGCAGCCTCCACCTACATCCTCACGTGGAGGGCATGTGCCTTCTAGTTATGGTTGTGGTACTATGCGGGAGGAGACTGCTAGAAGATCACCATTACCATGAACTGCTCAAAAATTAGACATTTCAAGTGGGCGTGGCAAGGGGCCAGCCGCCAGACAATAGATAAAATAGATTTAAAGTTTACTAGTCTTTTTTATTTTCTAGTAGTTTTTAACTTTTTATAATTGTTGAAGCTTGACTCTTTCATATTTATTATGATAATTTTTGTAAACAATATATGACAATTTAAGTTTGAAGTTTGAAACTTTGAAGTTGGCAGTTACAATATATGACAATTTAAGTTTGAAACAATATATGACTCAGAATCTAACTGATCTAAATCATCAAGGGACCTAGTTCTAAATGGATTTAATAGGTCAGCTTGTGATTGTTGCAGAGCTGAAAGATTTTCAGGGACTGAATTAGCTCTTAGGGATGATCTGAAAACAGTTGAAGATTCTATCTTAGGAGACTTCCTAAGGATTCTTTCTGGGTTATCAACTATCTCAGGTGGATCAGGGTCAGGATGGGCTCTAGTGTGAATCTTTCTAGGAGCCACTATGCTATGTTTTCAAACCCAAATAAACAGGAAAAGTTCAACCAGATATGACAATCTTTGAGGGGTTAACTAATCTGTTTTCACAATTTTAATCCTATAGCCCTCTACCTGAGTTTGAAGGATATTATAATGATAAGGGTTCTTCCCAGTGGAGTCTTAAGGTCTGTTTAGGATTGTGGAGTCGTCAGGTGGAAAGTTCAAAGTGTTTTCAAAGAGATGCACTGTCCACCACAGTGCTTGTGAAACATCCTTTTTCAAGGGTATCCCGAAACACAACAAACTCTAACCAAAGATTGACCGGGAGGGCATTCACCAGATATGTCACCTCTAAAAGAGGATGAGATCCGAAGGCTACCTGGCCCTTTCCAGACTCTGTCTAAGAGTATGAAGTAAAACACATCCAATGGTAAGTGAAATGTAAGAGCAAGTGTTTTACTACCAATCTGAGATGTTTTTGGTGTTTTCTGAGTTATTTTTGTTTGTGGTTTCTAAGAATGTCCTAACTTTGTTTCAAAACTTAGCTACGGTTGTGAAACAAAGACAGTCTACTCTTATGGCTAAGCCAGCTGATTTTTCAAGGTTAGATAAAGTCTTATGAGAATCCTAGGGTTAACCTAGATTGTCACTGATTCAAACAGGTTTCATCATGATTACCATTTCTTGGTAGTGCTTGAAAAGGCTACTTTTTACTCTCAAAATTTAGTAAAAATAAAGGGAAATAAGGTGAAAACTCAACTCAGTCCCAGTGGAGTCGCCAGAAATGTTAGGTCTCTGTAATAAGCAAGATTGGCAAAAGTCCGATCACAGAGTTAACATCGTTTCAACCAACTTTGGGATTCTAGGATCTAGCCCTCCTGAATCCGGAGAGGGATCTCTCCAATATGTACAAAGATGGATTTGTCTTTGAAAAGCTTAAGGTAATGATATTAGGCTAGTTATGATGATCAAGGATTTGTTTTGTTTTTGGATGGTTGAACATGATTACTGCCTGAGGCGGAAAGATCTATATGCAAATAGGTTCAAAAGTGAAAAGTTGCAAGCAACAAGAGTAAGCTTCGATCAAGATGAAAGATGATGGTTGGTTTCAGTCCATTGGGCTATGGAGTCATAAGAGGATTTAATTGAAACAATCAAGTCCAAGAGTGGTCTGTGGGGCAAGTCATCTATGCCTAAGGATCTCTTTAAGGTTTTATTTATGGAATGGAGTGATACATCAAGAAGAGAAATAAATAGATGCAGAAAACAAAGAGCAGCCTAAGATCTGATAAGTACTTTGAAACTAGTCAGCTTTTGACATACACTTAAGAAAAACATAGAAGTAAACTAGGATCTGGTAAGTACTTTGAAACTAGTCAGCCTTTGATACACTTCCAATAAAAAACCTATAAAAAACAAAGGGAAACTTGAAGGCAACCTTTGCAGTAGAGACTAACGGGTCGGGCTCACCACAAATCCTCTCCTAGCTCTTATTTACTTGGTTGCTTTCAGGACAATCACAAAGATAACACAGAATGGCCTAAGATCTGGTAATTACTTCAAAACTATCCAGCTTTTAACACATTCTAAGGGGAACAATCAAATAGTTGAGCAAATAAGAAAGGGACTCAGGGCTAACCTTAATTTCCTCAATTCATCTTCACACAACATATATTGAAAGTAACATTTAAAAATAACATTCAGTCAAGGCAATAAGATGAGGGAACACCAACATGCCTATGCCTAAACTAAATTAATCATTTCCAAATAACACAGATAGAAGAAAACATCTAAATAAAGATTTCTCAACCAGAGAAGGTTACTGGTATACAATAGGTCCTAACTCTGTTTAAACTGTTCTTTACAGCAGAAAATGAAACAAAATGGAAACAGAAATAAAACACAAGTTACAGTAAGAACAACATCACCGTCAGCATAGACCAGGATCCCATAAATCAACTTGTATTGATGTTCCAAACCGGTTACAATCTTCAAATCCAGTGTGTCAATTCATATTTCTTTCAAAACCTAACTTATCTATTACAAGCAGAGCTCCAAGAGCTAGTGAAATCCTATCTACAATCAAGAGTCTTCAGCTCAGTTACAATTACAATGCTTCAGCAATTACATTAACAACCAACCCCTCACTCATCTTCTATTGAAGTATTTATAGAAGGATGAGGAGATGAGATCTGAATAAAGATCTCAAACACAATTAATGCAGAGTTAATGTCTTTCTTGGTCCTTGGAGGCTCAATGAAGAAACCATACAGGTGTTTCACTGCATTAACTGATTCATACTTATGATTTTAGCTCAGTGGGAGCTTTGTTGACCTTTTGAGGATTTGTGTACAATTAGGGTTACTCTACGGACATCAGTTAATAAATTCCATGGCAGAAGTAACTTCTTTGGCTGTTTCGAGGCAAAATATCTGATCCTGCTCCATAAATTCGGCTCCTGATTGAGTGTTTTGAGGCAATAGGTGGCGCTGTGGTGGTTGAGGAATTAATCTGTCTCAGATATGGCGGTGGAGGCATTCATCTGATAAAACACTTTTAGGTTTTCTGTTTAAACTGTGCTTTGAGTCGGGGATTAGGCTTTTGATAACCGTCTTAGCTATAACCCCCACTCATTTGTCCATTCATTTACTGCTTTGGTCCATTTCTGCGACTGATACTCTTTTTCTGGGTTTGTTCGATGCTTTCCAGGTTCAACAGGGGCATGTTGTATTATCGGCTCATGAAACCTTAATGGATACGTGATTTAACATCTTGTGGTTGATTTCCTTTGACAAATCGAAAGAACGAGAGTCGTCACCCTCATCCTTCGAATCTTCTTCAGACATGGCGAAAAGAACCTCAGACCTGCAAAATACAAACAAAATTATGAAATCCTGTGTTTATATGGGCAAATCTGCATCGGAGGGTGTGCGGAGGAAAGGGGCGATCGGAGCCGTCGATCGCACTGTGATCGACGGTCGGGAATGATTGAGAGAAGTCAGCGGCGTGAATAGTTTGACTGGGCAACGAAATCAAGGGACTGAACGTGGGCCGTCGATCTGCATAGATTGACGGCGGAGATTAATTTTCCGCAGCGCTGGGGCCTGGCTAAACCATATGCAACTTGGTTAAAGATCGGACAACTTCAACGAATGCCAGCCATTGGATGCGAGGGGTCAGATCGGATGGCTGTCGTTGATTCCGCTGGGCGGTCATGGCCCGACGGATAACGCGCGGGGGACTGATTTTATGCGGCGGTTTTGGAATGGTACAAAGGACACGTGTCAAGAGGCGTATGGAATCGCTGGGTCCGCGGGAAATACCGCCGGCTATGGATGGGTGGTGCGGAATGAAACCACCGGTTTTCACACACTGAACACAGGCGCGGGGACCACCACGGGAAACAGTTCCGCTCCGTCAATTGGTTTTTGATCAGACGACGGAGATGAACTGCGGGGGGCCAAGGTGTACGGACACGAGATTTTTGGAGCAACCCCCCATAGTGAATGGCAGTTGTTAGATTAAGTCTTCACCCATCTCGAGGAGTCAACTACGGGGGCACCAAGGTTTGACCCTACGGATAGAGTAAAGCCCCCGCAGGGGAAACGCTTCGGTCAGGGCGTCGGGTCACATGGAGAGAAAAAGGCGGTAGGGGCTTAGCCCGCGGGGGCTAAAAACCTTAATACACAAAAATATGTATTTTCCATGGTTTTTCAATGATTTTCCAAAGGATTTAAGGTTCCGACAAGGTTAAAAAGTGGGTTTTTAATCTTAGGAAATGAAATTTATGAAGGGATAGGGGAAAACATATGGTTTTGTGGGGTTTTCAAGGGAGATGGAGAAAAGAAAATGAGGTTAGTGGTGGAAAGAAGAAAAAGGAAAAGGGTCCTTTGCAGAAGTATTCAACTGTGGATTTTTATAGGATTTCAGAGGCTTTTGAAGTATGAAACAGCAGTATGGGATATGGACAGAGGGAAAAGGCTGGGGGCCTTATAGAGACTTCAAAAGCCAACAACTTTTATTGATAAAACTTGTTCCTTGGAGGCTCCCAAAAGTTTTTAGCCACCTTTTGGTATAACAAAATATTATGGGTGGCTAACACTCCCTCAAGCTGTATGCCTCCATGATTACCAGGATTTTGGCCTTCCATATTGCAAAGTTGGACATGTCGTCCAACCTATCCTGATCACGTAGTCCATGGGGTGCCATCTGCTCAGAAAATGTGTCAGAACGAATCCTCCTCTCTATGTTAGAGACTCGGATCTAGGGTCCTTGACGAGAAAGGCACCCTCTGCTCCCTCTGACAACTGACTCCCTCTCATGGAAGTCTGCCAAACAAAACGAATCAACTCTCTTCGATCCTCTGATCGATCTTCAGACTTCTTTGGCAGGAAATCTTCTGAGAAGTTGTTCTCCTCCCGCTCTCCGTCAACTTAGCTCAGGCCAAATTCTGCACCGACATAATTTTCACCCCACCAGCAACTGCTGAAGGTCTGCATCTCAACTTCTGGCACTTTGAACAGAAATCAGCTTCTGGACTGCGTCACCCTGGCTGGCCTCTGTGTGAGAAGACAGTCTCAGCGCAGCTTCTGCAAGAAACGCGTGGGCCTGCGTGGTGACTGCATCACCCTAGCCTCTGCTTGGCTCCGCTTCCTTCTGTTGCTGTGTTGCCTTCTCTGGTTCGGTTTATCTGTTGCTACTGCTGCATTCTCTACTGCTTTCTACAGCACAGATTCTTCATCCTTCTTGCTAGAGATCTAGGCTAGATCAGCAATCGCTCTGATACCATGTGAAAATTTCTGAATATCTCAAACAGAAACCCTACTGTTAAATTTCAGATTTACTTCTCCTACTTACATTAAGTTATTAATGGAAAATATTCAACATTAACATCGAAGTAAATACATTAACAGCCTACACATACAAATCTAAACTGAATAACATGCATAATGACAAAGTGACACGAGGATTTTCTGGACAACTGTCCCCAGAAAAACCCAATGCGGGAAAACCGGTCTTCTAGCTACTGGAGTGTTTTTATTATTATGCAGAATCTAAGTACAACAAATCTGGGCACCAAAATGGTTAACCTGGCAGAGAAATAAATAAACTGAAGCTATACCTCTGTTCTGTAGATAGAAAAACTCACTGATTCACACCCTCAAATGGGATTTATAGAACTCATCCCTTTTTAGTCTTTAGAAACCCCAGCGTTGCTCTGAAGCCCTATGCGTCAACTCTGCTAGCCTGCGTTAGCCCCTGCGCTGCTTAGGAAGGGCCTGCGTCACCCCAGACTGGGTTATGTTGCCCCTGCACTGCCCTGGTTGGCCAGTGTCAGTCCTCCTGGGACTGCGTCAGCCTTCTATGGCACTGCGCCAACCCTCCTAGCCTCCTGCAGCCTCTACGCTGTCTCTGCTGGGCTATGGCTGCTCTGCGTAGCTACTGCTTCCTCTACGTTGCTCAGTCTGCTGCTTCTCTGCCCTTGTTGCACTCTTGGCCTGGGATCAAACCATCCCTCTCGCCAATACTGCCCCTCGTTGCAACTGAAACACTTCTAAAATTCTTAGCAAACCAAGCCCTAGGATTTCAGCTTAGTCTCAGTGCTTTGTCAC
This sequence comes from Pinus albicaulis, assembly GCA_034641835.2. Classification (NCBI taxonomy): domain Eukaryota; kingdom Viridiplantae; phylum Streptophyta; class Pinopsida; order Pinales; family Pinaceae; genus Pinus; species Pinus albicaulis. The sequence continues at coordinate 170,039,306 of CM076583.1, forward strand.
TGTGTGTGTTCTCCAACTAGCCCCAAGCCCTCTTCTTATACTTTTCTCGTTGAAACATCAATGGCCGTTATCTAATCTTGAATCGACGATTAAGATTAGAAGATGCTTGATCCATGTGACTTAAGTCATTTTCATCACGTTTAATTTAATCAACTTTAATCTTTGAATTTTCCTAAGTTAGACTTAGGGTCCTTAATTAAAAATATTAATTAATTAAATATCTCTTAAACACGATGGAATTTATTAAAACGCTTTCTGGGTCTTCAAGATCTCATGTAATCAATTCCTCCACAAAGTTTGGGAGCTAGAGCACATCCGATGCTACCCCAACATCTCAAAATCTCAACAGAGATATCCTCCCTAATTAAGAGGGATAGATAGACACATAATTCTTGTCTTCACTTGGGAAAACAGAATGGAGGATTGGGTAAACATCTGGCATTTGATGCTCTTTGACGATGTGTTAGGGCATCCAAGACAAGAGTAGTCGTAGAGGACCGATATTCTTTGAGGACTAGGAATCCAAGATAAGAATAGTCCTAGTGGAACAAACTCTAAGAACCCAGGTGCGGTATGTTCCGAGAGAGACAATGATGGGGGTGTCTATACATCTTTGGTCTCGCCAGCGTTGTGCTTTGATCTTGTGGAGAGATAGAGTTGTTAGTCAAGGCCTTGCTATGTGACAATGTTGGTTAATATGATGCTATACAGATGGATTACCAATCTGACCCTTCTTATGAGAAATTCTTCAAATTGAGAATGACCAAGTACCATTATGAATACCTCCCTAGTTAAGAAGGAGTGTTGAAAAGTGTAACTAGGTTCGGTCTTCATAATGACATGTGTAATTATGATTTTATGTAATTGATGAAAAGAAGAAAAAATAAAATTATTATTGTAAAATATCTTTCGGTAATAATCACATGCAATGTTACATTATTACCAAAAAATATTTTACAATTTTATATGATGGATCAAAGAAGCATAGATTCTAAAAATTATTATTGTAATGCTTGTCTCATGGGTATCATGAACAAGAAATTTTATTTTTATTGATGGGCTCCATTAAGTAAAGTGAAAGGGCATGTCTTTTAGACATGCCCAGTCATGAAATGAGACCTACCTAGGTATATAAGCAGGGCCTCATTGTAACATTTCTCATCACTTATACATTTTATATATTAATAAATTATTATTACAATTACCATTTTAAGAATTTTACACATTAAGTCAACAAGCTATAAGTTTTGTTGCATCAGTGGTATCAAAGCCATGTTGCACAATATAATCTTATGATCCTTTGAACGTAGTTTACCAATATTCCATTATGTGTAGATCCTGAAGAAATTGAGCAGATTAAAAAAATTCAAGAAAAGCTTCAGCAATTAGAAAAGTCATGTGCAAAAGCTACAACGTGTTTTAGGAAAAGTTATGAAGAAATCCATAATAAGGAAGAAGATGTTGATCAAAATGATGAATATGAAAAAGATATCAATCAAGATGGTGGAGAAGATGAAGTTGATATAGATCAAGAAGAGTATTCAGATGAAGCTGGTATGTATGTGGATGAGAATGATATAGATCAAGATGATGATCCGGATGAAGATAATGTGAAAGAAAACTATCTTGAGAAAGAAGAAGATGAACAATATCATAACAATTAGGAAGATGTTGAAGTAGACATTGGTGATGATGGAGAAGAAATTTTTGAAGGGGGCGCAAAGAGGATGATGATAAAGGTAAGTGAGAAGATACGTCGAGTCAATGGAAGGCAGATCAGCTACCGAAAATTCAGAGATAATTATGAAGATGGTATTCATGGAAAAGAACTGGATGTTACTAAAGAAAAGGATTCTGAGGAACAACCTAAAGCGACAATTTGTGGGTATTTCACACAGGACCAATTAGAAGATCTTTTATTAAAATAACTCTTTAAACAAATCACTGGCCAAACCCTACAAAAATCTAAACGAGAAAATGGAAAAGAATGTGGAGCATACTCATAAACAACGACATGAGAACAAGAAAAATGATAGTAAACCCAATTCTATCTTTTACAAGTAATCAATTTACAAATATGTGCGCACTCAACCAATAATATTAGTAAAAATGGGATTAGTGAGTGAACGCGGTGTAACTACATACGTTTTTCCCAAATATTGTCCCCCCCTCTATCTCGCCATTTTTAGATTTCAGGTTGAAGAATCTACAAACAGGGCACACCAGTTTCTGCAAGAAAGCAATTAGAAGCTAGAGGAAGCAATCCAGTTATTCAATGCCCATAAACATGGTCAGGGTCAAGCTCGTGGGATAATATTTTCTTTTTTCGCTTCTCCACTGGATAGGAGATCTCTCCCCTCTTCTTCAAAATATCAGAACATACAAAATGAGGATTGGACTAGTGTGGAGTGGTCTCTTTACTCAACAAAAGAAGAATTACTAAAAAAACTTAATGAGGTGAAACCCCATGGGAACAAAAGAGTAGATCTGGTTGGTCCTCTTCTTGGAGGACTGTTCAAAATGCCTTCCTGGAATTTTACCAGAGATGTGAGAATTGGCAGAGTTACCGGTCAATTTCGAACTGAATTGGCTTCCTCTACCTATAAATTATCCTTTTCTCGTTCTTTCTTAACACGGGAGCATATCATGGTTGAACTAAATGGTGAAACCCGACATAGTTTAAGCTCATTGCTTCGTACTGAGGAACGTGATTACTTGATCAGAAAGAATGGAGAGAAGGTGAAAGTTGAAGAATTAGAAGGGAAATATGTGGGTCTTTACTTTGTAGCTGCATTTTATTAGAGGTCGTGGTGTTTCTCCAAGCGCATTTTGTCCAAAATCTATAAAAAGTTATTGGAGAAGGGAGACTTCAAGATCGTCTACGTTTCTGAAGAATTTGATGATAAGTGTTTCAAGGACCACCTGCAAGACATGTCATGGCTTGTCGTGCCATTCTCAGATGAAAATATGAGGGATAAGCTTAGAAAGGCCTTTCATAAGGGCTATGAGAAACTGTGCTTTACTGTTCTGGATAAAGACGTCAGAGTTATAAACCGTGATGGTGTGGGGATAATTAAAAGATATGGTGTCGAGGCATATCCATTTACTGATGTCCATCTTCAAACGTTGGAGAAGGAAATCAAAGAACATGAAAATGCAGATGATGCCAATGAAGGACATTCCGATGATGAAGGTCATGAAGAAGACGTAGATGCTGCGGTTAACGAAGGACATGAAGAAGACGCAAATGCTTCAATTGACGAGAACTGTAAACTCACTAGAGTTATCTGTGAAGGAGGTGTTTGGCCTTTCCATTTTTCCGACAGCCTTCCACGCATTCGGTGTTAAAAAAAAGGGGTTGATGTCGTCGTCACATGGTGTGTCCAAGGGTTGTTGTCACCGTCAAAGGGTGTGTCCCTGGTCAAATGATGGGTCATAGTACGTGTTCCCCAGTGATACATTAGATCGATTTATATATGTTCATTACATTGGATATATATATTTGCGTTGATATATATAGATCCATCGTATAGTCACATTATAATTAAAATAAAAAAGTTTAATTAATTAGAAATTATTTAAAATATATATATATATATATATATATATATATATATATATATATATATATATATATATATATATATATTATTTAATTAAAGAAAAAACGAGTTCCCAAATCATATTACCGGAAAATTATACAAGTTAAAGATACATGTGACTTACATACTGAAATGACCTGGCAACCGAAAGGAAAGTGTCAGCAATAAAGCTTTGAGGACAAAGCTTTTCGAAGAAGAAGGCAATGTTATGAATATAATTCATAACAAATAAAATGAATATAATAATGTAAACAATAAATAATCAAATATTGATTATGTTAAATAGTCATTAAGTAAAGTAAAGACATGCCCAGTCATGAAAAGACACCTGCCTAGGTATATAAGCAGGGCCTCATTGTAACATTTCTCATCACTTATACATTTTATATATTAATAAATTATTATTACAAACCATTTTGAGTATATTACACATTAAGTCAACAAGCTATAAGTTTTGTTGCTTCAGTGAGCGTTTAGGTTTTGTCATCTAGTCATAAAAGTCAAATTGAGTCAATGTCATGTATGAACGACCCTTCTTGGGCATATTACATTTTGAACGAGTCATTAAAGTAAGTATAAAAGCCCTCTAAGACAAGCACAAGACCTCTCCTTCAAGTCGACTCACGATGAAAGAAAGATAATCTCCAAAAGGCATGTCGCCCTTGTCTCCAAGTCATGTTGGCTAATTAGAATTTGCAAACTACTATTTATAGGAAACTCAACTTTCATTCTTGGCACAGATTTCGATTATACATCTGAAGTACAACAAAAACTGCGAAAATGTAATATTCCCAATTAGCAGTAGCTAATTGGAAATATTAATTTTGATCAAGTTTGCCTTATATAATTAAATTATAAATAAAGGTGAGTAGAGGGGGACATAACTCACTCTAAAAATAAAGTGCACTCCCTAGTAGACACAACGTTGTAACTTAAGTGAGCCAAGGGGGGCCAAGAGACCACGTAGAGAGGGGACCCACGTAAACACATGGAGGGACTGTGCTGGTTGGGTTGAGCACGTGGCAAAGGGAGGCTACGTTGGAGGAGGTGGGCCTTAGGGTTTGAGAGAGGCCAACACTATAAGAGAGAAGAGAGCCTCCTCATTTTGGTCATTCGATGTTATGATATTAAGCTGGTCATTTGACTTCTTGAGCATGCTGGATATTTAGCTTGTCTGCAGCACTGTATAGTGCAACGAGTGTCTCCGTTCGGAGATCTCACCCTCAGCCCCGAGGGACTTCGAGTGTCTGCTCGGGTGAGGTTTTCTCTTCAGTATTTTGGTGGGAGGATCGAGTTTGGTGTTTGTGGAGGAGCTTCTCTTCTAGAGACTACGCAGTCCTGAGAGGGAGGACGCAGTTCACTTGGTGGGGAGTTTGGTTTGATCTTGTGCGGAGGATTCAGGCTCTGAAATTGAGCAAGGGGCCAGCCCTTGCCCATTGGAGATTTTTCGTGGAGTTTGAGGCTATATTTTGGAGTGTTCTCTTCAGGGGAAGCGCAGAGCCTTGAGGGATAGCGTAGATCCCCAAGGAGGTGTTTTTCGGGGGTCAGCTATTTGCGAAAAGCTTTCTGGGCTTTTCTGGGTTTGATGAGTAGAGGCTGACTCCAGAGTTTCAGCATTTTCTGAGGTGGGGAACAACCCCAAATCTTCATGTGATTTCAGCAGTAGCAACAGCGCAGCAGTTCTCCGGCAGTTTGGACGCAGATCAGTTTGCAGCCATTTCTCTATCATTCTGAGAGCTTTTCTTCACTTGCCTGGTGCAAGTCTAGGTGCCATCACTCTGATCACCTATTGTACTCATTTCTATTCTCAGTATAATAAAATGGCTTGGCATTCTGTTTATATTTCTTGAGTATCAGTTTATGTCTACATTACTATTATATGCTTGCACTACTGTTATTTTTATCTATCTAAGCATTACTGTTAGTATACCACCTAGTGTGTTTATCCCATACTCCTAGACAGAGTCTGGAAAGGGCCAAGTAGCCTCCAGATCTCATCCTCTTTCTAGAGGTGACATATCTGGTAAATGCCCTCCCAGTCCATCTCTGGTTGGAGTTTGTTGTGTTTGAGAGATATCCCCGAAAAGGGATATTACAGTGGTATCAGAGCATAGTTCTGGCTCACCTGTGGAGCTAGTTGTCTATGACACTGGGGAAGAAGCCCTACATTTGTTACAGAGGCAGGAAATACAGAGATCTTGAGCGTAGGTTGGAGAACACCTACGGAGAGGGAGACTGTGTTCGGGTTGTGGACACAGAATAGGAGTAGCCTGTGATAGACGCAAAGCAGGAGGAGCCTGTGTTAGATTCAGAGCAGAGAGAGCCGATGGCAGATGATAGTGAGGCAAAACAGTGTGGGGAGGCACTCCTCAAATTGGTGCAGGATCTAGCAAGACAGATTGAGGTAATGGGGCAGAGATTCATCGCTGTGGAGGCTAGACAGCGTGAAACCCCAAGGGGTTTCCAGATTGGCGAGGGATCAGGCACATCCCACCATTTGTCGGAGCATGATGCCACTTAGCATATGGCATCACATACACCTACACGTTCCACTATGTCCACTTTTCTGGGTGCAGACACAGGGGCAGGAGCACAGCAGGAGCCAGAGCCTGGCCACATGGGTGATTATTTCGCCAAGTATCAGGCATATGGGCAGGAGTTCAAGGATGCCCTTCCATTCAGAGATTTTGTTCAGCTCCAACGGGATAGCAGACCCCGCAACTTTCACAGCAGGAACAGGGACTCACATGACAGGGGCTTACAGCGCACAGTGGGCAGACTCCATTTACCGACTTTTGACGGGTCATCCAAGCGTTCGGGAAAAGCTTGGGTGGAGAAGTTGGATACCTCTTTCCAGCTTGACTGAGTATCGGAGGGGGAAACCATCAAAATGGTTACCTCACACTTGGAGGATGAGGGCACACAGGATTGCAGGGAGTTCGAGGATACACCTAGTGTGACACAGGACTCACCCTCATTGGAGACCTCCTTGACCGTGTCGGTTGATATCGTAGTGGAGAAGGTAGAGCCTACCCCAGTAGAGCCATCCATTGAGGTGATGACCGAAGTCGTGTCAGAGTCTTCGGGTGGTAGCAGCACACGACAGATGGGTGAGGTGTCAGGAGATGTATGCACCTTCGATGAGGCACTAGGAGATACAGAGGTATTGGATGATGGTCGCAGACAGCGGTATCATCGGCTTTGGGCAAACCTTCTAGTTTTGAAAGGGAAGGCCACGTCAGTACGGGAGGCCATTTTGTTGCAGGGAAAGGAGCTAGAGGGCATGAGAGTGGCTTGTGCCGAATCAGCGGCCAAGTTGGCCCGCATTGGGGAACGACTGGATTCCCTGATGGTACAACCAAAGGGCCCGTTGGAGCGTCAGATCATTCCCTTTCACGCATGCATGGACGAGACTAGCAGTGTTGTTGGGACACCTCTTCCAATTGGAGAGAGAGAGACAGAGTCACCTAGTCAGATCTCATACGTTGAATTGGTTGGCAGGATGAGACAATCGGGGTTGCACAGGGTGCAGCATCCACATGTTGACGTTGGATGGCGAGAGATATTGAGTTGGTACCCAGTGGAGTGGGTTATGGAGATTGTGGTGGACCCGGGTGTAGGTCAGCAGGAGTTCCCAGGTGCTGGGAATACAGGAACCCCAGATTAGCATTGGAATCTAGGCGGGATCACCTATCATTTCACAAGCAAGTCGGTTGACTATGTCTTGGAGGGTACAGTTGGCCTAGCAGTAGAGCATGCGCATTCGCTAGGGGAGTTTCGGTCAGCTCCAGTGGCCAACCAATTTATGGGCAGACTCCCTAGGTTGTCTTGGTATGACACTTATACACGGGATCACGGGGTGGTCAACATACCTTGGCAGGAGCTTGTCGAAAGAGGTGGCATTGGCAGGCCACCAGATGGCGCCTTGTATGGGGCCAAGGATTCTTCACCTTTGTGTGGGGCACAGAGGACGCAGCGGAGCCGAGCAGTGGTGGTAACACTACTGACACATAGGGAGATTCACTTCTCGGACCCCTCGAGGAGGGTTTGGAGTGATGATCCATTCGCTGGCGAGTATAGTGATGCGACGGTGGAGACGATGATACCGATTGGGGGTAGTCCAACATGTAGAGACACAACTCTAGGTCATCACATCCAGGGGTGTGTGGGAGCCTCTAGCATTGAGAAGTGGACTACCGGTGGACATGGAGTCGCATGGTGGTGTACCATAGTGTGTGGGACTGCATTGTGGAGTAGGAGTGTCCTACATCACATTGAGAACACACGGGGAGTGACCGATGCCTTGACATAGACCAAGCACGAGACGGTACAAGGTGGTACAGCAGTAGTAGGGGGTATCCAGCAGCGTATAGGGGTATGCCTTAGTGTGCAGTGGCATGTCGAGGAGTACATGGATGATCGGTGGTGTGCGAGGACATATAGTGCTGCACAGCAAGGTCTTAGAGCATTGCCTCCAGGGAGACTCACAGACAGGGACACCGGGCTTACCTTTGGGGGTATTTCACCCAGGATCGATGGGGAGACAAATGAGCGATACTTGACGATAGCTGTGGGGACTCACGCACTTGACCCTCTTCTACATCACTCAAGGGCACAGTCGATTTTGTCGTTGTCCTTTGGCACCTTGGGCATGAGCAGCGGGGTACGCGAGGCTCACTCAAGATATTTGGATGACACTCAGCACACTAGGAAAGAGACTTCTCAGCAATGGCACTAGGTCGGGGCGCTAGTTGACAGCCACAGGTTAGGGGATGAGATGATCCTCTGCAGGGGTGGCACATCAGTCATCGCTGAGCCTACGCTTGGGAAGCAGGTCATGAGGGAGACATGCGTCACTTTTCCCTCAGGGCATGACGAGATCATGCATGAGCAGAGGATACTGGGTACAGCAGAGGTAGCATGCCAATATGTGTCTGGGCTCCAGACATTGTATCAACACTTTATCGAGAGGGTGGATGGCATATTCAATGCAGATGAGGTGGCGGAGGTAGAACAAGAGGGCATTCCTTTTGTATGCCAGGGTGAGGATTCTTTTTCATATGAGTCCATAGGATCAGTTGAGGACGCTTCTGGGGAGCGAGAGCAGTCATGCAGAGATGGTGACAGTAGACCGAAGCTGCATTCCAGTGTCCAGGGTGAGCAGTCATGGGACTCTGCGGGAGATACTCTGGGTGAAGAGTCACTTGTGACGATTCAGCTAGAGCAGCAGGTGATGGAGCCTGAGTCGACAGAGGACACTATTCACATCAGGCACAATATTCCTTTGGGGGAGAGTTAGATGGGCGCCCACATTGAGCCGATGAGGGATATGCGGCTAACATTGGGGTCAGCCATTGAGGTGGGGCAGTCAGATGCATTGACATCGAGTACGGTGACAGCAGTTGCAGATCCATATCCTCTGGAGGTGTTGGAGGTTGATGGGATTGTTCTGCAGGGGGCCAGTAGACAGCGGGAGCATGACATTCCTGATCAGGAGTGGGAGGAGCTGTTGGATATGGTGGAGCATCCATCTGTGGGTCGACACAGGGATGAGGCGCAGATAGATGTACACACAATCAGCAGAGCTGCAGTGTTTTTAGTGGGTAGCACTCTCCAGGAGTACATCGATGGAGCTTGCAGCATATCTTGCCCACTTTGGCCCATTATAGAGAGAGGGGCTTCCTTCTACAGGCAGCTTTCATTGGCAGACAGGGCAGAGCAGTGGGAGTTGATTACGGGCTGGCAGCAACACTCCAGGCGTGTTCCATATGCAGTTGTTGTTGCTACATCGGATTCTTCTTCCAGGATGGACTGGCGGGAGATCATGAGTTGGTACCCTCTTGATGGTACGGTATTCTTCGTAGGGAGGTACGGTATTCTTCGTAGGGAGCACAGCGGAGCAGGGGCCCTTGGACATAGCAGATGTTACAGATTCCAGCTAGCAGGGGGGCACAGGTCGTCGTTTCTTCAGCACTCCATGCCGATTTCAGCAGAGCAGGATCAGCATGGGATTGAGTCAGGACGATTGGAGAGAGGTGATGAGTTGGTACACAGTTGATGGGACAGCTTACACAGTCATAGATACAGCGCAACAGGGGTCATGGTCTTCGCCTCTTAGAGCATCAATCATAGCTAGAGGCAGTGCGCAGTCCGAGCCATGGGACTCGGGCGATTATTAGCCATGGCGGCGATGGGATCCGGGAGGATTGTTAGTTGGTTGGTACCGTGAGAGATCAGTTTGGGATCCTGGCATTGAGAGATCCCTTCATATCAGGGTGATGCAGAGGACCGAGAAGATTCAGTGGCGCATCTGGGACCCAGGCACATTTTGCAGTGTCGGTGGAGAGCATCAGCTAGAGAGGAGGCTTGTTCAAGCATTGCTTGAGGACAAGCAATTTTTGGCGGGGAGGACTGTAATATTCCCAATTAGTAGCAGCTAATTAGAAATATTAATTTTGATCAATTTTTCCTTATATATTAAATTATAAATAAAGGTGAGTAGAGGGGGACATAACTCACTCTAGAAATAAAGTGCACTCCCTAGTAGACACAACGTTGTAACTTAAGTGAGCCAAGGGGGGCCAAGAGACCACGTAGAGAGGGGACCCACGTAGACACATGGAGGGATTGCGCTGGTTGGGTTGAGCACGTGGCAAAGGGAGGCTACGTTGGAGGAGGTGGGCCTTAGGGTTTGAGAGAGGCCAACGCTATAAGAGAGAGGAGAGCCTCCTCATTTTGGTCATTCGATGTTATGATATTGAGCTGGTCATTTGACTTCTTGAGCACGCTAGCTGTTTAGCCTGTCTGCAGCACTGTTTAGTGCAACGAGTGTCTCCGTTCAGAGATCTCAACCTCAGCCCCAGGGGACTTCGAGTGCCTGCTCGGGTGAGGTTTTATCTTCAGTATTTTGGTGGGAGGATCGAGTTTGGTGTTTGTGGAGGAGCTTCTCTTCTAGAGACTACGCAGTCCTGAGAGGGAGGACGCAGTTCACTTAGTGGGGAGTTTGGTTTGATCTTGTGCAGAGGATTCAGGCTCTGAAATTGAGCAAGGGGCCAGCCCTTGCCCATTGGATATTTTTGGTGGAGTTTGAGGCTGTATTTTGGAGTGTTCTCTTCAGGGGCAGCGCAGAGCCTTGAGGGATAGCGTAGGTCCCCAAGGAGGTGTTTTTCAGGGGTCGTCTATTTGCGAAAAGCTTTCTGGGCTTTTCTGGGTTTGATGAGTAGAGGTTGATTCCAGAGTTTTAGCATTTTCTGAGGTAGGGAACAGCCCCAAATCTTCATGTGATTTCAGCAGTAGCAGCAGCACAGCAGTTCTCCGGCAGTTTGGACTCAGATTAGTTTGCAGCCATTTCTCTATCATTCTAAGAGTTTTTCTTCACTTGCCTGGTGCAAGTCTAGGTGCCATCACTCTGATCACCTATTGTACTCATTTCTATTCTCAGTATAATAAAATGGCTTGGCATTCTGTCTATATTTCTTGAGTATTAGTTTATGTCTACATTGCTATTATATGCTTGCACTACTGTTATTTTTATCTATCTGAGCATTACTGTTAGTATACCACCTAGTGTGTTTATCCCATACTCCTAGACAGAGTCTGGAAAGGGCCAAGTAGCCTCCAGATCTCATCCTCTTTCTAGAGGTGACATATCTGGTAAACGCCCTCCCAGTCCAGCTCTGGTTGGAGTTTGTTGTGTTGAGAGATATCCCCGAAAAGGGATATTAAAAAAAAACATAAGTAGAAGCCTCTCACCTAGCGCAAGAAGTAGGAGACGAATCTGAGTTATTCAGGCACTGTCTTGGTTACTTTTTCCTCACACGTGTAGCATATATTAAAGGTTCTGCGGCAGGTTTTCCTCAGTGAGTGAATTAGCCCAGAAAAAGATCTTTATATCAACATATATCACAGCCAAAGTCATAAGACTGGGTCTCCTAGTTAAGCGAAGAAGGAAGATACCTCCAACATCTCACACGTGAGAATTGTAAGGGTATAAGATAAGCCGAGATTGCAGATCTGTGGACAAAACCAAAATTGCAGTAGTACAGACAATTTAACTTGTGTTGACCATAGGAGAAGGAAAGAACAAGTTTGTTCCAAGAAGGATTTCATCAAGGAAGGTTTGTGTCTTGATCTTGGTGTGGCACAAAGGTCTAGGGTCTTGGTCTTGGTATTCATCAATTGGAATCTCTATAAGAGGAAGAATTTGTTCGAGTTTTCTTCTTAAATTCTTCTTCTTAAGTAGGAGAGGTTTTGGCCCTGGCTGATAGCCTATATGCTGTGTCTCTTGTCTCTTTATGGTTTATGCATTGGTAGTTGTTTGATGAAAAAGAACACTAATAATTTAAGTAAAGAAAGATCATAATCTAAGAAAGTAAAAAGCATTAACAAGCAGTTATCTAAATAAGAGAAATCACCTAGTATCGATGCCCTATATTTCTCAACACATCGTGCCATATTTTCGACCTAACTCTTGCGACATGACCTTGACTTTCTTTAGGCATTGAAGCATCTCTTTGATGGCAGAATCCAATCTGAATTTGACTGAGGTAAGGTATGTTTGATTCATTCATAGTATTCTCTATGGTAGATCTGAGATTAGTACGGAATGTGGTAAGGGTTGCAGTAGCCACACATTTTGGTGAGTTTTCAAGCTTCTGGAGGCTCCTTTCAATGACATAATCTATGCCTTTGGTTGAAGCCCATTCGAATCCTTCACTTGACAAATATTGACGTTGATCTATTGTTGAGAAATCTAAGGCTTCCATTAGGGTTTGATTAGTACATGATTTCTCTTTTATATTGACATTTATTTGTGATACATTACTAATTCATCATTATTATTATTTTATCCTTTGCATCATCAAGATAAATGCCAAACAAGAAGATCACAAGTGCAACAAAAGAGACACCAAAGATAGGCTCCAAGCCAGGGTAAAACACCTCAACCGGGGAAAGCCCAGAGAACTTCTCTTCTTATAGAATCAATTCAAGGAGACTTCCAAGACCATAGACCATAGACAACTCACCAAGATAAGGTCAGCCACCCAAGACAATGAATTGCGTCTTCAAACAAGATTGTTGCTCCTTATTGCATAACATAAAAGTTTAAAACCTGCGAAAACCCTGGTTTTTCCATAAGAAATTTTTGGCTGCCAAGAGAGAGATAGTCCAAAATCAAACCATAACTTCATTGTCTTCTTCCCATAACTTCATATTCCTATTTGCCTCAGAATGCTCAAGAAAAGTCGAATCTTCAAGTGTGTGTAATGGAGGTCGAGTTCTCCTCTATATATAACTTTTCAAGCGGGTGCATGGGAACCTCTTCTATGTCGGATTAAGGGGTTGGCCAACCTAACTCTTGTTGAGTTTCTAGACCATTCTTTTACATAAAATATTTTTCTTTTTCTTTGACACATGAGCCCTTAAAGGGTCTCTACATCATGACCTTGACTCAATACCTTGAGCACTCAATGGGTGCTTTGACATAGAATAAATAATCATGGGTAAGAAACCCATTTACAAATAAATAATTTTTCTTCTGCAAAATACATTTTTCTTTTTCCTTCTTTTTGACTAAGTACAATAATATTTACAATTATGAAGACTAACACTAGTTACATTTTCAACACTCCCTCTTAACTACCGAGGTATTCATCATTGACAACCAATACATGGATAGTACTTCCTCTAAAGATTTTTCATATGAAAAGTTGGATTGGTAAGCTATCTCATAAGCTATCTTCTCAACTTATATCAGTGCATCTCATTATATCAACCATCATTGTCATATAGCAAGGCCTTGACTAACAACTCTATCTCTCCACTAGATTAGAGCACAATGTTGGGAAGACAATGATTTATAGACACCTTCATCATTATCTCTCAAGGCATATACCCAATCCGGATGTTCAGAAGGTATGTCCTTTTAGGACCATTCCTATCTTGGATTTACACATCCTCAAGGAATCTCCTCGTCGACTACTCTTGCCTATTGAATGCCCTACCTCATCCTCAAAGAGTATCGATATTGATCTCAGATGCTTACCCAATCCTCTGTTCTTTCTTCACGATGTGAAGACAAGAATGATGTGTCTATCTCTCCCTCTCAACCAAGGAGGATCTACTCATTCCTGTACACATGAAAGGAATATATCCAAGCTCCCTCTTAACTAGGTACTTGCTTTCAATATCAGTTGTCTATTCTTCCGTGGAGATCATGGTACCATCAGCTGCATGTAGGCTTCCTTCTTCTACATCATCAAATTCTATGCACATCGTGGAGCCATCTTCTTTCACAACTTCTCATAAGGAATATTCATCACTTTCCATATCATCAATCTTTATCTGCTACATATTCACGAACCAGTCACTATGGAGTTTGAACATAGCTCCTTTTGAGCATCAGGAAAGTGATCTACCAAGACATGATTATCGAACCATCTGCAACCTATCACCATCCTTGTCAGCATGGAGTACAATATCATCAAATCCTTTGGACTAAGTTCTGAATTCATTCACTCAATTGAGTCATCATCATATAGTGTCTATCAGTAAAGCATCTTCTCAGGTAGCACATACATATCGAATCATCAAATATCGAATGACAGCTTTTTCACAAGATGCCATATCCTGACTTCATCAACATCCTTCATCATGGTCTTTCTTTGTGCATCAGATTCATCTTTAAATCAGGCTTATTCAAAAGTTATGTAGCTCCCTCTTACGTCAACATTCCTTCATTCTTTACAATACCATATCAAATGCTAATTTTCCTCATTGTGTCTTCATCCAGAAGAGCTCATACAAGTTCATAGCACGTCATGTTAATGCAACCAAGTATATACCTGCAACCAACTTTTCCTGCAAACTGAAGACATTGGTTAGATAAATAAAAAATGAACTCAAAACATGCATACCTTCTTCAGTTGGTTATTTGGATTTCTTTAAATTGCTCCTCATTTTGAAGATGTGACTGTTAATAAAGGTTGTCATTGATGTTAATATGGCATTGACTGAGATGTCAATATTCTTGAGATGCCTGGTTCTAGATGATGATGCCATGACTCTTGGTTGACCAGGAGACCATTACTGATGATGTCAAAGTCTATGAAGAAGTCTTGTCCTAAATGCCTATTGATCATAAAGCCCTAGAAATCATGATGATGTTCTTACTCTTGATGAAGAAGCCTAGAACCCGGATGATGTCCTTACCCTTGATGTGGAGGACTATACTTAATGAAGTCATACACATGATGATGTCATACTCTTGAATGACCACACTTGATAATAGTCTTGATGACATGGTTGAAGTTTTCCAAATAACAAATTAATAAAGGCTGCACTATGACTTATCGCTGCACGAGTATAGGATGACATGAGATGATACATTCATTGTTGGATACTATTATGACGTGGATGTCATACATGATCCTATGATGATGAAGAAGCCAAACAATAGAGGAGCTAATCATTGGAGCAGCATTTCTGTCCCAAATATTTTATGCACAAAAATTTAAGGACAGCCACATTAAAAAAATATTTTTCACCATCTTAGAGGCAACATTTTTTTGTGAGAACTTCAACATCCTTTAGAGCATAATTTTAGCTTTCCAACAAGCCCTTACTTGCCTCGAAACTACCAGCGGTTTGAGAGAAAATGAATTTACAAGTTTGGAAAAATATAAGTTCTATGCAAGCCGACATGAGACAACTCATGCAAGTCGGCCTCTTGGCCAAGGGAAGTGACTCTTCGTCAAAAAGCAAAATATGTATAAATATGACGTTAAAACACTTCATTTTGGCATCAATTTTCGGTGATCATTTCAGAGAGAAGGCACAGAACAGCAAGGAGGCCGAGAGGACATAGAGGTTAACAGTTTGGGCATTTTTTAAAGAATACTACAGCTTGGTTTGGTTGGAATAGTGGGCAGAAACCACAACAGCAACAGTCTTGTGGAGAATTGCAGAGAGGAACTCAGATCTCTTTCAGAATTCAGCCATTCGAACTTGTTGTTGTAGCTCGGATTGCAGACCTATTCTGAGCTGGAACAGTGATCAGCTTGTGGTCTGTTGGGTGCCTCTTTGGAACTCAGATTGCAGGACCTCTTGGAGACCTTAATTTTGTAATATATCCCTGAGATACAGTAACATTACTCAGTGCTTGGATCTGCCAGCGTTTTTGGGAGGATATCACCTTGGACTGGTGGACAATCATTTGACTAGTGTCATCATTGCTCGGACTTCCTACCTCTGACATGTGTTAGATGTGGTAAGAATATTTGTGATAGTGGAAGGTTCCTCATACATTAACAACCATAACCCTGGAAAGCTGTGAGATATACTTGTAATACAACCGTGGTGTTATATCATTGATACATCAGTGAAGTCTCGAAGGCTCAAGTTTTCTTTAAACTCGGATTTGTGAGGGACTCAAAACAGTGATCACATGCTTGTTTGCACTTTGCAGTCATGTGATGAATAGTGAACAAGAACATTGAAGGTGCTTGATGAAGTAGAGAAGTTCTTGAAAAATGGTATATTAGCAGTCTTGGAGCATCATTTGAGCGGGCTTTGAAGAATATCTCAGAGGACAATTGAGGAAATCTTGAAGACTGGTTATTATACATTCCTGTAGCAGCTTATTGAATACTCTTGAAGAATGTATTGGGTAGACTATTGAAGACAGTTTGGGCTTTGCACACATCACCAAAACATTATTGAAGGATACTTGCAGTCTTGTTGACCTTGAAGAGTAATCAAAGGAGCCCTTGAAGAAGACCCTTGAGCAGATTACAAGACATTGTTGAAGGACATTGCGTGCAGACCTATTGAATCCTATTGGAAACATTATTGAAGACCATGATGCATTAGTCATCATGAGGTGACCTTGGTGATTTTGTTTGGGTAACATGAAGAGTAGTGGCGATACCTTAATGTGAAGAACAAGGTTGTCATTGATGAAGTGATGTGGAGACTAAGTGATGGCATTGCTGAAGATTGACAGGGCTCGTTGAAGAAGACTTTGGGAGCCGTGAAGAATAACCAAACATATTTTGACGAAGTGAAGTTGAGGGTTGGAGCCCAAGAGGTTGGAGCCTCATAGAGACAAGGTTGGTGCCTTGGAAGATAGGGTTGGAACCCTAAAGGATTGAAGTCCTCAAGAAACCAAGTCGGAGCCTGTACCAGAGATAAGGTTGGAGCCCTAGAGGTTGGTGCCTTGGAAAGACCAAGTCGATGCTTAGCACAATACAGGTTGGAGCCTAGAAGATTGGAGTCTTCATCTAGGGTTGGAGCCCTATATAATTATTGTACTTTACTTATTGTAAAGAAGAAATTAATAAAAGTATTTATTCCATCATTGTTCATTTTGTGTTCTAAATATAAGTGATCTAACTGGTAAAATTAACAATTGAAAAGAAATACCGATTCACCCCCCTCTCAGTATTTCCAACAGAAACTTCATCATGCTGCAACTGTATTAGCAAGCTTCGAGGAAGCCCGTTCTAAATCCAAGAGTAGACAATAACAGAGATACCATCATGGTCCTTCTCAAGATGAAGAAATCCTTTCATGACATCACCAAGGAGGATCCATAAAAGATCCTATCATATCATTATTCAATTGTTGCATGATTTCTATTTCTGCTAGATCAAAGCATCGTGCTAATGTATAATGAATTCTTCCGGTTGTAGCTATCAATTCTTCCCTTTTCATCAATCAACTTATCATAATGACCACCTCAATCAGGGATTCACGACAATTCTTCACATGAATCTTACTTTATATATCAGAGAACCAAAGATCCAACTTGATTACCAAGTTACCGTTTTTCAAGGTCCTTATAGTTCCCTCCTTCCATCATGCTCACCAAACCACAGGATTAGTCATCCTTCTCCAAGATTTTTTTGTACCTGCAATACTTATTGACAAGCACAACCAAGAAAAAATATGCAAGAACAAAAGCATGATGTTAAGTTGTCAATCTAGGGACTCCATAGAACTTTAGAGGGTGGAATCCTAGGATTTTCAGATGACAACCCTAGACCTAGGGACTTGATGTCATATACAACTCATCATCCTTATTCATTCATACTAGGTTTTATCATATGCCCTACTCACAAACCCTAGAGACCTAGAGTTAGGGTTTCTATAAGCAAAACAGGGTTAGGATTTCCATATGACTAGGGATTACCACATACGATCTAGAGTTTAGATATCAGCAACAATGAAAACTACAAACCCTAGAACCAAACAACCAACTAACCCAAAAACATTTCATGTTAGACCCTTAACAAATAAATATGCTATACATACCTCATGTTTACGTACCTCTGTCCTTCATTATTATAGAGGTTGTTATAGGGCCTACTTCTGGATGCCATGATTTTTCTTACCAAAACGGCTTCTTTTATCAATCTAGTAGGTATTTAGGACTTTCCATCTTATAGCAGACAGACATTCCTTTTGAGACCTTGACTTGCTTCAGGATTGCTTCCTCCAAACAATAATGTTGCTACCCTTGACTTTTATGACAGCTTCAGGTCTTCAAGGTGATCTTCTATCACTGCTTCCAGGGAGATTATTCATTCTCAAAGATCTTCTTCAATTAGAAGTTTGATGTCCTTTCTATCACTGATACAAGATTGTAGTCTCTTCCTTTGTTGAGACATAGATCCAAGATCTTTGCCAAGATTACTTTTCAACACGTCTTCAACAGTATCTATGTTCTGCCACAGGTCTCCAAGATAGGATTTGATGAAAAAGAGACTTATTACTGTTACACTTCTTCACTGCCTGTAGCTTCTTTCGTAGACTAGACCCTAGGTCTAGAACTTCTCACTGCCTTTCAAAATGTATGAGGGAAATGTTTATGGCACTGAAGTTGACTATAAATAAATCAACCATTGTGCTTGATACAGCCTATCAAACAAGTGTTCTTCTGAATAACACTACATAAGAGGACTGATATATATATATATATACTTCAAGGGTCAGCTTCCCTTATGTAGCTGTTTAAGTTCGAATTGTGTAAATATATATACTACAGGACTGCCAATCTTTTGTCACAAGATCTCGTCCTCATATCACTGAATTTTCCTTATGAGGATACATGTATAAGACTGTAATCACTCCTTAGCATAATGAATGAATAGGATTGCAAATATGCTCCAGGTATGAGGATAGATCAGTCTAGAAATCTTGGTCTTGAGTTATTTTTCATGCACGGGTTTGTGGTATGGGTCTCAGCCCTTTTCCAAAGTGACTGTGGATATGCTCAGAGTAGGAGACTCGGTTCCTATTCCAGAGTGGTTGTAGCCTTATGACAGGCCTTCCATCAATGTCTGTAATATCTTTAACGTGATTGGTCTTGGATTTTCTTCTAGGAGAATTCAACTAGACCTTTATAAATATATATATATATATGCTCAGAATTTATTCTTACACATGCTCGGAACTTAATAGAGGTCTCGACTCCCTTTTTAAATTCAACAACTCGGATCAGAACAATTCGAACCACACTAAATATATATCTCTATTACCCACTGCATTCGGATCTCTGAAACAACACAGAATTCAGACTTTTTGGAGTGATTTTAGAGCATGACAAGTGTGCCCAGGACTTCAATCTTTAGCCCAGATAGCTCGGCCTTGAGAGAGCTTTTTTTTTTTCACCTATTCGGATTTTTAATACAGTGCTTCTAAGAGCCTTCGTCCTCCTTATTTAAGTCTGCGGCCTTAGAGACGGTGTATGGGGCTAATTGTTGTGCCCAGAATTTGCTCTTGTCTCCATTAGGAGTTCAATCCTGGGAGACTTGCTTCCTTTCCTTATCTTGAAGACTTAGTGACCTTCTTTCTGCCCTTATGCAAGTGAAACAAGCTCTGATGCCATGTTGAGAAATCTAGGGCTTCCATTGGGGTTTGATTAGTACATGATTTCTCTTTTATATTTACATTTATTTGTGATACATTATTACTTCATCATCAGTATTATTATATCGTTTGCATCATCAAGATAAATGACGAACAAGAAGATCACAAATGCAACAAAAGAGACACCAAGATAGGCGCCAAGCCAGGGAAAAACCCCTCAATAGGGGAAAACTCAGAGAACTTCTCTTCTTATAGAACCAACTCAAGGAGACTTCCAAAACCATAGACCATAGACAACTCACCAAGATCAGGTCAGTCGCCCAAGACAATGAACTGCTTCTTCAAACAAGATTGCTGCTCCATACGGCATAATATCAGACCTGCGGAAACCCTGGTTTTTCGATAAGAAAATTTCAGCTACCAAGAGATAGAGAGTCCAAAACCAAACCATAACTTCGCTGTCTTCTTTCCATAAATTCGGACTTCTTATCTGTCTCAGAATGCTCAAGATAAGTCAAATCTTCAAGTGTGCATAATGGAGGTCGAGTTCTCCTCTATATATAGCTTTTCAAGTGGGTGCATGGGCCTCTTCTAGGCTGACTTAAGGGGCTGGCTAACCTGACTCTTGGTGAGTTTCTAGACCATTCTTTTACATAAAATATTTTTCTTTTTCTTTGATACATGAGCCCTCAAAGGGTCTTTACATCATTAATTTGACTCAATACCTAGAGCACTTAATGGATGCTTTGACCTAGAATAAATAATCATGGGTAAGAAACCCATTTTCTAATAACTATTTTTTCTTTTGCAAAATACATTTTACTTTTTCCTTCTTTTTGACTAAGTACAATAATATTTACAATTATGAAGACGGACACTAGTTACATAACTTACATTTTCAACATCTATGACATATTTTGCATCTTTGGCAAAATAGACCTGAAGCTAAGTGTTCAATAAGTCAATCTGGGGTAAAATATGTACAATGGATTTCTGAACGTCATTTACTGTTGCATGGGCTTTGTTTCTTTAATTCATTGAAACGTGGGCAACTTGGGTCAATTCCTTCTTGTGTTGACGGTATTTTTCTGAGTTCTGTGTCGATTTGAGAAGGGTTGCAGCCTGTCCAAGAATGAACTACTAAGGAATATTAAGGTCTTTGCAAGTCTAAGGGTTTATATCAGATTTAGTTGAGGCACAAGCTCTGTTGATGAGTCTGTCACACTGTGTTATGGCATGAAGGTGATTAAGCAGAAGCAGTTTTGAACTCTATTAACAATAGCAGAATAAGAAGATTATCACAGAGTTGTTCAATCTCTGATATATCGTTGGCACCTAGTTAATCACTTGACATCAGCAGACTTAAGGGCATCTATGGGTGGCACAATTTGCTTGAAGACTTGGGGGACTAGATCATCAATGACTGGACCTACAGTGAGGGCAACTCTTTTGAATGAACCATCTACCATATTTTTGCCTTGATATGTGGAATGATGCTGCTACTTAGTACTGTAGGCTTGAGAAAGTATTTACTTATATACTGTAGATCTTATGTTCATGGATTGCCATTTGCCAGTATGGCTGTAGTAGGTGCGTGATGCTACTAGTTTGTAGCCTTTATACATTATGTAGCAACAATGCTAGAGTGCTTATGTGCACAGTGTGGTTACATGGGTCTTGTAAGTCAGAATTTGCTGCAGTAATGAGCTATGTTAGGGTTTGATGCATATATTGAGCAAGAATGTGTATTAATGGATGCTGCTAAATGTTGAGGTTTATCAGTACTAATGTATTTGGCAGAGTATTATTGATGGTTGAGCAAGTATGAGAGAGAGTTTGCTGGTGTCTGCCTGTTCCTAGGACTTGATACTATTAGGCAGGGCTTAGAACTTGTATTACAGGCATACCAGATATGCTAGGGCTTGATGCCATTGGGCAGAGCTAAGGACTTGTATTGCCTTGAATATGTGCTGCCATGTAGTGTCATAAGAGGTCCAGTGCTACTAATCGTTTGGCAGTGTGATATGCATGGTTGAGTAAGTATGAGTTGACTTTGCATATGAGAATAGTGTATAGCTATTGATTAATATGTTGCAGTTAGGGTTTGTTAGAACAAAGTTATTGTTGAACTGTTAGAGTGTTTTGATGTACTGCTGAGTGTATTAAATCAGCAGAGGATTGGGAGCAGACAAGCATATATATCTTGAGCAGAGCTACTTACGCAGGTTGCAGTGACAATGACAGTTTGTGCAGCAGACTGCAGATTATGATATTTCTTATTCAGTGATATATGTTGATCGTAGATCCAGTCTGAAAATATATGAAACGTGATCCACTGTGGTGAATTGAAGGTCGGAGCCTTCAAGGCAAGTGGTGGCTTGCCAGGCAAGGTGGCGGGGTGGTGCAAGGAGAAGAGTGGAGTCCCCTTCAGGTTGGAGCATGAGAACACTTCAGACTCCAGAGTGGCAGGGTGGTGCTAGGGCAGGTTGGAGCCTGTTCAAGGTGTTGGAGCATCCTTTCAGGGAGTTCATGTGCGTTGGGTGTTGAAATTAGGTTACCGGAGGGCAGGTGGTTCCCTAAGGCTTTGATCTTTAGCCTAGGGAATGTTGAATCCTTAGTTAAATTGAGAGGGGGGGGTGAATCAGTTTAACACATTCATGAGCTTTTTAAAACTTTTCATCAAGCTTATTTACAACTTAATTTTACAATCAACTTTATATGTGAACAGTCTTAATATGTAGCAGCAAGTATTAAGATAATGTGACACCAAACTTATTATGAGAGCAGCAAGTATTAAGCAGATTGGATAGAACATATCGACACATAGGCAACACACACAGAGACAGCAGATATAAGTGGAAACCCATAAAGGGAGAAAACCACATCTTATTATTGTTGTGATGCAAAGGCAAGCTCCAACTCCCTCTCACCACTGATTTTCTGCAGGCACCAACCTACAGGAGGCTCCAACCTCAGTCAGCTACAACTGACATCTATCAAGCTTCAACTTGATAGGGAAGCTCCAACTTCCTCATTCTATCAAAAGAAAAGATTTGCTGATTTACCTTGGATATCAGCTCTGTTCTGTACCTTCTTTTGTGTTGTCCTTCAGTCTTCAAATCTGTCTTATAGCATCTCTTTTTTCTCCTCCTCCTCCTTATCTTCTCTGCCTCAATTCTTCATACACTGCATTCTCTAACCTCTCTATGTATATCACTATGATATCCTTTATACAATTTGCCTCATAACTGTTCGTATTCCACAGGGAATTCAAAGTGAATAGCCCTGACTCTTCACCTTCTGCCTCCTTACTTCTTTATCCAGCTCATTCAGAAAACTAAAGCAATTTGTACAACTTTCAATTTTACAGTAGAGTTTTGTTTCCTATGGAGACTTGCCAGTGCATCACAAACAATATAAACCAATTAAAAACATTTACATTAAGTTACAATGCAAATTCCAACTCAACCCATTCGGCCTTTTGGATCATTGCGTGTTGTCTTTTCTGCAGCTGTCTCTGTCTTTTTCCTCTCTGTATGCTTTTCTGTTCACAGTTGTTGCGTAACTCCTACATACATTTAACTACGCTTTTTATATAACGCAAATCAACTCTCGACGTAATAATAAAGGCATTTGTAACATATAAACTGCCCTTTCTATATAACGCAAATGCCTCTCGACGATATAATCATAATAGACCCGTTTAATATATAAAATGCCTTTTCTGTTCAACTAATCGATCTTTTCTTATGCTTTGATGCGATTACACCTCTTGCGATGGTTCCGATGCGATTGATCGCAATCGGAACTTTCAATGGTATGTTCTGATGTTCTGCTTTACTCCGATGCGATGGTTCACTGTTCACTTGCACTTCACTGCGCCGATGCGATTGGAATTCTCCGATGCGATTAGCAAAGGCCCCACCATGTAATCAAACAACTCATATTCGCCGTCCATCCTTCAGCAAATCCGACGACTATCATCCGATCGCTCAATCGCAATCGGAACTTTCAATTTGTTCATTACTCTTTCACCTCCGATGCGATGAATTACTCCCATGCACTTTAAGCCGGAACTCAAACAAATATGAGAATCACCGTTTATAATGAATCGGGTCCACTTCTTAATCGCAATCGCAATCGCAACCTTTATTAACATGTTCCGCTGCCATAATTTTCTCCGATGCGATTCATGAGGGTCCCACCTTATAATACTTCGTTTGTTTTAAACCCGAACAATAGAACCTTTTGTTCTTTTAATCTCGCACACAAGAATATAACACATATGCTTTTATATTGTAACCTTGGTCCCTTGTATATAAAGCGCTATATATATATATATATATATATATATATATATATATCTTGGAGCCTTTTCTTTATAAATATCGAATGAATTTGCCCGACAGTCAAAACTCTTTAACCAACCCTCTAACGCAAAACATAATAAGCTACATTCTTTATTCGAACCTTAGTCTTAATGCTACAAAAGGGGTCCAGCTCTTTTAATTACATACACCCGCACTTATAGCATTCACCCATGGTTTATATATTAACACGACACATATATCATATGGTGGTTCATGGGCCCCACGCCCTACTGTTCACCCTTTATGAATTAAATAAACAAGACCTATTTCAAAACAAGTGGTCCATATCTCTATTCACTCGCATATCAACCATTCAACATTTTCTCTAATGGCTAATAACTAACCATTAACGCAACAATTTAGCTGGGCCCACCGCAACTTATATCCACATATACAATTTTTTATACGTGCACCCCTTGCGATATTTCATATTCACAATACTGTATTCACATATATTACCTCCTCCGTCATACATTATAACAAAACGCTTTGGAATTACCCACGAGATAACATATATAATCGTTCTCGAGCCCACCTTCCTCCACATTGTATGAACACTACAGTTTATATCAACCTTGACGCATAAACAAGATCTTTCAAACATTATACCATGACTTGAATTAAAACCGACCTTCGGGCCCACAATGCATTGTTACTTACCTTCCGCTTGTTAATTAACTTTTATAATACACACAATACACAGAACTACGCATAATACTTGGCCCCGCAGCTATGAATGTAGGTCCCACGGCATGTTTTACATAATATATGTCAACAAACGTTAAAACCATTATAACACCCTTTGAATGTATAACGAATAAGCCTCATAAGAAATAAGGTTCGGCTTTAAACTTTGGTTTATGTTTCAATTTTCAACATACATTTGACTCGGACCCACAATGCTTTGCCTCAACTAACCTTTGTTCATCGCGCAAGTGTGATCACCGTAGATCTTCCAGCCTTGGCAATCGGACGGACACAGCTAATATCGCGTTTTTCTTTGGGCCGAGGGTTAACACTCAAAAATTACGCGATGTAAGTGGTATTCAAATACCACCCAAAGACACGTGTCCATCAGCGACATAGATCACGTTCAAAAAGCGAAATCCACTTACCACTCCCAAACGCACGCGATACTGTTGGTATTTTCACCTCTGGTTTTACTATTTATTCAAGGTTCCGCTCTTGACTCAGGGTTCCAGTTCTAATGATTCCGCTTCAAAGTTTATTTGTCCTCCATATTTCGTTTACATGCGCAGTTTGTGTATTAACCCTGCATTATGATTAAAGTGTATATTTATCAATTTATTCCTTTTGCCTTTCGGTTCTGCTCACTCTACATGGTTCCACATCCTCTGTTTTCATTTCACAATGGATTGTTAATGGCTCTGCCTCTGTATTCTCTGTCTCTGCCTCTGTATTCTCTATCTCTGTTTTAACTTTTACTGTACTCTCTGCAACCTTTCTCTGCTCCTCGACCGTTTCATTTCACGGCTTTGCCTCTGTATTCTCTGTCTCTGTCTCTGTATCTTCAAATGGCCCTACTTTGCAGCTGCTCGACCCTCTACATCCTCTTCAGATTTCTACTGCCTCTCTGCTGCTACGCTACCTCTTTTGCTCTCTTTTCCTTTCAACGGTGTTCTTTTGCTATCTCTCTGCATCTATGCTGTCTCCTTTGCCATCAATGACAACATTTCCAACAGTCTCCCCCTTTGGCATTGATGGCAATACACTTCCTCTACTTGCCTTTTAGGACCCTTTCTTCTGTTGCTTGCTTTTCCTCCCCCTTTGACATCAATGGCAAAGGGTTGCCTATTTCCCAGTGTGCTTTTAAATCTCGTCCATGTTACTCTGATCTTGAGGACCTGTTTCATGTCCTGCTTAGTTGCTCTAGTTCTTTTGTGACTCTCTTTGTTGACTGATCTCCCCCTGGAATGATGTCTTCTTTTCTGTTCTTCCCCTGGAATGATGTCTTCTTTTTTGTTCTCCCCCTGGAATGAAGCTTTCCTTTTTTCTGTCAGAGAGTAGCATCTGAAGACACTACCCCTAGTTTGTCTCTCAGATATTCGAATGGCTCTCTAGCAAGAGGTTATGTGAATATATCTGTTGTTTGTTCTTTTGTTGGCACATAATCCAACTTCACTACCTTCTGTGCTACTTGTTCTCTTAGGAAATGGTACTTGATTGGGATGTGTTTAGTTTTTGAATGAATTACAGGATTTTTTGATATACTTATTGCACTTTTATTATCACATTTGATAGAGATAGGTTCATCAATGCTTACCTTCATGTCTTGGAGGGTTTGTTTCATCCACATGACTTATGTGCAACATGCTGCTGTTGTTATGTATTTTGCTTCTGCTATAGATAGAGAGATAGATGTTTGTTTCTTGCTTAGCCATGCCACCAGACTTTTTCCCAAGTAGAATGCACCTCCACTTGTGCTCTTCCTGTCATCCACATAGCTCGCCCAATCTGCATCTGTATATGCTGTCAAAGTGAAGCTCTTGCCTTTTGGATACCATAGCCCATACTGTGCAATTTCTGTAGATATCTGAATATTCTTTTGACTGCTAGAAGGTGATTTTGTTTTGGTGTTGCTTGATATCTAGCCACAAGTCCTACTACCAACATAATGTCTAGTCTAGATGTTGTTAGGTATGGCAGAATTCCTATCATGGATCTGTAAAGTCTTTGATCTATATCAGCAGATCCATCAGCAGCACATAGCTTGCATCCAGTGATCATGGGTGTTGACACAAGTTTGCAGTCTTCCATTTTAAACTTTTTCAACATCTCTTTTAAGTATTTTTCTTGTGAGATGAATATACCTGTGTTCTTTTGCTGAATTTGAAGTCCTAAGTAGAAGGTGAGCTCTCCAATCATAGACATCTCAAACTCTGATTTCATTTCTTCAGCAAATCCTTTTGCTAACTCATCTTTGTTGCTTCCAAACATGATATCATCAACATATATTACAACAATCAAGAGTTCATTTTCGTGAGCTTTTATGTATAGATTGTTGTCTACTCCTCCTCTCTTAAAGCCTTGTTTTTGCAAGTACTTATCCAGCCTTGAATACCAAGCATGAGGAGCTTGTTTCACCCCATATAGAGCCTTCTTTAGTCTGGACTCTGCACACATAATTTTCTTTATATGTTAATGAGAATCCTTCAGGTTGTTCCATGTAAACTTCTTCTTCTAGGTCTCCATTCAAAAAGGCAGATTTCACATCCATTTGATATACCTTGAAGTCATGGTAGCATGCAAAGGCCAGAAACATTCTGATAGCTTCCATTCTGGCTATAGGAGCAAATGTTTCATCATAATCAAGACCTTCAATTTGTGAATATCCCTTGCATACAAGTCTGGCTTTATCCCTGATTACTTGTCCTTGTTCATTCATTTTATTCTTGAATACCCATTTTGAGCCTATGACATTTTTCTCAATGGGTCTTGGAACTAATTCCCAAGTATTGTTCTTCTCAATTTGGTCCAATTCTTCATTCATAGCATTCACCCAATACTTGTCCTTGCTGGCTTCTTCAAACTTCTTTAGCTCTATTTGTGATAACATAGCTAGGTATACCTCTTCTGTCTGTTCAGTTAGTTGTCTTCTTGTTTGGACTCCTACACTCTTGTCCCCAATGATTTGATCTTCTGGATGGTTCTTTTGAGTGTATCTTGAGGGGGCTTTCGAGTTTAGTTCAGAATCTTCTGTTGTCTTGCTTATTTCATCATCATCTTGGTTCTCTTCTTCATGATCTTCTGGAGGATTGCTGCAGTCTGTACTTCTTGTCTTGTTTGGTAGTTCTTCATCAAATCTTACATCAATGCTTTCCACAATTTTTCGAAGAGTCTTGTTGTAGCACCTGTAACCTTTACTCTTGGATGCATATCCTGAAAATACTCCTTCATCTGCTCTTGCATCAAACTTCCCCAGATTTTCATCATTATTCTTTATGTAACACTTGCTTCCGAAGACTCTAAAGTGCTTGATTGATGTTGGTTTACCATGCAATAGTTCATAAGGAGTCTTGTCACTATTTGGTCTTAAATGAGCTTTGTTAAGAATATGCACAGTTGTGTGTACTGCTTCTGCCCAGAAGGTTTGGGGAATGTTACTTTCTTGCATCATGGCTCTGGCAATTTGTTGTACAGACCTGTTTTGTCTCTCTACCACTCCATTCTGTTGAGGTGTCCCTGCAATAGTAAACTGTTGTTTTATCCCATGTTCATTGCATAGGTCTACAAAGTCATAGTCTGTGAATTCACCTCCTCTGTCTGATCTAATGCACTTTAACTTGCATCCTGTTTGATTTTCTGCCAATGCCTTGAATATCTTGAATTTCTCAAGTGCTTCCGATTTATATTTGAGAAATGCAACCCATGTCATTCTTGAGAAATCATCTATTATTAGCATGAAGTAGGATTCTCCACTTGGTGTTTTAGTTCTTGAAGGTCCACACAGGTCCATGTGTACAAGCTGAAGTGGCCTACTTGTTGATAGCTCATCTTTGGTCTTAAAGGATGTCTGGGTCTGTTTGCCCAATTGGCAAGATTTGCATATGGTATTTGAAGGCCTTTTTATTGCTGGCATATCTCTGACAGCTTTCTTCTTGCTCAGTCTGATGATATGGTCGGAATTAAGATGTCCCAATCTCTTATGCCATAACCATGACTCCTCAAGTTTGCTAAGATGGAATGCTTCATTCTCTTCTTTTACTATGTAGCTCTGTTTTAAAAATCGGTTGTTTCGACTCCGACCAGGCCTAGTCGACCGAGCCATTAGGTTGGCTGGTCTGACTAGGTACAAAAACAGCCAAGTTGGCCGGTTTGTTACCGAGCCGGCCGGTTTTTGTACCGGCTCGGCCGGCTCGATAACAAACCGGCCGACCAGGCCTGGCCCGAGTTAACTCGGCTGAGCCAAATCTGCCGGCCGGTGGGCCCAAAAAATCGGATTTTGTGGACTTGAAACCGGATTTTATTCCGCTGTTAGGTTTGTTTGAGGTTTTCTGAAGAGTTGTGGAGTTGGTTTTTGGAGCAGCTTCATGGTAATGTTAAATTCTTAAAGTAAAAGTCATCCTTTTACTTAAATTTTTAACATTACCATGAAATGACTCGGGATGTTTGAGAGTGGTTCCAACCTCATTGGATTTCATATGGAGAAAGTAAAATTTTAGATCTCATTCAAAATCCAGCAGAGTTATCAGTTTTTCAGGATTTCAGGATTGGGTTATTGCAATGTTTCCATCGAATTTTGTCATGTATTAGGGTATGGAACTCGTATTTAATCAAGAGCACCAATCCCTATATGTACCTTGATGACATGATGTTAGTGACAATGACCAAGAACAATATGTGATCATAAAAGCATGAGATACAATATAGGGTTTTAATACACTAATGGAGGATGGAATTCAAAACATCATCCTCATCTAAATACCCTAGAATCCACAAACCCTAAAAATTAGGGTTTCATATGTGAGCTAAGGTTTTCCATGAGCCATCTAGGGTTCTTATTCAAATTAAACCCTCCATCAAAAGAGCCTTAAAACAAATAAAAATAAATAAATGCATTACACATACTATGAGAGAGACCATACCTCTGATTTTACGTTCATACAAGTTGCTACAAGGATTTGCTTCAAAGTGCCTTGCACTTCTTCTGTTTGTCAGACTTTCAAGGGCACTATCATCTTTATCCAAAGGTGCCAACATAGAGGAGCTACATACTTTTCTTAGACGAACTTCCTTTGCTTCAACTGCTAGACAAAAATAGAATCACATGAAGGGTTGCCACTAAACCTTCTTAAAATCACATCAGCTGCTAGATAATGAGCAGCTTAGTCAACAATATGACATCATGGAGGGTTTTTACAATTCTTCAAAAATCATTTTCAAATTGATGTCTAAAGAGACCATCCCTTCTCATAACTGCATTTTGTATTTTCATTGACTTCAAGGCACCTTTTATGAATGCTTCAAAGACATGAATATATATTAATTATTGATTTACAAGTCGGCTTCGATGGAACTAGCTTATAATACTTGTGTGTGTGTGTGTGTGAGAAAGAGATTGTAACAGTGATAAGGACTCAGCCTCTTCTTCTATACACAAAATAGGGTTCCTTGATTTTACTGATATAGATCACAAAGGATGCCCGCTAATTGTCTTTTTAAGGCTACAATTCATACCTTGCAAACGTATGTATACAAGATCTTCGCTTCCTTAAATTATGGAGGGCCTTAGAACTGTCCTTTATAATGATGTGCCTCTAATTCTAGGACAAGTCCTCCTCACGATCATTGATAGGATAACACCCTTCTAGTTGTAAATGAAGTCACCTTTTAAGTCCTCATAGTCCAGTGACCACAATGTCAAATGTCGAATTTTTCTTTAGATTAGGGGATTTAACTTTCTTCGAAACAATGAGAATAACAAATTCATAACAAGGATGCACTGTCAAGAGAAACAGAAGAAAAATACCCTTCAATTCTACTTGAGCAAAGAAGTCCTCCATAATTGCTTCAAACGAGGGGCAGAAATACCTTGTTTATACTTAGAATCAAGCCTTCAAAGTAATGTACAAAGATGTCGTGAATTGATCCACGTTAAATTCTCAACGTAGATAGGGAACTTAATAACTCGGTCTGAAGGCTATTGTGGCTCAATTGCAAATGTTTTCTTATTTGAAGAAAAACACAATGAAACCCTCTTCAATCAGGTCACAGAACTTAACACTGTAGGTTTAATCCACGGTTCTTTATATGCTTTGAATTACCACAGGCCTTCTAGAGGGTTGATGTCTTGTCGAAAGGAGTCACCTGTGACATTGGTTATGTTTTTTGTTTTGATCTCTATATCATCATCCCGTATTGGACAGTGCACTAGGTGCAATTTTGATATAATTGATATATTCATGAGCCTACTTTGATCATATGTTGTCTTTTGTGACTTATCTATATTGTAATGCTTTGTGTTTGGAAACATGAATAAAAATCTTTAAATTTATGTTTTTGTATAAAAAAATTAATATTTAATGTATTTTTTACAAAAACCGAGTCATTGAAACCGAGTCGACCGAGTTATTACCGATTCGGAGTCATTACCGAGTCATTACCTCGGCCTGGTAGCTGACCGATTCCGTTTTTTAAAACATTGCTATGTAGACATTACTCTCTGTTTGAACACCTTTGATCAGAGTCTTTCCTATGGTGCTTGATCTGACTTCACAATCTTGTGCTCTAAAAAGAACTTCACAGCCTTTATCACACATTTGACTGACACTCAGCAAATTTGCTTTCAGCCCATCCACAAATAGTACATCTTGGGCCTTTCCTCTGCCATTATCTAGACTAACTGAGCCTTTTCCTTTGATTTTCCCTGCTTTGTCATTGCCAAAAGTAACATTTCCAGATTTCTTTTCATCAAAGGTTATAAACTTGCTTCTATCTCCAGTCATATGCTTTGAGCAACCACTGTCTAAATACCATTGGCTTTTTAGGTCTTGAGCTGTTAGAGCCAGGTCACATTTATTCACCTTCTTTTTCCACTGCATGCATCCTTTTGTTTGGTACCTTTTCTAAGATGATGACCCACATTCTCTAAGAGGACATTTGGAAGGCATTGTCCAATTTTATTGCATACAAAGCATTTAATCATATTTTTAGCAAAATTATGAGTATGAGTAAACTCTCCATGATTCATAAACCTCCTTGAGGTTTTGAACATCAGTCTTTGTCTATATTTTTTGCATTCTATGATTTTATGGCCAAATTCCTTACAGTGAAAACAGTATCCATAGAAACAGTTTGCATACCTGATGAAAGGTTGTCTTCTCCATTTGTTTGCTTGAGATAATCTCTTCACTGTTTGCATCCTTTGCTGGTTTGAATTAATCCTCCTTGTATAACAGTATGCAGCAATATGTCCCAGCTTGTGGCAGGCATAACAGGTGGCATTTTTCATAGGAGGGAAGAATCTCCTTTGATGGCTTCCAAATTTGACATACTTAGGGGTATATGAGCCTTTTTCTGTTGGCTGAGTATTTATTTCATTCTTTGTTATTAGAGGTTCCTTCTGGTTTCTGTCTCCTTCATTGCATGTTTCTTCTTCTGTAGGAGTCATCTGAGTTGCTTCATCATCCTTATTTGCTTTTACAAAAATAATATTTTTGTTTTCCTTTTCTTTGCCTTTACTTGATTCTCCTTCATAGCCTATCCCAGTTTTTATCAGAGGAGATCTTTGAGCATCCAAAATTTCATTCAACTTACCAGAGCTTGTCATTTGAGAAGAATTTATTGACACTTTCCTTTGGGCATTTTCTAATTTCTTCCTTAGGCATACTACTTCTTCTTCCAATTTCTCTTGTTCCTGAATTTTATCCTTAATTTGCTTAAGTAACATGTCTTCTACCTTCTTGGCTTCTTCAAGCTCTATTTTCAGCTGAATGAGAACTTTTGAATTTTTTTCTTCTCTTACATACTTGAGGAAAATGTCTTTCTGTTTTTTGCACTTCAGTTTGAGTCTGTCAATTTCCTCGAGGGCACTTCTTAGCTCCCCCTCAAGATCAACTTCACCTTCTTCTTCATCTTCTAGAAGGAGTCCTTCAAGCTCTTATATGGCCATCAACATAAATTCAGAGGTTCCTTCTTCACTTGAGGGTTCATCTGAGACTTCAGATGCACTGCTGTCTTGTTGAGCATAGAAAGATTTTCTATTGAATTTATTTCCTTTCTACCAGTTCTTTGATATAGTTTTCTCTGATTCTTGAGTCTGATTCCTTGTTTTCTTATGAGGACACTTAGCAGCATAGTGTCCAAATATTCCACAGTTAAAGCATTTAAATGGAAGTTTACCTTTATACTTACCTGAGCCTCTATCCAGTTTCTTGACGAATTTGGCCTCTTCTTCATCAGAGCAAGAGCATATATCTTCCTTTTCTTCTTTCTTCTTCTTTGTCTTAAAGGCTGCCTCCCTCACATTTGGCTTCTTCTGTGGCAATCTCATCTCATAGGCTGTTAGATTTCCAAGTAACTGGTTCATGGTCAAGGTTTCCCAATCAACTATTTCTTCTATGGCAGAAACCTTGGGGTTAAAGCTGGGTGGAAGAGATCTCAGAATCTTTTGAACAATTACAGCTTCTTTTATGGTTTCTCCTAGAGCTTTCATGTTGTTCTCAATTTCTGAAACCCTTAAAAAGAAGCTGGAAATATCTTCATCATCATTCATTTTTAAATTTTCAAATTGGGCTCTATAGACTTGAAGTTTGGTAGTCTTCACCTTCTTGTCTCCCTCATGGATGTTCTCTAGAGTATCCCACATCTCTTTGGCAGTCTTGCTATGCATTAATTTGATAAATTCTACCTCACACAATCCATTTAAGATTTCATTCATGGCCTTTGCATTGGCTACAAAATCTTGTTTAGCTTCTTTCTCTGAGTCAGTTGCCTTTGGGACATATCCAAATTCCACAGCAGCCAAAAATTCTATTCCTAGAGACATTATGTATGCACTCATTTTGATTTTCTAAAAGGCATAATTAGCACCGGTGAAAAAAGGGGCTTTATTGGTTGAGTTTCCTGCTTGACTAGCCATCCTGGGGACCTAGGATCTCCTTTCAGTTGTTAAACTGATACAAAAGGAACCCGCTATGATACCAATTGTTGAATCCTTAGTTAAAATGAGGGGGGGGTGAATTAATTTAACACATACATGAGCTTTTTAAAGTTTTTCATCAAGCTTATTTACAACTTAATTTTTACAATTCAACTTTATATGTGAACAGTCTTAATATGTAGCAGCAAGTATTAAGATAATGTGACACCAAACTTATTATGAGAGCAGCAAGTATTAAGCAGATTGGATAGAAAATATCAACACATAGGAAAAACACACAGAGACAAAAGATATAAGTGGAAACCCATAAATGGAGAAAACCACATCTTATTATTATTGTGATGCAAAGGCAAGCTCCAACTCCCTCTCACCACTGATTTTCTGCAGGCACCAACCTACAGGAGGCTCCAACCTCAGTCAGCTACAACTGACATCTATCAAGCTTCAACTTGATAGGGAAGCTCCAACTTCCTCATTCTATCAAAAGAAAACATTTGTTGATTTACCTTGGATATCAGCTCTGTTCTGTACCTTCTTTTGTGATGTCCTTCAGTCTTCAAATCTGTCTTATAGCATCTCTTTCTGCTCCTCCTCCTTCTTATCTTCTCTGCCTCAATTCTTCATACACTGCATTCTCTAACCTCTCTATGCATATCACTGTGATATCCTTTATACAGTTTGCCTCATAACTGTTCGTATTCCACAGGGAATTCAAAGTGAATAGCCCTGACTCTTCGCCTTCTGCCTCCTTACTTCTTTCTCCAGCTCATTCAGAAAACTACAGCAATTTGTACAACTTTCAGTTTTACAGTGGAGTTTTGTTTCCTATGGAGACTTGCCAGTGCATCACAAACAATATAAACCAATTAAAAACATTTACGTTTAGTTACAATGTGAATTCCAACTCAACCCATTCAGCCTTTTGGATCACTGCGTGTTGTCTTTTCTGCAGTTGTCTCTGTCTTTTTCCTCTCTGTATGCTTTTCTGTTCACAGCTGTTGCGTAACTCCTACATATATTTAACTACGCTTTTTATATAACGCAAATCAACTCTTGACGTAATAATAAAGGCATTTGTAACATATAAACTGCCCTTTCTATATAATGCAAATGCCTCTCGGCGATATAATCATAATAGACCCGTTTAATATATAAAATGCCTTTTCTGTTCAACTAATCAATCTTTTCTTATGCTCCGATGAGATTACACCTCTTGCGATGGTTCCGATGCGATTGATCGCAATCGGAACTTTCAATGGTATGTTCTGATGTTCTGCTTTACTCCGATGCGATGATTCACTGTTCACTTGCACTTCACTGCGCCGATGCGATTGGAATTCTCCAATGCAATTAGCAAAGGCCCCACCATGTAATCAAACAACTCATATCCGCCGTCCATCCTTCAGCAAATCCGACGGCTATCATCCGATCACTCAATCGCAATCGGAACTTTCAATTTGTTCGTTACTCTTTCACCTCCGATGCGATGAATTACTCTGATGCACTTTAAGCCGGAACTCAAACAAATATGAGAATCACCATTTATAATGAATCGGGTCCACTTCTTAATCGCAATCGCAATCGCGACCTTTATTAACATGTTCCGCTGCCATAATTTTCTCCGATGCGATTCATGAGAGTCACACCTTATAATACTTCGTTTGTTTTAAACCCGAACAATAGAACCTTTTGTTCTTTTAATCTCGCGCACAAGAATATAATACATATGCTTTTATATTGTAACCTTGGTCCCTCGTATATAAAGCGCTATATATATATATATATATATATATATATATATATATATATATATATTGGAGCCTTTTCTTTATAAATATCGAATGAATTTGCCCGACAGTCAAAACTCTTTAACCAACCCTCTAAGGCAAAACATAATAAGCCACATTCTTTATTCGAACCTTAGTCTTAATGCTACAAAAAAGGGGTTCGGCTCTTTTAATTACATACACCCGCGCTTATAGCATTCACCCATGGTTTATATATTAACACGACACATATATCATATGGTGGTTCACAGGCCCCACGCTCTACTGTTCACCCATTATGAATTAAATAAACAAAACCCGTTTCAAAACAAGTGGTCCATATCTCTATTCACCCGCATATCAACCATTCAACTTTTTCTTTAATGGCTAATAACCAACCATTAACGCAACAATTCAGCTAGGCCCACCGCAACTTATATCCACATATACAATGTTTTATACGTGCACCCTTTGTGATATTTCATATTCATAATACTGTATTCACATATATTACCTCCTCCATCATACATTATAACAAAACCCTTTGGAATTACCCACGAGATAACATATATAATCGTTCTCGGGCCCACCTTCCTCCACACTGTATTAATACTACAGTTTATATCAACCTTGATGCATAAACAAGATCTTTCAAACATTATACCATGACTTGAATTAAAACCGACCTTCGGGCCCACAATGCATTGTTACTTACCTTCCGCCTATTTATTAACTTTTATAATACACACAATACACTGAACTTCGCATAATACTTGGCCCCGCAGCAATGAATGTAGGTCCCACAGTATGTTTTACATAATATATGTCGACAAACGTTAAAGCCATTATAACCGCCCTTCGAATGTATAACGAATAAGCCTCATAAGAAATAAGGGTATTTCCGCTTTAAACTTTGGTTTATGTTTCAATTTTCAACATACATTTGACTCGGACCTACAATGCTTTGCCTCAACTAACCTTGTTCATCGCGCAAGTGTGATCACCGTAGATCTTCCACTTTGGCAATCGACGAACACAAATAATATTGCGTTTTTCTTTGGGCCGAGGGTTAACACTTAAAAATTACGCGATGTAAGTGGTATTCAAATACCACCCAAAGACGCGTGTCCATCAGTGACATAGATCGCGTTCAAAAAGTGAAATCCACTTACCACTCCCAAACGCGTGCGATACTGCTGGTATTTTCACCTCTGGTTTTACTATTGATTCAAGGTTCCACTCTTGACTCAGGGTTACAGTTCTAATGATTCCGCTTCAAAGTGTATTTAACCTCCATTCTTCGTTTAAATATACAGATTGTGCATTAACCCTACATTATGCACTAAAGTGTATAGAGCTAAATATATTCCTTTTCGCTCTCTCGCCCGCTCATTCTCGTATTTGTTCACACATCCTCTCGTTTTCGCCTCACAATGGATTGTTACCAGCCTCGCTCTATATTCTCTCTCGTCTCTCGCTCTCGTATTCTCTCGTCTCTATTTTACCGTACTCTCCTCGCAAACCTTTCTCCGTTGCTCGACCTTTCATTTCGCCCGCCCGCCCGTATTCTCCGTTCCCCCGCCCGTATCTTCAAAATGGCCCCCCGTTTGCGACTCGGCCGACCCTCTACATCCTCTTCAGATCTCTGCTGCCTCTCTGCTGCTACTCTACCTCTTTTGCTCTCTTTGCCTTTCAACAGTGTTCTTTTGCTATCTCTCTGCATCTATGTTGTCTCCTTTGCCATTTCTTTTGCCCTCAATGACAACATTTCCAACAGGGAAAAGTGTCCAAAAGAATTAATTTTTTTCCTAAAGTGACTTATAAAATTATAAAGTCAAATCTAATTTAAAAATAACTTTAAGTGATAAAGTTACTAAACTCTAATTTTAAAGTGACTTTAATAAAGTCAATGTGAAATTAGAAAGTAAAAAGTGACTTTGGAAATAAATGACTAAGTGGGTCTTTATTAAAGTGGGGTGAATTAAAAAATAGAAAGTGAGATTTAAATGAGCATTTAATCTCAGCCCTAGATCTAAAGCTATCTCAGCCATTAGATTTAGGGATTCCCCAAAAGTCACTTTGGGTTAGGTTAAAAGAGGAAAAGGAGGGAAAAGGTCATTCATTCTTTCATGAGTAGAATGAGAGAGGAGGAGAGGAAGCTGAAGAGAAATTTCTGGGCAGAGGGAGAGCAACATAGCTACACAGAAAATCCGTACAGCAAGAGGGCACATTTCCCAAGGCAGTATTTCCGTACTGCAGCATTTATTGGCACATTTACCAAGGCAGAAAATTTGTACAGCACTGTTTAGCACATTTTCCAAGGCAAGTACAATGTTGTTTTTTAGGAGCAGATTCAGCAGCAAAGGGCACGGTTTTCGAGGCATATTTTTTGGGCACGAAAATCGAGAAAGGTGCTGCTGTACTGTCCGTACAATTCCGTATAGTACCATACAGGCAGAAATCTAGGCACGTTTTTCTAGGCAGCAAGTACAATATTTATTGCTGTATTTTTCCTATAAATTTATGTTTTGCTGTTGGCATGATTTTCCAGATTGGAGGTTGACACGGAAATCAAGATAAGTGGGTTTTGTATTTGCTGTAATTTTTTTTGTGTTCTATTGTTCACTGTAAAAGCATATTCAGAAAGAGAAGCTTTCGAACTGGTTTTCCCCAAGAGTTGTAGGGGGTTTTTCCAAGGTCATATTGACCAAAAATCAACGTGTCAAAATTCTATGTGCGGCTGATTTATTTTCTGAGTTTTATTTCTGCATTTTAGCACTAAAATTTCCAGAATTTGTGTTTTCAGAAAATATTTATTTTTCCAGCTTATTGAATGTATGTCTATGGGAATGGACATTTAACTTTATGGGAGAAATAAAGAGAAACTGAAAACCGGGGTTGGGTTATCAAATTTCTACATGGTATCAGAGCTATTTTGCTGAAAAGTGCAGTTTGGAACAGCAAGAAGAAAAATTACAACAAGCTGATTTTTCACACACAAAACAATACCTTTACTACAGCAGTGTTATTTTCAGTTTATTAGGACATCAAGCATGTCTTTGGGCTTGAGAGTGGAGGATAGGTTGGATGGGCATAGCAACTACAGTGTTTGGAAGGAGAGAATGCAGAACATCTTTGAGGAGGGAGAAGTCTGGGATATCATGGTGCATACGGCACAGCGCCCTGTTAATGTGCCTACTGATGTTGTTCAGTTGGTAGCATTTAATAAGAAGAATAACAAGGGTAAGAGACTGATTCTAGATGGAATCAAAGACCATTGCATTCCTCATGTGAGAGGAAAGAGATATGCTCATGAGATGTGGACAGCATTGACCAATCTCTACCAGAGTACCAATGAGAACAGGAAAATGGTCTGAAGGGAGAAGCTGAAGACCATTAAAATGGGTAAGACTGATAGTCCAACTGGATATCTCACAAAGATTACTATTGTGAGAGATGCATTGGCAGCAGTTGGAGAGGTCATTCCACCCACTGAGTTGGTGCGGATTGTAGTGAATGGCCTTCCCAGTTCATGGTTGAACTTTGCTGATGGGGTTTGTGCACGTGAGACCCTTCCCACTTGGGAGAGGTTCTGGGATGATTGCATACAGACAGAAATCAGAAAGAGCCAACTTGGGACAGCCAAACCAGTTGAGCAGGATAAGGATGTAGCACTGTTGGAAAAAGGCAAGAAAGGCAAGGGAAAGAAGCAAGCTTCCACAAGTGTTGGTGGGGGCAAAGGCAAAGGTAAAGGTAAACAGGGGAACATGCAGAAGGACTGTTTGAAGGTGAAGTGTTGGAATTGTCAGAAGATGGGACACTATGCAGTTGTGTGTCCGGAGAAGAAGAAGAAAGGGAAGAACCAGAGCATGGCAGCATCAGTAGAGATAGAGGACTTTACAAATAGCTTTGACCGGGAGTTTGGGTTCATTGCTTGTGAGTCCGCTAGTGTTGGATCACCTGCCACAGAGGTTGAGAGGGAGTGTGCATTTCCCTCCACTAGCGGAGCATCTTTCGGTATCTGGTATGTTGACAGTGGGGCTTCACGTCATATGACAGGAGTCCGTGAGTACTTCTCAGAGCTTTCAGAGAGAGGCACTGATATAGAGGTAGTACTCGGAGATGACAGCGTTGTTAGAGCAGTCGGTGTAGGGACATTGACATTTGATAGGGAACCCAAACCTCCCTTGAAGGTGACAGATGTTCTATATGTGCCAGGGATGAGGAAGAACCTCATATCCATCTCAACATTGGAGGACAAACAATATGAGATATTGTTCAAGAGAGGACAGGTGCTGATATATCCCAGGGGCGCTCCAGCTGAGTCAACTAGAGTGAATGGTGTACGCCATGCAAAGGTGTACAAGTTTGCATTTCAGCGCCTTTTGGCGTTGAGCAGTAGTACCGATAGCAGAGCTAGCAGTTCGGAGCTGTGCGAGATATGGCACCGCAGGATGGGGCACATGTATCATGGAGCCTTGAGGACATTGCAGGAGATCACTACAGGTGTGCCAGATTCCAGTACTGATCACATTGATACATGTAGAGGATGTGCTATGGGCAAGTTTGCCAAATCCCCTTTTCCCAGCAGTGACAGCAGATCGACTGGGATACTTGATTTGATTCATTCTGATGTGAGCGGTCGAATGTCTCATGTTTCCTTGAGTGGATATGAGTATTATGTTTTATTCATTGATGATCACTCTAGGAGGACCTGGATTTATTTCTTGAAAACCAAGAGTAAGGTCTTCAAGCAGTTTCAGGAGTTCAAAGCTCTTCTAGAGACTCAGACAAGTCGAAAGATCAAGTCCCTGAGGTCAGACAATGGAGGAGAGTACACCCTTGGTGAGATTGTTGAGTATTGTGCGAAGGCAGGCATTAGGAGGGAGTTCACAGTTCCTTACAACCCCCAACAGAACAGGGTTGCGGAGAGGAAGAACAAATCCATCGTTGGGGCTGCCAAAGCCATGTTAAATGATCAAGGGTTACCATTGTTTTTATGGGCAGAGGCCTGCAATACTGCTGTAAATTTGCAGAACAGGAGTCTGCATCGTGCTTTGGGGCATGTGACTCCGAAGGAGGCTTTTTTTGGGAAGAAGCCTGATGTTGGTCATCATCGTATCTTTGGGTGTATTGCACTCCTACGTACCCAAGGAGAAGAGGACTAAGTTAGAGCCCACCGCAGAGAAGGGTGTCTTTGTCGGCTACAGTGAGACCTCGAAGGCCTTTCGAATTTATATTCCCGCACAGAGAAGAGTTGTTGTCAGGCGGGATGTCAAGTTTGAGGAGGACAGGGCTTTCAGGAGGTCACGGGAGTTAGAGTATCTGGATCAGCTAGACCCTCAGGAGCAGCTGAGTCAGGCACACGGATCCAGTGGGCAGGGATCAGGAGGATCCAAAGGTACATCGATTACGGTGTCAGGTCCATCACTGAGCAGTGGCTCGCAGAGTCAAAGGGGTGGTGCTTCGGGCAGCATGCAAAGCAGTCTGTAGAGCAGTTCACTAGGGAGTCCATTGATGGATAGTTCACACGGTACTTCAGCGTCTACAGGTTCAGGTTCAAGATCAGGTTCAGGCAAAAGGACAGCAGACAGACAGTCAGGAGTTCAGGCTCCTAATGATGAGGAGGAGGAGTTTCATTCTCCAGTGGGAAAAGTGTGCTCAGGGAAGAGGAAGCCCAAGTGGCTTCAGGATACCTTGAGAGAGGCCACATCTGTTGCTGGGTCTAAGAGGCCGGTCTGAGAGAACAGACCACCTGATACGTTCTGTAGCTATATGGCAATGGTTGCCAACATCATTGACTCTAAGCCTTCTAGCTATGAGGAGGCATCTAGCCAGCAGGTCTGGAGAGAGGCTATGCAGGAGGAGTATTCTTCTATCATGAAGAATGATGTTTGGGAGGTGGTGCCAAGGCCTGAGGGAAAATCCGCGGTTACTTTCAGATGACTTTACAAGGTAAAGCATGCTGCAGATGGCAGCATTGAGAAATTCAAGGCAAGGTTTGTGGCTAGAGGGTTCTCCCAGGTAGAGGGAGTTGATTATGAGGAGACCTTCGCTCCCATGGCTCGATATACTTCGATTCGCTCCATCATATCAATAGCAGCAGAGATGGGTTGAAAGATCCATCAAATGAATGTGACGACCGCATTTCTCAATGGCTTCATACAGGAGGAAGTGTACATTGAGCAGCCATAGGGCTTTGAGGTGCATAGCCCTATGAGGTGCATGGGAAGGAGTCCCATGTGTGCAAACTGAAGAAGACCCTTTATGGCCTAAAGCAAGCTCCTAGAGCTTGGTACTCCAGGATAGATACATACTTGTAGGAGATGGGTTTCACAAAGAGTGATGCAGATCTAAACCTTTACTTTATTGTGATAGGTGAGGAGCCTCTCATTCTGGTGTTGTATGTGGATGACTTGGTCATTACGGGTGCAGAGAGACTCATAGAGCACTGCAAGAGAGATCTAGCGTCGAAGTTTGAGATGAAGGACATTGGCTTGATGCATTACTTTTTGGGTTTGGAGGTGTGGCAGGAGGCGGGGCATTTCTTCCTGGGGCAGGGGAAGTATATTGTGGATATCCTTGGCAAATTCCACATGGAGGATTGTAGACCCATGTCGACACCAATGATCACCAACTGGAAGAAGCTTCACGCTTCAGATTCCGAGTTGGTGGACCCCACATTGTATAGACAGCTGATTGGTTCCTTGATGTATTTGGTCAACACTAGACCAGATATATGTTTTGCAGTCGACGCGATGAGCTAGTTCATGTGTGAGCCCAGGAGGGTGCACTGGGTTGCTGCAAAACACATTTTGCAGTACTTGCAGGGGACAATGGATTATGGTCTGGATTATAGGTAGGAGGATGGAGTGAGATTGGTAGGTCACATTGATTCTGATTGAGCAAGTTTTCTTTTGATAGGAAGAGCACTTCAGGGTGCTGTTTTGGGTTGGGTTCGGCAGTGGTGTCGTGGTTCAGACGAAAGCAGCAGTCAGTAGCATTGAGTTCAGCAAAAGCCAAGTACATGGCAGGCAGTCTAGCTAGTTGTGAGGCCATATGGCTTCGCAAGATGTTGTTTGGTTTATTTGGTCAGCCATTAAGACCTTCAATGATATACTGTGATAATCAGAGTTGCATTAAACTCACGGAGAATCCAGTATTTCATGACAGGTCAAAGCATATCGACATCAGATATCATTTCATCAGAGACTATGTTCAGAAGGGAGCTGTGAAGCTTGAGTATATTCCCACTGATGAGCAGGTTGCAGATATTCTTACCAAAGCCTTACCACAGGGCAAGCATGTCTACTTCAGAGACAAGATGGGTGTGGTGAGGAACACCTTCCTCGGTAAGAGGGAGTATTGAAATTTGGTTATCGGAGGACAGATGGTTCCCTAAGGCTTTGATCTTTGGCCTAGGGAAAAGTGTCCAAAAGAATTTATTTTTTCTCCTAAAGTGACTTTATAAAGTTATAAAGTCAAATCTAATTTAAAAATAACTTTAAGTGATAAAGTTACTAAACTCTAATTTTAAAGTGACTTTAATAAAGTCAATGTGAAATTAGAAAGTGAAAAGTGACTTTGGAAATAAATGACTAAGTGGATCTTTATTAAAGTGGGGTGAATTAAGAAATAGAAAGTGAGATTTAAATAAGTATTTAATCTCGGCCCTAGATCTAAAGCTATCTCAGCCATTAGATTTAGGGATTCTCCAAAAGTCACTTTGAGTTAGGTTAAAGGAGGAAAAGGAGGGAAAAGGTCATTCATTCTTTCATCAGTAGATTGAGAGAGGAGGAGAGAAAGCTGAAGAGAAATTTCTGAGCAGAGGGAGAGCAGCATAGCTACACAGAAAATCCATACAGCAAGAGGGCACATTTCCCAAGGCAGCATTTCCGTACAGCAGCATTTATTGGCATGTTTACCAAGGCAGAAAATCCGTACAGCACTGTTTAGCACGTTTTCCAAGGCAAGTACAATGTTGTTTTCGAGGAGCAAATTCAGCAGCAAAGGGCATGGTTTTCGAGGCATATTTTTTGGGCACGAAAATCGAGAAAGGTGCTACTGTACTGTCTGTACAATTCCATACAATACTGTACAGGCATAAATCTGGGCATGTTTTTCTAGGCAGCAAGTACAGTATTTATTGCTGTATTTTTCCTGTAAATTTTTGTTTTGATGTTGGCACGATTTTCCAGATTGGAGGTTGACACGGAAATCGAGATAAGTGAGTTTTGTATTCGCTGTGATTTTTTCTGTGTTTTACTGTTCACTGTAAAAGCATATTCAGAAATAAAGAGAAGCTTTCAAACTGGTTTTCCCCAAGAGTTGTAGGGGGGTTTTCCAGGGTCATATTGACCAAAAATCAACGTGTCAAAATTCTATGTGTGTCTGATTTATTTTTCTGAGTTTTATTTCTG
The DNA here is from genome assembly GCA_034641835.2 of Pinus albicaulis. NCBI lineage: Eukaryota > Viridiplantae > Streptophyta > Pinopsida > Pinales > Pinaceae > Pinus > Pinus albicaulis. The sequence continues at coordinate 170,082,956 of CM076583.1, forward strand.
CATTTTAGCACTGTGGAATTTCTAGAATTTGTGTTTTCAGAAAATATTTATTTTTCCAGCTTGTTGAATGTATGGCTATGGGAATGGGCAATTTAACTTTATGGGAGAAATAAGGAGAAACTGAAAACCGGGGTTGGGTTATCAAATTTCTACATTGGGATTGTCTCCCTCTTAGATTATAAATTGAAGCCCCCTCTCTTGTTGAAGTTGGTATTGAAGCTTGAGAGCTTGGGGAAGTGCTAATAGTTTCTAATTGTTCCATCATTTTGCTAAGAAAAGGTTTTGGAGGCTAACGATCTCTTGAATTGTGTGGTTTTCTTGAAGCTATCTTTGCAGCAACTTTGTTGTGCTTTCAATTTCATTTTCTTTGGGTTTGTAGCTTAGATCTTAATAGGGGCATTGTTGCCCAAAGGAGAAATTAGCAATTGTTTGTTATCTTCTTGTTAGTTTGCATTCTCGATTTGAATATCACATGTCTTTCTCAGTTGAATAGCATGTTTACTCCTTTCATTTATGCAAGCTACACCTAAATCTACTAACTTTTTGGCAAGATCATAAGCTTGTTTACAGGTTCCTCTAACTTGGAATTGGGGAAGTTCTCGGTTGAACCATCCACCTTCTTGCACCAAAGAACCAATAGTCCCAACTCCCACTTGCATCAAGTGCCTCCAAGTGCCTTGAAAAGGCCCCAAACTTCCTCTTATTTCCTCTCAAAAAATTCTAAAAAATTCTCTCAACATTTCTTGGTTCTATTTCATGAGCTAATATTGTTTAATCTAGCATTTGAAGGCTTCTTATTTGTTTCTGTCCTAACAGCAGTAAGATCAACTAAGAAAAAGCCAAGTTACCTTGGTTTTTCCTTAGTTGTTTAGTGTAGACACTTGCACTTTCAATCTAGATTTTACTTCGATATTTTTTGGGTTTTTGCACTAACAAATTCTGTGTCTTTCAAAGTGATTTTGGGCACTTTTCACTTGGGTTTGCTTGCTGGTTTTTAGCAAATCTGCAATTTTACAAGGGGAGGTGCTGGCGAAATTTGACCAAAATTGAAGATCTAAAGCACCTAAAGGAGACCAATAACCATCTACTTTGTAAAACAAGCAAATTTTCACCATTGTAACTTCACAAAAGGCCATTTTTCTCCCTTTATTTATAAGGGATTCTCTTTTGCTTCCTTTATTCATAAGGGACTCCATCACCTCATCAAAGTATTGTAATCTCTTGGGAACTAGGAGAGTCTCCTAAGCATCCCGCCCTACCCAATGGGGATCTCGTGTGGTCGTCTTGCCTCTCTCTTCATGGCGTGATTTCATTGGGATAAAATTAACCATCAGATTAGTTTAAATTCACAGCACATTAGATTAGTCTAATTTCATTTCATTTAATTAGTTTAATTAGATAACATTAGATTATTCTTATTTCATTTTATTAGAGTAGTTTCAATTTCATAGTTAGATTTTATTTATGCTCTTAGATTAGTTTCAATTTCTTGCAGAGTAACGAACCCATCAAACTCTATTGTGCTCACGCCATTGCAAGCTTCCTTGTGAATGACTTGAAAGAGCTTGTTGGTTAACTCAGTTTAATAGGGAAAACCACTTTTATTCTCCTTATTGTGAGTGGGGGAAATTGGTAAACGTTGACTTGTGAAATCAGGCTAGGGGCTAGATTCCCTTAGTGTTGGATCTCCTTACAACATGTTGACTTGTGAAATTAGAGAAGTCATTGAAGCTAGCTTCCTCTTGTTGGATCTTGTTGCAGCTTTCCTTAACCCAATGAGGATAAGGGTAGAAGAGGAAACACACCATAGTTAGATTTACTTTATTGCAATCACACATCTCATATTGTGCACTCATACGGATCACCACATATCCGTCATCTTACGTTCATCAATTAATCTAAATCCAAGTGAAATCTAACTTAACTAAAACGTATCAAGAACATTTCACAACATTTTCTTTTACAACATTTTGTACTTGGTTATTTTCATTGCCACATTTACTTTTGGCACTTTCATTTCCAAGTCTAAGAATTTTACTTTCAAGCAATTATCTCTTACTTTGAGCATTTACTTTCACAAGTATTTTTATTTGGCACTAGTCTCCATTTGCTATATCATTTTCTTAAGAATATTCCATTCATTTGACTATTATTGTTACATCTCTTGCTTATGGATGGTTATATGTGCTTATGATTGTTTCATGCTTTAAAGTGATATGTTGTAATTTATCTAGTTGATGGTAAATGTATTCTCATACAATTTATTGACTCTTAGGTCTTTCTTGTTTAACTTAGTTTAATCAAGCCTTAGTTTTATGTTCTCATAGGGACTACCCCCCTTGGCTTTGCTAGGAGTTAGCTAGACAGAGGAGTTGAGATTTGAGTGAAAACTGCTCCACTCAAGACTTTCCCCCAAGACCACTCCAAGTGGATTAAAAATTTCTCCATGTTAGCCCAGGTGTGGATTAGGTGGCAACGACCCCATCAGCATGAAAATTCTATCGTTGTATTTTAACCCCCCTCAACCCTAAAACATCAAACCTTTGCTAAGCATGATGAAGTATAATTTAAAATTGCAAGCACCTCATTTTATTTTTACAATAAACATGAATACCACGAGTTAACTTTCATCCACTAAGAAATATGAGTAACTAGCTACAATGTTTGTCTATTCCCTAAAAAAGCAACATACATCTCTATCATATCTTCAATTTCTTCGTTAAAAATATGAAGACTCATTGCTACTATGATCCTATAGCTCGAAAACCCTCCAATGGTGTCTTTCTCAGTAGTATTTCGTCACTCTCATGCTGAAAGTAGAATTCACAACAAGAAGCAAGATTCCCCAAGGCCATTGAACAACCCCTCACATATTCCCCAAGGCAACCTCCATTGAACAACCCCTCACATATTCCCCTCTATTAGAAGGCTCATTGGAGAGGCTACCTTTTTGGCAACCAATCAAAAAAAAACCATTAACAACAATTTCATCAATGATGATTTCCATCTTCAACAATGGCTTCACCAATAAAATTATTATAGTTGAGTTTATTCTTCTTCATCTTAAAACATTTCCACTAAACAAATGTGCCCTTCACAATTTCAGCTAACGTGGCCTAGTTTTCTACAATAAAAACACACATTTTCATCAATTCTAAATTTATCTTGATTTGTTTTAACTTTTATTACCTATTTTTCCTTTCTTTTCTTTTCATCAATTTTAAATTTATCTTGATTTGTTTTAACTTTTATTAGCTATTTTCCCTTTCTTTTAACTAGCAAAGAATGTTTGTTCACTATGTTCTACTTCCACACTACTCATCAGTTTCTCCTCCACAATGAGGGTTGAGATCATCCATTCCAATGTCACAAATGACAAGTTACTTAAGGTAAACTTTGTATTGTCTTAATTCAATGGTACACTCCCCCGACCTCAGTCAATGGGCACATTGATGATCTCAAAGTATTATTGTTTAAACATGTTTTTGATCGATCTTCAAATAAAAAATTTGCATATTGTTCTTTTGACCTGAAGAAGGTATACAAAAATCCCCAAAAAGGGTTTTCTGATAATCTGGATAGTTGATTTGTGCATCCACCAACACCAAGCCAATAAAGACCTTGGATATGTCTTCTTTACATTGTTATTTTATCAACTCATCAACATGGATATACATTTGTCGAGGCATCTTCAAAAGTTTTCTAATATGGCAAAAAGCTTCTTCAATGTTTTCCACATGCAAGTGTCATGACTATGTTTCTTCAAAAAGGGTTTTTTGATAATCTGGATAGTTGATTTGTGCATCCACCAACACCAAGCCAATAACGACCTTGGATATGTCTTCTTTACATTGTTATTTTATCAACTCATCAACATGGATATACATTTGTCGAGGCATCTTCAAAAGTTTTCTAATATGGTAAAAAGCTTCCTCAATGTTTTCCACATGCAAGTGTCATGACTATGTTTCTTCAAATAAGTTGTTTCAATGGCCTTTGTTTAGTATGCTTCAAGAACCTTTCTATTTATCATGCATGCTAGTATAGGCATCCTACATCTCAATTGTTATGTTCAATCCATCTTTACACTCAATTGGCATGTCGTCTACAAATCCCACCTAGTTTGGGCCCTCTTCACATGATTTTGACTTCGACACCTCCATTTATTTATTTTTTTGAATAATTCTAGGCTTTACAAATTTTTTTGATCAAAATGTTTCTAATATTCTATTAATGTGAAAACATGTACATCAACCATTTTAGAAAAAAAATAGGTGGACTCAACGATGGCTTGCTAGGTTAGTGAAAGCACAGTGTTGTTAATTCCTATGTCAAGGTGCATGGTATTGTTAATGCCCCTATCAAGGTCCATGTCGATATAATGACATGCTTGAGCCTATGGTCATGCTTGTGTGCCCCTATGTTTGTAGAAAACAATTGGGGTTAGGTGCAAGTCCTATCCAACTTTGGCAGAGAGATAACCCCCCCCCCCCCCCCCGCCACCTCCCTAGCAGCCTCGTAGTTGAATGGTGATGTATGTAGGATGGAAAGATGTTTCTGTCCATTAAAGATAAAAAATAAGGCGATTGTAGTTTGCTCATGTCCATCAAAATACTAAATAAACCAACCAAAAAAAGAAACAGTGGGTGGAAAGTAAAGCAGAGTACAAAAGAGGGATTTAACACCGAACTCTTGAAAAACTAAACTGGCCAAGATATGAAATAAATACAAAATTTCCAACCATTTCAAATCCATTTCTAATAATGGCCCTGAAACAATACACAAGATACATACTATAAAAATTATGTTATACCCTAAGAGGCACTAAAGCATGCACAAAACAAAACAAAAAATAGCAAATGATGTTTTCATAGATGTAGCATTTGAAATGTCATCATAGTTGGGCTTAGACAGTCATCCAATCATCACAGGTGGCTTATTGACAACCAACGGCACCAAACCATCATTTTCTTTTTTTGGTACCTTGACCACATCGGAAATGGCCAAGGGAATAGAAGATGCCCTATCATCTATAAGTGATGCTGGTTCATCATCATGTCAGTCGTGCAACCGAAATTGCCCATGCTCACTAACCTATATGCCTACTTTGTGTCGAGGTAAATATTGGCTTGAACTTTACAAACTTTTAAATAAAATGCCTCTTTAAAAAGTTAGAAACACTCACCTTTATCTCCATAACTTCTCATGTGTGGGGACCACTACAAACCACAATTGCTCAACACAAACTCCAAGGAAACCACAAGCTCAAACCAGTATTTCTCTATTACCAATGTTGGTTAATGAACACACAAACATTCACAAGAAAGAGGGAGAGGAATGCAAGTGATGTAAAATTTTATTAATGTAATGTACATTGATATCAAACACGTATTGACTCTCTTGTCCAGATTATAAATGGACTCAGAATTGACCATCTAAACCAACATTCCATGTTGGCTAAACGTGAAGTCACTAACACTAACTAATTGATGGAAATGTCACTCATTTGAGTATTGATAGTACTCTAACAGTAAGAAAACAATTATAGAGAAATTTTTGAGTGCTTCTTTCCAATACTATTATGATTTATTTAACTAGGAATTGAAACTCATATATTAATTGGGAAGCTACATAGAAAGTTGCTCGAGCAAATAAATATCAAGCTGTAACATTTGCAAATAGGTAATGCTTCCAACTTAAATTTTATAGAAATATTGTCACGTCTTTCTTAGAAAAGCAAATGATATCAGCCACTGTAGCTGACAAGAGTACCTCCTTTTCGTGACATGGATGTACTGGCTTAAATTACTTGTTTAGGTCAACTGATAACTTCACAAGTTCAATCAGAGATGATAAGTTGAGTTTACAGAAAAAATTGGGATAGATTATGTGCATTAATTGAATATTTTTTGAACCCTTTTAAGAAAATGAGTTTAAATCAAGGTCAAAGCTTGTAAAATATGTCATCTAGTTAGTTCTGACTAAATATAAAGATAATAAGAATGCTTTAACCCAGATATCTGGAATATATATGTCCAAAACCACAGTTTAGGGAACTGCTCTTTTTTTAAAATAGAATTCTTGCAAACAAACACCCTATCAATTCAATGCATATATCGTCAGAGTAAGGAAAATACTAACGCTCAAATGACGGCAAGCTTTCATTATCTATTGAAAGCATTGACAAGGCATATGCAGGTATGGTTGCTCGTTGAACTGAAGGAATAGCTTGCTTTGACAAGGGATCCAAAAGTTTCTCCTGGACAATGATTCAAATTAACAATGTCAATCACCATTACTAGTCGCAATAATTTCTCACAATTCGCATTGAATATTTCGAAATACAATATCTGTACAAAAAATAATCTAAAAGAACAGAGTTCTAGTCACTTTTTTATGCACATACCATGCACTGGTAAAAAAATTTAAAATATTATAAAGAATTATGACACTCTGAAAACAGAAGTTAGGGTGATTACATATTAACAGCCTTGTGTCAAAAAATACCTTCAACATACAAAATGTGACCTTTCATGTAATGTCAGGCAGGTAAGAAGTGTGTTCCTAGTGTGAAAACCAGGGGCCTTAACAGAGGGATTCTTTTGAACTCGAGTAATAGGGTAGCTCTCATAAAGAATCATATTTCATCATACAAGTCAGCCAATTCCTGCAGGATCAGAGCCTGCTGTTTCTTCAGGGCACACCGAGGGGAACTAGTAGGCTTTTAGCACTCACACCCCTTCTTTTGGGACAAAGGTGATTTGGAGATTGCCCCAGGTTACTCGAACTGATCTCAGCGATGTTGTAAAGTGAACAAACCATGAAAATCCCTAAGTCACCCAGGCACAAGCCATATATCTCCCAATCCAGGGTGCGAACACTGGTTCTTAATGAGCACAGAGTTATATTTGAGCCTTGAGCTTCACCACCTCAAAATCAAAATCATAGAATTTCATTACCCTGATAAAAGAAACTAATGACTTTAGGCATAAGATTATTACAGACATGTTAACTAGGATCAATGAAGCACATGTCCAAGTGAGCTAACACCTGCATGATCAGAGACTTAAATTCTTCAGGGCACGCAAAGGCGAACTAACAGGCCATTAACATCTACTCCCCTTCTTCTGGGAGGAAGTCATTTGGAGATTTCCCTGGGTTACCAGGGCTTTTGTGAATGAAATTGTAGGTGGTTAAAATATCACGATCCCTGCGCTTTGTTGATGATGATAGCTCAGACAGGTGCTTCTACATAGACTAGGTGTCAAGCATGCAGAAGATGTCCATATGTACTTGCTCAAGTTGAGTAAGGGACTTTTATGATCTCTTTCATAAGTCTAACTTACGAAAAGCACATTGATCAATTTATTAACTAATGTTAGCTATTGGGCTAAGGTTTCTAATGAAAAGTAAATTAATTTACTTTAGTGAGTTAGATCTAATCTCTACCGTTGATCTCAAGCGAGCCTTAGGATCTAATCCTAGCCATCGATCACTTAGGAGCTCTAGGTTTGAGATCTAGCTCATTGAGAAATTTTAAAGATACCAAGGGAGAGGTGAAAGACATTGATTCTATTGGGACAGCAAATTTCTCAAGAGTGGGAGACTGAAGACTAAAGGGAGAAGAAAAATGTGCAGTTGGAAGTTCGAGTGAGCACGAATTTTGCAAGTGGAGCACACAAGTGAAGGGCCAAGATTTACTTGGGGCTGACGCCGACAGGGTGCCGCAAGCTTGGAGAGACCGAGGGGGTCAACGCCAAGATCGAGCAGGTATCCGCGTCCAAGAAGGTGGCAGGAGAGGGCTAGACGGTCATTTTTTGTGCAGGTCCATTAGGTCGTACAAACTGCGCAGGCTAGGAGTGCGAGCAGGCCAGAGGGAGGCTCAATGTTTTGCAGAAGGGAGAAATTTTCTCCAAATTATTTTGACGAGATTTTTGTTGGAGGATTGTCAGTGAGGCATCCAGATTATTGTACCCAGATTTTACTGTTGCATAATAATAAAATAAACCCTCATCTGCTGCACCAGTTTTCCCTTCGGGGTTTTCCCGGGGACTATTGTCCAATTTCTGTCAATTTTATTATGTGCGTGCATCTATTTTCTCAGTTCCAACATTTTATTTAGCTTTCACAATAATTATTTGTGAAGAATTGCAGTGTGATTTATTCAGTATTAATCAGAAAATTAATAAACTGCTAATCAGTTAGAGGAGTAAATTCCAGTTATTGCAATTCAAGGAACTTTCACATGGTATCAGAGCATTGAAGATTGGATCAGAAGCTTAGAGGCAGAAGGAGAAAATTTGTGCAACTTCAGAGGGAGATCTGGGCACACTTTCTCCAGATCTGCACAGGCCAGCTAGTAGTGCGAATTGCTGAGGCAGGAGTGTTTGATTTCCAATTCCAGGGGGAGGAAAAATTTGATCAGCCTCAGAAGTGGATATGCAGGCAGTAGAACTGCCAAAGAGAGGGTTTCGATGAGTAGATTAGTGATCTCGTTGAGAAAATATGGGCGCAATTGGTTTGCAGTAGGTTTTGCAGCAAAACATCAGCGTTGGGTGGAAGAGAAAAGCACATAGAGGAGGAGACTTCTAGTTTTCTCAGAGGGTTTCCATTTTTTGGTTCTCAGGACAAGATCCGTGATTTCCAGTTGCAGTAGGCTATAGCAGATCTACGCAATCCTCAAGGAGTGCGAGTAGCAACAGCAGGGCCGCAGGAAAGAGAGGGAGTTTCCTGGTTCATTTTCCCATTTTTTGAGTTTTGCAAAGATGGCCTCAACAAGACTCCAAGATCAAGATAGGCTTGATGGAACCACTAACTATGGCGTCTGGAAAGGCCAGGATGGATTTCCTGCTAGATGAGCATGGTCTGAAGACGTCACAAAAAACGTTATAGCCATACCTACAGATCAGCAACAACTAGCAAACTATAACAAAGAGATGGCCAAAGCAAAGAGGACGATCCTCGATAGAGTTTGAGATCACATAGTTCCGCGTGCCTCAGACAAGAATACTGCAAAACAAATGTGGGATGCCATCGCGAAGCTTTATCGGGATTCTTCCGAGAACCGAAAGATATTTTTCAAGTAGAAGTTGAGGACTACAAAAATGCAGAAGGGTGAGAATTTGACTCCTTATCTCACCAAGATTCAGAATGTCCGAGATGAGCTAGTAGTTGTAGGTGAGAAACCAGAGGATAGTGAACTTGCACGAATAGCACTAAATGGGTTTACCATATGGTGGGCAACATTCGTTCAGGGAATCACTGGTCGAGATAAATTTCTTGATTGGGAACGCTTATGGAGTGATTTCACACAAGAGGAGCTAAGGCATAGTCTTGTCCAAGGTACTACCAACAGCAGTAGCAAAGGACCGAAGGTTGAGAAAGATGAGGAGAACATAGCTCTTGTATCTAAAGGGAAGGCAAAGAAAAGTCCCAATCAAGGACAAGGCTCAAAGGGAGGAGAGAAGAAGAAGAAGGATATGTCAAAGATCAAATGCTTCAAGTGTGGTTAGTTTGGTCAACTACAGTACCTACTGTTCCATGAAAAATAAGGACAAGAAAGGGGAGCAACGTACAACATCTTCAACATAGATAGATGAGTTAACCTCTAAGATGGAGAAATTTGCATTGATAGCAGTTATACCTCCAAACGGAGGAGCATGATACCTTTAGAGTTGCAATTCGGGCAGGGTCCATCTAAGAACAACAGAAGTTGCAGCATACTCTTCATATGGATCATTATGCATACAACATGGTGTGAAAACTCTGCTAGCCCCAAATCCTATTGTAGAAACTGGAAATAATTCTCCTAATTGTTAAATTTATTCTTCACAATTTATTTACTCTTTGCTGTGAAAATTCTACTGTAGGGTATTGGTTTATTTCTCCTACTTGATTTAATTAATACAAATATTTTCAGAAAATACCGAAAATAAACACAACTACAGCCTACACATGCAGATCATTTACTAAATAATATGCTCATGCAACAAAGTGACACATGGATTTTTGGACATAAGTCCCCGGAAAAACCCAAGGCGGGAAAACTGGTGCAGCAGATATGAGGGTTTATTATTAAGTAGTTCTAAGTATAGTAAATCTGGGTTCCAGATCTGGAAAACCCGACAGAGAATAAAAGAAATCAAATCTGCAGCTAACCTGATGTTCTAGTGCCAGATATCTTACTGATCCACACCCTCAAACGAGATTTACAGAACTCAGCCCAGATCTGATCCTAGAAACCCTCAACGCTGCCCTAGAAGCCCCAGCGTCAGCCCTGCTAGCCTCGGAATGCCACTGCGCTGCCCAGAGAGGGACTATGTAACCCTTGGAAGGGTGACTGGCCTAGAAGCCCTTCTGCATAAATCTAAAACCCTCTGGAGCCTCAGCACTGGCCTACGTAGCAGTTGCGCAGCACCTGCATAGCTGCTGCTATGCTTCCCTGCACTGTCCTTGTTGCTGCCCCTCTGCCTCTTACTAACTCTTGGCCCTGAAATCAGATCATTCCCTTGGCCAATACTACCCCTCGCTGCAAGAAATTCCTCCGAAAATTCTTAGCAAAACCGCCCTAGAATTCCAGATCCATTCCTCGGCTCTGCAACTGTGTGTCTCCCCAACTGACCCTCAAGCCTTTCTCTTATACTTTTCATTGAACCCTTCACCAGTCGAGATTAAATCATTCATCAACGACTGAGATTAAAAGACTGCTTGATCCATGTGACTTAAGACAATTTCAGCACATGTGTTAATTAATTCACTTTAATTATTTTATTCTCCTAAGTTTAGACTTAGGAAATCCATTAAAATAATTATTTATTTGAATAACTTGAACACCAACTGAAATTTCTCAAATCCCTTTCTGGGTTTTGGAGATCAGGTGTGTCCTAGCCCCTCCATAAACTTTCAGGGCTAGAGCACACCCGATGCTACACCAACTATACAAAATCTCAACATTTGCTACAGCAAATACTAAATCAATCACAATGCAACCTACAGAAATAAACTGCGGAAGAAAATAAACGTTGGAAGAAATATATGCACACATACAAAATAACACTGCTATTTTTGGAACAATGTCCCCAGAAAAACCCAACTTGAGAAAATTGGTGCAGTAGTTGAGGGTTTTATTACTATGCAACAGTGAAATAATCTTAGTACAATTAGATGCCCAAACTAGCAATCCTACAAAGAAAAACTAGCAAGAAATATCCTCACCCCACAAGTGAATCCGAGCACTTACCTCAGCTCAAAAATGAGTCAACCAAACTACCTCTGCGCAATCACTGTGTTACCCACGCGTAGTCTCTGTGTCACCCAGCGTGGAACACCTTCTCCTCAAGTCGTTTGCTTAGCTGCAATCTGGGAAACTGACTCTCCTAGCCTCTGGAAACTCTGCTCAACTTCTGTCACTGAATCACTGCTTCTCCTCAGCAAATAAGAATTTGCCTCTAGAGACTATTGTGTTGCCTTTGTGTCAGCCTCTCTATGGCACTTCTACCCCTCTGCCAATGTACTCACTGGATCTGGAATGCCTCCTCCGGCTTCACTGTCTCTGCCCCTCTCTCACTGCTTCGATCTCACTGAACCTCTCTCCAACAACAAATAGCTGCAACTCTGGAAATCAATTTCCCACTAAAATCAAACTGCTCGAGTGTATCATCTCCAAGCGACATCGACTTCTCTTATAATCCTTTGTTGAGACTTCAACGGCCAAGGTTAGATCTTAATCAATGGCTAGGATTAACTAGAAATCAATCCATGTGATTATATATAACATTCACACCATGACTTAATTAATTCTAATTAATTAATCATATTCCCTAAGTTTATACTTAGGCAATATTTAAAAACTGACTAATAATCTAATTAAGTCGTCTCTAGGTGGAATTTGCAAAAACGATTTTTGGGTTTTGGGGATCTCGTGTACCCTAGCCTCTCCACAAAATTTCAAGGCTAGAACACATCTGATGCGAAAAAAAAAAACTAACACATGGGCCCACAGTTTTCAGTAGCAGGAGCATCGAGTGCCAATAGGTGCAGTCAGATCTTGAGAGACAGTGCAGAGACTAGTTGTAGTCAGTTACTAGAGGGGCACAGAGACAAATAAGCGCAAATAGTTACTCAGTAGATAGTGCAGAGACTAGTTGCAGTCAGAGACTCGAGAGATAGTTGCAGAGCCAATACATAGACACAATGGATTCGTAGATCAGTTCTCAGTAGCAATAGTTGCAGCAGCAGCATGAGATCAAATGAAAAACAGGAAGTGTTGGCAACAGTCCAGGGAAGCACATAAAATTGTCAGCAGCAACGCGGATACAAGGTGGTTTAGCTACAGGGTTAGCAGATGAATCAAAGTATGTGTAGTGTTGATGGATAATGAAAGCTATCTGTATCGCAGTTGTCAGACATCAACAACGTGAGGTGGTCTAGCTACAGGTTATTCATCAGATTGATGGATATAGGAGCAGTTTGGAGAAGACAGAACACCTTCCTCGCTAAGAAGGAGTGTTAGTTTTTTTTGGTAGCATCAGACAGGTGCTCTAGTCTCGATTTGTGTCAGAGAGGCTAAGAAACAAAAGATCTCCAAAACCCAGAAAAGGTTTCGAGAGAAAACACCTAGAGACCACTCAATTAAATTGATTGATCGATAATTAAAAAATGCCCAAGTCCAACTTAGGAAAATTGATTAATTGACAGTAATTAATTGAGAAAGATCGAGAAAACTCTAGAGACTCACACGGATCAACTCCAAGATGATCTTAGCTGTTGATAACGATTTAATCATGGTCGTTGGTGATCCAATGAGAGATTATAAGAGCAGATCGATGGGACGGAGATAGACACAGTTGTGAGACACAGGGAGAGCAAGCTCCTTGGCAAATCAAGCTATCCAGTTGCAGATATCGAGTGAGGAAGAAGAATTTGTGCAAGAAGGAGAGCATCAGTGATTGAGGGAGCAACAATAGATAGTTCTGAAGGATTATTCTAGTGTCATAAAGCCATCAAAGAGGAGGTCAATATTCTGCAAAAGTCATCCAGGTGGTGCAAGTTAGCTAGATTAGCAGAACAAATTGTCGTGAAGAGGTTGGATCAGTTGTCGAAGGCCGGGAAGTCATTCTGAAAGGCAGTGCAAATTTTTCCAATGGCAAGAGAGGGCTAGACAATGACTTTTGGCACAGTTCCAGAGTTTGTACGAACTACACTGGTTAGGAGCGCTAGTAGCCAGAAGGAAGTGCGAGCAGAGGGAGGCTGAGTGATTCGCAGAAGGGAGAATTTTTCTCCAAATTATTTTGACGCTTGTGACATAGCTGGACCTTGGTGTCACTCCAGGACTATGAACTAAGATTGCAGCAATGGAGTCATATGGAGGACAAAGTACAGTGAAAAAATAGTGAAGCCAAAATCAAGAAGGGAACAGTGGAGAATTGTGTCAAGATCATACAAGCAAGTACATCAGTTATCAAAGTTAGTGAAGGACTTTGAAGACTTATATTAAAATATTTATCAAGTAATCTTGAAGAAGATTGAAGATATGTTGAGAAGTCTTATTGGAGACCATGATGCATTGTTGAAGCCAACATGATGTGACCTAAGAGAAGTTTGTTTGGGTGAAATGAAGAGTTGTGGTGACAGCTTTTGAGAAGATAAAGTTTTCATTGATGAAGTGATTTGGAGATTAAGTGAAGGCATTGTTGAAGGTGAGGATTTTGTCAGGGTTGGTTGTAGAAGATATTGGGAGCCTTGAAGAACTATTGAATTCATATTGAAGATTTGAAGCAGTGGGTTGGAGCCCTAGAAGATGGGAGTCCTCAAGAAGACCGGGTTGGAGCTTGTACCAGTGAGAAGGTTGGAACCTAGAGGTTGGTGCCTCAAATTGACAATGTTGGAGCCTTGGGAAGTCCAAGTCGGCGCTTGGCAAAATACAGTTTGGAGCCTGGGAGATTGAAGATTGGTGTCTTCATCTAGGGTTGGAGCCCTACATATATTGTCCTTAATTTATTGTAAAGAAGAAATTAATAAAAGTATTTATTCTATTATTGTTCATTTTGTGTTCTAAATATAAGTGATCTAACTGGTAAAAATAACAATTGAAAAGAAATACTAATACATCCCCCCTCTCAGTATTTCCAAAAGGTGCGACTTTTTGGAAGCTTTTCCGGTGGATTTTCGGTCTAATTTCTCTAAAATCTTGTAGGAATTCATTGAAATCACAAGCTTGATGGGTAGCCCCTACACAATCAAAGTGCCCTAGGGGTTTTTCAAGGTGTTGAATCCATATATACAATCAAGAACCCCCTTTTAAATAACACAAATCAAGATTTCACCTCTAATTTTTCCGCCAGATTCCGACACCGGAAACTCCAAAAAGTCACACTAAAGACAACTCCTTTCAGCAAAAGTAAAAAAATAGAAATAATATATTAGAAATTTTATTAAATCTTGTGCTAATAAATGTTATGGAACATAGATAAAAGTAAATATTAAAAAAATGTCTACATGGCATTTTTTATTAATTTCTTGATTTTTCCCTAGGAGGCCATTTTTAGGATGAAATTTCCTCTAATGAGAATCTAGCATTGACATTGTCCATGTCATTGGAGTTAGAGAGAGAAACTTGTATAAGCTAAAGGGACAGCCTATTCGAGCAACAACAAGAAGTAAAAAAGTGATAGAGAACAAGGAGGAAGCAGGTTAGAGGGAGTCAGCCTTAAGGTTTAGAAGGGATAGATCAGTTGAAAGATTCCTTCAAATCTATCACGAAGGTCCTTGGTATGAGATGACCTTACAATACGTTCAAGATGAGAAGGCTTCTAGGAACTAGACCAAGGGGAACAGGACTTCGACGATGTTTCCAAACGAAGTGGTAGACAAGGCTTCCAGTGCAAAGAGAGTCGCCAAGGCATCATATCCATTTTCAAGATTGAACTCAGTTCCGAGGGGTAGAAGTACTTCCCCCACTAAGAAAGAGTGTTGATGTTTTTCGCTCAAGCAAGTACTTTTGCACAGGACTAAAGGAATTCGGCCTCAACGAAATCAGCCTCCAGAAGAAATTAGCTTGAAGAAAACAACCCAAATACTCAGCCAGCAAAATCGACGTGTGCCCTCCTTGCGTGCCCCTACTGCACACTAGGAAAACTCAGCCCTCCAGCAACTTGGCCTCCTCTGGATCAAATTGATCTCCACCCAACAAGTCAACCCTACAAACTCCTCCACTCAGCCTCCTGGATTCGCCCTCAATCCATTCGCACTTCTCCTTCTCTAGAGGCTTAGTGAGAACATTTGCCACCTGCTCGTCTATATAAATGTACTACAATCTCACAACACATCTCTAAACCCTGTCTCTAATGAAGTGATATCTGATCTTGATGTGCTTGGACCGATCATGAAACACAGGATTCTCTGAGAGCTTAATGCAACTCTGATTATCACTAAGGATCACCGTTGGCAACCATCTTGTGAAGCCCCACTACCTTACAACTCGCCATACTCGTTGCCATGTACTCTACCCCTATTGAATTAAGTGCCACCCACTGTTGTTTCCTACTGAACCATGAGATCATGGTTGATCCCAAGTTGAAACAACATCCAGATGTCGACTTTCTATCCACTACACCTTTTTCCCAATCAGAATCTGTGTACCCCTGCAACTCCACTCCTCCAACTCTAACATATCTCAGTCCAAAGTCTACCATACCTCACAAGGACCTAAGCACATGCTTCGCTGCCACTCAATGAACCTATTGTTAGTCATCGGTATTTTTCACCTGTTGATGATGACTAGTTTCTTAAGCCAAGTTTTCTAGAAGCTGATCTCCAATTTGTCAAATTTGTCATCTAGAAAACACCCCTAAACAATTTTTGTCCTCCTACCTTTTCCAGTCAGCCTATGATGAGAAAAAACCTAGTTGTCAAGTCCTACCTAGTTTCAGTCATATAATCCTGTCCATGAGTTGTCATAGCTAAAGGTTATCTGCTATCATTTACCCTCATTCCCAAGTCATTTGATGCAGGAGCATTAGGCTCGAACCAATATTTTGTATATAGATAGACTTAGGGGGTCTTATATTTTCTTGGTCATGTAATTACTGAATAAATCAAGTGATTTTAGTTTAATGTAGAGAGGTAAATATTGTAACTGTTCGTGGGCATATGAAGAGATTCAGTTTTAATTTCCTTCAGATTTAGTTAAAGTCACAAAATTGGGAATTTGAAGAGTTTGAACAGATAGAGGAATTGAATCGATTCCTTGTAGTTGGTATAAAATTAAGCCTCAAGGGCATTAAGAAGAGAGACCTGCATAGAGAGCTGCGAGTTGTAGGGCTAGCAGAGTAGATTGTCGAAGGCCATTTGATTGGAAATCTGGCCGAGCCAGAAGCTGTAAGTAAATTCATTATATGAATGAGGAATTCAGTTCAGTATTTCAGTGCATTTGTCGAATTAAGTTCTATGTGAAAATGTCTTTAAATCTCTGTGATTAACTGTGGGAATAATCTCTGTAATTAAGTTGAACGATGTCCTGTATAAATGGGCTTCGAACTCAATAAGTAAATGTATGAGAATCTGTGTGAAAGAACCCTGCGCAATGCATAATAGGAATCTCTGTGTGAATGGACCTTGAGTTCCAATAAGAAACTGTATAACCAGCGCGTGTTAAACCCTGTGTTAATGTTAATATGTTGAGTCATTGTGAGAAGCAATGTAATGGTTGCCCAATTATTACTGTGGCAATTTATGTTGAAACCTCAAAAGGGAATTGTGAAAGCAATAACGTTGTGACCCCGAGGGAGAACGCAATTGCGCTAACCTCTGGTTACTAACTGTGTATTGAACCCCTGTTCTGATAAAGTCCGATATCAAATAAAGTTGGAGCCTAACTAAACGTGTTAAGTCTATATCGTATAGGCCAACCCGATGAAAGGATTATACAGGAATTAGTGTATGTGCAAGATACCTGGAACGAGCCTTTAGAAAGTAGTAAAGGCACCGTTGAATATGAAAGCGAGTATCGACTGGGTTGAAGTTCATGTGGACTTGCTGTAGTCCGAATTGAAAATTAAAACTCATGAATTGACTGTTCCAGAGGACGAGAAATGGAGTGACAACACAGAATGGTTCGCAATTCGTAAGGACCGGACATAGAACAAAGAAATCGCGAAGGGATTTCGTAACGCAGAGGAATGTTGTCGAGTGTGAAGCTGCAGGGTCGTCTTTGCCAGCGGAAGTGAGACTACAATGAACGAAGAAATGAATGTGAGCGGAAGTGCACAGTCTTGAATTAAGGTGCGGAATTGCATTAGTTGATAAGTGAATGGAACCTTGAACCAGGAGTAAGCAAAACCACGGAGGTGTTGAAACAGTAACGACGGTTTGAAATTCAACCCAGCGGTTTTTGCGCAAGTTGAATGGTGGAAAGTTGTTTTTATAAAATTAACGCGATATTGCCCATTGACTGACACGTAAGCCAAGGGCGGTTTCACAAAACAGCGAATGTCGCGCGAATTGTGAGCGTTAAAGTTCGAGAACCAAAAAAAATGCGATATTAATTTTTGGACGTCGGATCGTACAACTCAACGCGACAAGATTTCCATCGTCGGATGGAAAGGATACGTTAGCGCGGGCCCCAACTCTAATATATGTTAATGGGTGCTGGGGTATATATGAATTAAGGTTAATATATTGGCTAAACCTTGTTGTTGGTTTATGCACTCAAAGTTAAGCCAAGGTCGATGGCTTTAAAGGGCTGTTGGTAAATGAATATGCGTAACTCAAGCAATGTTAATGTAAGCGCCAGAGGAAGATCCATTGCGGGTTAACTCAGGCCGGGGGAGTTTATTTAATATTCATGATCGTTGGCTAGAGATTGAAAGGTCGAGCAGTTGTAATATTCAAATATCAATCCGAATAAGTACAAGGGACAAGTCCAAGGGTTTTGGGGTTTAATTCCAAAAGTGGCAAAGATTGATTCGAATATATATTAATGAGAGTATGGTAGTCACTATATTTGGGTGTACAAAGCGCGGGAGAAATGTTGATTTATAAGATGGGGCTTTAGCCATAGCATGTGAGGATTTTCTTGTATGGTCTGAACCATTAAATGAAGAAATTCCGCATACGAGGATTAAATTGGGGTGTATTTTATAAACATAAAAGGGATTTAATTTAATATCTCAATCTCAGATTGAAATATTAAAACGCACAGGTATATTTAATTTGCCAGTTCAAGAAATTAGAGAAATGTGAGACTGCTCGTTTGTGGATTTGTTTGGGAAATGAATATTGAATGCAATTGTACACACAGTTAAGGATGAAAGTTTGAAAAAAAAATCGGGACTGTGGGTATTACCCCCATCAAAGGGGTATCATTTCCATCGTCGGATGGAAAGGGTACGTTAGCGCGGGCCCCAACTCTGATATACGCTAATGGGTGCTGGGGTATATATGAATTAAGATTAATATATTCTCTAAACCTTGTTGTTGGTTTATGCACTCAAAGTTAAGCCAAGGTCAATGGCTTTAAAGGGCTATTGGTAAATGAATATGCGTAACTCAAGCAAGGTTAATGTAAGCGCCAAAGGAAGATCCATTGCGAGTTAACTCAGGCCGGGGGAGTTTATTTAATATTCATGATCGTTGGCT
Organism: Pinus albicaulis; assembly: GCA_034641835.2. Classification (NCBI taxonomy): domain Eukaryota; kingdom Viridiplantae; phylum Streptophyta; class Pinopsida; order Pinales; family Pinaceae; genus Pinus; species Pinus albicaulis. Next base: position 170,101,592 of record CM076583.1, read on the forward strand.
AGAGATTGAAAGGTCGAGCAGTTGTAATATTCAAATATCAATCCGAATAAGTAAAAGGGACAAGTCCAAGGGTTTTGGGGTTTAATTCCAAAGTGGCAAAGATTGATTCGAATATATATTAATGAGAGTATGGTAGTCACTATATTTGGGTGTACAAAGCGCGGGTGAAATGTTGATTTATAAGATGGGGCTTTAGCCATAGCGTGTGAGGATTTTCTTGTATGGTCTGAACCATTAAATGAAGAAATTCCGTATACGAGGATTAAATTGGGGTGTATTTTATAAACATAAAAGGGATTTAATTTAATATCTCAATCTCAAATTGAGATATTAAAACGCACAGGTATATTTAATTTGACAGTTCAAGACATTAGAGAAATGTGAGATTGCCCGTTTGTGGATTTGTTTGGGAAATGAATATTGAATGCAATTGTACACACAACTGAGGATGAAAGTTTGAAAAAAAACCGGGACTGTGGGTATTACCCCCATCAAAGTGGTATCAGAGCCAGATTAGAATTAGCTCTTTGAAAGTTTGTTTTTGAAATGCACATGTACTGAAACAGCAGTAATCTGTTTAAGAGAATTGCATGTTTGATTAGATATGCAGTGAAGATCTCCAGAGGTGCAGAATCTGAAGCTGAAGACAGAGAGCCTTGAAGATTGCAGCAGATAGAGATGCAGTGCAGGTGAGAAAAAAGAAGCAAGATCATTCAGGGGTCTTGAGCGGTGAGTTGGTGAGCCTTATTTGAACTCTGGCTTGAAGGTATTGTTTGCAGAGTGCAGAGTGCAAGCAATTGAGGAAGAAATCTCAGTAGAAGTAGATCACAGCCTTGAGAGCAGTGGTAAGAAGAGTCCAGCAAGGGATTCTGAGTGAAGAATGAGTGTGGCAGAACCTGAAAGATTCCCAACTAAGGTTGGATGAAAGAAGAACAGAGGTGTTCTTGAGAGAAGTTGCAGAGTGAAGCCTAGAGAGCAGAAGAGAGTGCTCAGAAGGTTCCAGCAAAGAGGGGACCAGTACTTGCCAAAAGCCGGATCCAGAGGAAGGGATTGGTGAGGTAAGTTGCAGCAAGAGAGCTTGTTGTTGCAGAGGCTTGGTGCAGCTTGTGAGTGAAGAACTCATGGAAGCGAGAATGGCTACTGATAGCCACAGCAGAGATTGCAGAGGTTTTGAGAGAGGCCACAACAGAAGAGTGAGGGAAGATGCCAAAGCAATTGGCATGAGGAAGAGACTCACTGATGAAGAATATTGGAAAGAGATAGCTTAGATCAGTAAGCAGCTTATTGAACTGGAGAAGATGATAGAGGAAAGCCAGAGAGTTGGGTGGCTCATGAAGAAGAAGGTTGTTGAAATTTGGTACCGGAGGACAGGTGGTTCCCTAAGGCTTTGATCTTTGGCCTAGGGAAAAGTGTCCAAAAGAATTTAATTTTTCTCCTAAAGTAACTTTATAAATTTGTATAAAGTTAAATCTAATTTAAAAGTGACTTAAGTGATAAAGTTACTAAAGTGACTTTATAAAGTTATAAAGTCAAATCTAATTTTAAAGTGACTTTAAGTGATAAAGTTACTAAAGTTAAAGTGACTTTAAATAAAGTCAATGTAAAATTAGAAATGAAAAAGTGACTTTAGAAATAAAAGACTAAGTGGGTCTTTATTAAAGTGAGGTGAATTAAAAAATAGAAAGTGAGATTTAAATGAGCATTTAATCTCAGCCCTAGATCTCAAGCTATTTCAGCCATTGGATTTAGGGATTCCCCAAAAGTCACTTAGGGTTAGGTTAAAGGAGGAAAAGGAGGAAAAGGTCATTCATTCTTTCATGAGTAGATTGGGAGAAGGAGAGCAAGAGAGCAAGGGAGATTTCTGGGCAGTGAGGAGAAGGAGGCAGCAGCTTGGCACGCATTCCAAGGCAGCATTTCAGCAGACAAGTGCAGCAGATTTAGCAAACAGCAGGCTGATTTTTGCACGGTTTCCTAGGCAGGGAGGCCGTACAGCAAGGCCGTACAACAGCCGTACAGCAGTATTTGGCACAGAAATCGAGGCAGCTAGTGGCTGTACCGTACAGCAGAGTTTTGCTGCATTTTTGGCACGAATTTCGAGGTCCGTACAGCAGCATTTATTGCTGTTTTGGCACAGATTTCAAGGTGGCCGTACAGCTGCATTTATTGCAGATTTCTGGGCATGCAAATCGAGAAATCCGTACAGCATTTATTGCTGTTCCTGTTTTGCTGTTTGCACGTTTTCCGAGGCGGTGGTTAAGCACGGAAAGAGATAAGTTGTAAAAGTTTACTTGCTGATTTTTTGCTGAATATTTCTCTCACTGTAAAAAGCATTTTTCAGAAATAAGAAGGAGCTCTCAAACTGGTTTTCCCCAAGAGTTGTAGGGGGTTTTTCCAGGGTCACCTTGACCAAAAATACTGAGTTATGATGTGTTGAATGACTGTTTGTTACTGCTGTTATTTTATTTCTGCATTTACAGCATTCTGAAAAAATTTCCAGAATTTGTGTTTTCAGCAAAATTTATTTTCCAGTTATTAAATGTATGGATATGGGAAAGGGCATTTAATTATTTTGGAGTAATAAGGTGAAAACTGAAAACCGGGGTGGGAAACAGAATTTTCTACAAAGGTAAAGTGGCAGAGGCCACAAAGGAAGAAGGAGCAAATGATAAATGCTATATAGGAAGAAGAAATGCTCAGAATGATTGAGTATTTGGAGAAGAACTTGAAGACTGAAGCTTCAAGTGGGACCAACGGGTCCAAGAGCCTTACATCTGACATATTTCGTATGTTTGCAGGAAAGTCATATGGAGATGAGCAAACTGCTGATGTTGTCCCTGAAAAGGAAAATAGAGCAGCTACATGTTTTGAAGATGTCCATGGACAGTTGGAGAAAGAATCTGCCTTCCAACATATTGGAAGCAGAGGAGATTTAGTTTATGATATTGGCCAGAAGCTGGAAGTTGAACAGCTTGAAGAATTTGAAGCAGAGACCATTGAAGAATCTCTGAAGCATATGGAAGACTTGGAACAGCAAGAAGATTTGATGATCAAATCATCAAATGAGACCATGGGGTCTTATGTTTTTAAAACTGACAAGTTGTGTGTGAATGCAGGTGTTAATAAAGACAGTTCATATGATGGAACTATGACAAATGAAGCTGACTGTTGCCAAGCAAGATATGATGAGTATCTTTCAGATGAAGATCAGATTGTGTTAGTGCAGCAGAAGGAATTCATTAATTCCTTATTTTATAGAGGAGATTGTTTCAATGAAGCTGGTGAAGATAAATTTGTCATTAATGCTGATAATGACAAACTGCTTTTGATAAATGGCCAAGTAAGGAGTAATGGACAAATAGCTGAAGTTTTTGCAGAGATGGGAAATCAGAACTCCATTCTGATGAAGGCTGAGGAGATGCCAAGAGTGTGGCATGAATTGAGTACTCCAGAGCAGAGGACAGAAGTACAGAAAGAGGGAGTTCAGATTGTAAGGGCGGAGATGATTGGAGATGAGAAAGTTCATTTTTATGAACTAGTGCAGAGAGGCACCCTTGAAGAGGATGGTGCGGAAGAGAGACTAACTAATAGTCTCAAGAAATGTTTGAAAATTTGGAATCAGCATTCTGATGTGCTGATTGAGAAGGAAAGAAAGTTGGGACAGCATACTGAGATGCTGACAAAAGAGAGAAAGGCTCTGAGGCCTTATGAATTTTGTTTTGACAACTGGTTGATGAATGCAGATCTTGTTGATGTTAGGTTGGCAGCATGGAGCAGTCCATTCAAAGAGAAGAAGAATTCTATGGGAGATTTTAACCCATGGAATGGAGAAGTTGAGCTGCTGGAGAATATGATGGATCAGCTGAATCCTGTACAAGAGAGAGAACCTCAATTTCAGAATTGGGGCTTGCAGCATGAGAAAATACAGAGGAATAAAGTCAGGAAAGATTTTCTGAGTCTTGGGAAAGAGTTAGAGCTGCAAAAAGAGAAGATGGTGATTGAGTCATCAATTAAGACCACTAGGTCTTGTGATTTGAAAGTTGACAAATGGGTTGTGTTAACAGGCATGGCAAAAAGAAATCCATCTTTTGGAGTTGTTTTGAAGGATGATGAGCTGTTGCAGAATGAAGGTGAGCAGCCTAAAGAAGATGAGACAGTTATGTCTCATGTGCAGAAATTTGCCGCTATTGGTAGCAGAGAAGAATTGGCTTGTTCGAATAGCCAAGAGAAGGTTAAAGAGAAGGCCGTATGGCAGAATTTTGGGGCTGCTACAGCAGTAGAAAATCAGAGTTTTACTCTGATAGAAGATGAAAATGCAGCACTTAAAGAGCTTGAAGTAATGCAGGAAAAAGGAAGGCAATCGCTGAAGATTGCCCAGGAAGAAGAAGAAGAACATGCTAAACTGAAATTTCAGCATGCTGACAATGGGAGGCAAGCACAAAACAAGTGGCTGGAATATTTATTGAAGACATTCAGAAAAGAAGGTGAAATGGCAGAGCAGCAGCTGATTGAAGTGTTGCTGGGAGTAATGCTGGAGCAACAAACTGAAGTGTTGCCAGAAGAGGAGCAAACACAAAGATTGTATGAGTTTGATGTTTGTTTTGTGACTGCAAATGCTGAAAGAAGGGCTAAAGGATGTTTAGTCCGAAAGAACAGAAGAAATGAGGATGATGACTGGCAATTTAAATGCCAGTCTGAAAATTTGCTTAAGTCAGAAAAAGGGGAAATTGTCACATTTGAAAATCAAGAAGAATTTTTCTGTAGCAGAAGAAAAGAGGGTATGGATGATTGGGAGGCAGTAAGAAGGGCTACAGACACAGCTTGAATTCAGCAATCAAGGAGGAACAGTACCCAGCAGTCAGAAGAAAGATTTGACAGAGAAATTGAAATTATGAAAAAACTGATGATGAAGGTGACTGAGAAGAAGACCGCAGCAAAGAAACAAAGAAGTAGCAGCAAAAGAAAACCAGAAATAGGACATAAAAGTGCAGCGAGTGGAAAGTTGCAACACAAAGTATGGAAGCCAGGAGGAATGCCAAAGAAGAACAGTGCAACAAATGACCAGTTGCAGAACAAAGTATGGGATCCTGGCAGATAAAGATGAAGCACATGATCAGGAGATCATGAACTGTTTTAACCTGGGGAGTCTGATGCAGGAGCATTAGGCTCGAACCAATATTTTGTATATAGATAGACTTAGGGGGTCTTATATTTTCTTGGTCATGTAATTACTGAATAAATCGAGTGATTTTAGTTTAATGTAGAGAGGATTCGTGGGCATATGAAGAGATTCAGTTTTAATTTCCTTCAGATTTAGTTAAAGTCACAAAATTGGGAATTTGAAGAGTTTGAACAGTTAGAGGAATTGAATCGATTCCTTGTAGTTGGTATAAAATTAAGCCTTAAGGGCATCAGGAAGAGAGACCTGCATAGAGAGCTGCATAAAGTTGTAGGGCTGGCAGAGTAGATTGTCGAAGGCCATTTGATTGGAAATCTGGCCGAGCCGGAAGCTGTAAGTAAATTCATTATATGAATGAGGAATTCAGTTCAATATTTCAGTGCATTTGTCGAATTAAGTTCTGTGTGAAAATGTCTTTAAATCTCTGTGATTAACTGTGGGAATAATCTCTGTAATTAAGTTGAACAATGTCCTTTATAAATGGGCTTCGAACTCAATAAGTAAATGTATGAGAATCCATGTGAAAGAACCCTGCGCAATGCATAATAGGAATCTTTGTGTGAATGGGCCTTGAGTTCCAATAAGAAACTGTATAACTAGCGCGTGTTAAACCCTGTGTTAATGTTAATATGTTGAGTCATTGCGAGAAGCAATGTAATGGTTGCCCAATTATTACTGTGGCAGTTTATGTTGAAACCTCAAAAGGGAATTGTGAAAGCAATAACGTTGTGACCCTGAGGGAGAACACAATTGCGCTAACCTCTGGTTACTAACTGTGTATTGAACCCCTGTTCTAATAAAGTCCGATATCAAATAAAGTTGGAGCCTAACTAAACGTGTTAAGTCTATATCGTATAGGCCAACCCGATGAAAGGATTATACAGGAATTAGTGTATGTGCAAGATACCTGGAACGAGCCTTTAGAAAGTAGTAAAGGCGCCATTGAATATGAAAGCGAGTATCGACTGGGTTGAAGTCCATGTGGACTTGTTGTAGTCCGAATTGAAAATTAAAACTCATGAATTGACTGTTCCAGAGGACGAGAAATGGAGTGCCAACACAGAATGGTTCGCCATTCGTAAGGACCGGACGTAGAACAAAGAAATCGCGAAGGGATTTCATAACACAGAGGAATGTTGTCAAGTGTGAAGCTGCAGGGTTGTCTTTGCCAGCAGAAGTGAGACTCAACGAACGAAGAAATGAATGTGAGCGGAAGCGCACAGTCCTGAATTACGGTGCGGAATTGCATTAGTTGATGAGTGAATGGAACCTTGAACCAGGAGTAAGCGGAACCACGGAGGCGCTGAAACAGTAACGACGGTTTGGAATTCAACCCAGTGGTTTTCGCGCAAGTTGAATGGTGGAAAGCTGTTTTTATAAAATTAACGCGATATTGCCCATTGACTGGCACGTAAGCCAAGGGCGGTTTCACAAAACAGCGAATGTCGCGCGAATTGTAAGTGTTAAAGTTCGAGAACCAAAAAAAATGCGATATTAATTTTTGGAGGTCGGATCGTCCAACTCAACGCGACGAGATTTCCATCGTCGGATGGAAAGGGTTCGTTAGCGTGGGCCCCAACTCTGATATACGTTAATGGGTGCTGGGGTATATATGAATATATCGGCTAAACCTTGTTGTTGGTTTATGCACTCAAAGTTAAGCCAAGGTCAATGGCTTTAAAGGGCTGTTGGTAAATGAATATGCGTAACTCTAGCAATGTTAATGTAAGCGCCAAAGGAAGATCCATTGCGGGTTAACTCAGGCCAGGGGAGTTTATTTAATATTCATGATCGTTAGCTAGAGATTGAAAGGTCGAGCAGTTGTAATATTCAAATATCAATCCGAATAAGTACAAGGGACAAGTCCAAGGGCTTTTAGGTTTAATTCCAAAGTGGCAAAGATTGATTCGAATATATATTAATGAGAGTATGGTAGTCACTATATTTGGGTGTACAAAGCGCGGGTGAAATGTTGATTTATAATATGGGGCTTTAGCCATAGCATGTGAGGATTTTCTTGTATGGTCTGAACCATTAAATGAAGAAATTCTGCATACGAGGATTAAATTGGGGTGTATTTTATAAACATAAAAGGGATTTAATTTAATATCTCAATCTCAGATTGAGATATTAAAACGCACAGGTATATTTAATTTTCCAGTTCAAGAAATTAGAGAAATGTGAGATTGCCCGTTTGTGGATTTGTTTGGGAAATGAATATTGAATGCAATTGCACACACAGCTGAGGATGAAAGTTTGAAAAAAAACCAGGACTGTGGGTATTACCCCCATCATCATTCATTATCCAAATGTTGATAAAAGGTCAGCCACCCTATCTCTGGTCATATGTCATTTTGAGATCTAATCATACCAAAGAAAATACTCAAAATCTGTCAAGATCGCCCCTAAGTTAGGTAGTGGCGCTTTAGGGAATCCCTTCCTTGGCAAAAACATACTGAACCAGAAGCCTTTGTTCAATACCAGCCAGCCCTGAATTAGCGCTTAATCTACAAAAACAAATCCTGATACAACCATAGGTCGCGCCACTAAGATGTCTTTTTGTCTCAGTCCGGAAGAAATTCTGCAAAGATCCAATACAGAAAGAGATAAGTATGATCATTGTCTAAAGGAACATGCTTAAGGTCAAACAAAATCTCCATCAGATCACAAGGAAGTTCTTCAGAGTTCAAAGTCATTGTCTGTTACATCTCTGCAGGGGTGTGATTGCATCAATGATCCATGTGTAAAGGAAGCAAAAGAACAAAGTCAAAGAAATCCTGCATGGTGAACTAGCTTGTCCTCAGTAAAAAGTGAAATACAGTAAGTGAGGAGCTACAAATGGGTGTGGTCTAAAAATCCAGAGTTATCTAAAAAGCAGAGAACAGCCTCCAAATCATGTAAAGGCAACGCTAATGTTTGGCTGATCAGCAGTATTCTCAGCACCTCCTCCAAAGGGAAATTTCAACTGGCATCTGCAAACACAATCAAGAGAAGTCAGTCAACTATGTCTAGCAAGCAAATACTCTGCATACACAAGCCATGTGATTTCTAGTCTAAGGGTTCACAAAGATCTTTTCCAAAGAAAACATATCTCAGAACACCTCTCATAGAGCAGATTATTGCCTATTTGACATGACACTAAGCAGAAACATGTGATTTGAAGAAAGGTAATACATTTTGGAAATAGATAAAATATCTTATCTACAGTGCTGACCTCCTTCATTAAAGCAGATGGTTAAGAGCACAGTAAAAACCTCCTCCTTTAGAAGAGCAGATGGTTAAAAGGCACAAGTGTAACCTCCTTCATTCAAAAAGCAGAGGGTTAAGGTGCCAAAGTGTTTTCAAAAGTTGTGAGTCACCTCCTTCCAAGAGATGGGCAAAAGAGACATCAACATGTTTTTCATATGGTTTTTGAGGAATTTCCTTTTGAAGGACATGTTGACAAACAGTGATAAAACCATAAGGGATCATAGGTTAAAAAACCTATTTTCCATCAAGCAAAAGGATGGCATTCGAAGTATTAAATGATCTTTTTTTCCCTCTGTTTACAAAGGTCTCCTTCAAACTGTAATTGAGAGTGAAACTTTGGCCAAAGACCTTCATCTAAATAACCAAAGAAAGAAAGCGCTGGCTGGGGTTGACAGTAGTTCTTGCATATGTATACAAAAGGGACAGCAAAGATTAGAATAAGTCATAATTGTCAAGTTACATTAGTGTTTCAGGGGTCATTTCCTTAATAAAAAGCAGTGAGAAAGATCTTGTTTTAAAGGAGGCCTCCTTACTTCAAAAAGTCATGGATATGAGTGTTTTCAAAGGAGATGGCCATAGCATTATTTCTATGAGTCTTTTTCAAATAAAAGGTCTTTATGGTACTTTAAAAAGTAAGATAATATTGAAGGCAGTGATTGATGTTTTTATATAACAAAGAACCTTTTCAAAAGGCATCAAAACCCTTCCAAACTAGCTGCAAAAGTATTTGAGCTTTTTCGAATTTTAAAGGAGGGAAGAGCCTTTAAAAGGGCCCATTAGCAAATTTCAAAACCCAAAACGAACATTCCTTAGCTCCTCCACTGAAGAAGGAAGTGCTTTTTGAGCGATTTTGAAGTTTTCAGAGCTTGAACTCTGCGTGGCGCGCTTGTAGGCACCTGAACACAGGGTTTGAACGGAGGCGCGGCGCGCCTGTAGCTGCGCGCGGCACGTCTGTGCCTGCGGTCACCGAGCGCCCAAAGTCGACCCAACACCATTCTGCACGGCGCTCTCTCCTATAAACGGCCCGCTCATCCACCAGTCTTCAAAAAACTCCTTTGAACACTGCTCAAACGATCAACAAAGTCCACAAACTCATTTTCAAGGTATTTCTTCACTTCTTGGTCAAATTTGGAGTTAAAGAAGAGTCTTCTTGCTGTGATTTCATAAAATGAACTGTGGTTAAAGGGAAGGGGGTCAAATATGCAAATTTAAAGGGGTCACTCCACAAGAAAAAGACTGTTTTTGTTTTAAAGAGAGGAAACAACATCTGAGAAGGGAAATTTATTCAAAGGCAAACTACAGTGCTTTTTCTAAAGGGCAGAGTCCTTTGTTTTAAATCAGTCCCTTAAGATAGCAAGTTCAGAAGACCTTTTTCTTGTTTCAAATAAACTACAAAAGACAGTGATCTAAGGAGAGACAGAGTTCTTTAGGAGGTTTATTATTCACATAAAAGAGGGCAGTCTTATTCCAAAGCAGAACACAGTATTTTCAAGAGAATACAATCTATGCTTTAAAACAGTGACTTGAAACAATGCTACCCAAAGAGACATTGTTTTTCAAAGGGACATCTTTTTCTTGTTTGAACTTCAGAACACAGTCAGTTGAAGAAAGGGGGTTCATACATTCAAAAACAAAGGGAGCTATCTTTTGTTATGGATAGACACTAGACATCACAGGAGGATAGTTTTATTTCAAAAGCAAAAACACAGTGTTTGCTAAGGATACAGTCCGTGTTCCAAAACAGCGCCTTAAAAAGCAGCTATACCTAAAGTGACAGTGTTTTTCAAAGGGAGCCTCTTTCTTGTTTAAAATAAAGTAAACAGTGATTTGAGGAGAAAGGTTTCATACAGTGAAAATCAAAAGAGTTGTCTCATTTGAACAAATTGATGGGCTAACTAAAAACAGACTTGGTTTTTCTCAAGGGTAAAGGGCGTGTTGTTTGAAGATTGATCACAGTGAACATTTGAGACACTTTGCCTTGGAGAATCAGCGAAAAATCTCAGAAACAAAATGCCTCCCAAGCAAGATAGCAGAAGTGGTCCTCACAAGAGGTATGAACCTTTTTCAACTTAGGAAGTGAATGCCTATCCTTCAGTGCTTTTTAACTTTCATGAAGTAAGATGTTTGGAGTTTTGTCAAAAGGTTCAAGAGGTGAAAAGTTACCTTCCCTTGACACATCTATTTGCTTTAAGGCTGCGAGGGAAGCATGTTCATCTAGCAGGCTTAGACTTCAAGCTTTCTCCTAGATCTATTTCCAGAGCTACCAAAATTCCATATGTCGGAGAAAAATGGTTTAAGCAGAGCTACCTAGACTCGGATAAATATAAACCCTTCTTGAAACCAGAACATCGGAACGCATGCCCATCTATTTTTCCTTTTTCATATTTGCTGAACAGCTATGCTCCTCTCATGAAGACAATCATGAAATATTTCACTTGCGAAGAGAGGTTTTCCCGGGTTTATGCTTACCATATCAGGCTACTCACACACTTCACAAGAACCCAATTGCTAAACCTACCATTTTTCCTCTATAGAAGTATTGAAAAAATGGCTTCTACTATTCAAAAGAAGCCTTCCTCTCAGCAACAAGCTTGTCTTTTCTATCATTCCTTTATCAAGATTGTCATTTTCCATCAACTTGAGAAAAAGGGAATTTCTTGGGACACTTTCATTTCACATCCCGATTTCGCCACTGCTTCTTCATCCCATGCATCTCCTTCACCATCCACTCATCATCTTTCTCCTTCTTCTAGTAAACCCACTCCTAAGAAGAAAAAATCTCCTATGACTGATCAAGAAGAAGAGCATAGTGAAGAAGAACAGCACAGTGATGAAGAAGAGCGGCACAGTGAGGAAGAGCAGCACAATGATGAAAAAGAGCATAGTGATAAAGAGCAAAACAGTAAAGAGGATCAAACTGAAAGGAAGCAAAGTGAAGAAGAGCACAATGAAGAAGAACACAATAACAAAGAGAAAAATAGTGAAGAGGGGAATGATGAAGAAATGGAACAGTTTGATGAGGAACACAACAATCACAAAGAGGAAAATATTGGTAGCCCATACAGCAGCAAGGATGATGATGGGAGTAGCAAAGGCAAAAACCAAATAGAGCATGTGCTAGCTGCCTCTCCTAGGCAAGGGGCCATGTTTTCTTCTCCAAAAGTAACCAAGCCCCGAACATCAAGAAAGAAAGTGGCTCAAATTGTAACTCCAAATGTTACTAGAGCACTCCGAAGCAAAGAGAAGTTGCCCAAACAATCCATTGTTGAATTACCAAAGAGGAGGAGGACCAAGAAGGCCATCCAAAGCAAGGGAAAAGAGGAGTAGGAAAGTAGCCATGAGAAAGAGAGGGACTTTGACATAATTCAGATAAACAGTGATGACAGTGACAATGAGGCCAGAATTTTAGAGTCTCTCTTGCTAAATAGAGAAGAACAAATTCATGATCTAAGAGCAAATCTAGAGAGGTCTAAAAACCTCATTCATTTTCTGCAAACACAAAACAAGCAAATGAGTGTCCACATGGCAGTTTATGAGACACGGGCTATCAAGTATCAAAAAGAAGCCTCCAAAGCGCAAATTAAGTTGGAAGAACTCATGGGCGATTTCAATGATAGTGAAAAAGAAGATCAGCCAAGAAGGAAGAGGCCAAGGACTATGGAGCTCAAAAGAGCTTTGGAGAAGCAAAAAGAGGAAGAGGCTGCCATTTTCCAATCTTTTCCTCTTACTACTTTATTCACCCAAGAGATACAAAACAATAGAGAAGCATGGCTTGAAAGGGTTAATGAACACTTGGAGAATAAGTTGGAAAAGGCCAATAGAGACTTGAACCTTCAAAGAAAAATGACCGAGCACTATAAGAAGCTTAATCAATTTGCCCAAAGCAAATTGAAGGCTACACAAGAAAAGCTCAAGGAGGCTTGAAAGAGGTGCCCGGCACAAAAAGTAAAGAAAGGCATATCAAGGCTTGAAATTTTGGCCTCCGTTTCTCAGCATGCTTCTGAAAACCCATGAGGGTCATGCTCACCAAAATTGGACATAATTCGACAAGTTTTGGTTTTTTGACATTTTTGGGCTTTTTGCAAAAAATCATGGGCATCGCCATTTTTGTTTGAAGCATCCTCAAAGGATGAAAACGGTATCATTGGATGCCATAATTTCAGGGGCATCTACTCAGCAAATTTCAGATCAATTGAAGATGTTTTGGTCCCCCAAAGTGGCAAAAAACAATCACTTTTTCAACACTCTGCCCCGCATATCAGCAAAGGCTAATTTTTGGGTTTTTCCACACAAGTGAGATTTTCACAGGTTTCCAGTGATCAGTATGGAAAAAACAAAGTATTTTCAGAAACTAGACATTCAGGGCTTTCCAACGAGCCATCACGGGCCTCGTTTCGACATCAAGAAGGCCTCCAAAAGTTGCCCACAGGACAGGGGATTTTCTGATGCTATATTTCTAAAGTATTTTTGTAAAAAATGTAGTTTTCTGAAGTGGCTTTTCCAAATGTGCGTTTAGCCTTTTTTGGCCATTGTAAGTTGGGAAAAGTCAATTTAATTTCTTTTTTTAGCATTTTTAGGATATTTTTATAGATATTTTGTGCCTTGGGCTTTGCAAAACCTCAAGGACAAAATTAGATATTTTTGATATGCCAATGAGCTTGCTAGTTGCACTAGGAGGTTCTCCTTCATCTCCTATATATTCCAAGAGACTTCATTGCAAACGAAGTTGAACTTGATGATATAGAGCAATATATGGTTATACAGGCTTGGAAAAAATACTTGTCTCGTGCATTGGATAGTTTCTTGAGTGTTTTGGATGATGAAAGAAGACTGTTGTTGGATTCCTTGACTTGGTAAAATGGTATAGTGTTCCTCTCCGTTATGTTTCCTTAGTTTTCATACATATTTCATGCTCTTTTCTTGCTATAAGACAGTAGAGAATAGATTTGAGACATGCCCTTGGAGGCACTTCAGATTTCCTGTTTCATTATAGCTTCTATGTTTTCTTCCTTCTTAGTCATATCAAAGAATTCTTAATTTCTCTTTGATCACTGAAGAAACTGTTTGCTTGTTTCATTTATGGTTGTTATACATGCTAAGCATGATTCACGGTACGCCCTGCTTACTCATGGCTAGTCAAAACTTCCACCTCTGAAACCTTTCTTTGAATGTTTGATTGTCCTAGTTGAACCAAAGAGGTCTTGTATCGATCTTGCCCTTTGTCTAAAACTCTGCAATCTTAGTTCAAAGTGCCCGATAGCTCAAAATACTATGTCTAGGAGTTTCCTCTTAGTAGCTTGAGTTATTTGTTTGTCTTAATTGTTTTTCCTCAAAGTCTGATAGCAATTTCCTAGAGTTAGAGAGTCATATATCTCTATGTATTGCTTGAATGTTTATTTCTATGCATTTATCAGTTTGTAGTTACATTTATCATGATTAATGGTTAGCCCTACCATATAAATGTCTCCTATTAAACTATTTATGTTTGAAAGCCTTTGTCCTTCACAAACTTAGTGTCCATCTCACTTCATTTTACCTAGAGATCCATTTTACCTTGATCAAATCGGCCCTTCAACATGCCTTGTATCACCATCTGAGGCCTTCTCGACCTTTTCGACCCCATAGCCCAGTTGATCTAACAATCTTTTTATCTATTTAGTCTTTGATCAGTTCCTCCCTCAAAAACCTAAAAACAAAACCAAAAACCTACTTCACAACTAGCCTTAAATCAAAAACACAAGAAGCAAACAACTACACATCCCTTACACAAATAGAGAGAGCCCTCTCTGAGTCCAGGAAGGCTAGGTCCTTGGGCTCCAAAGTTGGTTTGATGTTACCCTGTCACTTGGCTTGCCAATCAGCCAAATCATGGGACCCTAACATAATGGCGATCACGGTGGGACTCTGAGTTAGTGACAATCTAAGTACACCTTAGGACTCCAGAAATCCCTTATCTTCAAGAATATCTAGTGAATTAGCCACCTCATCGCCACACTAACATAATGGCGATCACGGTGGGATTCACTGAATACATAACAGTCTAGCAAACTCTTGTAGATTCATTAGTCTTTCAAAATTCAAAACAGGCAAGCAGTCCATAAAATCATTTAGAGTAAACTCTTTTTGCTTCGCCACCCTAGCAAAGTGATGAATCAGGTTTAGAACACTCTAATAAACCATACGCTGCACATAAAAACTCAGAGAACCCCAAAAAAACATCCCCAGATTGGCTTTTCCTAGTTATTGGTGGTGGACCATAAGTACATCTCTATAAAAACAACCAAAAATCCACCTGGCGACTCCACTAGCCTCCAGTAGGCCTAAAACACCATAAAAACCAAAAATTTCATAAACCATATTATCTGTTGACTCATCTTTCCCAAAACTCAAAGTTCATGGTGCAACCTCTGTAATCAGTGACAAACTAAGTATAACTTAGCGATTCAGAAAACTTCACCTAAACATAGGAAATAAACAGAATAAGCTTGCAAATAGAACCATTAGCTTTTCCAAACAGTCTAGCAAACTGTTGAAACTAAGTGTTAAGTTTTTCTTGCAAGTCTCTACCTCAAAGTTTGCTTGAAAACTTTTTTCCCAAAAAGCATCTTTGACAGTATTGGTAGTGGACCATAGATCTCAAAGAAATCCACCTAGCGACTCCACTAGCCTTCATTTTTGTTTTGACCATTCTTCACATTAGCGAAACCCCTAGAGAGGCCATCCATCCAAAAATAATCACAACTATCATCCTCTCTAAACTCTGATTTTGAAATCTGGCTTCACGAAGAATCAATACCAGATCTCATCCAGACCCAAATCCCCCTATCATAGTTGATAACCCAGAGAAGATTTTGTGGCAAACTTCCGAAACTGGTAACTTAGCTACCGATAGGTCCATCCGTAAAGCAAGCTCTGTACCTGAACATCTCACATCCTTTCAGGATTCTCAGTTTGACTTAAAATCAGCAAAAACCCTTTTTAGAAGCTAGTCACAAAGTAAAATCAACTTTGACGATCTTGAGCCCTTAGATTTGCAACAGAGTCCTAGTAGAGAAGTCTCACCTACTACACCTCCTGTCTTTCAGCTTCTCCACCACTTTGGCTCTTACCACCCCAGATCTGCTCAAAACCAGTTCACAAGTCCGAGTACCTCCACCACAACCACTCCGACCACCACTGTTCAAATCACCTCATCTCATCCCACAAACCCTCATACTGTAAATCAACCCTTAACTCTCGTCATGGCAGCCTGGTATGCACCCTTGGTGTTGCCACAGCCTTTGGCACCTTTACAACATGACTACCAATCCAAAATCCCGCACTTCACCGAAGTTGAGGCTACTACCGCCCAACAACATGTAGATAGAATTAGCAATGCCTTTGAATACATGGAAATAGAAGACGAGACCATAAGAATGAGGATGTTCGCCCAAAGCCTGGGCGGAGAACCCAAGAAATGGTTTAAGAGCTTAACTCCAAACAGTATACACAATCTCCCAGCACTCTACCAAACTTTCATAAATCGGTGGAAAATCAGAAAAAACCCCATTCAAATCCTTTCTGAGTATAACAATCTAAAAAGGGATAATGGGGAAAGTGTCCGGGACTACTGCACTAGGTTCAACAGTGTTTATAACGCCCTCCCGCCTCACTTCAAACCTCCACTTGGCTCAGCCTTAGCAAAGTTTCCCGAAGGCTTCGACCCAGACATGACTTATCAACTAAGAGACAAGAACCCCGCAACCTTAGAGGAAATGCAAAAAGTGGCTATGAGTGCAGAAGCCAGCTTAGCTGAAAAAAGAGCTAGGACCAGATCAGAGAAGAAAGTCACATACCGAGATGAGGTCACCCCTTCAGTCTCTTCCTCAGATCCTAGAATAGATGACTTGGTTAGATCCATGGCGAAAATATGAGAAAAGATAAGTGAAGGGGCACCTCTTAGGGACAACCAGCCAAACCCTCAAAACAGGAACCAGAACCAAAACTTTAGGAGAGACCAACCTCAAAATAAACCAATGGAAAATGACCAACAAATCAGGCCACCCTTCAATGAAAACTATGTTGATGAGGAAGAGAGAGATACAGAACCAATTGATGAAAGTCATCTAAACATAATAGGTTCTGATAACAAGGGTGAAGTTTTCCTCACATAAGAAGAACAAGTTTTCTTCTACTCGAATCAAAATGAAACCAACTATGAGAACCCCGAAGATCCTGCCATAGGATTTCAGAATGCCATAATAGAAGCTCATAGGCAGTATGATCTTAGGAGTAGAAAAAACCAGAACAAATCCAAGAAAAATAGCTCAGACACCGCTGTTACTAAAACCCCTGATACCATTCTTAAAAGAGCAGTGGATGGTAACAAAATCATGGCCAAGAAAACTGACCAAAACAAAGATAAAGCTATTCAGACAAGCCTTGGCCCAGATTAACCTAGTACCTCTACTAAGATCCCTGAGATGGCTTTGTTGAACAAAATCCCGAACCAAAGTCAGCAAATTAAGAACATAGAGAAAGTTATGGCTGAAAAAACTGAAGCAAATCTATCTAAACTACAAGCACCCTTCAGTTTTGAAGGGGAAATCGCCAAAATAAAGATCACCATGCCTCTCACTGAACTTCTCGCCCAAAGCTCTTACAAATCCCAAGTGCTAAAGGTCCTGAACATAGGAAATGATGCAGACACCCTACATCTAGCTGATGATACCCCTGAAGTGTTGTTTGGTCCAAAAATAGAAGGGAAATTTCAAGAAGGAACCACTCTTCCCTTTTACATCAGTCTAAATATACATGACCAAATCCTACACAATGCCATGCTAGATTCCGGGGCCTCGCATAATCTCATGCCCAAAGTTGTGATGGAAAGATTAGGCCTAGAAATAACAAAACCTTATAAAGACTTATATTCATTTGATTCAAGCAGAGTCAAGTGTCTAGGCTTAATCAAAGATCTTTGTTTCAGTTTGGCCGAAATACCTGCAAAACCCCTGATCATGGACATAGTGGTAGCAGACATCCCTCCCAAGTACGGAATGCTTTTATCCAGAACTTGGGGGGCCAAGCTTCAAGGAAATATTCAACTTGATATGTCCTATGCCACTATTCCCGTGTTTAACCAAACTAGAATACTCTATCGGGAATCACACATGAAATATATGGTCAGCAGCCAAGAAAGGCCAGATAACATCCCGATGTACTCCTTGCATTCAGATCTGAATTCTTTCATTTTACACACTGACGAAGACATTGAGGAACAGTTAGGAGAATTTGAAACAAATTTAGGCGCACCACATCAGCCACCCCAGGTTCTCTATGATGAGCTGGACACTCAAAATTATCATGACCCTGAGCAGTTATGTCTTGAGGAAAGAGAATTCGATTCTCTTGAAACAAAAATAGAGCAGGAAGCACAAAACATTATATACCACCAAGCAAATTGCTCAAACCATAGACAAACATCAGGAGACTTTTTCAGAACAGAGGCATTAGAAGACTTGCATATTACAAACCTCTTTGGAAATCAAGGGCAGGGGAGCTTAATGTTCTTACCATACCTAAAAGATATACCATCTCATAACTCTACCTCCTCAAATGAAACCTTGACTATAGCCACAACAGCTAAAGATCCAGGAAAAATGTCTAATAAACTTAATATGAAGGGATATGATGACTGCAGTCCAAATATACTTGAGTTGTTTGAATTAGATAACATTTTATCACTCCACCAAAGACTTAGAACTGCTAGAATTTGCAAAATTGTTCAAGATACTACTACATGTAGGGAAAACAGTGAGAAGCACTATGACACTGCCATCACTTCAAGAAACAGCTTCGACAAAAGAAAATACAAAAATCTTGACCAAACATTAATAATCAAAAACAAGATAGCTGGACATAGGATCTGTGTTGATTTTAGAAACACAAATACACACCCTTGGGACAGAAATTATATCCTTCCTACCCAAGACCATACTATACAAATGATAGGTGCTTCTAATCATGTGTCTTTACAAAATGATGTTTCAGGGTATCGCCAAATAATTCCTTTGCAAAGCGAACAGCTCAAAGAATTTTTCAAGTATGCTGGAAGTAGTTCCATCTTCAAACCCAGAATTGAAAAACCACCAGACACCAAAAACATGCTCCTAAAAGCCATGTTTCAAGTACTAAATTTTTGCATTCTGATGTACCTTGATGATGTCATCATATACTTCAAAAATGACAAAGAATATCTACATTACTTGAAAAATATGTACAGCAAAAGAAGAAGTGGAGATCAAAGGTATAAAGAAGTACAGTGGGAAGACACGGGGTTGTTTAGAGATTCATGCATGAATCCTTATGTTATGCTTGAAAGAGAAAATTTTCCAAACTTTTCCTTTCAAGAGCTGAGTGGACCGAGAATGTTAGGAGATCCTTATGAAGATAAGATGCTCAAGTTTCACCATTTTCAGGATTTCTAGTTCCAGATTTTTCAATCATTGTTTGAAGAAATAAATCAAAAAACAGAAAATTAAAAAACAATAGAAAAGTAGAAAAAGAGGGCAGTTTGAAAAACAGCAAGAAAGCCCCATGTTCAAAAAATAGTCATTCTGAAAGCGCGCAAGTCTAAATGCCGCTACTAGTGCTCAAAATGTCTTGTTCAGTTATCTAGCCTAATCATAACTGAACATGTTTTAAATTTATTTGCTGATAAGTTAGTGAGAGAAGAGATAGTCAAATTGTGTAAGCTTGACTTGTCAAAAGAAAATAGATTAGGAAAAGATATTGGTTCCACATGCTCAAAATAGAACCAAAGAGTAAAACAGGGATGAAAAACAAACTGTGTATCCTAGCCCTAATTTTTTTAAATTTCATTTTCATGCAAAATAATATTTGTGTGCCGCTTGTCTTTCATGCCACAAGTACATGACAAATCAAACTGTCTAATCCTGATTTGGTCATTTTTCAATTTCATGTTTTGGATTAGAGAATGAAATCCTGTCAAACAGCTTAATCTTGACAGTCGATCTAGCTTAGGTAGAGAAACAAAGGAGTTCATTATTTTAATCTGAACTCCCGGCGGATATAAGTGTAGAATTAGATAGTGTCATTTTTCAAAAATATTATGCCAAAGGGTTGCTAGTCCAAATGCACCCAAAAGAAGAAAAAATGTTAGGAAATGTAACGAGTAGGTAGAAATGACTTTGATGCTAATCATGCTGTCAATTTTCAGAAATAGCGTCAAGGAAGAAAGAAATTTGCGCCAATGGATAAAGGCACTAGTCTGCGAAACCAAAGATCTGAAATTCTGGACACCTCCTGAAAAGGAGCTGCCCTCCCCAAATGGAGCCACTGTTAGTCATCAGTATTTTTCACCTGTTGATAATGACTAGTTTCTTAAGCCAAGTTTTCTAGAAGCTGATCTCCAATTTGTCAAATCTGTCATCTAGAAAACACTCCTAAACAATTTTTGTCCTCCTACCTTTTCCAGTCAGCCTATGATGAGAAAAAACCTATTTGTCAAGTCCTACCTAATTTCAGTCATATAATCCTGTCCATGAGCTGTCATAGCTAAAGGTTATCTGCTGTCATTTACCCTCATTCCCAAGTCATTCATTATCCAAATGTTGATAAAAGGTCAGCCACCCTATCTCTGGTCATATGTCATTTTGAGATCTAATCATACCAAAGAAAATACTCAAAATCTGTCAAAATCGCCCCTAAGTTAGGTAGCGGCGCTTTAGGGAATCCCTTCCTTGGCAAAAACATCCTGAGCCAGAAGCCTTTGTTCAATACCAACTAGCCCTGAATTAGCGCTTAATCTGCAAAAACAAATCCTGATACAACCATAGGTCGCGCCACTAAGATGTCTTTTTGTCTCAGTCCGGAAGAAATTTGGCAAAGATCCAATATAGAAAGAGATAAGTATGATCATTGTCTAAAGGAACATGCTTAAGGTCAAAGTCAAACAAAATCTCCATCAGATCACAAGGAAGTTCTTCAGAGTTCAAAGTCATTGTCTGTTACATCTCTACAGGGGTGTGATTGCATCAATGATCCATGTGTAAAGGAAGCAAAAGAACAAAGTCAAAGAGGTCCTGCATGGTGAACTAGCTTGTCCTCAGTAAAAAGTGAAATACAGTAAGTGAAGAGCTACAAATGGGTGTGGTCTAAAAAGCCAGAGTTATCTAAAAAGCAGAGAACAACCTCCAAATCATGTAAAGGCAAAGCTAATGTTTGGTTGATCAGCAGTGTTCTCAGCGCCTCCTCCAAAGGGAAATTTCAACTGGCATCTGCAAACACAATCAAGAGAAGTCACTCAACTATATCTAGCAAGCAAATACTCTGCATACACAAGCCATGTGATTTCTGGTCTAAGGGTTCACAAAGATCTTTTACAAAGAAAACATATCTCAGAACACATCTCATAGCGCAGATTATTGCCTATTTGACATGACACTAAGCAGAAACATGTGATTTGAAGAAAGGTAATACATTTTGGAAATAGATAAAATATCTTATCTACAGTGCTGACCTCCTTCATTAAAGCAGATGGTTAAGAGCACAGTAAAAACCTCCTCCTTTAGAAGAGCAGATGGTTAAAAGGCACAAGTGTAACCTCCTTCATTCAAAAAGCAAAGGGTTAAGGTGCCAAAGTGTTTTCAGAAGTTGTGAGTCACCTCCTTCCAAGAAATGGGCAAAAGAGACATCAGCATGTTTTTCATATGGTTTTTGAGGAATTTCCTTTTGAAGGACATGTTGACAAACAGTGATAAAACCATAAGGGATCATAGGTTGAAAAACCTATTTTCCATCAAGCAAAAGGATGGCATTCTAAGTATTAAATGATCTCTTTTTCCCTCTGTTTACAGAGGTCTCCTTCAAACTGTAATTGAGAGTGAAACTTTGGCCAAAGACCTTCATCTAAATAACCAAAGAAAGAAAGAGCTGGCTGGGGTTGACAGTAGTTCTTGCATATGTATACAAAAGGGACAGCAAAGATTAGAATAAGTCATAATTGTTAGAAGTTACATTAGTGTTTTCAGGGGTCATTTCCTTAATAAAAAGCAATGAGAAAGATCTTTTTTTAAAGGAGGCCTCCTTATTTCAAAAAGTCATGGATATGAGTGTTTTCAAAGGAGATGGCCATAGCACTATTTCTACGAGTCTTTTTCAAATAATAGGTCTTTATGGTACTTTAAAAAGTAAGATAATATTGAAGGCAATGATTGATGTTTTTATATAACAAAGAGCCTTTTCAAAAGGCATCAAAACCCTTCCAAACTAGCTGCAAAGGTATTTGAACTTTTTCGAATTCTAAAGGAGGGAAGAGCCTTTAAAAGGGCCCATTAGCAAATTTCAAAACCCAAAACGAACATTCCTAAGCTCCTCCATTGAAGAAGGAAGTGATTTTCAAGCGATTTTCAAGTTTTCAGAGCTTGAACTCTGCACGGCGCGCCTATAGGCACTCGAACACAGGGTTTGAACGGAGGCACGGCACACCTATAACTGCGCGCGGCATGCCTGTGCCCGTGGTCACCAAGCGCCCAAAGTCGACCCGACACCATTCTGCGCGGCGCTCTCTCCTATAAACACCCCGCTCATCCACTAGTCTTCAAAAAGAGCAGCACAGTGATGAAAAAGAGCATAGTGATAAAGAGCAAAACAGTGAAGAGGATCAAAGTGAAAGGAAGCAAAGTGAGCACAATGAAGAAGAACACAATAACAAAGAGCAAAACAGTGAGGAGGGGAATGATGAAAAAATGGAACAGTTTGATGAAGAACACAGCAGTCACAAAGAGGAAAATATTGGTAGCCCACATAGCAACAAGGATGATGATGGGAGTAGCAAAGGCAAAGACCAAATAGAGCATGTACTAGCTGCCTCTCCTAGGCAAGGGGCCATGCTTTCTTCTCCAAAGGTAACAAAGCCCCGAACATCAAGAAAGAAAGTGGCTCAAATTGTAACTCCAAATGTTACTAGAGCACTCCGAAGCAAAGAGAAGCTGCCCAAGCAATCCATTGTTGAATTACCAAAGAGGAGGAGGACCAAGAAGGCCACCCAAAGCAAGGGAAAAGAGGAGGAGGAAAGTAGCCATGAGAAAGAGAGGGACTTTGACATAATTCAGATAAATAGTGATGACAATGACAATGAAGCCAGAATCTTAGAGTCTCTCTTGCTAAATAGAGAAGAACAAATTCATGATCTAAGAGCGGATCTAGAGAGGTCTAAAAACCTCATTCATTTTCTGCAAACACAAAACAAGCAAATGAGTGTCCACATGGCAATTTATGAGACACGGGCTATCAAGTATCAAAAAGAAGCTTCCAAAGCACAAATTAAGTTGGAAGAACTCATGGGAGATTTCAATGACAGTGAAGAAGAAGATCAGCCAAGGAGGAAGAGGCCAAGGACTATGGGGCTCAAAAGAGCTTTGGAGAAGAGAAAAGAGGAAGAGGCTGCCATTTTCCAATCTTTTCCTCTTACTACTTTATTCACCCAAGAGATAGAAAACAATAGAGAAGCATGGCTTGAAAGGGTGAATGAACACTTGGAGAATAAGTTGGAAAAGGCCAATAGAGACTTGAACCTTCAAAGAAAAATGACCGGGCACTATAAGAAGCTTAATCAATTCGCCCGAAGCAAATTGAAGGCTACACAAGAAAAGCTCAAAGAGGCTCAAAAGAGGCGTCCGGCACAAAAAGTAAAGAAAGGCATATCAAGGCTTAAAATTTTGGCCTCCGCTTCTCAGCATGCTTCTGAAAACCCATGAGGGTCATGCTCGCCAAAATTGGGTATAATTCGACAAGTTTTGGTTTTTTGACATTTTTGGGTTTTTTGCAAAAAATCATGGGCATCGCCATTTTTGTTTGAAGCATCCTCAAAAGATGAAAATGGTATCATTGGATGCCATAATTTCAGGGGCATCTACTCAGCAAATTTCAGATCAATTGAAGATGTTTTGGTCCCCCAAAGTGGCGAAAAACAGTCACTTTTTCAACACTCTGCCCCGCATATCAGCGAACGCTAATTTTTGGGTTTTTCCACACAGGTCAGATTTTCACAAGCTTCCAGTGATCAGTTTTGGAAAAACAAAGTATTTTCAGAAACTAGACATTCAGGGCTTTCCGACGAGCCGTCACGGGCCTCGTTTTGACATCGGGAAGGCCTCCAAAAGTTGCCCACAGGACAGGAGATTTTCTGCTGCTATATTTCTGAAGTATTTTTGTAAAAAATGCAGTTTTCTGAAGTGGCTTTTTCCAAATATCCATTTAGCCTTTTTTGGCCATTGTCAGTTGGGAAAAGTCAATTTAATTTCTTTTTTTAGCATTTTTAGGATATTTTTATAGATATTTTGTGCTTTGCGCTTTGCAAAGCCTCAAGGACAAAATCAGATATTTTTGCTGAGCCAATGAGCTTGCTAGTTGCACTAGGAGGTTCTCCTTCATCTTGGCCTATATATTCCAAGAGACTTCATTGTGAAAAAAGCTGAACTTGATGATATAGAGCAATATATGGTTATACAAGCTTGGAAGAAATATTTGTCTCATGCATTGGATAGTTTCTTGAGTGTTTTGGATGATGAAAGAGGACTGCTGTTGGATTCCTTGACTTGGTAAAATGGTATAGTGTTCCTCTCTGTTATGTTTCCTTAGTTTTCATACATATTTCATGCTCTTTGTTTGCTATAAGACAGTAGAGAATAGATTTGAGACATGCCCTTGGAGGCACCTCAGATTTCCTGTTTCATTATAGCTTCTATGTTTTCTTCCTTCTTAGTCATATCAAAAAATTATTAATTGCTCTTTGATCACTGAAGAAATTGTTTGTTTGTTTCATTTATGGTTGTTATGCATACTAAGTATGATTCACGGTACGCCCTGCTTACTCATGGCTAGTCAAAGCTTCCACCTCTGAAACCTTTCTTTGAATGTTTGATTGTCCTAGTTGAACCAAAGAGGTCTTGTATCGATCTTGCCCTTTGCCTAAAACTCTGCAATCTTAGTTCAAAGTGTCCGATAGCTCAAAATACTATGTCTAGGAGTTCCCTCTTAGTAGCTTGAGTTATTTGTTTGTCTTAATTGTTTTTCCCCAAAGTCTGATAGCAATTTCCTAAAGTTAGAGAGTCATATATCGCTATGTATTGCTTGAATGTTTATTTCTATGCATTTATCAGTTTGTAGTTACATTTATCATGATTAATGGTTAGCCCTACCATATAAATGTCTGTTATTAAACTATTTATGTTTGAAAGCCTTTGTCCTTCACAAACTTAGTGTCCATCCCACTTCATTTTACCTAAAGATCCATTTTACCTTGATCAAATCGGCCCTTCAACATACCTTATATCACCATCTGAGGCCTTCTCGACCTTTTCGACCCCATAGCCCAGTTGATCTAACAATCTTTTTATCTATTTAGTCTTTGATCAGTTCCTCCCTCAAAAACCTAAAAATAAAACCAAAAACCTACTTCACAACTAGCCTAAAATCAAAAACACAAGAATCAAATAACTATACATCCCTTACACAAATAGAGAGAGCCCTCTCTGAGTCCAGGAAGGCTAGGTCCTTGGCTCCAAAGTTGGTTTGATGTTACCCTGTCACTTGGCTTGCCAATCAGCCAAATCACGGGACCCTAACACCTATCTCGACTCCACCATGAATTGGATGAGTGTGTTCACAGCAAAACATATATCCTTCCTAGTGTTGACCAGATACATCAAGGAACCTATTAGTTCCCTGTACAGTGTGGGATCCACCAATTCACCTTCATAAGCACTTTAGCTTCTTCAAATTAGTGATCATCGATGTAGACATAGGCCTACAATCCTCCATCCTGAACCCCCTCGAGATCCTAACTGCATAATTCCCTATCCAAGGAAAATCTTTCCTACTTGTCGTCACACCTCCAATCCCAAAAAGTAATGCATCAAGTCGATGTCCTTCATGTCGAACTCTAAAATAAAATCCTCCTTGCACATTCCTATGAGTTTCTCTCATCTTGTCAAGAAGAGATTGTCCACATAAAGTACCAAAATGAGCGGCTCACCCTCAACAAGTACATAGTACAACTTGGGATCCACCTCACTCTTGGTGGATCCCAAACCAAGAAGATATCCATCGATCCTAGCATACCATGCACGTGGAGCCTGCTTCAACCCATAAAGGGCCTTCTTCAATTTGCATACATGGGAATCTCTCCCCTAAACCTCAAAGCCTTGAGGTTGCTCAATATACACCTCCTCAAACACTACATTGAGGAAAGCAATCTTCACAGCCATCTGATGTATCCTCCACCCCATCTTTGAAGCAATGGACAAAACTTCTCTAATGGATGCATATCTAGCGACAGGTGCGAATGTCTCCTCATAATCGACTCCCTCCTTCTAGGAGAACCCTCTCGCAACAAACCTCACTTTATATTTCTCAATACTGCCATTAGCTACATGTTTATCTTATAAATTCATCGAGAAGTGACCACAAACTTTCCCTCTTGTCTCGACATTATATTCCATATATCATTGCTAATGATGAAGGTATACTCCTCTACCATGGTGTATGTACTATGGAGTACCATGGCATCCCTCCAGACATGCTCATCTATAGCCTCCTCAAAAATGGAAGGTGTTACCCACCACCTGTGGGTAGTGTATATAGGAGAAAAAATTTCTCTTAAATGGTCCTCAGCCAGTAGCCAGTAGCCCCTTGCAGCCACCAAATAGCTCAATGTGCCATTTCCTTTGCCACCTGAGCCAACCATGTGATCCCTCAGCCACTTAACATGAATGTATGTTTGTAGGTGGGACTTTCAACCCCAAAGGTATGCCTTTTCATTGGCATAGTTGAGTAATTTTCCTTACTTGGTATGGGCACTTTTGGGCATGGATTGGTGGGGGGATTCAGCAAAAAGAGTGGGTTAGGCTTGTATTCTTGTCTCCATTGCCCAATTTCGTGGTTACCCTTGTATCTTAGTCCCGCAGGATCTCCTTTACTAACCATTTGGCTTTTGGTTTGGCACTACATGGGAAATCGCTATTTTGATTGCGTGGTCTTGCTTCCCGATACCACCTACATTACTCCCTTTCCACTCATTTTAGCCCCATTCATCTCTTTTCCCATCTGGGTCCACATGTGTCCACTAGGTCCAAATAGGGGTAGCCTCCCCCTCCCTCTCCCCTTGTCCACACCTTGGGTCAGGCCTGAAATGATACCTTGGAGGTTGATGCAGTTAAAAATAAAAGAAAAAGCATTATTTGGCCACTCTCTACAGGAAATGTACCACAAAAAGTAAAAGATGGTTGGGACATACAAACTTAGCACGTGGGAAAAAGCCAAAACATGAACTCTATCATTTATCCATGGCCATCACCATGGTTCCTATGGGCCCTAGATGAGCCCCCTCTATCATTAAGGAACCCATGATTGTCCCAACCCCCGGTGGGCAATGAACTGCCTCACCTTAAGGGGGTATTCACTACTACATATTACGCATCATGCTCTGATCCCCTAGAGCCCCGAGCAGTTATGAAGAAAAAAAAATCAATAAAAGGTAAAAGGCAGATGAAGAATGGTAGAAAAACAAAGGTTGGGGTAACTCATGTACCACGATTTGCTCCCTCCTACACTTGAATACCCAAGCGTGGGCTTCCCATATTTTAGCTACCCAAGCTCCTTAACATGGGGTCTGGACGATTTCCCTAATCCCCACTATGTTCCATCATTATATCATTTTCCACCTACCATTTGAGGGATGTACCATGGACATGTCACCCCCTCTAGAGGTTGAAACCACCTAATAGGGTCCTTGGCTAACCCCCTATTAAGCATGGAGACACTTGTACATACCAAAGCTCACTATGGAAGGACATGCCACCATGAAGTGCACCATTGATTCCATGACTTGTAAGCTCTTTTACTTGATTATTCTAATGATTTGTGTATTGGAGGGCAAAGGGACACATTGGATCTTATGCAGGATTGCAGGTGGGTTCCCATTTGGGGCTTGGTCTCCCTATACGGGGTCCTAGCCCTCCATAGGGCCACATTGGCACTTGTAGGGTGAGCGTTGAGAGCCATGGGCCTCCACCATAGTCGAGATTACTTCATGGATCCCCAGCAGCGTTTGTTGATTGCTCCTACTCCACCTTTTGGATGAGGATGATGCAACTGGTTCACCATGCCTAGTTGGTTCCACAAATGCACCATACTTGGCAGATGTTCCAAGGTCCAGAGGATTGTCCCCGCTGCAGAGGTAGGGATTATGTCATCATTCTAGCCCTTACATATGGTCTACAGGCACTTCTGATCCATTTTGAGACCCATCAAGATGACTTTGTGTCCCCACACCCATTTGGGAGCACCACAAGATTTTGGCTTGGAGAACCAGGGGCCAACCCCTTGTCCACTATGATGGGAGTCCATTTCTTAATTATGGCACCCTTTTAGACTTCATTAGGCCTCCTCAAAGGCCCAAAGACTCAATTTGTTGATCATTTGACCCTATTGAGAGGCTCATTCATGTATTACTGAGCTATTTGGTGGGCTTGTCACCAAAATTTATTGTTATTATGCACATTATTTTATTTTGTGGGCTAAATTAGGCCTAATTAGCTAAATCGAATTCATTAGGAAGTGTATATATAGAAGTGTGATGGAATCATTTGATCATCATCACTTGGATTGGATCATTGTCTCTTTGGAGATTTTCGCTATTCTTTCTGGAGGATGAAATTGGATGGATGGATGAATTTTGATGTTTGGATCTCTTCATTTTTGTCTTGGAGCTTCTATATTGGCATATGATGATGATTGGATATACTTGTTCTCACATGTAAGTGTTTTTTAACGCTATTTTGTCACTATTTTTTTATGTCACATGCATGTTGCTGGGGATTTTCTCTATACTAGGCTGAAATTTGTTTTCTTGTGTGAAATGGTGGAAATTTGTCTCTTTATAGCGTTGCATCATGTCATGGGCCATGTTTGAATAAGTGAATGTTCCTAGAGATATTTTGTTGAAATTTTATCTTGATAAGTCATCACATATTGCATATCGAACTGTTAATACCTTGAAGCTATTGTCCATGACTCCATGCGCTAAGTTATGCGAAATTGTTTTATAGGCCTCCTTGACTAAGTGAATCCATTTCAATCATTGAAACATCCTTTACTCCATTTCCCCCAAAGGATTAGGCACTGGTCCTCCATAGGTGATCACTAAAGCATATTTTTCTCACCTTCTCTCTTTCTTTCTAGGCCTAGCCTACATAGGTCACCTAGGGCATCACTTATCTCACAATCTAGCCATCCAAATACTTCAATTTTTGGTCCACAACTACGTTGGAGTTTTCTCTAGAGGCCCTCCAAATTTGAAGCAAATCTGACAGTGGGATCTTGAGATATTGCAAGCCCTAGCTCAAGGACCGTTTCTTGCCCTAGGTTTCCCTTGGCTAGTGATCTCATTGGGATTATTGCATCAAATTTAAAGAAAAATTCTCCCTTAATCCCTTTCTCCCCCGCAATTAGGTCAAGCACACCCTTGGTTGATCAATTCCATCCCCTTGACCTAATTCGGGATCCACTTGGTCCCATGTGGTCCCATAATATTTTAAAGATAAATCCACAAAGACCACTTGGAATCCAAGTTTTCACAAGGATTTTAGGGTCTAGGAATCTCCTTCACAAGTCATATACTCAAACCATGGCCCTTCCTAGAGAGTTTTATCTTGCTTTCCAAGCAAGTAAGCCATACATTTGAGCCTCTCTTGTGAATAGGCTTCTAGGATCACCTTTCACCCTATCATTAATCCATTCATCTTCGTGATCCTCATTATACTGGGTCTCCTCCCATCGATGGAAATCCGTAAAGAGCAGGGAGCCTTAGCTAAGGTGATAGTGGGCTATCGCTCCATTGTTGCCCTTGACCTAGTAGTTGCCCTATAGGACCCCTGCTAGTTTGAGTGGTAACATTTTGGCGTCGTTTCCAGGGACATGAGACGTGTGTTTTGTTCCCCATATGACATATTGACAAATCATTATTAGTGACTCCATTGGAAGAACGAAGCCCCAGTTCTTCATTGAACTTTAAGGTCGATGCTTGTAGGGTGAAGCAAGCATTTTTGTAGGCATATTTAAATTCACCTTGGCGACTCCTACATAATTTACATGTATATCTCAAATAGGGTGTCTTTCTTTGATGATTTTCCCGCTTTGGACATCACTAGCATCCCTGGCACCTTAATCATGTCACCGGAAGGATGGTACGTGGGGTGCCTGTGATTGATGGTGATCCACTCTCCGCAATTGACCATGTAGAAAGATTCAATGCACATGCTTCAAAAGATGAAGTGGTTCACCAGGATGTCCTTATGTTGTTATTCATGGGATCTCTCAGTGGTCATAACTCATGGTTGCATAATCATGAACCTAGGAGCATCTCATCTATTGAAGAATTTGTTGATGGCTTTCTTAGAAATTTTCAAGTATACCCTGCATTAAGCATTCAAGAGGAAGCCTTCATCGAGCATCACCAAGACATTCAGGATCTAAGTAATGAGAAGGAAGACGAATCCTCCTTGGGTCCACATGATGGAAAGGGCAATTTTGAGGACACGTGTTGGGAAGGATGAGTCTATGGAAAGTGAAGCTGAGACTAACCTTACCTTTCTCAAGGATATTATTCCTGATGACTCTCCTTTTGAGGACCTTCAGGAAGGTGATCCCATTAGCCCCTTGGAAGATGACATTGGAGATTACTTCCGCATTGAAAAGGAGAAATGTGAAATTGTTGGTCCTCAATTCGATTGTGCTCCCATTTATGACACCGACAAGGAGGATGAGGCTGAGATTGGTCTTCCCTTTCTCTCGGGCATTATCTATGATGGCATATCCATTGATACCAACGGGAAGGAGAATCATTATTTTCCTTTGCGTGAAGAGGGGAGGTTGGAAGTAATCGATTATCCTTTTAGGGAAAACCCAATCTTTGATACTAATAATGAGGAAATCAATAAGGCTCCTACCTATGATTCTATATTCAAATCTCTTGAGCCTTTAAATTATGATTTCGGGGAAGAGAAACCCGTTGAATATGACACTTCGCCCTCCCCTTTGCCTTTTCTCTTGTTTACCACTTTGAGTCTTCCTCAAGTGATTCCCTCACCCCTTGTCATATGATCTCAATTGAGCGTGAACCCTTTCCCCCTTCTGAGTATAGTGTCAGGGAAGATCCGCTCATTGACTATTCTTTGTCTCCCTAGACACACCCTCACAATTATGGCCACTCCATAACCTCCCCTCTCCAATGTGACCATCACCGTGAGCAACCTATTTGATGCACTCCTTCCTTCCATCGCCCTTCATTCCCCTCTCATCACGACCATGTGGCATCTACAAAGCATAATATTGTAAACAATGATTGTCATAGGGATGTCTTTAGAGTGATTGTTCATTCCACCACTGTGTACTTAGAGGGAAATCCCTACACTTCTAGATTGGCTTATTTTCCTTCTCCTAGGGCTTCCTTTTACCTCGAATCGAGATCATATTTTCCAACCTCCCACCAGTTTCATCCTCCATTTAATTGTATCCACATTCACTTTGGGATTTGCTACATGAGTAATCATACTGGCAAGCATATGTATATTGATATGATGATATGTTGGTTGCACTGGCTTTATGATTACACTTAGTATTAGCATTACTATATGCATGTTAGGGTAGGATGCATTGCATGCCGATTTTCTCATTAGAACTAACATCATATGAGATTTCTCATGATAAATTAGTTGCATTTAGATTAAATGTGCATATCTTTTCTTTTCTATTGACTTTTACAGCCTAACACTAAGCATGGGTGATCATAAGACACCATAAAAACATGTTGCCCCGTGTGTTTAGTATTTGTATGTGCAGGTAACAGGTCTATGGTAACCAAGAGATTGTTGGTGTTCTCATGACCTCCCATTTTAGTAGCTTCGCGCACTTTTCCAAGATCTCATGTCCCATTTGGAGCTAGATGTTACCCACCACCTATGGGTAGTGTATATAGGAGAAACATTTTCTCCTATATGGTCCTCAGCCAGCAACCAGTAGCCCGTTGTAGCCACCAGATAGCTCAATGTGCCATTTCCTCCGCCACTGAGCCAGCCATGTGGTCCCTCAACCACTTGACATGAATGTATGTTTGAAGGTGGGTCTTCCGACCCCAAAGGTATGGCTTTTCATTGGTATAGTTGAGTAATTTTCCTTACTTGTCATGGGCACTTTTGGGCATGGATTGGTGGGCCGTTTCGGCGGAAAGAGTTAGTTAGGATTTTATTCTTATCTCCATTGCCCGATTTTGTAGTTACCCTTGTATCCTATTCCCATGGGATCTCCTTTAGTGACCATTTGGCTTTTGGGTTGGCACTACATGGGAAATCCCTATTTTGGTTGTGTGGTCCTGCTTCCAGATAACACCTACATTACTCCCTTTCCACTCATTTTAGCCCCATTCATCTCTTTTCCCATTCGGGTCCACATAGGGGTAGCCTCCCCGTCCCCTTGTCCAAACCTTGGGTCGAGCCTGAAACGATGCCCTGGAGGTTGATGCGGTTAAAAAGAAAAGAAAAAACATAATTTGGCCACTCTCAAAACGAAATCTACCACAAAATGCAAAAGACAGTCTGGACAAATTTAGCACTTGGGCAAAAGCCAAAACATGATCTTTATCCCTTATCCATGGCCATCACCCTGGTTCCTATGGGCGACCATGATTGTCCCAACCCCTGGTGGGAAATGAACCGCCCCACCTTAAAGGGGTATTCACTGCTACATATTACGCATCATGCTCTCATCCCCTAGAGCTCCAAGCAGTTATGAAGAAAAAAAAAATCAATAAAAGGCAAAAGGCATATGAAGAAGGGTGGAAAAACAAAGGTCGGGGTAACTAATGTACCACGATTTGCTCCCTCCTACACTTGTATACCCAAGTGTGAGATTCCCTTATTTTAGCTACCCTAGCTCCTTAACATGTGGTCTGGATGATTTCCCTAATCCCCACTTTGTTCCATCATTAGATCATTTTCCACCTACCATTTGAGGGATGTACAATGGACATGTCACTCCCTCTAGAGGTTGAAACCACCTAATAGGGTCCTGGGCTAACCCCCTATTGAGCTTGGAGACACTTGTACATACCAAAGCCCACTATGGAAGGGCATGCCACCATGAAGTACCCCATTGATTCCATGCATTGTAAGCTCTTTTACTTGATTATTCTAATGATTTGTTGTATTGGAGGGTAAGGGGACACATTGGATCTTATGCAGCATTGCAGGTGGGTTCCCATTTGGGGCTTGGTCTCCCTATACGAGGTCCTAGCCCTCCAGAGGGCCACATTGGAACTTGTAGGGTGAGCATTGAGAGCCATGGGCCTCTACCATAGCCGAGATTACTTCATGGATCCCCAGTAGTGTCTGTTGATTGCTTCTATTCCACCATTTGGATGAGGATGATGCACCTGGTTCACCATGCCCAGCCGGCTACACAGATGCACCATATACTTAGCAGATGTTCCAAGGTCCAGAGGATTGTTCCTCGTTGTAGAGGCAGGGCTTATTTCATCATTATAGCCCTTACATATGGTCTACAGGAACTTCAGATCCATTTGGAGACCCATGAGGATGACCTTGTGCCCCACACCCATTTGGGAGCACCACAGGATTTTGCTTGGAGAACAAGGGGCCAACCCCTTGTCCACTATGATGGGAGTCCATTTCATCATTATGGCACCCTTTTGGACTTCATTAGGCCTACTCAAAGGCCCAAAGACTCATTTTTTTTATCATTCGACCCTCTTGAGAGGCTCATTCATGTATTATTTAGCTATGTGGGGGGCCTGTCACCAAAAGTTATTGTTATCATGCACATTATCTTATTTTAGGGGCTAAATTAGGCCCAATTAGCTAAATCGAATTCATTAGGAAGTGTATAAATAGAAATGTGATGGAACTATTTGATCGGCATCACTTGGATTGGATCATTGCCTCTTGGGATATTTTCGCTATTCTTTCTGGTGGACGAAATTGGATGGATGGATGAATTTTGATGTTTGGATCTCTTTAGTTTTGTCTTGGAGCTTCTACATTGGCATATGATGATGATTGGATATACTTGTTCTCACATGTAAGTGCTTTTTAATGCTATTTTGTCACTCTTTTTTATGTCACATGCATGTTGTTGGGGATTTTCGCTATACTAAGTTGAAATTTGTTGCTTTTCTTGTGTGAAATGGTGGAAATTTGTCTCTTTATAACATTGCAAAATGTCATGGGCCATGTTTGAATAAGTGAATGTTCCTAGAGATATTTTGTTGAAATTTTATCTTGATAAGTCATCACATATTGCATATCGAAGTATAAATACCTTGAAGCAATTATCCATGCCCTAATTGCTATGTGAAATTGTTTTATAGGCCTCCTTGACTAAGTGAATCCATTCCAATCATTGAAACATCCTTGACTCCATTTCCCCCAAAGGATTAGGCACAAGTCCTCCATAGGTGATCACCTTAAAGCATATTTTTCTCACCTTCTCTTTCTTTCTAGGCCTAGCCTACAAAGGTCACCTAGGGCATCACTTATCCCACAATCTAGCCATCCAAATATTTCAATTTTTGGTCCACAACTGCACTAGAGTTTTCTCTGAAGGCCCTCCAAATTTGAAGCAAATCCAATGATGGGATCTCAAGATATTGCAAGCCCTAGCTCAAGGATCATTTCTTGCCCTAGGTTTCCCTTGGCTAGTGACCTCATTGGGATTATTGCATCAAATTTAAAGAAAAATTCACCTTTAATCCCTTTCTCTCTTTCAATTAGGTCAAGCACACCCTTGGTTGATCAATTCCATCCCCTTGACCTAATTCTGGGTCCACTTAATCCCGTGTGGTCCCACAACAATTTAAAGATAAATCCTGAAAGACCACTTGAAATTCAAGTTTCCACAAGGATTTTAGAGCCTAGGAATCTCCTTGACAAGTCATATACTCAAACCCTAGCCCTTGGAATTCTCCTAAGCTCTTCCTAAAGAGCCTTTCATCTTGCTTTCCAAGCAAGTACGCCATACATTTGAGCCTCTCTTGTGAATAGGCTTCTAGGATCACCTTTCACCCTATCATTAATTCATTCATCTTCGTGATCCTCATTATATCGGGTCTCCTCCCATTGATGGAAGTCCGTAAAGAGCAGGGAGCCTTAGTTGAGGTGACAGTGGGCTATCGCATTGTTGCCCTTGACCTAGTAGTTGCTCTATAGGACCCCCTCCAAGGTGACCCCTGCTAGTTTGAGCGGTGACAGAAGGCTTAGACTCGTTGACGCTACTCGACAATGCCAAATAACTGGAAAATCTAGTATGTGGTTTACTACATCTCTCAACGTCTTCTCGACCCATCTCGGCCTCCTCTTGGTATATCTCAAAGGAATATCCAACTCATCCTCTGGATTTGTTGATTGTGTATCTGTTGTTGGTGTTGTTGGTCCCTATTCATCCTTAGGAGCTTCTCACTCTCGATCCTCTACCATTGTTGCCTCTTTCTCATGAGATCTAAGGGTCCTACCCTCATCAAATCTGACATCCTAACTCAAGGTCACTTTCCTTTGTCTTGAAATGTAGACTCGATAGGCCTTTGACACCTCACTATTGTGAAAATTTCTGAATCTTCTAAACAAAAATCCTACTGCAATAAATCTGATTTACTTCTCCTACTTGTTTCATTTAACTTAACATGTTATTTTCTAAATAATTCATGAAAACATCAAAGTAAATACACTGCAGCGTACACAATTATACAGATCAAGTACTGAAGAATAAGAAATCATGCAAAGGACACACAAATTTTTTGGACAAATGTCCCCAGAAATACCCAATGCAGGAAAACCGATGCAGTAGCTCTTGAGGGTTTTATTATTAAGCAATTTTTTGAATACAAACTAGGGTGCCAATGTGGCTCACCCAACAAAGAAAATCCTCGACAATACCTCTATCCGGAGACAGATATTATGGCGAATCCAGCAACTAGATGAAGAAACCCCACAGCTGACTGTGCAATCCCCAGTGCTGTTGAGCGATGGCTACAGCAAGCTAGACTGCGTCACCTTCTCCAAGAGTTGCGTCACCCTCTCCATGAGCCTTCCCAGCTCAAAAATTGATCTACTGGATAGTTTCCCGATCTGCCCCACAGAAACCCCAGCACAACTCTACAAGTGACTGTGTCACCCTCTCTGGCTTTGCGTTCCATCTACGTGAGCCCTGCTGGCTCTACGTCACCCCTCCTGAGCCTATGTTGCCTCTCTGGTCCTGATCTACCTCTTTGCTATTGTATTCTCAGCCTTGGATGAAAATCCCATTGTCGAACTGCCCCCCACTGCACTGCAAGCTCACTCCGAAATTCTCAGCAAACCACACCCTAGAATTTTGACTTAGCTCAAGTGCCGCTACTCTGTGTGTGTTCTCCAACAAACCCCAAGCCTTCCTTTAATACTTGACTTAGCTCAAGTGCTGCTACTCTGTGTGTGTTCTCCAACTGACCCAAAGCCTTCCTTTAATACGTTTCCAGTTGACGAATCAACGGTTGTGATCTAATCTCTAATCGACAGCTAAGATTATAAAAGACTTGATCCTCGTCACTTAGAGAATTCTCACCCACATGTTTAAATTAATTCACTTTAATTATTTAATTTCCCTATGTTAGACTTAGGGTCCCCATTAAAATAATTAATTATTTGAATAACTTAAGCTCCAGGTGGAATTTCTCCAAACGATTTCTGGGCCTCAGAGATCTCATGTGTTTTAGCCCCTCCACAAAGTTTCGGAGCTAGAGCACATCCGATGCTATCCAAAAATCAACACTCCCTCTTAGCGAGGAATGTGCTCTAGCAACACTTCAACCTGAAGCATCACCCTAATCCACGGCATCGGTCCTCTACGTTGCTGATGCTCAGCGGCTTCTCTTCATCCACAGCGCTACTGCTATCTGTACTGCTGCTCATGTCACTGCCACTGACATTGCCTCATTTGTACTACAGCTCCCTCTCAAATGTGGCATCATGTTGCCTATAGCACTGCCACTGCTAACTGTTGCACTACAACTCAGTTGCTGAGAATTAAGCAACTGGAAACATCACCCAAAACCCTAACATACAAGTCAATCTGGGTGCACCTTAATACTGAAGCACCCTCTGCTGTTAATCTGTACTGACCCTCTAGAGCTCTGCGCTGTTGATGCTTTGCACTGCGTAAGCACTACCTCTGTGATGTTGAAATCCATCAACCTCTGCATTGTTGCTACCTCTGCTCTGCGCTACTCAAGACTTCAGCGTCCTAGCTCTGCCAATGTTGCTCCATCATCCCTCACACCAACTGACTCCAATCATCCCGCTATTGTCATTAAGGGCTCCCGTAGCTCGTATGTGATCCAAGAGTTTGGGTTTCACTGCAGTTCGAAAGAACTACAGATCAATGTCGCCCCACGTCTTCTCCCGAGGCAAGTGAGCGCTCATGGCCACATCGTCGTCATCTCCATCATCGTCCTTAGTTGCAGCAACCTTCGAATCAGATTCTTCCTTGCCCCTCTTTTTCATAGGGCATGTTGTGGCAAAATGTCCTAATTCACCACACCTAAAATATCTGACCTTTGAAAGGTCTTCTTCTTCTTCCTTTCTGCCCATGTTGTCCCTTAGATGCGAGAGCCACATATTCCTCCTCCTTAATCTTGATGCCTCCGTTGCTCATGCCCGCCTTGGTCATCCTCCTGATCTCTTCTTGTCGAAGAGTTGCCCACATGTTTTCCCAACTTGGAAGCACTGCTCTACCCAAAATACCTTGGACAAAGTTCTCCCACTCATCGGAAACTGCATTCAGAGCAATCCTAACCATAAGACCTTCATTAGGTGTGGCCCCCATGGCAACTAGTTGATCACAGATCACCTTCAATCGGTAAGGAAGGGGTCGATCTCTTCTCCCTTCAGCATCTAGAATAATCGGAGTTGATTCTCAAGAAGCATCCTCCTCTGAAAAGAAGTCCCACGATACAATGTGGTCAAAGAAGTCCACATCTCATGTGTTGTTGCATTCTCAACAATATGTGGGACCACATGATCCTTGACTCCAGCCACGATCAAGTGCTTAGCCTTCGCTTGAGCTTCTTCATACTTCTTGAGCAGATCAGTGTCTACAAGAACAACAACTGCGCTCTCGGCGAGATGCTTGATACGATACTCGTCCAGTACTGAGAGGATTCTGGCCTTCCAGATGACAAAGTTGGATGCTCCATCCAACCTGTTTTGATCCCTCAATCCATGTGTGGCCATCTCTACTCAACTAAAAGATGTCGAACTGATTCACTTCTCCCTCTTTTGTTGCTGCCCTAGCAAAACTCAGATCTGAGTTTCTCGACGCTAGAAACTCTCTAAGGAACCCGCTTCCTCTGAAAAAATATTTCCCTCCTAGAAATCCTCGCCACCGGATGTCGAATTGTGAAAGTTTCAAAATAGAAACCCTACTGCAATATCTAGATCTACTTCACCTACTTGTTTAATTAACATTAACAAGTTATTTTACTGAATTATTCAGAAAAACATTAAAGTAGACACTAACTGCAACCTACACATCTACTAATCATTTAGTGAACAATACACACATGTGACAAGATTACACACGATTTTTCGGACAAATGTGCCCAGAAAAACCCAATGCAGGAAAACCGGTGCAGTAGCTCTAGAGGGTTTTATTATTATGCAGAATCTGAATACAACATTCTAGGCACTAGAAATGGTTGGCCCTATAGAGAAATTACATGGCAGTTTGTACCTTTCACTCGGAGACAGAAGATATGGCTGTATCACACCCTCAAATGGGATTTACAGATCATGAGCCCCTTCTGGCCCACTAAAACCCTCAGCGCTGCCTCTGCAGCCTTTGTGTCATCCCTCACTAGCCAGCATCCCCACTGCATCACCCTGACTGGTGCTGCACTGCCCCGGCTGGGCTTGCGTCACCTCTGTTGGTGTTGCGCTACCCCTGTGCTTTGTTGGTTGGGTTTGCATCACCCTAGTTGTGCTTACGCTGCCTCTGCGTGGTGCTGGTTGAACTGCGTCCTCCTAGTTCGCTCTGCGCTGACTGGTACTCACTGCCCCTCTGTTGCTGTATTCTCGGCCTTGGATCAGATCATCCCTTGCCGATCTCTGCCCCTCACTACACTGCAAACTCGCTTCGAATTTCTCAGCAAACCCCGCCCCAGAAATTCGACTTAGCTCCAGTGCTCTGCCAGTGTGTGTATGTCCCCAACAGACCCCAAGCCTTTCTCTTATACTTTTCTCGTTGGAAAACCAACGACCGTGATCTAATCTCTAATCGACGACTCAAATTAAAAGACTACTTGATCCACATCACTTAGAACATTTCATCACATGTGTTTAATTAATTCACTTTAATTTTTCTAATTCCCTAAGTTAGACTTAGGGTCCTCATTAAAAAAATTAATGATTAGAATAACTTCAACACCAAATGAAATTTCTCCAAACGCTTTCTGGGTTTTGGAGATCTTGTGTGTCTTAGCCCCTCTACAAAATTTCAGGGCTAGATCGCACCCGATGCTACCACAAAATCTCAACACTCCCTCTTAGCAAGGAGTGTGCTTTAGAAATACATCCACACCAAGTATTGCCTGATCTCAGCATCTGTCTCTACGCTATTGATTTTTGGCCCACTGCACCTCCATCCACTGTGCTGCTACTTTCTGTATTGCTGCCCATGTCACTGCCATTGACACTGCTACATCCATACTGCAACTCCCTCTCAAATTGTTGCATCACGCTGCCCATAGCACTGCCACTGCTAACTGTTGCATTGCAACTAAGTTGCTGAGAAGTAAGAAACTAAAGGACCCCTGCCCAATCACTGGCAGACAAGTCAATTGAGCTGCACCACATCACTAAAGCTCCCTTGGCTATTATGTTGTGGTGTCTCCCTTAAGCCACTGCGCTGCTATTGCTTTACATTGCGTAAGCACTGCCCCTCTGCGTTGTTGAAGTCCCATCAGCCTCTGCGCTGCTCCAATATACAGCATCCCAGCTCTGCCCTCATCTTCACAGTAATCTTTTGCACCCACTGCTCCACTTGTCCCACTACTATCTTAAGGCTTCCGTAGCTCATATGTGATCCAAGAGTTTGGGCACCTCATGGATCCTGCCTCTCTCCATCTGTAGCTGCTCTACATATCAATATCGCCCCACTTACGTGGCTCATGAGCACTCATGGCTACGTCATCGTCCCCATTTGTTGCTACTGCCTTGGAGTCAAAAGATCCCTTGTCCTTCTTCTTAGGACAATTGTTGGCGAAGTGTCCAAGTTCACCACAATTAAAGCACTGGACCTTGGATTGGTCCCTCTTCTTCTTCCCTTGCTGCCTCTGTCCCTTTGACGCAAGGGTTGCATACTCCTCCTCTTTCTTTACTTTGCCTGTACCGCTGCTGCTGCTTTGCCTCTTGGTAAATCTTCTCATTTCCTCCTGACGGAGGATAGCCCACATGTCTGCCTAGGATGGTAACGCTACCCTGCCCAAGATGCTTTGGACAAATGCTTCCCATTCCTCAGTGACTACATTTAGGGCAGTCCTTACCAAGTGCCCTTCATCCGTAGTCGTACCCATGGCAATCATTTGGTCTCGGGTAGTTTGAAGTCTAAAGAGGAAGGGATCTATTTCCTCATCCTTCTGCATCTGGAACAACCGCATCCGATTCTCCAGCAGCATCTTCCTCTAGACAGAGCCTCCCTAATATATTGTGTCCAAACTTGTCCACATTTCAATTATCGTGTTCTTCCCGGCAATATGTGGAACCACGTGATCTTTGACTCCACCCATGATCAAGCGCTTTGCCAGTGCCTGATTCTCTTTGAATTTCTTCAAGGGATCTGCATCGATAGGCACAGCTAGGAAATTCTCAGCATGGTCCTTAATGTCGTACTCATCCAAGACTGTCAGGATCCTGGCCCTCCAGATAACGAAGTTGGACATGTCATCCAACCTGTCCTGATCTCTCAGTCCATGAGAAACCATCTCTGCTCAAATCTATCGGAACAGATACTCCTCTCCCTCTTTCTGCTGCAACACTCAACAAAAAATTGGATCTGGGTTTCTTGGCGATTAGAAACCCTTTATAGTAGTTGCTCCCTCTGACAACTGATTTCCCTCCCAGAAATACTCCGCCAAAAACAATTGAATCAGTTCTCTACGATCACCCTCCTTATCGAATCTCAGATCTGTTGAGCAATTGTTCTCCTCCCGCTCTTGTCACCTTTGTTAGGCACAGTTCTGCACCGACAAAACCTTTGCCACACCAGCAACCCCTGAAGATCAGAAGCTCTGCTTCAGACTTCATCAAAACTGCACAACAACCTCAAAACTCGGACTGCATCCCTCTGGCTGGCCTCTGCGT
The DNA here is from genome assembly GCA_034641835.2 of Pinus albicaulis. Lineage (NCBI taxonomy): Eukaryota > Viridiplantae > Streptophyta > Pinopsida > Pinales > Pinaceae > Pinus > Pinus albicaulis. The sequence goes on from CM076583.1 coordinate 170,142,479, forward strand.
GAGCAGACTGGCTCAGTCTAGCCTCTGTGCAGCGCAGGCTAGTCCTGCGTCACTCTGGAAGGCTCTGCGCTGCCTCTGCATCACTCAGATGGCTCTGCGTTAGCCTCTGTCTGGCCTTTGCGTCAGCCTGGCTGGGTTGCGTCCCTCCTGGTGCTACGTTGCCCTCTTCTGGAACTCTGCTGCTTCAGCTGCCTTCTCTGCAGCAATTACTTCAGCCGCTCTGCTGGTGGATCAACTTGATCTGCAATGCTCTGATACCATGTGAAAGTTTCAAAACAGAAACCCTACTGCAGTATCTAGATCTACTTCACCTACTTGTTTAATTAACATTAACAAGTTATTTCACTGAATTATTCAAAAAAACATTAAAGTAGACACTAATTGCAGCCTACACATCTACATATCATTTACTAAACAATACACACATGTGACAAGATTACACACGATTTTTCGGACAAATGTCCCCGGAAAAATACAATGCAGGAAAACAGATGCAGCAGCTCTAGAGGGTTTTATTATTATGCAGAATCTGAGGACACCAAAAATGGTTGGCTCTACAGAGAAATTACACAGCAGTTTGTACCTTTCACTTGGAGACAGAAGATATGGCTATATCACACCCTCAAACGGGATTTACAAATCACAAGCCCCTTCTAGCCCACTGGAACCCTCAACGCTGCCTCTGCAGCCTCTGTGTCAACCCTCACTGGCCAGCGTCCCCACTGCGTCACCCTGACTGGTGCTGGGGTACCCCGGGTGGGCCTGCATCACCTCTGTTGGTGCTGCACTAGTTGGGTCTACGTCACCCTAGCTGGGCTTGCACAGTCTTTGCGTAGTGCTGGTTGAACTACATCCTCCTGGCTAGCTCTGCGCTGACTGGTACTCACTGCCCCTCTGTTGTTGTATTCTCGGCCTTGGATCAGATCATCCCTCGTCAATCTCTGCCCCTCACTACACTGCAAACTCGCTTCGAATTTCTCAGCAAACCCCGCCCCATAAATTCGACTTAGCTCCAGTGCTCTACCAGTGTGTGTATGTCTCCAACTGACCCCAAGCCCTTCTCTTATACTTTTCTCGTTGGAAAACCAACGACCGTGATCTAATCTCTAATCGACGACTCAAACTAAAAGATTGCTTGATCCACGTCACTTAGAACGTTTCATCACATGTGTTTAATTAATTCACTTTAATTTTTCTAATTCCCTAAGTTAGACCTAGGATCCTCATTAAAAATAAAAATAAAAAAATTATTAGAATAACTTAAAACACTAGATGAAATTTCTCCAAACGCTTTCTGGGTTTTGGAGATCTCACGTGTCTTAGCCCCTCTACAAAATTTCAGGGCTAGAGCACCCCCGATGTGAAGCAAACAAAGTTCCTTCTCAAGTTAAATACTCCAGAACACTTGGAATACAAAGATATCAATGAGGATACAAATATTATATTAGATGTAAGATGAATGAGATAGATGATTGAATGTTACAAATGAGTCCTGCTTATATACCTACACAGGTGCCTCTTCACAAAAGGTCATGTCTTATCAGACATGGCCTTTCAACCTAATTACTAATTAACTAATTAATCACTATTTACATTATTTTATTCATTACATTGCCTTCCCCTCAAAAAGCTTTGTCCTCAAAGCATGTTGATGAAAAGGCCTTGATTCTTGTCTCTGCTACGCATGTCTTCTCTTCTCGAGGTAGTCATTTTAGTTGACACAAGTTGATATGATCTTCTAAGTGACAAACAAAACTGTCGCACGGAGAATGGATCGAACCATCCTAAATCAATCTTCTATGGAATCTTACGGCGACTGGCAACTTGTGACGACTTGTGATCACATGAGCAGATTGCACCGACATTAGTATTCTTCGGAATATCAGCGTGTTGATTCTGTTCTAAATACATAATTTGGTCGAGCTGTCTGCTCCCATGATTTGGATGTCGATAGGGAACCTTTTTGGTTTGCCTTATTTGATTTTTTTCCAGCAACGATATTATTGAGCTGGCTACAAAGCCTTCACTTAGAATGTTCCTTGTTGGAACTACAACATCTAAGTTTGCATCTTCTGCAACTTGCTTGTCTTCTTCTTGAGTTGTGACATTTATTGGATCAATATTCATTTTTTCTTCAACTTGAACTTCTACATTTGGAGATTTTGATGCTTCATTTTCGACAAGTTGTTGCACCTTGTTTTCCAACGACTTCTTGTCTTTCTTCAGCTTCTTAATTTGCGATAGTAATTTATCGTTGTGGTCCTTGAGGCGAGCAACTTCATTCTTGTTAGTTGTGATTTTGTCAACTTCTCTTTGCAAATATTGTATTGTTTTTTTACTTTCTGGAAGAACTACTCTTGTGATATCTAAAATGTCTTCCGGTGTTAGTGAATTTGGTTTTAAGTTAACGTCATGTAGCGTTATTTTCTTCTTTTTGTAGGAGAATGTTAAAAACTTCTTTTTCATATTAAGGATGAATGACCCTAGTGATTCCATCCAAAGCAAACCCAAAATTATATCACTATCGTTACAAAATAAGGTTTTAAGTTTTAACAGTAAATTGCGAGACCAAGGAATACTCCCCAATACTTAGGTGTAGATTCCTTATGTCATATTGTTTTTCATTTGCATTAATTGAATTTGTTTCAATTATATTTGATTCAGAGATCACTAATTGGTTAGCACATTCAGTACTAACATAATTATCCTTTTGATTAAGATCGATAGATATGAGAACTTCCTTTCCCGCAAGTGACCCTTTGATTCTAATTAGCGCACAGACAAACATACTATAATTTTCAGGAAATCTTCCTTCTTTCATTTCTGATTTAGACTCCATTTGTATTTATCGAGATGAGATAAGGTTTTATATATATATATATATATATTGCTTTTGCTTCTTTTTTTTCAAAAATTTCCCTTTTTTTCTTCAAATTTTTAATTTTGGCCAAAGGCCTATTGGTGAAATTTCTTCAAATTTTTAATTCTGGCCAAAGGCCTACTGGTGAAATTTCTTCAAATTTTAAATTATGGCCAAAGGCCTACTAGTGAAAATGGAGAAACTCCAAGACTGGTAGCGAAACGCTTCAACGACAACAATGTTGACGAATTTTTGATGGCCAAAGGCCTGGATCGAGGAGCGTAGCTCTGTGCAGCGATGAGCGGCCAAAAGATCGAACTGCTTTAATACCAAATGAAGTGAACAAAGTTCCTTCTCAAGTTAAATACTCCAGAACACTTAGAATACAAAGATATCCATGAGGATACAAATATTATATTAGATGTAAGATGAATGATATAGATGATTGAATGTTACAACTGAGTCCTGCTTATATACCTACGCAGGTGCCTCTTCACGAAAGGTCATGTCTTATCAGACATGGCCTTTCAACCTAATTACTAATTAACTAATTAATCACTATTTACATTATTTTATTCATTACAAGATGCTACCCCCAATTCTCAACAAAATTAGTCCTTGTCGATCACTCTTTGTTGTTGATCAACACTGGATCTAGACTTCTTGGCAAGAAGTCTGCTAAGGAACTGCTTCCCTCTACTTTTCCATGCCCTGCTAAACATTGTTCTATACCAACAGAAAAAATGCCCCACCAGCAACTTCTGAAGAAAAACGATCTGCACTTCTAGCCACAACAACTAGAGAGACAGAGGCTCAAAACCACTACGCTGGCCCAAGAAACATTACACTGCCACTATTGCAGCTACAACGTCACCCTAGTTGGCTGACGCAGGCACTGCATAAGCCCCTCAAGTGACTACGTCACCCTTCCTTGCTCTCTCTGGATCTGCACTATCTCTCGGGGCAGCTACCTTCCTGCAGCAAATTTTCTTCAATCTTTTGTTGATGGCTTCAACTCTTCCTGATCTGCAAATGCTCTGATACCATGTGAAAATTTCTGAATCTTCTAAACATAAATCCTACTGCAGTAAATCTGATTTACTTCTCCTACTTGTTTGATTTAACTTAACAAGTTATTTTATGAATAATTCATGAAAACATCAAAGTAAATACACTACAACCTACACAATTATACAAATCAAGTACTGAAGAAGAAGCAATCATGCAGACAAAGGACACACAAATGTCCCTGGAAAAACTTAATGCGGGAAAATCGGTGCAGCAGCTCTTGAGGGTTTTATTATTAAACAGATTTCTGAATACAAACTAGGGCGCCAATGTGGCTCACCCAACATAGAAAATCCTCAGCAGAAGTACCTCTATCCGGAGACAGATATTATGGCAGATCCAACAACTGGATGAAGAAGCCCCACAGGTGACTCCGTAATCCCCAATGTTGTTGAGCGATAGCAACAACAAGCTTGACTGCGTCACCTTCTCTGCTATTGTATTCTCGGCCATGGATGAAAATCTCACTGTCGAACTACCCCTCACTGCACTGCAAGCTCACTCTGAAATTCTCAGCAAACCGTGCCCCAAAATTTTGACTTAGCTCAAGTCCTACTCCTCTGTGTGTGTTCTCCAACTAACCCCAAGCCTTCCTTTAATACTTTTCCAGTTGACGAATCAACGGTCGTGATCTAATCTCTAATCGACGGCTAAGATTAGAAAATACTTGATCCTTGTCACTTAGAACATTCTCACCCACATGTTTAAAATAATTCACTTAAATTATTTAATTTCCCTAAGTTATACTTAGGGTCCCCAATAAAATAATTAATTATTTGAATAACTTAAGCTCCAGGTGGAATTTCTTCAAACGATTTATGGGTCTTGAAGATCTCATGTGTTCTAGCTCCTCCACAAAGTTTCAGAGCTAGAGCACATCTGATGCTACCCAAAAATCAACAACTATAACCCACAAATGCGCCCCTTTATGACAAGGGCTCTAACTTAGTCCTCTTGTCTATGGGAACGTAGACACAAACTAGACTACCAAATATGCGCAATGGCTCACACCCAGTTTCACTCCTATAAAAAGTTCTTCAAGAGTCACGTCCTCCATTATCTTGTGAGGACTCCTATTATGCACATACACAATTGTATTGTAGGCCTCAAGTTTCAGAGCTAGAGCAAATCCGATGCTACCCAAAAATCAACAACTATAACCCACAAATGCACCCCTTTATGACAAGGGCTCTAACTTAGTCCTCTTGTCTATGGGAACGTAGACACAAACTAGACTACCAAATATGCGCAATGGCTCACACCCAGTTTCACTCCTATAAAAAGTTCTTCAAGAGTTACGTCCTCCATTATCTTGTGAGGACTCCTATTATGCACGTACACAGTTGTATTGCAGGCCTCTGCCCACAAACACATAGGCAATTCCTAATCATAGATCATTTCCCTTGTTGCATCCATTATGGTCTTGTTCTTCCTCACGACAACCCCATTTTGTTGAGGGTTGTAAGGTACTGTGAGTTGCTTCTTAATTCCTACTTCCTTGCAAAAATCCTAGAACTCGTTGAAGGTATACTCGCCCCCATTATCCAATCTCAACACCTTAACCTTCTTCCCAGTTTTGTTCTCCACAAGAACTTTGAACTCTTGAAGTCGATCGAAGACCTCATCCTTAGTCTTCAGGAAGTAGATCCAAGCTTTCCTGGAATAATCATCTATGAATGTCACAAAGTATGAGGACCCTGTGATTGATGTCCTAGACATAAATATCTGAGTGCACCGTCTAGCACTCCCTTAGACCTGGTCTCATTGTGAGGATGCGTAATTTAGCCTACTTGCCAAGCGCACACCCTTTACACTGCATCCTGCTCCACCCTAATCTTTGGAAAACCAATAACCATCCCCTGCAACATAGGAGAGCTCTGTAGTGTAGGTGTCCCATCCTCCGATGCCAAATCTCACTCTAGTTGTCTCTCTCATGTATGAGAGCCTTCACCGGTTGTCCTCTCAACAGATAGAGATCCCTCTCCCTTTTTCCAATTACTCGCTTCTTGCTAAGATGATATCTTTTCGACCCAACAGCCACTTCAACTCCTGCAAAGTTGGCCTCTAATCCTCTGTCTTTTATGGCCAAAACTTGAAGGAGATTTTTCTCCAACATCGGTACATATAACACCTCGTTCACCTCCATGATGCCACCTGAGTCCATCTAAAACTCAATACTCTGAGTGCCTTCTGCGGCATACTTAGCTTTGTCACCAAGCTCTACATGTACATCTTTGAGCCCCCTAGTCATGCTGGTGAAGACATCTCAAGATCCTGTCATATGACAAAATGCTCCACTATCCACGAACCAGACACCTCTCATGATGGTTCCAAAAAGGCAACACAGTAAGACGAGGTTTTTCTCAAACTTCTTGGCCTTCTCCTCCATCTATGTAGTAGTTGTTGTTGTAGTCTTTCCCTTGCCTTTCTTCTTAATTGAACACTAACTGGGAAAATTCCCAAACTTGTGACAAGCAAAGCATTTAACTTTGCTCATGTCCTTTTCCTTTTTATTTTGTGAAGATCCTCCTCCACTCTGGTTCTGCTTGGCCTTCGTTTTTCCCATTTTTTTTGTGCAACAAGAGCAAGCTCATCTTTCTCCTCAACACCTTTTTGTTGTCCTCCAGTCAATGAATTCTCTCAGATCTCTTTCTGGATGAAGTCATCCCACAATCGACTCCAATTAGGAAGTTGTTTCCTGGCAAGTATCCCATCCTCAAAGGTGGTTGGGTCCTTAACGCAACCCTTCAAAGCAACTTTCACCAGCTCTGAATCATTCACAATTTCCCCAACAGTTGCAAGCTCATCACGAGCCTGTTGGATCCTTGTGAGGTAAGATCTCGCGATCTCAAATTTGCTCATCTTGATGTTGTTTAATATCTCTCACAGCACCATTTTCTATTTTCATTTGAACTTTGATAAAGACCGATCAGAGCTACCCACTTCTGTCATCTGGTGTCCTTCCTTGATATGTTAGGAATTATGTGATCCCTCACACCATCAAATATTATGCAGCTTGCTTTCATATCTTTGAGATTATGCTTTGCGTGCATAGATAGATGAGCCTAAGAGAAGTGCACCTCTTCTAGAGATGAATTGAGACATGCAAGCATGCTTCCTCCTAGAGACATGCACACTAACTCAAAGTAGAATCCACATGCATGAGCACCTTGCTTAACTAAGGAATTGTTTCCTTTGATTGTGCATGTAAATACTAACTAAAGAAAAACCAAAAATAGAACAAAACTGCTAAATATAAAAAGCATCTAAACTAGAGCTAAAATGAAGATGATGTATGCATGCACCCTATATCTCTCTCTCCATAACAGCTCCCACGTACTCATTACTGCTATACAAAATTGTTAGAGGATGGTTGTATGGAGTTGTTGTACTATTGTACAAAATTTTGTTGGAAGGTTGTCTCACTAGTGTATAGACTTGCACAAATGTCATACACGTCATCTTTGTTTACCCCAAAGTCTCATCCACTTATTGATGCCTTTAATAACACTCTACTATATGTGAAATTTCCCTGATTGCAGCAACTAGAACTTAATCTTCTAACTTATGCAATTTATTTGTCTTCAGAAAATTAATTTGGCAAATAATGATTATTTCATTATTGCAATCTTCACAAATAAATACGGGAACTGAGAAAATAATGCACACACACATAAAAATTTGACACATGTATTTTTGGACAATAGTCCCTGGAAAAACCCCAATGTGGGGAAACCAGTTTAGCATATGAGGGTTTTATTATTAATGTTCAGCAATTTGATAAAAACAACTGCTTGCCTCTTATTGGAAAAGCTCTGGCATACAATTTCTCCACTGGAAAATAAATCTGAAAACCCATGTTTCCTCTGCAAAAGAAACTCGGCCTCCTCAGTGTTATTCGCACATCCTGCCTGCTCTACGCACTGGCAAAACTAGAAATGCTAGCGGCCCAAACTGGAACTCACACTACTACAAGAAAATCGTTCTTGCAACCCCTTCATCCGCCTGCAACTCGCACTTCCTCCGGCACCTGTTTGGAAAAACTGGAAATTGATCTATTGCCTGGATCTGCACACTGGCTGACTCGCGCTTCCTGGTATGGCCTTTCTGCATATAAATTTGGCATCCCTTCCTGCCATTGGAAAGCTGGAAAATCTGTGGAATTTTTCTTCGAAAATCATCTCCCAAATTCTCTATTGAAACCCTATTGTTGGTGTCTCCCTCTGCTTCAACTATGCTCTTGTTATTTGCTGCAACTTGGTAGGTCAAACTACTTGAATGATCTCTAAGGCCCAATCAACTTGCTCTTATAATCTCTCGTTGAGCAACCAATGGCCATGATCTAATCACAATCGATGGCTAAGATCATCTTTGACACCATCAAGTGACTTTTTCAAAAGTCTCTAGAGAAAAATCGATTTCCCTCAATTAATCTGATTTAATTAACCAGTTTTCCTAGGTTAGATTTAGGGAAATTTTTAATAATTGACTAATTAATCTAATTGAGGTGTTTCTTGCGAAACCTTTTATGGGTATTGGAGAAAATGTGTTCCATAGCCCCATAAACACCATAGAGACTAGCATATTTAACCGCCACTACCAAAAGCTAACACTATACACTTTCTATGTTAATAAAAATCCAACAATTGTAGAAATGTTAGACCCCACTCCGGTTTTCAGTTTCACCTTATTACTCCCATATAGTTAAATGCCCATTCCCATAATCATACATTCAAAATTCTAGAAATGAAATTATTTTCTGAAAACACAAATTTAGGAATTTCACAGTGCTGGAAATACAGAAATAAAACACAGGAAATTATAACAGCCACACACGGAAAAAATAACAAACTAATTTTTGATCAATGTGACCTTGGAAAAACCCCCTACAACTCTTGGGGAAAACCAGTTTGAGAGATCTTCTTTATTTCTGAAAAATGCTTTTACAGTGAAACAGAAATACACAGAAAATTCCAGCAACCACAAAAATACAACTTATCTCGTTTTCCGTGCTTAACCTCTCCCTCGAAAAATGTGCCAATGGTCAAAAAATAGGAATAGCCTTAAATGTTGTACAGACTCCTTGATTTTTGTGGCCAGAAAACACAGCAATAAATGTTGTTGTATGGCCTCCTCGATTTGCGTGCAAAACAACAAAAAAAGCTACTATACGGCCTCCTCGATTTTCATGCAAAGGGATAGCAATAAATGTTGTACAATTTTTGCCTCGATTTCTATGCACAGAAACAGCAGTACATTGATGGGCTGCCTCGAAATATGTGCCACAAAAATATCAATAAATGCACCTTGAAATATGTGCCAGAACTGCTATATCGCTGCCTAGGAATGCGTGCCAAAGTTGTTGTACGATTCTACCTTGAAAAACGTGCCCAAAAACTACCTTGACTGCGTGTAAACCTGTTGTACGGATTTGTTGAATGCTGCCTTGGTATGTGTGCCAGGGCTCTGCGCTCTTCTTCCTCACTGCTCAGAAAATCTCCTTGCTCTCTCTTGCTCCTTCTCTCAATCTGCTCATGAAAAAAATGAATGACCTTTTCTCTTCTTTTTCTCCTTTAACCTAACCCTAAGTGACTTTTGGGAAATCCCTAAATCCAATGGCTGAGATAGCTTTAGATCAAGGACTGAGAATAAGTGTGCATTTAATTCTCACTTTCTAATTTTTAATTCACCCCACTTAAATAAAAACCCACTTAGCCTTTTATTTCCATAGTCACTTTTTCACTTTCTAATTTTACATTGTGACTTTAATAAAGCCACTTTAAAATTCGACTTGTAACTTTATCACTTATAAAGTGACTTTTAAATTAGATTTGACTTCACCACTTATAAAGTCACTTTAGGAGAAAAGTACAAATACATTTGGACACTTTTCCCTAGGCCTTAGGGAACCACTTGTCCTCTAGTACCCAAATTTAACACTCCCTCTTACCGAGGAAAGTGTTCCTCATCACTCCCATCTTGTCTCTAAAGTAGACATGTTTGCCCCGTGGTAAGGCTTTGGTGAATATGTTCGCTACCTGCTCATCTGTCGAAATATACTCAAGCTTCACAGCTCCCTTCTGAAAATAGTCTCTGATGAAATGATGTTTGATCCCGATATGCTTTGACCTGTCATGAAATACTGGATTCTCCGTGAGTTTAATGCAACTCTGATTATCACAGTGAATCACTGAAGGTCTCAATGCCTGACCAAATAAGCCAAACAACATCTTGCGAAGCCATATGGCCTCACAACTAGCCAAACTGACTGCCATGTACTCTGCTTCCGCTGAACTCAATGCAACTGACTGTACCATGACACAACTACCGAACCCAACCCAAAACAACACCCTGAAGTGCTCTTCCTATCAGAAGCACAACCTGCCCAATCTGAATCAGTGTACCCTGCTAGTCTCACTCCATCTCCCTGTGTATAATCCAAACCAAAATCCACTGTCCCCTGCAAGTAACGAAGAATGTGTTTTGTAGCCACCCAGTGCACTCTCCTGGGCTCACACATGCACTGACTCATAGTTTTAACTGCAAAACATATATCTAGTCGAGTGCTGACCAAATACATCAAGGAACCAATCAGCTGTCTATACAAGGTAGGATCCACCAACTCGGAATATGAAGCGTGAAGCTTATTCCAGTTAGTGATCATAGGTGTAGACATGGGTTTGCAATCCTCCATGTGAAATCTACTAAGAATGTCCACAATATACTTCCCTAGTCCCAGGAAGAAATGCCCTTCCTCCTGCCACACCTCCAATCCCAAAAAGTAGTGCATCAAGCCAATGTCCTTCATCTCGAACTCTAAAGCAAGATCTCTCTTGCAGCCCTCTATGAGTCTCTATGCACCTGTAATGACCAAGTCATCCACATACAACACCAGAATAAGAGGCTCCTCACCTACCACAATAAAGTATAGGTTCGGATCTGCATCACTCTTTGTGAAACCCAACTCCTGCAAGTATGCATCAATCCTCGATTACCAAGCTCTAGGAGCTTGCTTCAGGCCATAGAGTGCCTTCTTCAGTCTGCATACATGGGACTCCTTCCCATGCACCTCAAAGCTCTGCGGTTGCTCAATATAAACCTCCTCCTGTATGAAGCCATTGAGAAATGTGGTCTTCACATCCATTTGCTAGATCTTCCAACCCATCTCTGTTGTTATCGATATAATGGAGCAAATGGAAGTATATCGAGCCACGAGAGCGAAGGTCTCCTCATAGTCAACTCCCTCTACTTGGGAGAACCCTCTAGCCACAAATCGAGCCTTGAACTTCTCGATGTTGCCATCTGCAGCATGCTTTATTTTGTAAAGCCATCTGGAAGTAACCATTGATTTTCCTTCAGGCCTTGGCACCACCTCCCAAACATCGTTCTTCATGAGAGAAGAATACTCCTCTTGCATGGCCTCTCTCTAGACCTGCTGGCTAGCTGCCTCCTCATAGCTAGAAGGCTCAAAGTCAACGATGCTAGCAGCCAATGCCATATAGCTACAGAACCGCTCAAGTGGTCTGCTCTCTCTAACCTGTCTATTCGGGCCAGCAATAGATGTGGCCTCTGTCAAGGTGTCCTGAAGCCACTTGGGCTTCCTCTTCCCTGAGCACACTTCTCCCATCAGTGTGAAAGAATCCACATCCTCATTAAAAGCCTGAACTCCTGAAGGCCTGCCAACCGACCTCATGCCTGAACCTGTGCCTGTAGATGTTGAAGTACCGTGTGAACTGTCCATCAATGGGCTACCGTGTGAACTGCTCTGCGGACTACTCTGCATGCTGCCCGAAGCACCACCCATCTGACTATGAGAGCCACTGCTCACTGACGGACCTGACACTATAATCAATGTACCTCCTGATCCCTGTCCACTAGATCCCTGTGACTGACTCAACTACTCCTGAGGGTCTATTGAATCGAGATACTCTAACTCCTGTGACCTCTTGAAAGCCCTATCCTCCTCGAACTTCACATCCCGCCTGACAACAACTTTCCTCTTCGCAGGAATATAAATTTGAAAGGCTTTCAAGGTCTCACTATAACCCACAAAGATGCCCTTCTCTACAGTGGGTTGTAGCTTGGTCCTCTTCTCCTTGGGAATATAGGAGTATGTAATGCACGCAAAGATACGGAAGTGACCAACATCAGGCTTCTTCCCAGAAAAAGCCTCCTCCGGAGTCACATGCCCCAAGGCACGATGTGGACTCCTGTTCTGCAAGTACACAGCAGTGTTGCAGGCCTCTGCCCATAAAAACAAAGGTAACCCCTGATCATGAAGCATGGCTTTGGCAGTCCCAATGATGGATCTGTTCTTCCTCTCCACAACCCCGTTCTGTTGGGGGTTGTAAGGAACTGTGAACTCCCTCTTGATGCCTGCCTCCGCACAATAATCAACAAACTCACCAAGGGTATACTCCCCTCCATTTTCCGACCTGAGGGACTTGATATTTCGACCTTTCTGAGTCTCCACAAGAGCTCTGAACTCCTGAAACCGCTTGAAGACCTCACTCTTGGTCTTCAAGAAATAAATCCAGGTCTTCCTGGAGTGGTCATCAATGAATAAAACATAGTACTCATAGCCACTCGAAGATACATGAGACATCCGACCGCTCACATCGGTATGAATCAAATCAAGAATCCTTGTCGATCTGTTTTCACTGTTGGGAAAAGGGGATTTGGCAAACTTCCCCATAGCACATCCTCTGCATGTATCAAGGTGATCAGAAATGAAATCTGGCACACCTGTGGTGATCTTCCGCAATGTCCTCAAGGCCCCATGATACATGTGCCCCAACCTGCGGTGCCAAATCTCGCACAACTCTGAACTGCTAGCTTTGTTGTCGGTACTACTGCTCAATGCCATAAGGGGCTAGAATGAGAACTTGTACACCTTGGCATGGCGTACACCGATCACTCTAGCTGAAGAAGTTGGATTGCCCCTAGGATATATAAGCACATGCCCTGTCCTGAACAACACCTCATACCCTCTGTCCTCCAATGTTGAAATGGATATAAGGTTCTTCTTCATCCCTGACACATATAGTCCTCTATCTCTGTTGATGCTACCATGGTCTTGTCCTTTCCCTTCTTCTTCTCCAGACACACAACTGCATAGTGTCCCAACTTCTGACAATTCCAACACTTGACTTTGGAAAATTCCTTCTCCTTGTTCACCAGCTTACCTTTACCTTTGCCTTTGCCCCCACCACCACTTGTGGAAGCTTGTTTCTTTCCTTTGCCCTTCTTACCCCTTGCTAACAATGCTACATTGTCATCCTCCTCTACCTATTTGGTTGTCCCAAGATGGTTCTTTCTGATCTCATTCTGAATGCAATCATCCCACAACCTCTCCTAGCTGAGAAGGTTCTCCCATGCAATAATCCCATCCACAAAACTCTCCCAAGTCTTGGAAATACCATTCAATGTAATCTGCACCAACTCAATGGGTGGAATGGTCCCTCCAACAACAGCCAACTCATCTCTCATAGAAGTGATCTTTGTGAGGTATGTTGTAACACCATCAGTCTTAGCCATTTTAATGGCCTTCAGCTTCTCCCTTAGGACAATTTTTTCTATTTTCATTGGTGCTCTGGTAAAGATTGGTCAAGGTTGTCCACATCTCATGTGCATATGTCTTTCCTCTCACATAAGGAATGACATGGTCTTTAACACCATCCAGAATCAGTCTATTTCCCTTGGCATCTCTTTTTATTAAAATCAGCGAGTTGAACAGGGTCAGCAGACATTGCTACTGGGTGTTGTGTGGTGTGAACCATTATGCCCCAGACTCCTGTCTCCTCAAAGATGCTCTGGATTCTCTCCCTCCATGCATTATAGTTGCTCTGCCCATCCAACCTATCCTGCACCCTCAAGCCCAAAGACATGCTTGTTGTCCTAACAAATTTAAGTTTTCAAATCTATGGTAAAGGTTCAGTTTTCTGTGTGAAAATAGCTTGTTGTAATTTTTTCACTCGCTGAATAATTGGCTAATTAATCTAATTGAGGTGTTTCTTGCGAAACCTTTTATGGGTATTGGAGAAAATGTGTTCCATAGCCCCGTAAACACCATAGAGACTAGCATATTTATCCACCACTACCAAAAGCTAACACTATACACTTTATATGTTAATAAAAATCCAACAATTGTAGAAATTTTAAACCCCACTCCGGTTTTCAGTTTCACCTTATCACTCCCATATAGTTAAATGCCCATTCCCATAATCATCCATTCAAAAATCTGGAAATGAAATTATTTTCTGAAAACACAATTTAGGAAATTCACAGTGTTGGAAATTGCAGAAATAAAACTCAAAAAATTATAACAGCCACATAGAAAAATGACACGCTGATTTTTTGTCAATGTGACCCTAGAAAAACCCCCTACAAGTCTTGGGGAAAACTAGTTTCAGAGCTCTTCTTTATTTCTGATAAAATGTTTTTACAGAGAACTAAAATATACAGAAAAATTCTAGCAATCACAATAACAAACTTATCTCGTTTTCTGTGCTTGACTCCGCCTCAGAAAATGTGCCAATCAGCAAAATAGTCAAAACAAAAAAAATTTACAGCAAGAGATAACAGCATTAAATGTTGTACGGTCTCCTTGAAATCTATGTCAAAAATTCCATACCACTGTACGAAATTGATAGCTGCCTCTTTCAGTCTTGAAATCCGTGCCCACTCAACCTTGGCATGCGTGCTAGCCACTGATGTTTCTTCCCCTCGAAATCTACATTGTACAGACCTCGAAATCCATGCCCATCGCTGCTGTACAAAAATTTGTCTCGAAAAGTGTGCCAATAAATGTTGTACAGATTGTTGCCTCGAAAAGCGTGCAACCTACAGTTGTTGTACAGACTGCTAAACTGTCTCTCTCCTTCAACTTCTCGCGCTTCGAAAATTTCTCCTGCTCTCCTTCTCTTCCTCTCTCTCAATCTGCTGATGAAAGACCGAATGACCTTTTCTCTTCTTTTCCTCCTTTAACTTAACCCTAAGTGACTTTTGGGGAATCCCTAAATCCAATGGCTGAGATAGCTTTAGATCAAGGGTTGAGATTAAATGTGCATTTAATTTTCACTTTTTAATTTTTAATTCACTCCACTTAAATAAAGATCCACTTAACCTTTTATTTCAATAGTCACTTTTTCACTTTCTAATTTCACATTGACTTTAATAAAGTCACTTTAAAATTAGACTTGTAACTTTATCATTTATAAAGTCACTTTTAAATTAGATTTGACTTTACCACTTATAAAGTCACTTTAGGAGAAAAGTACAAATACATTTGGACACTTTTCCCTAGGCCAAAGATCAAAGCCTTAGGGAACCACTTGTCCTCTGGTACCCAAATTTTAACATTAGATTGCACCTTGAATAGTCTTATATACCCTAGGCACATGTATGGCGAACATAGGTACTCTTGTGAACATATCTGGGGGCATCAGTTATTGTTGTTCAAACTAGACAATTGTTGATGTTTGTAGCTCGGGTAGGTACTTCTGCACATGCCGAAGTGTCCACGTGTGTAGAAGTTGCCCAAAATCTCCTTAGACCTAAGTTGCACGAAACAGGGAAACGGAAACGAGTTTCCGAAACGGGAAGCGAAGCGAAACACGACCTCCCCAAATTTTGGAAACGAGGAAAAGCGGTATATATATATATTTAAATTTATATTAGAATTTAGGGCATTTAAGAAATGTTATGTGAAATCATAAAAGTTTAAAACATACATGATACACGATAATTTCAAAGCATAAAATATTACAAGTTACAACACATTTACTCATGAATGATAACAGACACAATGAAAATAGCAATATCGGAATATTGGATTGGTGCTCTTGATTAAATATGAGTTCCATACCCTAATACATGACAAAATACGATGTAAACATTGCAATCACCCAATCTTGAAATCCTAAAAAACTGATAAGTCTGCTAGATTTTGAATGAGATCTAAAATTCTACTTTCTCCATATGAAATCCAATGAGGTCGGAACCACTCTCAAACATCCTAAGTCATTTCATGGTAATGTTAAAAATTTAAGTAAAAGGATGAAAATGAAGATTAAGGAGAATGTCACTTTTACTTTAAGAATTTAACATTACCACGAATCACATATAAAAACGAGGGCCATAGGCTTTAAAAAACCATCTAGAAGCATCCATAAACGATTAGAATAATATTAAAAAGCATGAAAACCAAAAATAAAAATAAAAATAAAACCAAGTTAAATCGCTTTAAAGGGAAGGAAACACGGCCGTATGGCCTGGAAACGCATTTCCAGCCATACTGGCAATGTGTCCTGTACAGGAAACATGCCAGTAAGACCGGAAATGTGTTTCCAGATCGTACGGTATGCCTTTCCGCATTTCCGTTTCGTTTTTTGCCAGAAACGGGGGTGGGGAGGATGTTTCCTGCAACATAGCCTTAGACACTTGTTCTAATGTGAGCAAGTTGCATTTGTAACTTAGACTAAGTCCACCTCAGGGAAAGCACATAATCGTTATATTGGCTAACTGAGCTAAAAGAACATTAGAAAAAGTACAGTATTTACTTTAATCATTATGTTTTAATCTCAACCCTAGATTTCAAGTGAGGCGAGATCTACTCTCGGCTGTCAATTAATTTGGAGATAAGGGTTAGGGATTTAGCTCAACAAAGAGTTATAAAAGCAGCGCTAAGGAGAAGAAGAATACACACCATACAGCAGCACAAGACTGAGAGAGGCATCTTAGTGAGGAGTGTAATACTCTAGTGTGTTGGATCCGAGGAAGGGGGCAGAAAGGAGATCCAGGTCAACCAAGGAGGGCTTTATCGGTTGGATCAGATCCAGTGTTGTACTTGTATTTTCTCAGTTGGGCCATTAGCCCAAGTAGGTTCTAAATCAATTTCATGATGAGCTGATTTGATTGAGCAGAATCTGTTGTGTCATTTTTGTGAGAATGGTTCTGTTTTGCTTCCACTAATTAATGTTGGGAACCTAGCTGTGCAATTCATTTAGTAGATTTGTAATCTGCTAGGTTAATGGTCTGTCGGGTGCTAGGTTCACAGGAAACTTGCTAATCACATTAGATTATATACAAGTCATTGTACTATTTCCAGCAATCTATCCTCAACCGTTAGCATGTTATGTCACTTATACCCAGCCATTTGCATGACTGTTAGCTTCCTGTTAGTTCAGTTTTATTCTAGCAGTTCTTTAATTTTGACTTAAGTCTAAGTTCAGTTAGGTAAGATGCATGCAGTCCAGTTAAGGACACAGATCTCTAGGAGGATATACGCTTGCATGCTTCATATCATCTCCAGTAAATGTGCACTTTACTTGGTTCATCTATACATGCAATGAAGATGCATTAGAATTAGGATTTAAGACTTCAATTGAGGCATTGTTGTACATGTGTCCAGATTCACTGTACCCTCTAGTGTATAAATGAGAAGACAGCAGTATGGGTTTAATTCATTCAGTTCAGCAGTGAGCAGTGAATTAATTCATTGTTTTTTCCTTGTAACATATTTCAGTACAGTATTAATAAAAAGCAGCCATCAGTTTTGACAGTCCATCTACTGAGTTTTTGTCATATATTTCTACAGTATGTGCCAATAGATTCTAGCATTATAAGAGTCGAAGTTTTGAATGGCTTTCAGCATTCAGCTATCTAGTTTTTGAAGAATTATTTTAGTGCAGAGTATGTTTACCATGATCTAGAAAATCTAACAAGCAAAACTTCACTATTGATCAAATAGAAATCAAGACCAAAATATTTCAAAAGATGGAAAACAAGTATTACATTTAGTGAGAAACATCCAATCGTGCTACCATCATTAAATACTTAAGGCAAGAAACCATCATAATAGAAGCATGAGGTAGCTTTCATGCAAACATTTTTCTTATCCAGTAGCCTCACTTCATATTGACCCAACACTTGTTGCAGATCAACCCTACCTTGAACCTAACCTAACAATAATGAATCTGAACACTTGGAAGAAGAGTTTTTAAAGGAGAAAACCAAGCTGGGCATTATTATATCCTTCTACAATAAATTGGTACAACTATACAGTATACAAAAATGGTGTAACTAGCTATAAAAATAACAAAAAAGAAGAGACAAGAAAGGGAATTATAAACTACTGGTAGGATTGTTATGACAAATCCTCATTAAACAATTATCCTCAAAAATACAAGTCAATGTATCAATGTACATTGTAAACCTTTTTGTCCTTGATTTTCTTTGCTGAGTTTTGCTCCTCTCCCTTCCGCCGTTTCCCATTCTCCTTTCTCTGTAGAAAATGTAAACTTGTTATAATGTCTCTTTTATGATTTATCATATTTGAAGTACAATCAACTCATTCCCTTGTATGTATTTTGCTGTAATGGACCGAGGATGAAGTCAAAAGCCGAAAATTTTTCACTTAGAATGACTTAAAAAGATAAGAGACTGTCTTGATTAAAGTTGGAATACAAAATCTTAGCTTTTGCAATATGCAACAAAACATCTCTTAAGTTGCAACCATGATTCAAGTTCAAAAATCCCCAATACAGCAAGGGATATCTAATCAACAACAAAATTCAATTCACCAAAGAAAATGGCATCTCATGCACCAAAGATAAAGAATGCAAGATTCTACTCTCTGTAGAAAGGAACGAAATACATTTTTCATGTCAACAATAGCAATAGATTGACAAAGGCAATGCTTTCACAATGAATAACCACCATCACAATAGTTGCAAGAATGTTACCAAATCTGAGGTGAAGGATTTTAATAGTTAAATTGCAAGGTACAATCAAATTATGAACCATTAGTCTCTCATGGATTCATTGTAAAAAGAGCATATGCATTACATTAGCTTGCATATAGGATTGATTTCTTTTCATCATCACCAAGTTATCACAGCATCCATGATTTATTGATTGCTTATCTTGAGCACATAAATGCAAGGCCATATTAAAATAATATTTCACAAATGTGTTGGGAAAATATTGATCTATAAAAAATTTCATTCGAGTGCGAGATTTTTATTAGATGTAGAAATTGTTCTAAGAAAAATATACTCAAAATGAGTTGTTGAAGTCAATCATGTCAAGAAATATACTCAAATGGAGGTGGTTTGACAAATCAAGATCCATTCAGATGCATCCCAACCAAGGCATCTCAAAAAATCTGCAAATATCAGTCCATATTAATTAACACAATAGAGAAACAAAATAATATCAAGTAAAAAAAATTCTTATATTTGCACTTGGCAGTTTGAGGGAGATGTGCAATTCCTTCACTATCTAAAAATATTTTAATGCAGGCCTCAAATAAAATATTCGAATATCCAAGTTAATTAATATATTCCAATATCAACTTCATACATACCTATATATATAGAGACCTGTTATATAAAGATTATTTTAATATTAACCATAAATAAAATATTTCAATACCTATCTTTTAAAAAAATTATAACTTGCTATATCGAACAACTTATACAACAATTGATACATTATAAAGACTACTTGAAATGTTAAATTTCAGTGATCATACTAGGGTTTCTTCTGCATAACTTTCCATGGCTAGTTTGCGCAGGAGGGGGCTCGGCCCCCTCCTTCAGTCAAATTGTCTCAGGAGTTGGTAGGAATGTTGAATCGGTCAGAAATCCCTCCCAAACTCCTCATCATTCGCATCCTTTTCAAACCTCAGCCAGAGGAAATGGAGATTTTGGTCACTCAGAGAAACCACTATTTGGAACATTTTGGAAAAATAAAATTGAAGGGCATTACCTTCCAAAAGCATTGCAAGATCTAAAGTATGAGGTCAGATCCAACAAGATTGCAGAATACATCCAATATATGCAGGATCATGCTCTAATCTGCAAGTTCATCGGATTATGGCCTTCTGAAAAGTCCTGGATCGATTGGATCCAAAATAAATGGAACCTCAAGGGACAAATAGATCTAGAGCTAGGAGAAAATGAGTTCTTCACATTAATTTTTTCCAGCTTGGAGGATAGAATGAGGGTTTTTAAAGGTGACCTTTACATTTTTAATAATGTCGAGCTCTTCATGCTATTTTGGAAAGAGCGATACAATCCTGGGAAGGAATACTTCCTTGTTGCCCCAATATGGATTCAATTCTTTTCTCTTCCAAAGGAATATTGGGAGGAAGAAATCCTTAAGGCATTGGCAATTCCATTGGTAGTTTTTCCAAGGATTATGAGGCGACAAAGAGAGGGAGATACACATCCTATGCAAGCATCTATGTCTATATGATTATTCTGCAGCCTCTTCTAGCTTCAATAGACATTTATTATTAGGATAGACTTCGGAAACTGACACTAGATTATGAAATGTCCCATTTAGATGCAAGTGTTGTCATGAATATGGACATATTTTTAGAGACTATCCTCCAATTACAAAGGATTTACCAGTAGATCAATCAATTCATAAATATTAAAGAGTAAGAGAGTTTTGAAAAAAAAACCCCAAAGGAATATGAATTTGAGACCTTAGAGAGCCACAAATTACAATTAGAACCCCGAATTTGGAAATAGGTTCACGTCTCTCTACTCTCCGAACAAGACCTCGACATAAGAAGATAATCTATCAGTCCACCAGTCAACAGATGGAAGTATTCGCAAGTCTTTGCAACCCCCAATGGAGATCGAGAAAAAGAATCCAAAAGGTAATCAACAAATTTCTCTACCAAAGGAGCCAACTAGCTTAATAATGGAAGAGGATGAGACTCAAAACCTCCAAGAAGAGATGGATCTAGATGATCCATGGTTGATTGCTTTGACAAAGGCATGTCTCAATATAGATCGACAATCAATGCCAGACCATCATGTCGAGACTCTTTATAGGGCATATCTCAAATCCAAGAGTCAAACAGACAATGCTCAATCTAACTGATTGGAGACTTCCACAGTTATTCATATTGAGAAAGAATTATGGAATAGCACTATGTAAATGTGTGATCCGTCCAACATTTCGGATGGTAACTCCATCCATCATTAGGGACCAAAGCGAGACTTGTGAGTAAGCGTTGGAGAGCCTATTAATAAGAAGATTTTTTGGATGATGTATTCGATGGATAACAGTAAAAAATAATAAATTAATAATATTCGACCAATTTATTACTATTTTTGAAAAGGATAATTGAAATGGGATTTTATTGAATGTGAAAAATTAGCAGGAAATAGTGGAATTAAGAAATAATCTATGTTGCATGGGTTCGCGAACCCGGGGGTGGGGTTCTCAAACCCAAGTCCCAGATTCGAGTACGAGTTCTTCTGAGAAGAACCGGGTTCTTCAAAAAAAAAGGGGGTTCTTTTGACTGGATGGGCACGGCGAACTCGGCAGTTGGGTACTTACAACTCAAAAATTGGGTTCATTGAGTTCTTCATGACCAATTTTGGCTAAATTTTTTTTTAAAATGATTGAAATTTAAATTAAATTTTAATAAATATTAAAAGTATTGAAATAAAAATTAAATTACTAACTAATATACTAAACCTAAGTCGATTTTATAATTCCTTTTCCCTCACTTCATTGAGTTCACTACGCGGAGGTATTCTTTCACAGGGTATTCAGTCAGAGGGTTTGACGGCAGCAACGGTATTCAGTCACAGCGTATTCACCGTTCACTCACTACGCAGAGGACGAGAGAGCAGCGTGTTCACTCACTACGTGGAGGACGATAGGGCAGCATATTCAGCGACGGCAGCGTGTTCACTCACACAGGGAGGAGAGGGCGAGAGTGTTCACTCACAGTCACAGGTACTCACTCACGCAGGGACAAGAGAGGACGAGTATTCATTGTTCAGTTTCACAGGTATACACGCAGGACTAGACGCGGCAGAGGATGGGTATTTCCCACTGAAATTTCAGGGTTAAAATTAAAAAAATTCGTGTTCACTGTTTGATTATTAATGTGAAAATTTATTCAAAGTCTTCGTTGAGTTTAGGGAATCCGGAATAAATACGAATGGGAAGAATCTTGTTAAAAATAAATAAATGTTTACCGAATTAAAATTCCCTGTATTTAACACCTAATCCTTATCATATGCCTTCTCGCCAACATTTACCGAATTTTTAATTGACTTTCCCATTCAAAATGTCAAATGAGTAAGAGGAATTAGTATCACTTTCGCATTGATGAGCAGAAAAAACTGAGCATAGTGTGCAGAAATCAGAGAATTTGTCTACTGCCTGATCTTGTTGTGATTGTAAGGGAGGGGCACAATCATAATCGACCTTCAACACTTTATTAACTTGCTTTGCGTCTGAACCTGATAATGCAAATCCTAAAACTTTACAACTTGTTGCCACTGCAAATTCTGGTAGATTTGACTCTAGAGATTCTTCCAATGTAATACAACTACTGACCAAACCTGGATCTCCATTTCTTCTTGCAATGTCTCTTACTTCTACTTCAACATCAACTACTTCATATATACTATATATTCTTTAACAGGGTCAACGTATTTTTGTTGAAAATGTTTGTTAAGTTCTTTAACTTTTAGTCTTTTTCATTTATGAAAAAAATACTAAATACTACATGACAAAATTACAAATTGAAATAATTTTTAAATGTAGCTTCAAGCTTCTTGCTGTCCATTTGGCATTTTCCATTAACTATCTAACTTTAAAGTTTAAGTTTTAACCTCTATTAACATGAATTTTACTTTGAAGTTTGTTAAACATATTCAAATTGTCTTCCAAAATTTGCAAAATAAAAAATGTCTTTATCAAATCCACAATATCCACTTTGGAAATATGTGGATAGGCAAAAACTTTCAAAGGGTGTTGGGGGGTCAGCAACGATAAAATGCAATTTCTGTCAGCTTGAATGGAAAGGGAGCTATACCAGAGTTAAAGCTCATTTTATGCAAATACCAAAGAAGGGTGTTAATGCTTGCACTGGAGACCCAAATGATCCCACTAGACTCCCTAGTGCACAAAGAGAGCAATAAAAAGATGATGGTAAGGCAAGCAAGGCAATCTCTAGGCCATGTCACAATGATGATGAAAATGATGACTCCAATGAGGAAGAATTACCATCTGATGATGAAGTTCAAGTTGGTGATGAGAATGTGTCTATGTCATCTAGAGCATCAAAAAACACTACTAGTCAAGCACGCAAGAAGCCTAAACTTGGTGGCCTTTATGACATGCTTGAGGTGAAAGGTAGGGAGGGTGTTGATCTTGCAATAGCAAGATTTTTTGCATTTGGCATTCCCTTCAATGCAGCTCGTTCCCCCTTATTTTGAGCAAATGGTTCGTGTTATTAATGATGGACCTCCAGGGTATAAAGCTCTTGGTTATGAGAAGCTCCGAACCATGTTGGTGGACAAGGAAAAGGCTCATCTTGAGAGGCAATGGCACCCTTGAAGGCATCTTGGAGTGTGTATGGATGCTCAATTGTCATGGATGGATGGACTGACTGTAGGAATCGTCCATTGATAAACATCATTGTTTCTTCCATGTCTAGTCCTTATTTTCTCAGGGCCATTGATTGTTCTGGTCAAGAAAAGAACACTATGTTCTTGAAAGGCCAATTATGTGATGCCATTGCAGAGGTGGGGCCATCCAATGTTGTTCAAGTTATTACTAATGCAGTTCCAGTGTGCAGAGCAACAGGGGCAATGGTTCAAAAGGAGAACAAGTAAGTGACAAGTTTCAACTTTCAAGTATGATTTATTTAAATTTTATATTTAAATTACATGAATTACATTTTTAATTTTGAGTACAAGTTTGATTTGTTTTCTAATTTTAAACAATAAACATTTTGATTTATTAATATTTTAATTTTGTCCTTGATGTACCCAGGCATATTTTTTGGACACCATGTGCAATGCATTCTTTGAATAATGCATTGAAGGACATTGGGAAAATTGAATGGATTCAAGCATTAATTGAAAATGGCCACAAAATTCAAATGTTTATATGCAACCATCATCAATCACAAGCCATTTACTGCAAGCATGCCAAAATAGAGCTTCTTAAACTAGCAGATACTAGATTTGCAACTTACTACATTTTACTTAGGAGGCTTGTGGAGAGGAAGGAGGCTTTATCTGCCACAGTTATCAGCGACATGTAAGACCAATGGAGGTTATCTACCTTAGATGCAGCTTTGGAGGTGAAGAGGTTGATTTTGGATGATCATTTTTGGATTAATGCCAAATTTGTTGTGGAAATTATTGGACCAATTTGTGATATGATCCGATATGCAGATATATATGGTCCATGTTTAGGTGAGATTTATGAGAACATGGACTCCATGTGTGAGAGGATCCAAACTGTCACAGATAGGAAGGATCCTACTTTATGGCCACAACTAAAAGAATTTATACATGGGCGTTGCAATAAACTAAACACCCCTTTTCATATGGTAGCTTATGCAGTTAATCCAAAATGGTATGATCCCATCACAGGAAGGAGGCATCCTTCCCAAGATAGAGAGGTGTTCAAAGGATTCTTGATTGTTGTCAAGAAAATTTATGGTAGTATAGAATAAGCCTTTGACATACGATCTCAGTTTGCCCAATTTTCACGTGGCCGAGGTGTCTTTGGTTCACATGCATCTTTGGCAGATAGACACAAGAAGAAGGATCCAATTGATTGGTGGTGGCTTCATGGTGTTGATGCTCCTGAGTTGCAGCAATTTGCCATATGGTTACTTGGACAGGTAGCTAGTTTGGAGTTCCTTGTCTTATTTGAGAATTTTCAATTATTTCTCTGTATTAAATTTTAAATTTTCATTTTAGTTTTTTTTTTTTTTAATTTTAATTTTTTAATTAATTTAATGGGCTTCCCTAATATTCTAGGTAGCTAGCTCTTCATCTTGTGAGAGGAATTGGAGAAATTATGCCTTTATCCATTCAGTAAAGAGGAATAGGCTGGGCTCAAAGAAGGCAGAGAACTTAGTGTACATTCATAGCACACTTCGTCTCATATCTCGAAAAGACCATGGGTACAAGGAGGGTCCTTTCAAGAAATGGGACCAATACACAGATGATGTTGTGTGTGTGGACGAGGAGCTACAACTAGATGGCTTTATTGAGCTACCTCCAATTGCTATGGATGAGCAAGAGCCTCAAGATGAGAGTGATTCCTACTTGGAGAGCATGCTACCTGAAGATCTAAGTGATGTTGATGACATGGCTTGAGGAAGCCATTGTTCACTATTAGCCTGTAGGCTTTAGCTATTTTTATTTTAGTATTCCAAAATTTCCTAGTTAACGTTTGGAGATGCCTTAATGAAAATTTTGAATGTAGTATGACATGGACATATATAATGAATCATGATTCTTATTAATATGTAAACTCCAATTTGCATTTGATATCATATATGATATTATCAAACTAGAAATTTTGAAAATTCAATGTGAATGTTGAATGTTCAATGATGTGCATGTTTAAATCTTTAAAGTTTAAAGTTTAAAACTTTAAATCATAAATATTTTAATTTTTTTGTTTAAAGTTGAAAAATATACAAATTCATATATATTATAAATTATAATTTATAATTTATAAAATATAGTATTATATATGATATATATAAATAAAAATTATAATATTCCCCAGCAAACCCACACACCCTGTTTCAAAAAATGTTGCCCCCGTCCCCGTCCACATTCCCGAACCCATGTTCCTGTCAACATAGGAAATAATGGAATTAGGAATTAGAATTAGATTTTTAATTTGACCAAAAAGGGTCATAAATGAGATGAGATGAGAATGGATTAAATAATCTAAAAACAGTTAAGTTTGTTAGTTAGTTTGTATTAAATTATTAAAATTAATAACAAATATAAATCAATTATATCAAAATAATGACAACAAATTCAAGATAAATTAGTTGAAATTGATCAGATTTTGATAATTGAAAAAGGTAAATGGGATGCAAGGGATTTAGCAATAAAATTCCTCGAGAAATGAAGAGGTTAAGATTAAATTATATAGTGTATATTAAAGGCTAAAGGGCGATAAGGATAAATTCAATTCTATTTTGTGTTTAGATATATAAAACTAAGACATAAGAGGATTTAAGATGATTAAAAACATTTATTAGAGAGTCTTTAAGGAAAGGATCAGATAAGGGAAAAGAGGGGGGGGGATAGAAATCAGGGTAGGGTCAAGACTCATAGGGTTAGATGGTGGATGACCGGTTTCCAAAACTGGTTGAGCCTGTAACCATCCTCCCTATTAAAGTTATTACGGTTCTTCTGGTTTGAGTTCTTCAAATCCCCATTTAGGAGTTCATATGTAATCTTTCAAAAATCACCCAAGTTAGTCAAGGAGGATAGAAAAAGGAACACGAGAGCATTAAAGCCCCAATCCAAGAAGATGGAGAAAAGCTAGTCAACTCAGAGAAAGTCATGCCAATTTTGAAGGCATTTCCTCCTCCTCAACCCCAAAAACCTTGAAGTTTTCATCCTGAATCTTCAGAGAATAAGAATGTTCTTTGTTGTAATTATTGTCATTGTTAGTTATCTGATAGTTTGTTGTTGAATAGTAGATTTACTAGAATCTTTGGTTGATAGGCCAATATTTGTAGTCCTTTTATGATAAACAGTAGTTTATGGACTCTTTTTTTTGTGAAGTAAGGCCTTTTATATTACGACTAAGAAAATATACATTAAAAAAAAATTGGCTCCCAAGTCTGCCACTTGGGAAACTAAACCAATAGCATAAGTTCAAAATTTTCCTATTAGAAGTGTTATGGATAACCATATTGTCTTTCAAACTAAAATTAAAACTATGAACTGACACAAAATATAAATTGCTAAACATAAACATAAACATAATAGCTCCCTGAGTTGTGCTTCTCTTCAGGCAATAGGCTTGCTCGATCATAGTTCAAGAAGAGAATCTATCTAGAGAGGTGGTTTTTGTTCACTATCATTGTTAGAAGAGGAAATATCATAATTCCCTAATGCCTTTGCAGACCTTGTGACTTTCTTTTCAAGCTTATCAACCTTCTCCACAATTTCAGCCATGCAAATTATCAGCTCTTGTTCTGTGTCAACTCTGTCAGTAAGAACTTTACCCATCAGAGATTTAATGTGCCACTATAGGTTGATCGTTTGCATGTAGGATGAGGAACAAACACTAATAGAGCTACCTACATTAGGGATTCAATCTCAAGTTTAGCTTTCAACATGTCTATCAGGAATAAACCTTCTTCCCTATCGAACCTGGTCTTCCACATTAGAATGGCTCTTTGTACTACTTCAAGAATAATGCTTCTATATCTATCCACAAGTGACACGAGCAACTAATTGTGCACAGGTTTGAACAGCAATAGGAGGAGGGGATCTTCTCCCTCCACGATGAGGGGCTGAAAGGTGACACCTAGTCATGAGGCCAAACTAATTATCAAAATCCACCTCAAGACAAGAGACACATGAGTGAAAAATAAAATACAGAACAACACAAAGAGGGGTGGGAGTTTGGGTAGAATGGGATGGAAACCACGAGGAGGGGCCATTGAAAGGAAAGGTAAACCCAGGAAGAAAAACCAAAGAAAAACTAGGAAGACGAGGGTCTAAAAGGGGCGGCCAAGCGAAAATGAAGGTTGCACTTAGGCTTACAAACCAACTCAAAACCCCATGCAATAAATCCCCACCCAAATTAACAAGCACAGGGAGGGCACATAAAACCAAAATGATATGAAACCAAAATTGCCAAAAAACACTAATACCATCACATCTATGACTCATAAAAAGTTCAGGATGGAAATGAAAAAAATTGCGAACCTACGACGACTCCTCTACAATTGCAGTGCCCCCAACATGGCGTGTTCTAGGTTGACCAGCTTCCAACTGAGAACGACTACTAGCACTGCATGCAAAGCTAGCTCCATCCCCCAACTAACATTGGTTCAACTATTTCCTAAATTTTCCTTTCCCATAAATGGTAAGTCTACAAAGGACAACAACTTCCAACAAGATTAGCGCAAAAGGAACTCCTCAAGCAACTATATAAACTACAGGTTGCCTTTCCTCTGTTGATTTTTTTGATGTGTTGGGGTAGCATCGGATGTGCTCTAGCTCCCAAAATTTGTGGAGAGACTAGAGTACATGAGATCTCCAAGACCCAGAAAGGGATTTGAGAAATTCCATCCAGATTGGGAAACAATTAATTAATTAATATTTCTAATTAAGGACCCCAAGTCTAACTTAGGAAAATTAAAATATTAAAGGTAATTAATTTAAACATGTGATAGAAATGACTTAAGTCACACAGATCAAGCTTTCTTTTAATCTTAGCCATCAATTCAAGATTAGATCATGGTCGTTGGTTTCCCAACGAGAAAAGTATAAAAGAAAGGCTTGGGGTCAATTGAAGAATACACACGGAGGCAGAGCACTAAGACTAAGCTGACATTCTAGGGCGTGGTTTGCTAAGAATTTCCAGAAGTGTTTCAGCTGCAGCGAAGAGTAGTATTGGCTAAGGGGATGATCTGATCCCAGAGCTAAGAATCAGCAAGAGGCAGAGAAGCAGCAACCAGGAGCAGCGCAGAGAAGCAGAGGCTACACAGCAGCTGCATAGCGCAGAGGGTTTCAGCCACTACGCATGTCCAGAAAGGGCAGCGCAGAGGCAGCAGGAGGCCATCTAGGCTTACACAAGGCCAACCAGGGCAATGTAAGGACTACGTCACCTAGTCTGGGGTTACGCAACCCTCTCCTGAGCAGTGCAGGGGCATCAACAAGCCAGCAAGGCTGACGCAAGCAGCTTCAGAACAGCATTGGGGTTTCAAGAGGCAGAAAGGGACTGAGTTCTATAAATCTCGTTTGAGGGTGTGAATCAATCCAGTTTTCAGTCTCCAAAACAGCAGGTATTGCTGCAAATTTGTATTTCTCTGTCGGGTTAACCAGTAAGGTGCCCAGATTTGTTGTACTCAGATTCTACTTAATAATATAAACCCTCCAACAGCCAGAAGATCGGTTTTCCCGCACTGGGTTTTTCAGGGACAGTTGTCTAGAAAATCTTGTGTGTCACTATGTCTGTGTGCATGTAATCTGTTTAGATTTGTATCAGTGAGTACTGTTAATGTGTTTACTTCGATATTAATGCTGAAATTTCAGATTAATAACTTGATTAAGTAGGAGAAGTATAAGCAGATTTAACAATAGGGTTTCTGCATAAGTAATATTCAGAATGTTCACATGGTATCAGAGCAATTGCAGATCTAGCTGAATCATCAGTAAGAAGACTGAAGAATCTTTGCTACAGGAAGCAGCAGCAACCGCATAAAGTCGAACCAGAGAGGACAGCACAGCAAAAGAGGGAAGTAGAACCACGCAAAGACCAGAGTGACACAGTACCCACGCAAACCTACGTACTTACTGCGTAGAGACAGTGCTGGGACTGTCTACTCACACAGAGGCTGGCCAGGGTGACGCAGTCTTGAGGCTGTGGCTGATTCAGAGTGCTAGAAGCAGTGCTGCAGAGCTTTAGTGGTTGCTGGTGGGGTTAAATTTCTGAAGATTCAGAATTTAGCCTAAGAACTAGTTGACAAAGAGTGGGAGGAGAACAACTTCTCAGAGAATTTCCAGCCAAAGAAATCTGCAGATCGATCAGAGGATCGAAGAGAGCTGATTTGTTGTGTTTGGCAGATTTACAAAGAGGAAATCAGTTGTCAGAGGGAGCAGAGGGTGGCTTTTCGCCAAGGACCCTAGATCCGAGCTTCAGTTGAGAAGCGGGGAGAGGAAGATCTATTCCGACATAGTAGATCTGAGCAGATGGCACCTCACGGACTACATGATCAGGATAGGTTGGATGGTCTATCCAACTTTGCAGTCTGGAAGGCCAGAATCCTGGTAGTTATGGAGGCATACGGTCTGAGGGAGCATGCAGCAAAAGTCCTGGTCACGCCAACTAGTACACTTCTTCGAGCAAAGCATAATGAAGCAGCGGCACATGCCAAGCGCTTCATCATGGACGGGGTTAAGGACCATGTTGTACCACACATAGCCGATAAGAAGACGGCTAATGAGATGTGGAAAGCCTTAACCGCCCTATATGAGGGTAGATTTGTCCAGAGGAGAATACTTCTGGAGAACCAAATGCGGTTATTCATGATGGCCAAGGGAGAAGAAATTGAGCCCTTCCTTTTTAGACTACAGGTGATCAGGGATCAATTGATTGCCATGGGAGTGAAAGTGGAGGATGATGTGATGGTGAGGACTGCACTCAATGCGGTCACAAAGGACTAGGAAACTTTTGGCCAAAGTACCTTGGGCAGAGCGGACCTTCCCAACTGGGACAATATGTAGGCGATCCTCCGTCAATAAGAACTTTGTCGGTGCACCAAGAGGCAGCATAGCACCGGATCCAATAAAGTGAAGAAGGAAGAGGAAGAAGATGCAGCCTTGCCATCAAAGAGGCAGCAAGCGAGGAAGAAGTGTGATCTATCCAAGATCAAGTGTTTCCAGTGCGGCGAATTAAGACATTTCGCCAGCAATTGTCCTCAGAAGAAGAAGGACAAGGAAGCTTCTACCTCCAAGGCAGTTGTGGCAAACGATGGCTCCGAAGATGACGTAGCCATGAGCACTTATGAAATTAGAAAGTGGGGCGACATGGATCTGTAGAGCAGCTATAGAGTGGTGGCAGGATCCTTGAGTAGCTCAGCTCTTGGATCACATCCGTGCTATGGGAGCCTTAAGACAGTAGCGGGACAAGTAGAGCAGTTGGTGCAAAGAATCACGGATGGAGCAAAGGCAGAGCTAGATGCTAAGAGGGAGCAGCGCAGTGCAGATGCAGCAGCAGCGTGGCAGCGCAGCGCAGAGGGGGTTGATGCGACTTCGGCAACGCAGTGCAGGCTGGCTTACGCAGAGCAGAGCTGCAGCAACGCAGTGGCTTCAGGAGGACAGTGCAGAGCAGCAACCTATGGAGCTTCAGTGATGAGGATGCAGCCCAACTGACTTGTCTGTCAAAGATTGGGCAGGAGTTTTCAGTTGTTTCTCTCAACAACTGAGTTGCATTGCAGCAGTTGGCAGCACGATGCAGCAGATTGAGAGGGAGTTGCAGTACATATGTGGCAGTGGCGGTGGCAACGTCATGGGCAGCAGCAGCGCAGTGATGAAGGGCAGCAGGCCAAGCATCAGTGCAAAGACCCACACCAGGGATCAGTGCAGCCTTTGGGGTGAAGTGTTGTGCTAGAGTACATTCCTCGCTAAGAGGGAGTGTCGAGCTTTTTGATGTGTTGGGGTAGCATCGGATGTGCTCTAGCTCCCAAAATTTGTGGAGGGACTAGAGTACATGAGATCTCCAAGACCTAGAAAGGGATTTGAGAAATTCCATCCAGATTGGAAGATAATTAATGAATTAATATTTTTAATAAGGACCCTAAGTCTAACTTAGGAAAATTAAAATATTAAAGGTAATTAATTTAAACATGTGATGGAAATGACTTAAGTCACACGAATCAAGCTTTCTTTTAATCTTAGCCATCGATTCAAGATTATATCATGGTCGTTGGTTTCCCAACGAGAAAAGTATAAAGGAAAGGCTTGGGGTCAGTTAGAGAATACACATAGAGGCAGAGCACTGAGACTAAGCTGGAATTCTAGGGCGTGGTTTGCTAAGAATTTCCAGAAGTGTTTCAGCCTGTGTTGCACGGGTTCCCGCACCCAGGGGTAGGGTTCCCGCACCCGCACCAGGTTCCCGTCCCCGGTTCTTCATGGAAGAACCCGAGACGTCCAACACAAAAACAGGGTTCTTCGGGTTCTTTTCGGGTTCTTTTCGGGTTCTTCGGGTTCTTTTAGGGTTCTTCAGCGATGGAGAACCCCGAAAATGGGTTCTTTTCCGGTTCTTCGAGGGCAATTTAGGCTAATTTTTTTTATTTTTTAATCAAAATTCGACTATAATCTAAATTTTTTTAATTAAAATTTAAGATTTTTTTATTAAAATTAAATAATTAATTAAAATTTAAGATTTTTTTACACAAATATTTAATTATTACATTAATTTTTACGTTTTTATTTTATTATTTAATATTTAATAAATTAATTTAATTAAATATTTGTGTAAAAAAATTCAAAACTTAAATTAATTTATTAAATATTAAATAATAAAAACGTAAAAATTAAAAATTAAAATTAAAATTTAAAACTTAAAAATTTAAATTTAAATTTAAAACTTAACGCATAAACTTAAAAACTAAAAATCAAATTAAAACTTAAAAATTAAACTTGGACAAAATCATGAGGCAAAGCAAGAGCCCTTCACCACTCTAGCAAATCAAAACTCGGACTCCCAGTCAGCAGTTTCCTGTACAGCATTTAACGTTGTAGCAGTGGCCTCCAGAAAAAACTTGGACTCCCAGTCAGTGGTTCCCTGTACAACATTTAACGTTGTAGTAGTGGCCTACTTCCAAACAGGAGTCTACCACCACGCAAGAGTTTAAGGCAGAACTGACAGCGAGAGACACCCTGTGGCAGCAAGGGTTCCCATAACAGACTATAGCCGTTGAGGTGATTAGGAAGGCTGTAACTTACCCTCGGAGCTTGTAACGGACTACGAATGTGGCGGCAGAGGACATATTAAAAAGGATCGTAGGCTCCAGTTGGTATCAGCGTCGAGGTTTTAGAGCCACCATATACACTGTGGGAAGCTACAACGAGTCAGCCAGCTCAGCAAGAGCATCCCTGGAGTAGCAAAACTAAGAGAGGTCACTATTAAGCTGTTTTCTCAGTTTACAACCAACCATGTAACTTAGTTAATGGGTCAGATTTAGTGGTTAGGGTATTACCTGTTGTAGCAATCATATATAAACTGTTAGTGTTGATACTGGAGAGACTGCCACTGTTATGGATGCTATACAACCAGGTCTACTAGTATAATAGCCCCTGTTAATTTAAAACTGATGTGAGCTAATGTGAATCTACTTCTTGACTATATCATTGTGTACTCTATATCTGTTTGAGATTGAAAAGAGTTTTGTGAAAATCGATATAACTCCTCTCGTGATTTTATAACCATAAGAGCAAAAATTCCCTAGAGACATTACAATATTGATGACGATTCCCAAAGAATCAATTAAATCTTTTGTGCAGACTGTAGCAATTATATAAAATCAAAATTCAAATAATTACATTAGAATATAAATCAACAAACAGGGACGCATACCCTGTCACTCCATCGTATGTCCATGACAATTTTCAGAAAATGGAGATAGTGTTCATTGGATCTTCTATGTTACCCACTGAATTCCAAAACCAAGTTTTGTGTTGCATTATTTTTGCTACATCATCTTTTACCAACTACTACTCAGATCCATGTTGTGTGTAACCCTAGTTTTAGAAATCGGAACTGGGCTTCGAATCAGAACTGGATCAAACCAGCTTCAATGAACCAAAATTGAAAAAAACATAAAATAATATATTTATAATGAAAAAAATATTTTTAGGATTTCAAACCATGATTCCAAACCATTAGAGACAAAATATGCAAGTTTGCTTATCTATATACCATGTAAGGGTGCATATATCAAAATGGCACTAAGTTCAAATGGTACTGCTAGTTTCTTTATCAAATTCAGATTGACCATGTTGCCAAGCAAAGTTGGAGATATGCTTTGAAATCACTCGAATTGCCGCTTTAATCAATTCATCGAGCATCCATTCTTTTCTAGCACAGATTTTGCATGCTTGAATTTCTAAATCAGAGAGACTAATTTGCTGTATGCAACACAAAATGGAGAGGGGATAAAATCAAATAACAACGGCTTCTTCAAAATCATCATTTTCCAGCATTATCGTCACGAGGATTAATCACTACATATGAGCATAAAACTGAAATATGTCCTATACATTCAATTTCCACTGGTACAGTGAACTATGTCACAAAATCAACTCTGTCCTTCTGTGTCTTCTGAGAATATGAACCATGAACTTAATTATACAGATACTGTCCATACTATTTTGCCATGTTTAAATCTTTGAAGTTTAAACTTTAATTTTTAAATCAAAAATATTTTATTTTTCTTGTTTTATACAAATTCACATATATAAATTATAATTTATATATAATATTATATAATATAATATATATATAGTATATACCCCTGACGTACCCACGCACCCTGTTTCAAAAAGTGTCATCCCTGTCCCCGTCCCCGTCCCCGCACCCACGTTTCCTAGCAACATAGGTTTCAGCTGTAGCAAGGGGTAGTATTGGCTAAGGGGATGATCTGATCCCAGAGCCATGAAAAAACAAGAGGCAGAGAAGCAGCAACCAAGAGCAATGCAGAGAAGCAGAGGCTATGCAGCAGTTGCACAGCGCAGAGGGTTTCAACTGCTACGCAGATGCTATGCAAGCACAGAAAGGGCAGCGCAGAGGCAGCAGGAGGCCATCCAGGCTTACACAGGGCAGCGTAAGGACTGTGTCACCCAAACTGGGGTTACGCAGCTCTCTCCTGAGCAGCGCAGGGGCATCAATAAGCCAGCAGGGCTAACACATGCAGCTTCAAAGCAGCGTTGGTGTTTCTAGAGGCAAAAAGGGGCCAAGTTCTGTAAATATTGTTTGAGGGTGTGAATCAGTCCAGTTTTCAGTCTCCAGAACAGCAGGTATTGCTGCAAATTTGTATTTCTCTGTCGGGTTAACCAGTAAAGTGCCCAGATTTGTTGTACTCAGATTCTACTTAATAATATAAACCCTCGAGCAGCTAGAAGATTAGTTTTCCCGCATTAGGTTTTTTCGGGGACAGTTGTCCAGAAAATCCTGTGTGTCACTTTGTCTGTGTGCATGTATTCTGTTTAGATCTGTATCAGTGAGTACTATTAATGTGTTTACTTCGATATTAATACTAAAATTTCAAATTAATAACTTGATTAAGTAGGAGAAGTATAACCAAATTTAACAGTAGGGTTTCTGCATAAGTAATATTCAGAAATTTTCACATCCTCATCAACCTTCGCCTAACCAGTATCACCATATGACATAACTCGTCAAAATTCTTTCATGATTGTCACTCATCGGCTCCTCGAGTCTTTGCAGAACGGGTTGTCCTTCTTTGAACTGCCATGCATCCAGAACCATTGCCTCCATCCTCTCACACACGCAACGTAGGTTATGTCGCAACTGCAAGTGCACTATCGAACATGCAGGGTACCATTTTGTGGCAACTTTGCCCCTCTTCATTAATTGCTTCACACTCATTTTAATTAGTGAGGTTGCCCCTCTTTATGGGCACCCTCCTTAGGGGAAGCAATTTCTGGACTTCGAAAAGCTAGGCTACATGTAAGTTTTTCTCTGATTAATTAAAAAATGTGTGTTTCTATATGTGTATGTATATGTGTGTGGATGTATATATGTGTGTGTTGGGGGGGAGGGGGAGAGGGAGGAAGAGAGATTCTATTCCATGGACATATGCCTTCTACTTCCCAATATGAGGGAGATGTGTATTTAAAAATATTGATAACAAAAAAACAAAACATTTTAATGTGTATAATAGTATGAGGGAATAGTTAGAGAAACGGTTCAAAAAAAATCAATGCCCATGTTAAGTAAAATATTTCAATGTTAGCTATGTATATAATATATAAAACAATTGAAAATAAAAATTTTAAATTTAAATAAATAAACATAATTTTTGGTTAAAATAATTTTGTTGTGCTTTAAAATGAAGAAGATGTGTAATTCTTTCCATTCTCAACATGGAATTGGCACATACATACATACATATAACCTGCGTAGATCCATCTTAACCCCAAATCTATCAAGCCTTGAGAGGGATCAAATCTCTCAAGGTGTAAACCTTTCTTCAAGTTTTGCACTCTAAATAAGATTTGCACATCAACAGA
Organism: Pinus albicaulis; assembly: GCA_034641835.2. Taxonomy (NCBI): domain Eukaryota; kingdom Viridiplantae; phylum Streptophyta; class Pinopsida; order Pinales; family Pinaceae; genus Pinus; species Pinus albicaulis. The sequence goes on from CM076583.1 coordinate 170,178,212, forward strand.
TTTGATCCCTCTCGACGCTTGATAGATCCAAGGTTAAGATGGATCTACATTGGTTATTACACATTGAATAATATATTGATGTATCGAGCATCTCATCTCATCTCTCTCTCTCTCTCTCTCTCTCTCTCTCTCTCTCTCTCCAAGTTTTATATGTATTTGCATCTACAGATCTTATAGTAAAGGTCATCAGGATTTCCACCCAGTCGTGGATGCAACATTTAATTCAATTGGCCCCATTAACAAACAAAATGCCTTCCTCTCTTTCTACAACTTTTCTATGTATGTGCATGTACAAATCTTACAACAAAGGTCTTCAAGATTTCCAGACAACCACAGATACAAAACTTAACTCAATTGACCACTTTAACATAACATGCCTTTAGGGGGGTTTGAACCTAGGTAGAGCACTAATTATGCGTTGATCTAACCACTTGATCGCAACCAGCTTGACATCATTTTGACTTACAATTTGGTACTTATAACATGCTGAACTTTTCCTGTATTATAATAAGAGCAACGACAAGAAGAAGCTACTATGCATTCTACTCTCCTACGGGTGCAACTTTCTTCTTTTGCATAGAAAAGGCTTTGGAACACATCAAGATATAATTTGGCTCATCAACATCACTCTTAGATAGACGCACAAAAATGAATGGAGCAGGGATATTAGCTAAACAAATAAGACATAATTAGAGTAAGTTACAGATATGAAAGAAGGAAGAAATTTAAAAAAAAAACAATTTTAGAGTTGATATCTAATAACGCATCAGTGCTTCACCTGATTATTTGTTGTTATGAAAGAGATCAAACATAAGCAAAGTCATGTAACTTTCCACAAATAATGTATTTGAGCGGGGATAAAAAAAAAGAGAGGAAAAGCACTCACTGACATCCATCTGCATCTTAATGCCACATCTCGTACACTTTTTTCGGGTAACATTGCAGCAATTTTTATGCATCTTAAAATGCTTGATTCATTTGCAAATCTGAAAATGTACAACGGAAAGTAATGGTAAGATGTATATTCTAATATTAAAGAGAAAACAGTCCAAGAAACACAAGATAATAAGCATTCTAGATACTATCCACTTTGCTCTGTCCTTTAAAGAGTAATTTATATTAAGATGACCATCCCGAGGAGCAGACTCAATAAAATAATGGCAGAATAACAAAAATAAATATACTTTTTGACAGCATTAACTTTTATGTATAAGTGGCAATGAAATTTTCAAGGAGACCAAAACAGAATCTCCTGTTTAACCCAAAATGTGCTATTTAAGAAGATGTGTAATGATATTTCTGCGTTGTCATCCTTTTCTTTGCTTTTCTCGTTTGTCATTTCACCAGTGATTTCTGAGCTACACTAATAAAGAAAGATGGCTGTTTGAAAATCGAGATAATGGATAGAGAGGACAAAAATGATACTTCATAGTAGTCTTGAATGGAGTTGAATTGGAAACATTCTAGACTCTAAAATTTCACGATTGAGAAACAATTAAGCATCAAATTTCAAAACAGCAATTAAAAGGTTTTTAGACAAGATTAAAATAAAAAACAAATAAATACAAATAGTTTTTGCAAGCCCGTTATACTTCTAAACTTATGCATTCATTCTTCCGCTGAATCACAGATGTTTACGAACATCAACGATTCACCAACTGGGTTTGAACTCTGAACAAGATAACATATGCCACTTCCACTATAGGTAAGTCATCAATAGAGCAAATAAAAGCACAGAAGCTTGAATGTCTTTATTCTGACAGGCAAACGCATTAGAAAATCTAAAATTTAAAATTTTGATACTTTTCACGAATGACGAACACAGATCAATGAGATGCAGTAATAGCTACGAAAGGAATGAATATAGCACCTCCCAGCGGAGACAACAGCAATAGAGAAGTTAACTCTAAATCTAAATCAAATTTGGAAACACATACACGGGAGCACCCACCTGCACACAAATAGTTGGACAGGTTGATCTGTTCCGATACCCAGCTAGGGTATGAAAATAGTCTTTTATTATAACTGTTTTTAGTTGATTATGCCTTGGGTGAGCTCAATTTTATTCATATATCATTAAAACGTCAAAACTTCAACCAAAGAGGTCATAATATCATCATATAATTGGTGAAAAGATAATATTGAAATAATGTTTTGTAAGTAGCCATTAAAAAAGGTAAGGGGAGTATCAGTGGGAAACATAATCCAGACAAGGATAAGGGGAGTATCAGTGGGAAACATAATCCAGGCAAGGATAAGGGTAGTATCAGTGGGAATCACATAGATAACAACCAAAAACCATATAACTTAGATCACAAAGCCATGCCAAAGACCATAACATACATAATTGGGAACAAAACATGGCCAATAATGTTCTGCAATGATGTTTTTGATGCAACTGAATCATATAAAACTGAAGAAGGATTGACATAAGTCTAAGTTAAAGTAATGATACGGCAAAAGGAGTACTAAAATGTCGAGTTACCAAAACATACTTTGAAAGCCCATCTTCCAGTAGGGACTGTTCTTCAGCTGACCACTCTAGAGCAAGGCCCGGATTATGTTTAAGTCCTTGCGAAGTCCCTGAACTCCCTGCTGCCGCTGCACTTGAGCTGTTATTCGCATTTCCATTAAACGGAGACCCCTGGTGACCACCAGCGCCACAATTGGCCGCCATTATTACTTAAACACCCGATGGTCACCTCATTACACACCAATTCTTGTTAAAACCTAACCCAGTCCTCAGAATCTCCTGGAAAAAAAACAATCAGGGCCGTAACGTAGGAGAAAATTTTGTCAACTCCACCATGAGTGTAACTCCAGCTTACGAAAAAAAGTTATAATTTAAGGTTTTATTCAATGCAAAGCATTTAGCGATGCAGCGGCCGGCTTCGGGAACCGAAAAAGGGACAAATTAAAATGAGGAGAGTCCAAGGCAGCTGACATTGCCCAGTAATTGACGCAATCAAGGAAAACTTATAATGTACTTCCTCCAAGTGTAAGGGCACTACCCCAACGGTTGCAGGGCATGTTGGCCATTTAGAGACCTTTCAAGTACTTTGTTCAAACCCTAGTAGTACCATTGTGATACCCTAGGTTTTGTGGAGTTGGATTTGTAAACCCTAGGATGTCTTTATCATGGATCTGGTAGCTAAATTTGGATAGCCATCGACGACTGTACCTGAAATGAAATTTATATAGAGAGCGAAGGTCGTACAGCCACTCGGCTTCTGGTGATCATTTGGTGGAGAGTTTTTGCTGTACTTGTGTGATTGATCGTGCTATCTCTGTTGTAATTGATGTCATGTGCCCATGGACCCCATACCATGTGAGCGATTATGCGTTCTGACTTGAGAAATGCTTATGTGGCCATTATATTAACGAGCAGATAACCTTAACAATTTTCTATAATTTCGATTTGGTTTCAGTGTAATTCTGCGTTGAATATTTATTTTGTTTTGATGTGTCGAAATAATTTAACAGCGTGAAATTTTATATTATATTATTTATAATATACAATCATTTTTGTTGAAGGTGGCAAAATAGTCATCAAATTTAAGATTGTGATGTGTTAAAACAAGGTTACAAGGTAGCGATTACCTGCCCTTTAATGTAAATATAGAAATGTTATAATTTGAGTTTGAGTATATTTATGAGTAATTGTTTTCAGTACCTTGTTAATTTACTTACTAAGAACATATAGATAACACTTTAAGATTAGAATCTATCATGTTTAAAATGTTCAATCATAAATTAACTAATGATAAATATATTATAGTTAAAAAAAATAAGTTTTTATTTATGCTAATTATAATTTAATACTTAATAAATATATATTAGATATTTATTTTGTTCAATCTGCCACTTCTCTTTAAATTATTTGTGCTAATAGTTTGTTTATTTATTATTTTATACTATTAGATATTGAACTGCAATTGCAAAAGACTCTTAATTTATATAATTTTTATTAATATAAATTTAGTAAATTATGATAAATAAATATAATAAAATATTTTTTAAAATAAAATTTCACTTAAATTATTACTATCAATAATTTTTTATAATATTTAGGTATGATGAAGTTCTTATAAATTTAATTTGCATAATATTTATATATCTTCTATATTATAAAAATTTATTTTTATTTTTAAATAAATATTTAATTTTAATTTTAGTTTTTGCTACTTAGTTTAATTTAATTACTAATTTATTTTGTATTGTTATTATGTAATTAGTATTGGTTAAATGTAATTAATATTTAACTTATTTATTTATTTCAACTCAGTTATGTTCTAAAAAAAATATTTTAAAATTAAGAGTATTTTGCAATTACAATTCAAAATTTAATAATATAAAATAATAAATAAACATAATAGTATAATCTAAATAATGAAATTTTAAATACCTTAATAAATTATATAAATGTAATTTTATCTTACCCAAAAAATACATTAAAAAATTACACTTATCTAATATATTATAAATAATTTAAATTATCAAATATATTATAAATAATTTAAATTTAACTCTCAACATATTTATATTTGAGAAATTTAAAACATTCTCTACCAAAAATTAACTACTTAAATAATATGTACTCTATTAATAAAAAATATACTTTTATTTATACCAAGATACTTTAATATTAAATTGATAGTAAGTACAATTAAAAAAATATTTCAAAACTACATTGACACTTTACATTAACTACATTATATATAGACAAAACTAAATACTAAAAATAAATATGACATATAAATATAGCTTTTTAAAATCTACACTATATAAAAATTAAATTAATATCCTTCGCGGTCTAGCTATTAAATTTGAGGAGATTTTAAACATTAAATACACGAAAGTAACTTTAATGAAACTGAAATAACCCTGACAAAATTAAAATAATCCTGACAACTTAGATCTTTCCGTAGCACCCTATTTTTCGGGCATTGAAATTCAAGATTTAGTGTACAATGAATAAGGAATATAGCACATATACGTGGCTAGTCGATTTCATTCCTGCGTGAGACTGTTTTGAGCCTCTATGAATTATGTAGGGATAAGACTCTGGGATAAGGGTAATTAGCGCTCTGGTTAATGGAAGGGGCCGGAAGCCTTTATAAGAAAATTCACTCGCATAGATGAAGAACCTGTCTCAACACTTTAAAGGTTATGTTTGAATTATCTTCTGTGTAATTGGGCCTTAATTTCCACTAAGAATTTGGTTAAAACTCGTGCGATGAACCCTGAGATCTCTTGAGCAGGGGATTGGTTAATTTTGGTTGCGTTTTAAAGAAGCGATGTTTGGTAGATAGGCTATGCATTAACCAGGAGTGAAGGTGGATTAAGTTATAATGCAGAGGATCGTATTAAAAGGAATAGAGCAGAACCTTGAGCCGAAAGAAGCGGAACCAAGAGATGAGCAGTGAAACCGGAATGCGAAAACCGGCATTATCGCGTGCAATCAAGGGTGGTAAGCTATTTCACCTTTTTGAACGCGATATAAGTCGTTAGCTAACACGTGGAGAAGGGTGGTAATGTAATATCGCCTCCATCGCGTTTTCTTTGGGCATTAAACCTCTGTAAGAAAAGAAAAAAAACGCGATATTTGATCGTGATCGTTGGATCATCCGAGCCAACGCGACAAATCCTCGACCGTCAAATGAGGGAGGTACGTTATGTTGCTGGGGCCCAATCGATTTATTATGTTTAATGATAATGGGTTCGGGTTTGAACCATTTGTAGACAGACAGATTATAGGATGCGTTTGAACCTTTGGATTCCGGAGACTAAGAACTAGAGTGTGGGACCCGATTTAAGGTATAAAGTATTGGTCAAAGGGTTTATTATTTAGTTTGAGCTTTTATGATACAACATGTTGGTGGTTGGTTCATAAACTAAAGAAAAACCTTGAATGAAGAGTTTATAAAGCTGGGGGGACCGAAATCGCATGAAATGTGATTGAGTCCAATTGCATTATGAAATGAACACGATGGGTTGTTTTATGACTAATAGTCTGTGGGGCCAATGTCAATCCTTTAAAGAGTTGGGTTTTGGAAACTGTGTAAAACAATAGGGTGAAAAATATAAGGCGTATTGGCGTATAACTCTACATTATAGTTGTGATGACAAGCGGTTGTTAGCCACAGTCTATGATAGAGTTATTTGAGTTTACATTGGCTCACATTTTATGAAGGGGGTTTCAACCAATAGCTAAATGCTTTAAGGCGAGATATGTAAGGTCGAGATGACGGTTGGTTAACCAAGAGTTGTGGTAAGGTTAATTAACAGCGCTTTGATTTTGAAGCGAATTAAAGGCATGGACCTTGGAATAGTGGGTTCCAACATATGATTTCATCATCATATATAAGAGGAAGAGAACTCTTCATATAGAGAAAGGCCCGATATATATATGTATGGTTGCCTTAAGGGTGAGGATCATTTGGGATATGTTATAAGGGCCAGCTGTGAGTATGTCTAGTTTTATATGTAGTTGTGGGTTGCGATTTAATTTCGGGATTGAAATAAAACATTGACTGGATTTTATAAGAAGAGCATATTCTATGCTTTGGGGGTTTATAACCATAAAAGAATTGTTGAATTAATATCTCAAATCTCTGATTTGAGATATTAAAATCTCCAACTTTGTTTATTTAACTTTCCAGCTCAGAAGTTAGAATAGTGTGGGTTTGCCCAAAGGGATTGAGATTTATTCGAGAGCAAAAAAATGAAGGGCATTTTATATACACTGTAAGTGGGGACTGTGGGTTTTTACCCGACACCAATATCCTTAGAATTAGCGTACTAACATCTAACTATTATTTATTTTGAACATCTAACTATTATTTATTTTGAGGAATAATAATTTAGAATCTTTTCTTTTTTAAATATTTTCAATAAAATACTTTTTTGTTATTTTAAATCTATTTCTGACTATATAAATAAATTCACTACCAAAAAAAACCTCTCAAATACTCACACTCAAATTATTATATGGCATTAACATATAAAACTGATAATTCAACCAGATTTTGCCAAATTATAAACCAATTTAAAATGTCCACAAAACCTCAAAAACATCTAAAATATGCTACCACGAGATGTAGAAGGAAACTAAATTTAACCTATTATTAAAAAGATATAAAAAACAAAACCAACGCTATTACATTAATACTACTTACACGTAGAACGATTAAGTGGACCTGCACCGTACTCTGACTTTACCAGCCCTATGCTCTTTGTACTTCCCGAGACTATCATTCTAAATTGCCAAGAACTCACATTAATACTACTTACACGTAGAACGATTAAGCGGACCTGCACCGTACTCTGACTTTACCAGCGCTATGCTCTTTGTATTTCCCGAGACTATCGTTCTAAATTGCCAAGAACTAGAGCAGCCCTACCTTTATTTGTACTTCTCTACATTATGAATTGTTTTTTAATTTTTAGGCAATTAGTCCATTAATAGAGATCCAATGCATTATCAACATATTTGGGTTATTAAATGTTTGTTAATTATGCATTGTACTTTTAACACATTTTACAAAGCATTTTCCAATAACATGTTGAAAGTATGGACCAATAAGAAATCAGAAAAATAAATTTAAATAATTTAAATAAATAAACAATAAAAAAATTTAATGTTTAACTATAGAAAATTATAAAAAAAAATTGCAAATAGAGAAATTAATGTCAACATCACAAAAAACCCAATGCATAATACCTGTTGGGACAGGTACAATAATTTAGCAACATTGAAATTTTATAATGTGTTTGTATCACAATTTTTTTTTGGAAAGTGATAATGTTATTGAAATTTTATATTATATTCGTATCATAAGATAATTTAGTAAGATTGAAATTTTATATTATTTTGTATTGTCATAAATTTATTGAAATATTATATTTATTTGTATTACAATTTATTTTAGGAAAGTAACATAATTTTTGTTAATGAGTATAACTATTGTTAATTTTTATTTATAAAAATGATTAATAATTATTATAATTTAATAAAAAAAACTATTACTTAAAATGATATATGTAATTTAAAATGATTTATTAATGGTATGTGAGGAATAGATATTTACTTTTACAATATATTTTTAGGTTTATGTGCAAACTTAACTACATTGTTAAGGAATGTGGTTAATGATTATTATTTAATAAAAGATATGTTATTTAAAATTATTTATTGATGGTTTGTTTGAGATAGATTTTCACTCTTATCAATATTTGTAAGGGATAGATTTCACTTGGTTATATATTGTGGATTTTGAATCATTACTTATTTTTAAAATAAGAAGTAGATAAGTTTTTCTATAATAAAAAGTGGTTGATTATATAGTTATAGATTCATTTAACTTTGGATTTATTAAGCATTGAGAGGGATCAAATCTCTAAAGGTGCAAATTTCTAGAGATTTGATCTCTCTAAATGCTTAATAGATTCCAAGTTAAGATGAATTTAGCATCTAGAGAAATCAAATCTCTCAAAGTTTGCACCTTCAGAGATTTGATCCCTCTCTAAAGAGATCAAACCTCTGGAAGTTTGCACCTTTAGAGATTTGATCCCTCTTAATGCTTAATAGATCCAAAGTTAAAAGTTAAATGAATCATTTAACTTTGGATCTATTAAGCATCTAGAGAGATCAAACCTCTGGAAGTTTGCACCTTTAGAGATTTGATCCCTCTCAATGCTTAATAGATCCAAAGTTAAATGAATCATTTAACTATATATATATATATAACCAACAGAAATTCATCTTAACTTGGAATCTATTAAGCATCTAGAGAGATCAAATCTCTCGAAGTTTGCACCTTTAGAGATTTGATCCCTCTCAATGCTTAATAGATCCAAAGTTAAATGAATCTATGACTATATATATATAAGAATAGCAAAACCATGGGTTGTCAAAACCTAGAGCCCAAAAACCATCAATGGTAAATTGACTTTATGACTTCATTTTTACCTTAACTATCATAACAATATTTATAAGCATTAGTTTGTTATAAATTATATATTTTATTTTATTTTAAATAATTTGAATTTAATTAATTTTTTTATTTGACCGAGTCAAAATGTTTATATAACAAAACATTACAACATCTCTTCCATGATGGGTTGGAGCTAGCATAGATCATCTTAACTCTAAATATATTATGTAGGAATCAAATCTCTAAAAGTGCAAACCATTCTCAAGTTTTAATCCCTCTTGATACATGATAAATCTAGTGTTACTCTTATTCTTTTTATATGTGTGTGTCACATCCTAATTCGATAGAAATAATTACACATCTCCCACACCACACCATTGAATTTTTTTTTGTGAGTTGAGTAGATCATTATATTAACCAAAAGATAAAATTTACATCATATGTTCATTATCAACCATGCACCTTTGTGCCAAGTGGCCTCAACCTACCCAATGGGAAACCAGATCATTTTGGTCACCTGTATATATCGTAGCAATTCCAAAATTGAAACATAGATACTATCAAAAGATATACCAATGAGTCTACCGAAATATCATAACAATAATTGTTAAACAGTGCCATAAATTGATCAGTCAGATGATTTAATTGGCGTAAGGTTTCTTGCATTGGAGTCTAGTGGTGTTGGTGACAAAGCAAGACATGGGATTTGTCGTTGGTAATTCTCTGTACACTTAGTGGGTAGATAATATAATTTCTAGGGGCCTAACTGGAGATACGATGTCTCTGAGCCAAATCCAAGAGCAAGCAAATTTCCAACCAAAGCGCCCAATGTGGATTGGCTTGCACCTCAACCCCCAAGGAATATCCACAGAAACCTTCAAACAAACCTTCACCAAGAACCTACACAAGTAAAATTTAAGTACAATTATTGAACAAGGAGTTTGCTTAAATTTTCTTTGCATTAAAACCCTAATGATTCCAGTATGTTCTTACATGGTCGTTGAACCACACTTCTTGAGAGGTAATGTCAAAGGGAGAGGGCATACCACCCCCCAGTAACATTCCACACCTAAGTTCCTCACTAACCCCTCCACATAGAACAAGAAAAAAGAAATCCCTCTCACCCAAATAAACCCTAATGCACACACAATCCTAGGAAACCAAACATAGCTACCCGTATAGGTAAAAACCAGAGAGACATGGCCTATGTTACCAAGCACTCTTCGACTAAAATTGAAAATTAAAATCCCCATGAGGAAATACCAACTACAAGATGATGCAATTACTTAGAATGAAGGTGTGCATCGTGCCTAAATTTCTCCAATCTATTGTTGTCGGTCCCCACTGTAGTCTTCAAGAATCAGAGGTCCACCACAGATTCGATAAAAATTTCCTAGCTAGGCACAATAATCTCTCTTAATCCTCAATGTAATTTCCTTCAAAGGAGTGTCTCCCGGTCATGCAGCCTCCCCCTTTAGTTGCACCACACTGTCATGGATACTCTTTTAAGGCTCCAGATGGGGAGAGGGACTGATTACCACCCTAAATACACAAATTCAACATCCCTTTGCACCAACTACGACTCCACACTAAAATCTCGCTCAAAATTTTCCAGATTATCGCACACATCATATGGCCACCCCCGCCTTTTAATGCAATTCAATGCTAACATCCAGAAGGTGGTGGGAACTGTTGTCTAAGCCACCCACTATCTCTCTTCTCACCCCCATTGGGGACACACCATTGAAATATTTTAAATATAAGATTTTTTTTATTTTTTTCAATTACTTTATCTATATATGATGTTAAAATATTGTACAAAATATTTTTTTAAGCCCCCTCTCTCTCGTATCTATAAGAAGTCGAGTACGTACACCTCTGTAAACTTTAATAGTAAAATGGGTAAAGTATATACACCTTCTTAAACTTTAACAATTAAATCATTATGTGAAGGGAGGTAATTTGTCTCACAAACAACGAGTCTCACACACCAATTTTATATATGGCTTAGTCGTAACCTTATTATTATTATTTTAGCAGTAATAATGTAGATTTGCATTAGCAAAAATGTGTTTGATCAATAAAGGAGTACATTAGTTTTTTCCTAATGTAGTAAGAATAAAAAAAAAATGAAGGCTAATATAGGATGACCCTTCAAATTTTTGATTTGTTCACTTAAAGTGCACCATGTGGATACAATTTGAAAAAACTATCTAGTATATAATCACATTTAGATGGCATAAATAAAAAAACCATGAAGTAGATCTTTAATCGTCTGTTATTATTAAATTGATTTGGGGAGCTACCTGTTTAGGATCAAATTGCTCAGGTTGAGTTAGTTGAACATAGTTGACGGATGAGACTTTTACCTCCAATCCCTGAGTTCCCCCCCGGTATGAGCCAACAAAGTTTTTATTTGAGCTTGAAGGCATTGGAGGTTAAGATTGATATTTTGGAGCAATTGTTGATGCAAAGAGAGGATGCTAATCATGGTTCCTATTTGGACAACAAGTTTATCCACCTTCATGTTAACCATAGTGATTTCCATTTTGAGCTCTTATGTGATCCTCTGGCTCTTTTTTGCTTCATGTTACTTCTTCCCATAACTCCCCATTTTCTCTAAAATCACTATGAATCATAACCCCAAACATCCATTGTCAACTTCTCTCCGCTTTGTTAATCCCCCCACACGAAATTTCCCCTTCCCAATATTACAACTTAACCATTGAATTTTACTTCATTCTCCCTATCATCCATAGTATCTTAAATGCCATATTGTTCATGTTTCAAGTTGATACCATCATTTCAATTTAATAAGTCGTAATCCCCACGCCCTATGATTTTTATCCCACATTGGTTCATCATTCCCCTATGAAGAATTTGCACAGTGAAAATGGACTGTGCATCTTCAAATCCCACTCAGGTCGCACAGTGCTAGTCCTTACCTTTATTTAGGCTTTTCTATTTGGAGGATGGTTGTAGGCATGGTACGAGGCGGATGGCACATGCTCTTAGGCGAACCTCAGCTGGTGACTTAAGTTCCTTACTTCACACTTGTTTATAGTGATGCCACGTTCGACACATGTAGTGCCCTTGTGATGCTTGAACCTATTTTTTGTGCTCATGATCGCTGACTATGGGATAAGAGCCTCACTCTGGGTTCCATTTATAATCATAATTATAGTTCCTAGTTGGACTACTTAGTTGGCTAGATTATTAAAAGCACTATTGAGTGTTATGAGTACGTGCTTGACATGGATGTTTGACAATAAATCTATTATTGGAAGAAATTGTCATTGATGTCAAAGGGTGAATGGTTCATTGAAAAATATGAAGGAACCCTAAGATGCCCCTACACTTGCTTGATGAATGTGTGCAAAGGAAAATGAATTTGGATACAAGACCACTCTAATTAGATTTCCCTAGTCATGCAATTTCGTTTGAGCAGTGGCACAATGTGTGGGTCCTCCTTGTTAGAGAGAAATTAATGGCCCAAGAAAAAGGAGTTACTTTCTACCATTAGTATATACAAGAAGGGGCCATCTATAGTACCTCGACCTCAATTGCAACATGACTAAACTCAATGGGAGTCTTCGACTAATTGATATTTACACACAAGGAAAACTTATGGAAGCTACATTGGTGGCTATAAATCTTGAAGGTGATGTTTTGTGGAGGGACCTTATTTCTCAAATATACTTCATGGTAGTCAATGTTAATTCAGTTATCCTAAAAAAGGGAAATTTATATTTTTCCTGGTACATTTCGTATCGATGCAAATTACAATACCCAATTGGGTATTCAAAGCATTGTAAAATCAAATACAATATGTGTATTGCAATCCCCAAATAGGCATTCAAAGCATTTTGAATTCAAATAAAAACAATATATGTTTGAATGAACTGTAATCATCTACCACAGTGGAAGATTTACCCAAAACAAAATCAAATAAATATTAAAATTGATACACAGGTCGGCCTTGTTTATGGTGACTTGACTTGTATAAATTCGTGGCTCTTCTCCCTCATTCAATCACATCCTGAAGCAAGAGAGAATAAAAGAGATTAAAACATGTGGAGAAGATGGAGAAGGTTCATATCTTATGAATCTTAGATCTAATTGAAGGAATAAAGCACAGTTTCTGATCTGTCTTTAGAAAAGTTTTGGAGCTACTCTTTGGTGAGAATTCAACCTCTTTCTAGCACAAGAACTTGGTCTCCTTAAGACCCATTTAGGCCAATGGAAACTAATTATTAGCCTCAGGATTCAGCTCCAAGATTATGAATACTATGGCCCTTAGACAAACAAACTTCAACCACGAGGAAGCACAAACATCGATCTCTCATATGTGACAAAAATTCAACCTCTCTATGGAAGAAAGCAAGTCTATTGACTCAATCTCATTTATGAGGAAATTTGGACTTTTTGAACAGAAATTCAAGGAGAAAATTGATTCAATATTGGCATTGCTTCTGAGGTTTAATCTTAGAATAGAATTGGATCATTCTTGTTGGAAAAACTAGTCATCACTTTAGAGCATCCTAATAGAAGACCTTTGAGGAATTTCTTGAAGCAGTCCCTTTGCATATTTTGGAATTGGTTTTTGAGTTGAGTTTGAATACCTTTTGAAGTTATTCTAAGAGAAAACCTAGAGACTAGTCATAGGGAAAACCATTGGCACATTGGATTTTGGTTGTGGAAGCTAGTTAAAAACAAGAATTACAGTAACATTAGAATTGTGAACGAATGAAGGCATGAATGTTAAATGACATAGTTTAGTGAATGTGTCATTATAGTAATTGGTTGAAGAGGAGTAAACATTGTTGTAAGTGGGTTGTTGTCTCTGGTACAGGAGCCCAAGATTGTTGTTCTATATTTTATATTCAAGGGTGGTATGGTGGTGTTAGGCAGGGAAGTTCTGAAGTTGTTGCTTCCATCAAGAGGTTGTGCCTCCTTCTAGTGGTGGTTGGTAAATTTATTGGGGTTGGAGCCCTTCTATTTGTATTTGGTAAATCAAAAGCCATAGCTTCCCTTGTAATATAAATAAATTGTTTTATCTATACATTTTTTGTATTGTTCTTGTGATGTGTTTCTAATCTATGTTTTGATATTCAACTATGAGAAATAAGGATCAAATTGCTCAGGTTGAGTTAGTTGAACATATTTGATGGATGAGACTTTTACCAATGGTCCTTGAGTTTCCCCCTGGTATGAGCCAACAAAGTTTTTATTTGAGCTTGAAGGCATTGGAGGTTAAGATTGATATTGTGGAGCAATTATCGATGCAAAGAGAGGATGCTAATCATGGTTCCTATTTGGACAACAAGTTTATCCACCTTCATGTTAACCATAGTGATTTCCATTTTGAGCTCTTATGTGATCCTCTAGCTCTTTTTTGCTTCATGTTACTTCTTCCCATAACTCCCCATTTTCTCTAAAATCACTATGAATCATAACCCCAAACATCCATTGTCATCTTCTCTCTGCTTTGTTAATCCCCCCACACGAAAGTTCCCCTTCCCAATATTATAGCTTAACCATTGAATTTTACTTCATTCTCCCTATCATCCATAGTATCTTAAATGCCATAATGTTCACGTTTCAAATTGATACCATCATTTCAATTTAATGAGTCGTAATCCCCATGTCTTATGATTTTTATCCCACATTGGTTCATCATTCCCCTATGAAGAATTTTCACAGTGAAAATGGATTGTGCATCTTCAAATCCCACTCAGGACGCACAGTGCTAGTCCTTACCTTTATTTAGGCTTTTCTATTTGGAGGATGGTTGTAGGCATGGTACGAGGCAGATGGCACATGCTCTTAGGCGAACCTCAGCTGGTGACTTAAGTACCTTACTTCACACTTGTTTACATTGATTCCATGTTCGACACATGTAGTGCCCTTATGATGCTTGCACCTATTTTTTATGCTCATGATCGTTGACTATGGGATAAGAGCCTCACTCCGGGTTCCATTTATAATCATAATTATAGTTCCTAGTTGGACTACTTAGTTGGTTAGATTATTAAAAGCACTATTAAGTGTTATGAGTACGTGCTTGACATGAATGTTTGACAATAAATCTATTATTGGAAGAAATTGTCATTGATGTCAAAGGGTGAATGGGTCATTGAAAAATATGAAGGAACCCTAAGATGCCCCTACACTTTCTTGATGAATGTGTGCAAAGGACAATGAATTTGGATACAAGACCACTCTAATTAGATTTCCCTGGTCATGCAATTTCGTTTGAGCAGTGGCACAATGTGTGGGTCCTCCTTGTTAGAGAGAAATTAATGGCCCAAGAAAAATGAGTTACTTTCTACCATTAATATATACAAGAAGGGGCCATCTATAGTACCTCGACCTCAATTGCAACATGACTAAACTCAATGGGAGTCTTCGACTAATTGATATTTACACACAAGGAAAACTTATGGCAGATACATTGGTGGTTATAACTCTTGAAGGTGATGTTTTGTGGAGGGACCTTATTTCTCAAAAATACTTCAGATTAGTCAATGTTAATTCAGTTATCCTAAAAAGGGGAAATTTATATTTTTCCCGGTCCAGTTCGTATCGATGCAAATTACAATACCCAATTGGGTATTCAAAGCACTGTAAAATCAAATACAATATGTGTGTTGCAATCCCCAAATAGGCATTCAAAGCATTCTGAATTCAAATAAAAACAATATATGTTTGAATGAACTGTAATCATCTACCACAGTGGAAGATTTACCCAAAACAAATTCAAATAAATATTAAAATTGATACACAGGTCGGCCTTGTTTATGGTGACTTGACTTGTATAAATTCGTGGCTCTTCTCCCTCATTTAATCACATCCTGAAGCAAGAGAGAATAAAAGAGATTCAAACATGTGGAGAAGATGAAGAATGTTCATATCTCATGAATATTAGATCTAATTGAAGGAAGAAAGCACGGTTTCTGATCTGTCTTTAGAAAATTTTTGGAGCTACTCTTTGGTGAGAATTAAGCCTCTTTCCAGCACAAGAACTTAGTCTCTTTAAGACCCATTTAGGCCAATGGAAACTAATTATTAGCCTCAGAATTCAGCTCCAAGATTAGGAATACTATGGCCCTTAGACAAACAAACTTCAACCACGAGGAAGCACAAACATCG
Source organism: Pinus albicaulis (assembly GCA_034641835.2). Classification (NCBI taxonomy): domain Eukaryota; kingdom Viridiplantae; phylum Streptophyta; class Pinopsida; order Pinales; family Pinaceae; genus Pinus; species Pinus albicaulis. Next base: position 170,194,300 of record CM076583.1, read on the forward strand.
ATCTCTCATATGTGACAAAAATTCAACCTCTCTATGGAAGAAAGAAAGTCTATTGAATCGATCTCATTTATGAGGAAATTTGGACTTTTTGAATAGAAATTCAAGGAGAAAATTGATTCAATATTGGCATTGCTTTTGAGGTTTAATCTTAGAATAGAATTGGATCATTCTTGTTGGAAAAACTAGTCATCACTTTAGAGCATCCTAATAGAAGACCTTTGAGGAATTTCTTGAAGCAGTCCCTTTGCATATTTTGGAGCAGATTTTGGAATTGGTTTTTGAGTTGAGTTTGAATACCTTTTGAAGTTATTCTAAGAGAAAACCAAGAGACTATTCATAGGGAAAACCAGTGGCACATTGGATTTTGGTTGTGGAAGCTAGTTAAAAACAAGAATTACGTAACATTAGAATTGTGAACGAATGAAGGCATGAATGTTCAATGACATAGTTTAGTGAATGTGTCATTATAGTAATTGGTTGAAGAGGAGTAAGCATTGTTGTAAGTGGTCCATTGTCTCTGGTACAGGAGCCCAAGATTGTTGTTCTATATTTTATATTCAAGGGTGGTATGGTGGTGCTAGGCAGGGAAGTTCTGAAGTTGTAGCTTCCATCAAGAGGTTGTGCCTCCTTCTAGTGGTGGCTGGTAAATTTATTGGGGTTGGAGCCCTTATATTTGTAGTTGGTAAATCAAAAGTCATAGCTTCCCTTTTAATATAAATAAATTGTTTTATATATACATTTTTTGTATTGTTCTTGTGATGTGTTTCTAATCTATGTTTTGATATTCAACTATGAGAAATAAGGAAATATTGATTCACCCCCTCACCCAAACCCCCCCTCCCCCACCCACCCCACCCCACCCCCTTCTCGGTATTTCCAACAATTATTAGTGTGGTAATTCTTTGGTGAAAATGTGATTATTTTGCATCAAAGGGACTAGTCCCAAGAGTGAGATGCATGAATGTGTTGTTTGAATCACCTATAATTATGAGGTATCTTATTGATGATTTCATGGCTAATAAAAAGCCTTAAAGGAGCACATACATCTCTTCTTAATTATTTAGGGATTCCCATAAACTCCACAAATACTCATATTCAATTTTGTCCTCCCCCACACATGCTCCTACCACCCCATTATTATTATTATTAGTATTATTATTATAAAGTTCATATAAATTTGAAAAAAAAAACTCTTATTGAAAAAGAAATCAAAATTATTTTAATTAATACATTGTAATTTTTTTAAATGACACTTGTCAAACTCCATATTGAGTACGAAATAAATTACACATTTGCCTCGTACAAACATGTAGAAAGTTGATATTAAAATATTCTGATTAACATTGAATTGAAATATTTTATTATGGTTTACATTGAATTTGCTCTGTTATTATTGTTATTTTAGATATCACATCTTAACTTCATATTAAACATTGAAGGCATTACACATCTCCCTTATTTGAAAAGTAGAAAGATATTTAAGTGGATAAGCGTGTCTATATTAGAAATAGGGTGCTAGGATTTAGAGCTTTTCTATTACAAATATTATGTGAATGTTCAAGATTTAATAAAAGGAACATTCTTCATCATCAAGGTTTAATGAACTGTTGTGATTAAATTTATTATGTTACTTGCATTTCATAAATGAAAATTGGTGATTATTTTCTTTATTAAAAGGTCTTTTTAAATGTTTAGCTAACTTCCAACATTGAGATTTGAATTCTTGATAACCCTATTGCCACATGTGTCTTTCTTGCTTGCACTAATGTCCTAAGCTTATTAACTTTCACTAACCATTTAACTTATACTAGCAGAGCCATATAAGTTAAATGCTTGATTAATATGGGTAAGCCTAGTATCATTGAATTAGAGGGAGCAGGGTGGGATGACTGAACCCTAGTCCCCTTGGCCCCTATTTTGTTCCTCCCCTGCTACTATGGACGAGGGTTCATGGAGCTTTTTTTTTTAGTGTTGGAATTGTGTGTTTTGGGGTTTCATCGTGTTATGTGGCCGTGTGTGCTCTTGTAGTATTCCCAAAAATGGATTCTTCAGCAGATCATGCCTGAAAAATGCATTCTTCAGTTATGATGGCTTCATATATCATATAATATGTCTGAAAATTCTCAGCAACCAAAAGAAATAATAGCAGAAATCTTTACTCAACCTTTAGGGGCAAAAAGGTGGGGAAAAGTGAGGATTTTGGCCCTAAAATGAGTGTATAAGAACATCTGCGTAAAATTACATCTCAAGGTTCTGGGATATGTTAGAATAGGTCAAGAGGGACTTCCATGTCGAATTTCAGCTCAAAAAAATGCGTTTTTCTAAGTTAAAAAATTCCTCCTTCCCGACTAGTCAATAAAAACCCTGATTTCCCAAGACTTTGAGTATGCAGAATTCTACTGAAGCAAAGCTGCGTTTTTTTCTGAAGGTATAAGATGTAAAATACCTTGAAAAATCATAGAATGGGTTTAGGATCATGGCAAAGGCATTGAGCAACGTTAAACAACATTTTTATAGAAAACCCCTCAAGATTGAGGTGTCGCAAGACAAGAGATTGATGCAGAAACCCTTCAGAGTTTCTCCAGGAGGCTGAAGCTTATATTTATTATATTAAAGATCTACAACTGATAAATACATGAAAGCAGAGATCTATAATGAGACAAAATTCCCAAAGGGTTCTTTATTACTTTCCCCTTGGGGATTTCAACAATACATGAGAATGCCGGAGCAGATCTGAGTTTTACTGCAACAGATCTGAAGAATGATTCAGAATTTCTGAAGAAAACTTCAGTATCATATCAGAAATATACTTGGATTGGTTGGCCAATCCAAGGATCACCCTCAATCAGAGATCTAACTCCAAAATGATGCCAAAAACCCTGGAATGCTGCTCCCTCAGCAATAACGCAGATCTGGGGAAAGAACTGCGCAGTATACCATGAAGAACATATAGGCCTGATGCCAAGATCTGATAATAAGCTCCAATATCTCCCAATCTGATCCTCCAAAGGAAAGAGAGGCTCTCCCTCTGAAAAACAAGAGAAGGAGGTGGTGTCGTAAAGTCACCACGACAACACCCTACAACATAGTATTATGCCGCTACAGCAATAATGCTATCCTGGAGGATGATGCTAAGAAAATAACCTTTCCTGAGTAGGCACTCGAAGTCCCCTGACGCTAAGGGTGATATCTCCGCACGGAGACACTCGGTGCACTAAACAGTGCAGCAGACGGGCTAAACAGCCAGCATGCCAAAGAAAGACAAATGTCTCACTCAATAATAAATAATACAAGAATCCAAGCATGAATGAAATGAAGAGGATCCTTCATCTTTTATAGTGTTGGTTTCCCTCCAAAACCCAATGTATCCTCTCTCTCTCCTCCACATCCTCATCCTTATCCACATTCTCATCCTTATCTACGCAGAAGCTTGGAGAAACTTCTAGAGTGTACATAGGCCCCCTCCTCCACGTGGTGTTGGGTCCCCCCTTGACTCCCACTTAAGTCACAATGTTGTGCTACTAGGTGGATGTCTTATTTCATTTAAGTGAGTTTAGACCCTCTTTACTCACTTTTTTATTTATTTACAAACCATAGGCGACAAACTAAACAAAATAGAATATTCCAATTTGCTGTCGCAAATTAGGAATATCACAGTCCCCCCCCCCGGGAAAATGTTGCTTGCCCTCAAGCAACTGCTTGAACAAGTCTCCTCCTAGCGGATGCTCTCCACCGACACTGCAAAATATGCCTGGGTCCCAGATGCGCCATTGAATCTCCCCTGTACTCTGCATCATCCTGATATGAAGGAATCTCTTAATGCCAGGATCCCAAACTGATCTCTCATGGTACCAGCCAACTAACAATCCTCCCGGATCCCATTTCCACCATGGCCAATAATAGCCCAAGTCCCACGGCTCGGACTGCGCACTGCCTCTCGCTATGACTGATGAAGACCATGACTCCGGCTGTGATGTATCTGTCACGGTGTAAGCTGTCCCATAGATAGTGTACCAACTCATCACCTCTCTCCACTCAAGGCATGGAATGAGGAACATCTCCCTCATGTGGATCCTCCATCCCCAAGAAATCATCCAAACAAAATGAGCCACCTCCCAACAAGGCAACTCCTGAAAATCTCCTTCCACCTCAAGCTCCGGTAATGAAGGTGGGCTAAAAATCTGATCTTGGCAAGCATAATAGCTTACCCCATGCTGTCCTTCTATCCACTCATGACAAGTGTAGAGTGTATGTTGATCTTGGGCTACAAAATCATTGCCCTCTAATGGCAAAGTGAAAAAAAATCCTCCAGAGAAGGTTCCTCCAACAATGAAGAAAAAGTTGGCCCAAAACCATCCATCCATGAAGAATAGGACGTGGTCCTCATGGAACATCCTAATGAGAGGTTTGCTGAAGGTTTTACATGATGATACATGATGCAAACAATCTCTCACAAGGATACAACGCAGTCTCATCCACTGCAACTTCAGAAGATTATATGGCAAGTAATGTACAAAATCCATCACATCTACTAATGGATAGTAAATGGCTGAATATGATAACAACATAAGACCAAACAATTTCCCATGGCTGTACAATGGATGACTATCAATCTCATGGCCCACCTCAAAAGAGAACACATATGTAGTAGTGGTGGCCATGCCTCCTCCCATGCTCCCATTAGAACATGTAGTGCAGAAAATACTCAAAGACACATCCAGCTCATGTGTCTCTCTCATAATCAAGCCTTCCATACAAATCTGATCTATATCAGCAAATGGAGACATGATCAGCAGCAAAATGAAGGAAACACTGAAGGTTACATGTGATGAAAAGAGGTACCAACAGCTTCCCAAACAAGTATAGCGCAGTTTTACAAGTTGCTGCTTGATGGAAGTACAAGGAAAAATGTTTCTTGTTACATAGTTAATCATGCATGTCTTTATATGATACATGCTATAGTGCAACAAATGAACATACGTTTAGTGATAAAACATTTTCTCAAGGCCACAAAAGAGATGGTTGCCTCCATCATGTAGATTGGCCCAATACAACTCATGGAGCAATGTGACAAGCTTGCCCCCTTTTGAAGCAATGCACTGCATAGGAATGGTAAGAGTGTGCAAATCAATGAATGTATAAACAACCTCCTCACCATATGCTGGAAGAAAGATGGTACATGGGTCCATACACGAGTCCTCCATAGTGCTTTGGCCTACTATGAAGAAGAATGAACCATGTGCTGCAAGAAGATAAGCCTCCTCATGCTTGGAAATCAAAGTCAAGAAGAATATGCCATAGATGTCTCTATCATCATTACCTCCTCTTTGTTCATCAAGTGCAACAAATATGAAGTGATCCTGGGACCTATGGGTTATAGATCCACCATATCTCTGCTGGGCACACTTCATCCATAAATCTCTGCTCCCAAGTGACAGCGTTGTGAGCTCATGCAAATAAGCTCCTGTCAATACAAAGCTCTGTTCTTTGACATGCTCCTGGTCAAAGACTCCTCCAATAATGCTGCAACAAATGTGGAATACTTCCCACAATGGAAGTGCTTCCAAGCCATCATCAAAGACCAAGGAGATAATGCCATATCCTCCTCCTGCAACATCATACAAAGTGTGAGAGAAAATCTGCCCTTGCTCTCCCAAGCAAAGAAACAAGACATTTTGCTACCTTCCCATACCTCCATCATACAACTCATGTGATGAAGACACAATGAATGATATGAGTATCATATCAACACCATGCATCCATACTCTATGCTGCTCAATGATGCAAGTATCCTGCCATCTTTCCTTCATCCTCTGACTCTTAGGAAGAGTGTTTGCCAAGTGATGGCCAAACTCTTTCAAGAGTAACCAGCACAGCAAAGCCTCCTGTTGCCTGATATCATAGATCTGTAGGTACAAATGATGCCCAAACTCCCTCAAGAGTAACCAGCGCAGCCAAGCCTCCTGCTTCCCGGTATCATAGATCTGCAAGTAGCCTCTTAGCTCCTTTCTCATAAACCACATCCACTCAATCACTTGTGGATGCCTCCTTCTTATCCTCATCCTGGTACTCCTCCCTTGAGGGCTACTCCCAAATCAAATTTCTGACTTCGCACTTCATGGGATTTTGAAATATAAACTTCTCAAGGATCAATGAGAACCTATCAAGAATCAAATAGGTGGTAGGTAAAAACCTCCCATCATGATGTGTATGGCTCAAGGGATGTCCAACACAAGCATGAGAGATGCTATCCATCCTAAGATGTCCTCCATCTTCTATATGCTCTTATGAGAAGGGAAGAAAAGCATTACATCCCATAGTGTGTCAAAGTGCATCACCAGTGAGACCTCTCCTTGAGACCTCCCCTTCATCCATGTTGCACAACGCAGTGCAATGAAGCTGCTCTTGATCTACATCTGGAACTTCTTGCAGGGCCACAAGAGTTCCTTCCTCACAAGTGTTGGCTGCCCCAACTATTGATGCATGTGGCTGCTCCTCCATGAGTGTGACAGCGTTTTCACAAGCCTCCTCAAGAGGTGATGTGATCTCTTCTTCTCGATTAGAATTGAAAGCACATGGTACTTCCCCTTCTTTTTCTTCGACCTTCTTGACCGTCTCTACGGTGGATGCATTTCCTCTGGATCTGAAAAGAGATGAGAATAAACTCATATTCCTCTTGGGCTTAGAATCACAGGGATTAGTGGATCCCTCCTTCATGGGAAAAGGTGACCTCCCCGTGGTATGCTGCAACCTTGATTTCTGCATGCTAGAAACTCCTCTGTTACCATTGTACCTTCCTCCTTCATCTTGTCTGAGCTCACAGTAATCTTTGAAGGGCAAAGCTGCTTTGAAGTCTTCCCCTTTGGACTTCCATTCTCAGAAATAATATCCAAAGGGTATATGACCATGCTGATTTGAGATCCTCATATTTTCCATAGATAACTAGCTCCACAGGCTGAGCCAGAACTATGCTCTAATACCACTGTAGTATTCCCAAAAATGGATTCTTCAGCAGATCATGCCTGAAAAACGAATTATTCAGTTATGATGGCTTCAGCTATCATATAATATGTCTGAAAATTCTCAGCAACCAAAATAAATAATAGCATAAACCTTTACTCAACCTTTAGGGGCAAAAAGGTGGGGAAAAGTGAGGATTTTGGCCCTAAAATGAGTGTATAAGAACATCTGCGTAAAATTACGTCTCAAGGTTGTGGGATATGTTATAATAGGTCAATAGGGACTTCCATGTCTAATTTCAGCTCAAAAAAAGGCGTTTTTCTAAGTTAAACAGTTCCTCCTTCCTGACTAGTCAATAAAAACCCTGATTTCCCAAGACTTTGAGTATGCAGAATTATATTGAAGCAAAGCTGCGTTTTTTTCTAAAGGTATAAGATGTAAAATACCTTGAAAAATCAGAGAATGGCTTTAGGATCATGGCAAAGGCATTGAGCAAGGTTAAACAACATTTTTATAGAAAACCCCTCAAGATTGAGGTGCCGCAAGACAAGAGATTGATGCAGAAACCCTTCAGCGTTTCTCCAGGAGGCTGAAGCTTATATTTATTATATTAAAGATCTACAACTGATAAATACATGAAATCGGAGATCTATAATGAGACAAAATTCCCAAAGGGTTCTTTATTACTTTCCCCTTGGGGATTTCAGCAATACATGAGAATGCCGGAGCAGATCTGAGTTTTACTGCAGCAGATCTGAAGAATGATTCAGAATTTCTGAAGCAAACTTTAGTATCAGATCAGAAATATACTTGGATTGGTTGGCCAATCCAAGCATCACCCTCAATCAGAGATCTAACTCCAAAATGATGCCAAAAACCCTGGAATGCTGCTCCCTCAGCAATAACGCAGATCTGGGGAAAGAACTGCGCAGTATACCATGAAGAAAATATAGGCCTGATGCCAATATCTGATAATAAGCTCCAATATCTCCCAATCTGATCCTCCAAAGGAAAGAGAGACTCTCCCTCTGAAAAACAAGAGAAGGAGGTGGTGTCGTAAAGTCACCACGGCAACACCCTACAACACAGTATTACGCTGCTGCAGCAGTAACGCTGTCTTGGAGGATGATGCTAAGAAAATAAGCTTGCCCGAGCAGGCACTCGAAGTCCCCCGGGGCTAAGGGTGAGATCTCCACATGGAGACACTCGGTTGCACTAAACAGTGCAGCAGACGGGCTAAACAGCCAACGTGCCAAAGAAGACAATATGTCTCACTCAACAATCCATAATCCAAGCATGCCCCAAATGAGGAGGCTCCTCCATATTTTATAGTGCAGGTTTCCCTCCAAAACCCAATGTAGCCTCTCTCTCTCCTCCACATCCTCATCCTTATCCACATTCTCATCCTTATCTGCATAAAAGCTTGGAGAAACTTCTAGAGTGTACATAGGCCCCCTCCTCCACGTGGTGTTGGGTCCCCCCTTGACTCCCACTTAAGTCACAACGTTGTGCTACTAGGTGGATGTCTTATTTCATTTAAGTGAGTTTAGACCCTCTTTACTCACTTTTTTATTTATTTACAAACCATAGGCGTCAAACTAAACAAAATAGAATATTCCAATTTGCTGTCGCAAATTAGGAATATCACAACTCTGCTCCAGGTTTGTCTGCTCGAGGTTTCACCACCGCCTTGTCCTTGGCTGCAACTGCGTATGTCTCTCCTGATGTGTCTATGGTTGATGGTATTGATGTTATCATCAAATGTTTTGGGCCTTCCAAACCTATTTATCAATGCCAAATTTTTGAATTTTCTTCCTTCGATTTTTAGGTGGCATGTGTTCTTTCATCGGGTCATTTCATGGCTCCTCAACTATGTTTCTTGCTACTCATTTTAGGGCATGATTTTTTAGGTTGTTAGGGTGGCGTGTGCCCTGTTATTGTATTTCTAAGGGTGTTTTTTGCTCATTTTTTGTAGATGTTTTCTCTGAGGTTTATGCCCTGCCTATTTTGTTAGCTACCCATTTAAGGATTTGTATGTGTAGCCCTCGGGGTAAAATTAGTTGCATGTTTTGGCTCGTTCCCACAACTTTTCATGCTAGCCCTTTGGGGTTTCTTTTGTTGGTTATGGCTTCTTCATAAACAAATTTTTCCTGGAATGCGAAAATGCATATGCAAAATGTAATTTTTTTCTTCTTTAATGAATAATATTATGCATCATTTTTCTATCGAAAAAATCCTAGTATCACTGAATTTAAATTGTATCATCCTACAATCAAGTGAACTTTATTAAATCCTACTTTAAATGAGAATATTTGTATTAAATTGCAAAAAATGTGCACGGATGACAGTTGTACCTCGAGAGTTCCATTATGATTTTCTTCCATCTTTAGTATCATCTATAGACTCCTGAACCAAAATTATCTTCTGAAGAGGAATAAAACTGATACTAAGCATATATGGGTCTTTGGAGATGAATACCTTCAATAGAGCTCCAAAAATAAACAAAATTTGTAGCACATGTAGCCTACTTCAAAATACAATCCTTAATTACAATATATTTCCCTAGATCCAATATATCATTCATGTATGGACACCTAACATTAGAGTGTTAGAACTAGATGAATATTTCATATTAAAGACCAAACTATTGAAAGGATACCTTAATATAGTCTCCCATAGTAGGACAATTTGGGGTTTTCCTTTTTGAACTAATTATTTAAATTCTAACATTATTTTATTTGACCCCAATCACCTACAATTTCAAGAGATTATTTCCATCCCATTCTATTATATTTTGCATCCACTTGATTGGGGCCTAAACCACCTCCTTTCCTTGTATTCTCTCTCCTTGTGATGCATTTTTCCATAATACCTTGTCTTCCCAATTCTTTTTCATTTTCATTTTTTTTTCCACCTTGCAATGAATGTGATCTTGTTCCTTCTATTTCTCCATATTTGATTTTTCATCAGCTCAATGAGCAAGGGAGTAGCCAATTCAAGCCACCCTAGGAGAGTGGAATTCAGCCTTATCCGAGAAAGAGTCGATATTGACTATCACATGGACAGGGGCATCCTCAAGGGGAAGATTTCCATACTTGGGAATACCAAGAGAGGCTTTAGAGTCTTGCCAAGGAGACGGAGGGACATTGCTTGAGGGAATATTACATTCCTCTTTAACTAGGTTGAGCACTTCAAAAATATTGTTAATAACCTTTGTTTCACCATGATTTCTAGTACCCTCACCTAGAGTTTATTTCACTTTGACTGGAGAGGTTGGGACCTTGCCCTTGTTAATTGTCAAATATCTTGTCATGGATAGTTTTTAGTCAGTTTGGATGGTCCTCTTTACCTTTTGGGCCATTTCCATTGATCCCATTCTTCCTCCTAATTATTTTGCTCCTCGAAATTCTTTTTGTAGCTTCTAGCAAAGTGTTTGTAATCATGACATCCTTGTGCTTAAAAGAAATTTAGTCATAATATATCTCTTGGATATGGGATCAATTATCCAGGTTGAGATTTATTGCAGTTGAAAGCTTGTTTTCCGTATCTACTTCCACACAGATCTTGACACAAAAAGCAAACGCTCTTGTGGCTCGACATAATCAATATACTTACCCATGGTATTTCCAATATTTTTAAAAGTGGCATTATTATAACAATGTAGAGGAAGGAAGGGGAGTTTAACCCAACCTATAATTGCTAAGTAACATCACAATCCGGGTGAAAATTCAAGCTCCATCAATCTAGATAAATACCTTGGGCACCCATGAAATAAGGGCCAGTTTTGAAAATTGAGTCTCGATCTTCCTTATTCTCGAAGAAGGTATAAAACCTTCTCCAAAGAAAAAAGGAAACTTGACCCTTTATCAGTTATTGCCAAGTTTAAATTTCCCACTACTTCAAAGAGCGCGGGGAAGGCTAGACCCCCATGAGCTGGCCCATTAAACCTTGTTCTTCAAGTTGAAGAACCCTTATTTTAGACTGAGAAGCACTGATCCCTACCTTCGAAATATCCTCAAGATTTTTGACAAAGTGTGAGGGATTTGTCTTTTGAAATTTCAGCCCATTAGATAAGAGCAATGAAGGTGACTATATTAGGTGTTAGTGAAGCGAGTAGGGAGGCAGGGCCACCTGAACTAGTTTCCATCAAGCTATAGGAGACTCACTTAGTGTTGAAAAACTCTCACAGTGTTGTCTTTTAATCATACTTTTTTAATGGTTCCTTCCCACTTTAATATTACTTATTTAATCCTACTTTTTTATCCTACCTTTTTTACAACAATGGTTATGAAATGCAAGTGTTATTGTTGAAATAATTAAAATAAAATAAAAAAGGAAAATTTGATTAACTACCAAGATTAGGGTTAGAGTTTAATCTAATCAATTTAGGTGTGAATACGATTAAGAATATACCCTCTTTATTAAATCTTTCTCATCCATGTTTGTTCAAGAAACAAAAAAATTCGAAGCCCTATTCTAAAATAGACACAAGCATAATAATTAGGCTACTTTATTTATGTTGACATTGAAATATTGTTTTTGTTATTAATTAGATTTATTTTTTAATGTCACTTGTTATGTAATTTATTATATTAATACCCCTAATCAAGTGTGAGTAAGTGAATGATTTCATGTTAAATTTCATAGGGGGATAGGTCCATTGTTGTCACCCTGCTTAACAGAGGGGGAGGCATGGCCATCATACCCTCCAACTTTCCCTCACTTAATATCATCATGTATTCGATGGTACTCCAAGCATCTCATTCATTGTGCAACATAAAGGGTGTTTTGAAGGATTTGGAAATGCCCGTGATTATCATTATGTTCATCCGGGAGGAAGGATTTTCCATTTTCGTTGTCACTGTAGAAACTTGCCACCCTTCAGTCTGCATTACTATTTCCATCTATTGTATTTGTGTTTCCTTAGGGGGTAGGACCAGGTCCTCATGACCTGACATCCCCTTTGAGGTTTCCTCCTCAAAAACACTTAAAGGAACATTTTGAAGTTGGATTAGTAAGAAATAAATCTCTTGATGAATGAAACCTCCCTCTCTATCTTTTTTTGAATGCATTTTTGTTAATTATTAGGAATTTTTTGTTGATTTTATAGTTGCAGACGACACTAAAACAATTTTTAAACTGATAATTACTTCCAGTGATACAATTTTGACTTCTTTAGAGCATGCTAATCATTATGCAGTTACACTTGAAAATGTCAACCACTAAATTCAGTAGAGAAATAGATATCACTATAAAAAACAATGAAACAATAGACAACAAGATTTCTTGAGGTAAGACCACACAAGTGGGAAAACTCGATAATATTTCCTTATGAGAGAGAGTTCAATTCATGAAATTGTACAGCAAAATATTCCAGTAAAAATGTCAAACTTCAATAAATGATAAATCAAAAACAGTCAAAAGAGAGAGAATAAATCAACGATTTGCTTGCTGAGAAAAGTCTGCATAAGGGGTCGAAATTTGGTTCTACAATTGCATAGAAAGTTTGGTCAAACCTTAGTCAACACCCAAAACATAGACATCATTTTGGTCAATGAAAAATCCAAGATTTAGAGAATATTCAACTTCAAAGTCCAGTAAAAAATTCGGTTAAATAGTAGTGAGAAGATCCAAGTCAACAATAGTTAAAGAAGAGATGACAAATTCAAACTTCATTGGAAGATTTTGTCTTCTTCTTCCATTGCACGTGTGAATAGAAATCCTTGTAGAAGTTCAAATTGATGAGTTAAAGTGGTGCCAAATCAATTTTAATGAGTGCCAATATATATGAGTGTCAAGAGGTGGGTTTTGAACTTGGGGTCAAACCCCTTCAAGTGGTGGGGCCAACTTTCCAAGTTAAGGTCAACTTGAGCAACTAGAAAACAACATATTTTTCCTTTGACTTTGCCAATGAAAATACAAACCACAACTACAATTTTCAACACTCTTTCTTATCTAGGGAGGTAATTTTCGTTCTCTCTCTCAACAAATGTACAAATTTCATCATAAGGAAATGTGCATAGCATCAAGTTCATCCCACAATCCAAAACCAATGGCATCAAGTTCAAAGCCCAACTGACCATGGGATTAAACAATATGTTCATGAGGCCAAACTCTCTAACCATATGAAATAGTTTCTCAATCAAGCACAATTAGTCAAACTCAATCTCTATGACCACCCCAATGGTCTCTCAGTCAAACATAATGATTCAAAGGAGTAATCGGGATCAAACTCTCTGACCATACCAATGGTCTCCTAGTTAAACTCAGTGACCTAAGAGAGTACAGAGGGTCCATCTCTCCGACCATAAACAAGGTCTCTTGATCCATGAACCAAGGGAGGAATCCCTGCCTTGATATCAAAATCCCCGTCTATATAGTCTCTCAGTCGAATATAATGACCCAAGGGAGAGTACTCAAAATTGGTGTCCCCAACCAAGCCTATTGGTCTCCAGGTCAGACACAATGACATAAGGGATCACTCCAAGCCTCATAACTAACCTCCTCAACGATAAAGTTTCTCAGTCAAATTCAATGACTTAAGGAAGTAACCAGAACAATCTTCCCAACCATAAACCATGGTTTCTCAACCAAGCCCCATGAAGATTCATGATACTATACAATCAATGTTATATCTCTCCAAGAGGAATTCTCAGCCATTCCAAGCTTCTCATAGAAGCAAGAAAACTTCATTCGAGATAGTGGCTATGCCAAAACATTCACAACATGCTCGTCAATAGAAATGTATTTGAGGCTCACAACTCTTCTTTAGAAAACATCCCAGATATAGTGACAATCTTAATGTGCTTTGACCTGTCATAAAAAAAGTAGATTCTCAGAAATATTCACACAAATTTTATTGTCACAATGTGTCATGGTCGATTCCAGCACTAGATCAAACAAACTAGAAAAAAACTTTCAAAGCCAAACTGATTCAAAACAAGCTGAATAAGAAGTTATATATACTCAGCTTTAGTCGTACTAAGAGCAACAAAAGTCCGCTTCTTACTTGTCTATGATATCATAGCAAAACCCAGGCTAAAACAAAAAACCATAAATTTTCTTTCTATCTTTCCTGCATCTAGCCTAATCAGAATCTGTAAAAACCATACAATTGAAATTCTCCATTAGAAACATATCTCAAACCATAATCAATGGTGCGACATAGATATCTCAATATATGTTTTGTTGCAACCTAGTGCACATGTCTTGTCTCCACCAAGAATTGGATCAACATGTTCATAACATAGAAGATATCAGGTCTGGTGTTAAATAGATAGTTCGATCAGCTAATCATTTTATAATACATAGTAAGACCAACCAATTCAGAGTTAGAGTCTCGCAACTTCTTTAAATTTTTCACCATGTGAGTGTTTAAGGACTTGCAGTCCATCATGCCAAATTTTCTGAAGGATCTTAACAAAGACTTGTTCAAGCTTCTCGTAAAGCATTAGATCCATATCCTTGATTTCAAATTAAAAAAATCAGCTCCTACTTACACTCGACAAAGATATCCTCGACCCTAGTGAGCTATAGATCATCAAAATCATAGTCTCATCGTCAACAATAGATTAGCATTTCTCATTGTAGTATAGTCATCAATTCAATAGTACCATGCATGAGGTGCCTAACTTCATAGTCTTATCCCTCTTACTGAGGTAATCCTTTGATTTGTACTTCTAGCCATCTTCATCTTGGAAGTCACAACTAATTTATTTTTCGCATGGCTCAAGTCACACTTCAATCTAGATGATTTGTCTGCTCCATTTGAGTCTAGATATGATCCAATACAATATCTATCAACACGAGTCTTCTTGTCACAAGATCTGTGTTGTTCTTCCATTCTTTTCATTTGCTACCAGAGCCTTAGCATCCTTCACAATGTACCTGCAATCCTCACTAAGAGGTAATGAAAGAATACTTACAACCAAGCAAAGAAATAAAAAACAAGAGACTAACGAACAACAATAGTGTTATAGTATCATTCAACACTCTTGTAGAATTGATGCCCTTATATGGACTTGGGCAGTCCCTTTACCCTTGTAGACTTGATCTTATCTTAAAAAAGTATATTTCAAAATCCATATGCAACTCTGCTCACATAAAAACAAATACATACGCAGGTCCCAAAACACTATACCCACGTTTACATTTTTAAATTTGAAAAAATAAATAAAAATCTATTTTTCAGGTGGGGTTTACGAGTTTTACTAAGATCCCACCTACAAGAGCACGTGGACTAGCATAAAAAACCAATTTGAGGTGGTATATATACACCCCTTGGGTAGGCCTAAGTCATACAAGAAGAGAGATATCAACATTATACTCGATTTCCCCTAGATCAAGTTTGCTTTTCCCAAGCCTCTTACACTCTAAGTCTTTAGGAAACCCTAGTTTCCTTTGCAGAGATGCTCACTCCCCTTAAATAGCATCTTCTTACATCTATTAGAGAGGTTGTCTTCATGGATCGCGTTGGATGGATCCGGAGGAAGACTTCATTAATGCCTTTAGCCTAGATCATGTTGTATCTATAATGTACTTATTGTTATTCATCAATAAAGAAACTTATGTCTTGTTCCCGATATATGTTTTCATCTTATGAATGAAAATATAAATTGTTATTTATGATGATCTAACATATTCTTATGCATTTACTTTGAATTATATATTCTATCTATGCTTCTGTGATTGATTTGCAGGTTTTCACATCTTGGAGGAAGTAGAGGGTTTGGACCCTACGGGAATATCTTCAAACGTAGGACCCCCGGTAAGTTCCTAATCCCAGTTTTAGTAATTCAAATGTTTTGCATGCTGGATTGAGTGTTATTTCTTAATTGATCTATTCCTCTCTTTTGGGGCTTCCAACCCTAGCCTTAGGGATTATTTCCCACCAACAAATATTAATAATTAAAATAAGAGAGATATAAGCTACATATATTTTGAGAACATGTCGGCTGCCACTTGATCTTTCACCTTCTTGCAAATCAAGCTCGTCCACATCATCATCATGATGTCATGCCTTCCTTGCAGGAGCTAGGGTTTCTTCTTTTAGCGAAGGTAATCAATCCTAGGGTTTTTTCCATAAACCCTAGGTTTTACTTATCCAAGGCTTGTTGCTTACAAGGGTATTAAAATATTTGATTTTCAATTTCATATTCAAATCTCAAAACCCTAGATTTTTTATGCACTTTACATTAGAGGTAAAAAATCTTCATTGTTTTGTCTACAATTCTACTTTCTCATTATAGAAAAATCAGGTCTTCAAGAAATGAATTCGAGTACCCATATCTTCAACAAATGTGTCATCAATAAATGCAAGTAGAAAATGACTCTAATCTTGATGATGAACTCGACCTCTATTTCTTCAAGATAAAAGGATTAGCTTTAGCAAGATGTGTTTTATGTATGTGGTCTCCTTTTATTACAAATACTAGGTTCAGGGTTGATCATCCCTATTTCATATTTTCAAAAATATGTTTCATCTTTTAATACTCATACACTTTGCCATATCTTATAATATGTAGCTTCAAAAGAACAATTATCTTGCTTCAGAAGGACATAGATCAATTATGACATAAATCACAATCTTGTGACTCTGATATGCCAAAAATTGAACTATCATTATCCCCTTAAAATCTATTAAGATGACTTTTATTCTCCTCATCTCTTGTGCATATTATTGTGAAAATTTCATCTATCACAACAACAAGAAATTATTTTCCTAGTTTTTAATTTATTTAAGAATTTATCTGCTACAACAAATATCAAATAATTTACACTATGATCTTCAAAAATAAACTGCGGAAGAAAAATAGTGTTGGAAACTGAGAAAATATAGCACACACACATAATAAACATGACAATTATTTTTGGACAAATGTCCCCGGAAAAACCTAACTTGGGAAAACCGGTGCAGTAGCTGAGGGTTTTATTATTATGCAATAGTGAGAAATTTTGAGTACAATAATTTGGATGTTGAAATGTAGTTATCCTGCAGAGAAAATACTAGAAAAAATAATCTAAGGGAAACTACCCACACTCCGGGAAATTCTGGCACTAGACTACCTCTGAAAAGAAAGTCGTCCAACTGGGTCTGCGTATGCCCTGCATCAACCTGAAGCTGTTTACTGTAACTGCCACTTGAATTTTTTGCTAATCAAGCCATCATGCTTGCTACTGGATGGGAAAATGCCTCTCTAGCACTCTGGAACCTTTGGTTGGCCTTTAGAACTGAAAACATCTTCCTTTCCTGGAAAATCGAACTACCCTCTAAGGCTTCTGCACTAGGACTATGCAACCTCTTAGAGAAACTTCAGCCTCTTTGCAAATGCACTCACTAGATTTTGAAATCTTCCTCCAACATCATTGTCCTTGCCCCTTAGAGTCTTTGTTTCCCTACTGAAGCTTGAATTCTTCCAACACTGCTGGCTCTCTAAAAATCGAACCCTCTAGGGAAATCGAACTCTTTGTGGTTCTCACAAGTGTGTTCTCCATCTACCCATCGACTTCTTCTTATAATCCTATGTTGGAGCATCAACGACCAAGATTAGAACTTAATCAAGGGCCAATATTAATTTTATGTCGATCCGTGTGAGTTTCTAGATAATTATCACCTTATATCAATTAATACTCATTAATTAACCATATTCCCTTAGTTTAGACTTCTGAAATATTTCAAAAACGGCTAATTATCTAATTGAGACACTTCTATGTGGAATTTCTAGAAACGATTTTTGGGTTTCAGAGATCTCTTGTGTTTTATCCTCTCCGAAAAATTTCGAGACTAGAACACCTTTGATGCTACAAAAACTAACACTTCCTCTCAGCGAAGAAGGCGTTCTAATGTTGTGCCACTGCTGCTACAACACCTTGTCTCTTTATCACCCCTCTGTCACATTATTAATGTTTGGCCACTATGACTAAATTCCACTTCCCACCAACCACTGCGCAACTTTGATGCTGCTGCTGACACTGTCATATTGCTGCCAACTCTACAACTGCACTACAACTACCTCTCATATGTTGTTGCTGCAACTGAGAAGCATCCAAAATACTAAATCGACTATGTTCAGTATGATGCATCTATCTCCTGAGTCCTGACTGCTACTAGTCGTTGCACTGTCACTGACAAATTTTCATTGTTGCTGACTTTGCACTATGCCACTCTACACTGCGCTCCCAACATCTGACTGCTACTAGTCCGCAACTGTCACTCTAAAATTATGAATGAACCTTTAACACTGATCCATCCTGCTACTAAATAATGTGGTTCCCTGTGGCCAGGTAATGATCCATGAGGTGGACTCCTCAACAGACCCTTCCTAATCTCTGAAAACTATGGGACTACAACTCCAAGTCGCCCCACCTCTCTCCAGGAGGTATGGCTGCAAGCATGGAAAAGTCTTCTTCAAACCTGGAAGACAATTTATCAATCTCCGCAAATGTTGTTGCTTGGTCCTGCTTCTCCTGCTTGTCCTTCTTCCCGAGAGGACAATACATGTTGTAGTGACCGAACTCACCACACTTAGAAAATTTTACCCTTGACAGGTCCTTCTTCTTATTATTCTACTCCCTCTGCCCTTGACCTGAACCCTTAGATGTTAGGGCCACATTCTCCTCCTCACTCTCCACATCCTTTCTATTGTTGCCACTGATGGCACCCTTTAACAGAACTCGTCTTAATTCCTCCTGCTGCAGATCGGACTACATCTTGTCCCACCTTGGCAAGGTATCTTTACCCAAGATGCTCTGGAAAAATACCTATCAATCCTCATAGAAATTATTTAGTGCTAATCATACAAACTCTGTTTGTTGGGGTGTTGCCACAACAACTGCAATCTGATCTTATACTTCCTCAACCTGAGTGAGAAAGGAATCTATGCTCTCCCCCTTCTATATTATAGTGTTCCTCATCTTCTCCCAGAGATACATCTTTCGTTGTTCAGAATAATTCTGAAATAGATTAAACAAATCATCCCACATCTCCTTGGTCGTCCCTTTTTCTGCCACGTGAGAGACTAGACGATCCAAAAATCCATCCAAAATCATCCTCTTTGCCTTGGCCATTTATTTTTTGTATTTATTTTACTGATCACGGTCCTAGGGAACTGCTGCCACATTTTCTACATAGGAATTCATGCCATGTTCATCCAGAAGGATGGTTATCCTAGCCTTCCAGATGACATAGTTGGAGGCTCCCTCCAATCTACTTTGGTCCCTGAGCCTAGTTGTGGCCATCTCTAAATCTGATCTGGAAACTACCTCTTCTTCTGCTTGGTTGATGCTCTGTTACTCGAACACCCTCCTGGAATGCACAATTCTACTAGCTGCTCCTGCCACTTGCAACTGGGAAAATCAAATTTCTTAGCTAGAAACCCTATGAGAGAAATCTCCCTCTGTGTGTGCAATTTCTCTTCCACCTGATGTTGATTCTGTTGCTGCAAAACCTTCTACGTCCAAATAGAAATCTTCTCAACGAATATGAGCTATTGTTTCTCCCTCTGACTACTGAAATCACTATTCTGGGCAAATCAACTTTTCTTCCCACATGCAACTGAAAATCGAACCCTTGCCCAACAATTTGAAATGCCTTTCTAGGTACTGCAAAACCTATGAGAATATCGACCTGTTTCTCCCTTTGAACAATGAAATTCCCTTCTTCGCTTCTTAGCTTCTCAGTTGATCACTCACGCTTAGATACCATGCGAAAATTTCATCTATCACAACAACTAGAAATTATTTTCCTAATTGTTAATTCATTTAACAATTTATCTGTTACGGAAAATATCAAATAATTCACACTGTGATATTTAAAAATAAACTATGGAATAAAAATAATGTTGGAAGCTGAGAAAATCTAGCACACACACACATAAAAATATGACACAATTATTTTTGGAAAAATGTCCCCGGAAAAACCGAACTTGGGAAAACTGGTGCAATAACTGAGGGTTTTATTATTATGTGGCATTGAGAAATTCTGATTACAATAATCTAGACACTGAAATTTTTCTATCATGTAGAGAAAATATTGGAAAAAATAATCTTAGTGAAATTACCCTCACTTCGGGAGATTCCGACATTGGGCTGCCTCTGAAAAACAAGGCGCTCAATTGGGTTTGCGTAGGCCCTACGTAAACCTGAAGCTTCCTGCTGCAACTGCTTCCCAAATCGTCTACTAATCAAGTTGTTCTGCCTAATGATGGCTGGGAAAACACCTCTCCGACACTCTAGAACCTCTACCTGGCCTCTGGAACAGAAAATGTCTTCCTTTCCTAGCATATCAAACTTCCCTCCAAGGCTTCTGCGCTAGGAATGCACAACCTCTTGAAGAAAATTTGGCCTCTCAGAAAATGCACTCTATTCATCTGGAAATCTTCCTCCAACCTCACTGTCCCTGCCCCTCATTATCTTTGCTTACCTACTGAAGCTTGAATTCTTTCAACACTGCTCGTTCTTTAAAAATCAAACCCTCTAAGGAAATAAAACTCTTTATGGTTCTCACAAGTGTGTTCTCCATATACCCATCAACTTCTTCTTATAATCCTCTGTTGGATCACCAACGACCAAGATTATAACTTAATCAAGAGCCCAAATTAATTTTTTGTTGATTCATATGAGTTTCTAGAGAATTCTCACCTTATCTCAATTAATACTGATTAATTAACCATATTCCCTAAGTTTAGACTTAGGAAATATTTAAAAATCGGCTAATAATCTAGTTGAGACACTTCTAGGTGGAATTTCCATAAATGATTTTTGGGTTGTGGATATCTCATGTGTTTTAGCCTCTCCACAAAGTTTCGAGACTAGAACAATTTTGATACTATAAAAACTAACACTTATCACTAAACTTGTATAAGAAGTATACATAGCTAATTCCTTTGTAGCTGATGAGGATATCATATCATATCTTTGTCACTAAATTATAATCATTTTAATGTCCATATGACCACTTAAACATCGATGGCTCATTATATAATACAAGGGTGACTTGAAAAATAATGCTTTTTATTTTTCAGGTAATACTAAGATCAATCCTTTCTTTATCACACAAGAGATCAATATTGGCCTATTGAAGTCTAAATATATTATCAAGAAAAACTTTGCATGAATAAGATAATGATACATACCTTATATTTCAAGAGGACATCCATAATTATAGTATTGTACCTTTTCAAGCCAAGAGTCAAATAATATGACTTCAATTTCATCAACTGCGAGAGAGATGCTCCTTTTTGAGGTTTGAATACATAGTCCTATCACCAACAAACTTGGTAGACTATAAGCATAAGTGACATATCTCAGAATTCTTTTGGAATTTTTCCTTCCAACAAAATTATAGTAAGCAATCAAATAAAACTTTTGATCTTCCATAGTGAGACGAATAAGGGGTCAAATACTCCAAACAAGATTTATACACATCTCACATCCAAAGAGTTAAAGGAGGCATACAAAATTCAGATTAATTCTCAGATATCTATCATTGTAGAGTTGTCCTTTCTTCTTGTCATATCAAAGTGACTTTTATGTCACATATTAACAATATTTCCTTGAGGACTATACATTAACAATTTAGAAGGATGAGGGTACTTCATCATACCTGATCTTCAATATTAATGAGTCTTGCAAACTTCAAGATAAAGAGATCCATTCCTTCCTATACTTTATCTTTGATAGAGCTCCAATTTTTTTTTACAGAGATGACAATACATACCTCACTTTCAAATGTCAAACTTCTTCTCAAGCTTTGTCGTTATGGAAATCTTTGTTCTTAAATACAATGGCTTCCATAACACATAAGAAAATGATTTTTTTTGGCTTCTCATTTTAATATTTCTCCTCTCAACCTTCCTTATTTGACAAATATATCCTCGACCTTCTAAGGTATATTATTTCTTCACAAATATCTTGGTCCTTGATTCTCATCCTTCATATTATAATTTCAAATTATTCTCTCTAGTTTAATGTAGAGACAAAGATGTAGCTTGATCCTTAATGTTCCTTGGTCTTCTTGAAATATATACTCTTGCAATGCTAATAGTCTTTGGAAAATTCTTGAAAAGCAACTTCATCACTTATTTTGAGCACAATGCCCTCACAAAAATTGCAACTTGACTTTTGGTTGATCTCTTCATGCTTCTTTTTCAACAATTGATGGCTTATCTGAGACAAAGGTATGTGGTTGCTTCTTTCATAGTAACACCTCAGTAAACTCAAGTTTGTACACTGCTTCAATCCATGGGAAATTCTAACTTGATGGAAGGATTCTTCTCCTTAAGAGCTCGAGCTTCTTCATAGAGGTATGTCACAGAGTTTTGCTAGCTTCCATAGAATGTATACCACAAACCTTGGCTCCTCTAGCACAAAGATATAATGCCATGAACTTGATCCTCTTCAATAGAGATACAAATTTGCTCCATATGTCTTGAGATGAGAGATATGTGAGTCTCCTAAGGAATCTAATTCTTAATCGAGGGCTTGTTGACAAATTAAGCCCTAGGATTTGATCACATGAACGACTTCTTCTTTGTGAGTTGATCAATCCAGATTAGATCTCAATGCTCTTTTATTTTTCCATACCTCTGATACCATGTTGATTTTCTAGTTGCAGAGAATACTAGAAACTTTTCAAACTGATAACTACTTTCAATGATATAAATTTGGCCTTCTTTAGAGCATTCCAATCATTAAAAAATTACACTTGAAAATTTCAACCATTAACTTTATTAGAGAAATAGAGATCATAGTTAAAAAAATGAAACAAGAGACACCAAAATTTCTTGTGACAAAACCCCACAAGGGGCAAAACCCGATGATATTTCCTTATGAGAGAGAGTTTAATTCATAAATTTGTACATAAAAAAATTCTAGTCAAAATGTCAACCTTTGACTTCAATTAATCCCAAGTCAATACCAGTCAAAAGAGAGAAAATAAGTCAATGATCTGCTCACAGGTCAAAGTCTACACAATGGGCCAAATGCTGGCCTGAGGCTATTGGTAAAGGGGTTGAAATTCAGTCTTGAAATTCCATAGAAAATATTGGTCAAACCTCAAAGTTTGACATGCGGTCAAATCTCATTCAACACCCAAAATAGAGATAAAAACTTCGTCAACGAACAATCAAAGATGTTGAAATTGTAACTAGGTTTTTCCTTCATAATGTGTGTGTGTGTGTATTTATCATTGATGTATTTATTATATTTTTTTCAAGGATTTTCTTCATGCTAGAGTGAAAATAATTTTATTTTGAGTCTTTTTTTTTTATCTTTTTATTTTAGTCATGTCCCATTTGGACATTTAAAAGCTAGAAAATTTGAATTTTTTATTATGAGTCATAAGTCTAGAAGATGACCAAGTTGACCCTCCTTGGACAAGTCAGAATGGCCCTCCAAAGTGACACCTATTTTAACTTCATGCACAACTATATATAAGAGACAAATCAACCTCTTGGAGAGCACATTCATTCATCAACAAGAAGCACATCTAAACCTAGCAAAGGAGAATAAGAAGCTAAGTCAAATGAGAGAGAAGACAAGACAAATATTAGAAGAATATTCCCTCTTGACCGAATCTTTGATTAGTATAAGCTGACACTAGTGGAAGGAAAAAAAATTCTATGACAGAGGCCAAAAAATTTGAGGTAGTTGTAGGCCAAAATTTGGCCCTAGTTGCATGTCCGAAAATTCTGAAGTTTGACCAGTGTTGACTTTGAATTTTGGAGGTGACGTGGAGGAGGGTTTGAATTGGGATCTTGGTGGTAGTTTGGTCTTGGTCTTGGATTGGATATATCTCATTTTGATCTAATTATACAAGGAAAGGATTGTTGGGTTTTCCCCTTGTGGGTTTGCTGTGGCTATTAGTTTAATTTCTCGTGTCTCTTGTCTCATTGTGATCTCTATATTTTTTGAATGATTGAACAAATGTATAATTGATTGATGAAGAGGATATAAGAAGTATTAAGAAGACATCTAATATTCAGAAGTAATTATGAAGAATAGGAATTAAGTGTTAGATTATATTGCAAGTCAATGTTGGTCAAAGAAGAGATAAGAGAGGTCAAGCTTAGCTAGTAAACTTTGTCTTCTTCTTCCTTTGTACGTGTGAACATAATTCCTTGTAGAAGGTAAAATTGATGAGTTGAAGTGGTCCCAAATGAAGTCCAATGAATGCCAATATATATGAGTGTGAAGTGGTGGGTTTTTACCTTGGGATCAAACCCCTTCAAATGGTGCGGTTGACTTGCCAAGTTGAGGCCAACTTGGACAACTAGGAAACAACATATTTTTCCTTTGATTTTGAAAATGAAAATACCAATCACAATTACAATTTTCAACACTTTTTGTAGAATATATGTATCCAGGATTTATAAAATACTGAAATTATGGAAATTATCCATTGTTGAAAATCATAGACAACTTCAAAGTAGTAAGCTATTACGTTTTATTTGGATTAGAAGCCTATCACAATGTAAATTTTTTTTGAGCTTAGTTGCATCCTTTTCTATATAATATATGCTCCCCAATTTTAATTTTAAAAAAATAATCATATAAAGTTATGAAGTATTTATAAATGTAACATTTATATGAACATCCCTAGATGGGGTGAGAAACATCGTTGAAGTGTGGGAAGGGATGGTTCCACCACCATCACCCTGCTCACTCGAGGGGGAATATGTGGTTTTCCCACCCATTGCATCACCCACCCTCATTACCATGATGATCCACAACATGCTCATCATTAATACTTATTTAATGACTCCAAGTGGCATTCAAGAGAACTCCCTTGATGATAGCATGGTGAAGTATAAGTTGAACCTGGGCTATTGAAGGAATACCATTCCCATCCTTGGAGATTTGTGCTTGCAGCTTTCACTCTAACAAGTCCCCCCATCCAAACCTGGTTTATGTTATGGCATTGTTGTTTCCCTTTTGCTGATGGGGGTAGGACTAGGTCCTCTTGACTTGGGTTCCCCCATTGAGGCGATTATTCAACTCTTACTTGATAAGAAAAATGAAATTTCAGAGATTATGAGTAGGGTGGTTGTTGGGCTATGTTTAAGTACTCTTGAGGGGAAGCTGATTTCTCTAGGTGTAGAATGCCCCTTACTAGTTTGGTTGGCAGTGCTACTAGGTCCTTATAACTTATTTGTCATGGTGGCCACACTTAGGGATGAATTGGCAGTCAAGTATTTCGAGGAATTGATTATGTTTGCACTAAATTCTACGTTTATTGTGGTTGATGGATTTATGTGTTATAGAAAACATCCTCATTTTTTGAAATATCTTGGTTTGGTATGGTGGCAGTCTTGTTGTTGAATTTGTCTTGCTTTGGGTAGTTAGCTACCTTGCTTATTTGTTTACTGGTATTTTCTGTAGTTTAATTCTAAGCTTCAAAAGGTTAGCTTTTTCCTAACTGAAGTCACTCTTCTTTAATTTTCATTGCCCTAAGGAGGTTTTCTCTTTTCTTTATTTTCTAGTTGTTTATCTCCCTTGTTTTAGCTCTCACATGCCTCTCACTTCCCTATCTCTTCTTAGTTGCACCTCTGAGGAAGCTTCCTATGCATCCACCCTCTCATGATCACCTTCACTCCTCCTTTCCCCCTCTACTATGCTATGACAAAGAGCCCAATGTTGTCGTGGTTGCTCCAACAAAGTGGAAGGGAGCGCAAGAGCTCACCTTCATGCACATAATGCGACTCACCATTATCAGGTCTGAAGTCATGAGAATATTTATCGAGAAATTTATCATGCTTTAGCAATGGTTCTTGCACACAAGGTTGAACTTACTGATGCATAGGTATTGACATCAGTGCCCAAATGGTTCCTTGATCCTGGTCACACCCAAGAATGCCAAAACTAATACCTATGCACCATTAAACTTTACTAGAAATTCAAGGCACTTCTCAACAAGGTTCTTCTAGTCTAGCGGAATGAGGATAAAAAAAGAAATTATGTTGCAATTGGATCTGATCCAAATCAAGCATAGATATATGGACCTTGAAGATAGGGATATAGATATTTGGTTGGCTCAAATTGAAGCCATTATGAATTGTGGAAAAGGTCCAACTTCGCTAAGAATCCTAGTTGAGCCCATTGACATCTCCACCTCTTCTTGAATAGCTCTCAGGGGCTTCAATCTCACTGGTTTAATTCCCATCTTAACAATTATATGTTATCAATTTACAATTTTTTACATCATATTTTACTATTTATACTCAAACATATTAATATATATGCTAATAACAATATAAGTATTAGCAAACATAATAATAACTAATTTAACTAATGCTCATTTTTTTTGTTAAATTTTAGAAAAAAAATCTATTTTTTCATCTACACTTAAAAAAATTACTTATTCATAAAATATTTTTCAAAGAGTAATAAAAGTTACTCAATTTATAAAAAAAAACAAACAAAACAATAATATAAACAAAAACAAAAAACAAAACAATAATCTACACATATATGACGTTACTATTTCTAAACTCATACAATTATCTTTAATACCATATCACATTTACATTATAACTGGTCTTTAATACCACATCACATTTACATTATATATTATATAATTTAAATAATTTTTAACATTATTATTATTATTTTCCACATTACATTAAGTTTAGGCATGACCAACCCCAATGTTAAACAGGAAAAAACAACTCACTAGTGATTTTTTTTTTCCGTCTTAAATAACAACAGTTCTGATGTCACATCGATTTAAAATAAACAATCTTAATATTCTTTAAGAAAATCAAAATATTCTCTTTGCAAGCAATACTTGTAAGAAAAGATAATTGAGTCGATAAAAATGAACTCAAAATATCCCACAAAGTGGATTCTTTGAAAAAGTGATTTACACATCCTACGCACGATTTATTAATATCAAACCCACCAAATCAAATTAAATAATTACAAGTTAAAAATGTATATAAACAATAATTAAAAAAAAAAAACGTATATAAACAATATTCAACGTCGTAATTAGTAAAATGAAATATGCTCAACATTTAATAAAATATAATTAAACTTTTCATTAATTAATTTTTTATGCACATCACTAATATTGTTTCTTGACCAATTATTTAATAAAAATATATGTAGGCGCACAGACAAATTTTAAATGAGAATCTTTACAATGCCTGTTCGTGGCATCCAGCGGCCTTCGTCTTTTGCTTACTTTAGTCCGACACTTCGATATATTTGATCCTTCATAATTTTATTTTAATGTTCAATTTGTCTTTTCGGTTTTGGGAAGGGTAGAAAATCTCCAATTTTTCTTGAACACTCCGATTCTTTTGGAGTTGCCTCCTTTATCTTTAACACGACAGCCTCGCTAAAGACACGTGCATTCGGGATTTGATTCTTATGAGGAATTTTTTAAAAGGATTTACATAAATAGTAAGATCGGCTAAGTATTAGATTCACACACTCATATTTTATTTTAAGATGTGGCATTAGGGTTTTGATTCTTCGAGGAAATTTTTAAAGAGTTATTCATTTAAGTATTAGATTCACTCACTGATGTTTTATTTTAAATGTTATAAAATCTTATATTGTATTTGTGATGGGTTAGGGAAGTTATATATATATTTTTGATGTGGGTTGTATTTTGATTATGGATTATAGGTTTAAATTTAAATATTTTAAAGATAAGAAAATGTTGATTGAATTTTTTTTATTTTTATTTTTAAGATTTGGAAATGGATTATTTTTGGATGAAATCAAATAAATTTGTATATGAATTTATCTATGTAGGAAAAGATGTAGGAAAAACATTGATACCATCATGGTTTTGAAGGTAACTCTTATCTTATTAGTTTTACTGTAAAAATATTATTTTCTTAAAGGTTAAAAAGAAGGGTAGGCAAGGATTAAATTTTTTGGATTTGGAGAGGGAAATAATTCATATGACTCCATTAAGCAAGACAAAGAAAATAAAGGTGATAGAAACTTCAACAATGCCTAACAAATGAGCTAGTTAGATTGACATTGGGAGAGACCATGAGAGGCAATTAGATTGAATACGTTTAAATTTAAATATTTTAGAGATTAAAAAAAAAAAATGTTTTTTTTTTTTGAAAATATTTGAAAAGGAGTTGCTTTTGGATGAAACCAAATAAACTCACATATGAATTTACCTATGTAACCTGGACAGATCTAGTTGTCTAATATTCGAAAAGATGTAGGAAAAACATTGATACCACCATGGCTTTGAAGGCAATTCCCATCCCATTAGTTTCATTGTTAAAGGGAAGGGTAGGCAAGGATTAAACTTTTTGGATTTGGAGAGTGAAATAATTCACATGACTCGATCGAGCAAGGCAAAGAAAATAAAGGTGATAGAACTTCAACAATGCCTAACAAATGAGCTAGTTAGATTGACATTGAGAGAGACCATGAGAGGCAATTAGATTGAATAAGTTTAAATTTAAATATTTTAATGATAAAAAAATGTTTTTTTGTTTTGTTTTTTTTGTTTTAAGATTTGAAAATGAGTTACTTTTGGATGAAACCAAATAAACTCACATATGAATTTACCTACGTAACATGGATAGATCTAGTTTTCCGATATTTGAAAAGATGTAGGAAAAACATTGATACCACCATGGCTTTGAAGGAAATTCCCATCCCATTAGTTTCACTATAAAAATACTATTTTGTTAAAGGTTAAAGGGAAGGTTAGGCAAGGATTAAACTTTTTTGGATTTGGAGAGCGACATAATTCATATGACTCAATTAAGAAAGTTAAAGAAAATACATGTGATAGAAACTTTAACAATGCCTAAAAAATGAGCTAGTTAGATTGACATTCAGAGAGACCATGCGAGGCAGTTAGATTGAATAGGTTTAAATTTAAATGTTTTAAAGATTATATATATATATATATATATATATATATATATATATATATATATATATATATATATATATATATATATATATATATATATATATATATATATATATATATATATTCTTGAAAAGATTTGAAAATGGGTTACATTTGGAGGAAACCAAATAAACTCACATATGAATTTACCTATGTAACATGGATAGATCTAGTGGTTTCATATTTGAAAAGATGTGGGAAAAACATTGATACTGCCATGGCTTTTAAGGAAACTCTCATCTCTTTAGTTTTACTATAAAAGTACTATTTTGTTAAAGGTTAAAGGGAAGGGTAGGCATGGATTAAATTTTTTGGATTTGGAGGACATGATTAATGTGACTCGATTAAGCAAGGCAAATAAAATACAAGTGATAGAAACTTAAGCAATGCCTGACAAATGAGCTAGTTAGATTGACATTGAGAGAAACCATGAGAAGCAGTTAGATTGAAATTGAAAGAAAATGTGAGAAAAAGAGGAAAAAATAGCAAAAAATGACATTTATCCATGAGTTTTTCAAATTATTAAAAAAATATCCAACCAAGTTTTATTAATGGAACAAATCATGATATAACTTTTACAAATAGAATGGTAGATCATTTAAATGTAGGTATAAATTTCCCAAGTAAGGAGTTAGATGAAATGGAATCAAAAGAAAGTAAAAAGAAAATGACCAATTTCATCCATGAACTTTAGGAATTATAAAAATATTTTGCTAAGTTTTATAAATCACCTTATATCCTTTTATTTAAGCATTGAGGGGTTTCACAGTGCAAGTATTATATATCATTTTTCAGAGTAATTACATATAGTATTGATCTATTGACATATCTATGAGTATTAGTCTCAATAAACCAATTTCTCATGGTTTTGAATAATCTACTTAGCACTCATTATATTCGGTGATGCCCACAATGGTGAAGCTAAGGGATTTATACTAGTAAAATTATCGCCTAGAATCAATCATTGTCTTTAGGGCTTGCACCCAATAACCAATACTTCTCAAGACATCACCCAATTCCTCTAGTTCAAACACACTTAATTGTGGACTTTCCCCCATAATCAAACCTACACAACTTACTACCCCATTTTCAAAACCTTATTAAGATCATAAGGCATAATACTTGCTAAGATTTTGTAAACAGAGTAGCAAGCTAAGGGGGCTTGCTTGTGGGGAAAAATCCATGACTAAGTGTGCGTGAGCCAAAGGAGTCTTAAGATGAGTGACTTCTTTGGAAGTTTTTCCTACCAAGTTCAAGCTTGAGAGATGATGATTGATGCTGCATGATTCATTTCACTAGTATCAATGCTACTTCTTCCCCCCTATAAGCATCATACGATGTAATGAGTGTTAAGTGGACTATCAGAAAATCATGAGAAATTGGTCAATTGAGACTAATACCCATGGATATGGTCATAAATCATTGATTTAATTTACGCATTTAACCCAAAAATGATATCTAAGTTATAACCTTTAATAGATAAATAAATAATTAATCACTTGAATGTAAGTATCAATTTAATATCAATTGTAAATCATAAATATGACTCTCTCTCTCTCTCTCTCTCTCTATATATATATATATATATATATATAATGTTTCTTTAAGACACATTATTAGTCCTCATTTAAGGTCATGTCTATAGAAATCACTTCATCATTGATTTTGTATCAATTATGTTTTGACTATAAATATTTATCTATTTGCAAATGTAAAATATTAAGCAATTCATTTTTTTAATTTTGTGACATATTAAAATTTTATTTCTATATAATTTTATTGGCGGAGAGAATCAAAGCCTTTTTGCAAAGCACCAACTATTAAATTTTAAATAGGAAAAAATAGAGAAAAATGCAAAAAAGAAAAGAAAAAATCTAAACTAAAAGATAATAAATTGAAATAGAAAAAACAAGAAAAAATCTCTAACTAATAAAAACAAATCTCTAACTAATAAAAAAAAGCTTTTACAATTATTGAAAATAAATAAATAAATAAATATATATATATATATATATATATATATATATATATATATATATATATATATATATATATATATATATATATATATATATATATATATATATCAACGTCATATACCTAAGGCATTCAAAATTGGATGCATATTGTAGCTCTTGTATATTGTCCCAAAGTGTACAAAAAATACAAAGGTAAAATATCCCTCCCATGGAGTGAATGTCCCATAAAGTGATATATACATATAACTGTATTTACAAAATCTTATAAAATCATGTCCCAAAATAGTCTTGAGATGTTCCTATATAAAAGGAAAAAGGGCCTTATAAAATATAAAAGTATAAAATATAAAAGTATAAAATCTAAAATTGTCGACTAATCCAATCCCTATCATATGTGTTCAGGAGGATTTAGTTGGGCTAAATGTTCATGAAGATATTTTTCATGGGTTCCTTTCTTTCCTGTTGTAATTTTCTAATAGTTATGGTCTAATTCTAAACTAGCTTTGGATAAATCATTAGGTAATTAGTTCCTGTGCTTGTATATATGATAAACAAGTAATATTATAATATTTTTATTCAAGATATAATATGTTCTGCAAAAGTGGCTAAAGTGAGTAGTGTTGAAGTCTCTATTACCCGTTCATTCGGTTAATGACTTGTATAGAATCGCCATAAATATGCAAGTGTGTTGATGCTTTCTCTTATGCTATATAACGAAGAAGTTTTAAGGCCAATACCAATTGAAAAGGATATTTATGTGTATCTGAAATGAATAGACACCCCAAATGCCACCTATTAGGGGAGACTCTTGAGAAACCCCATCAAAAAAATTTCCATTGGTGGTCAAATTGAATCTGAACTTCCTCTATAAGAATCCTTATCTAATCATGTATTTTCAGATGCACCTCTTTAGTTTTTACAGACTTTGAGTTGCTATTTTGAAAGCAAAATGATCTTTTCCTTTAAAAATGGTTTAGGTTCTATCCAACCAGATCCCCTAAGAAACTGTGAGAAGTAGCGGTAAATGTTATTTTTTGGGAAGATAACCAAATTTTGAGATGTTTTTCTATAGATGGGATATCCAATGTATAATTATGACCTTAGAGACTTTGAATCTCAATCCAAACAACTTGAGTAAAGGGATAGTGAATGAATAGGTTGGCTATTGTTTTTGAAGCTTGTAAGCAAAGAGGGAATTTTCCCAACACTTGAAATGTTTGATTCTGAAAAATATCTAAGGTGAGTGCTTTATTGTAAAAGGGAAGTCACATAAAGAAGTTCACTTATGTAGGACATTTGAGTTTCCGTAATTTATTTCCCCACCATGAAGGAGGTTGTTGGTGGTGATTTTCTTGTGATGTATCAGAATAAAATCACCATCGACCTTCTTCATGGCGGGATATATCACAAGAAAATCACCAGTGACCTTCTTCATGGAGGGGAAAGAAATTATGGAGGTTGCTAGTGATTTTCATGTGATATATATCACAATAAAATCACCAACAACCTCCTTCATGATGGGTAAATAAATTACAGAAACTCACTTGTGATATATCACTTGTGAGAATTGAACCTGGGATAACCACAATTGACATGTGGGTGTGCGTATCAAGCCTTTGGGGCTATAATTAGTAGAAGGGATATGAGCCCAAATGAGCTAGTCAACTTGATCGAATATAGATGCATGTGATAGATGTAGAGAATAAATGTAAGAGTCACATGCCATAGCTTGGTATCCTTATAGATGGAGTTATTTACAAGTGGCCCAATGTTGGATGCTAGATATAATGTCCCTTCGATAATTTTGATTCAAATATATGCAACCTTCTTTGTTTAGATATTGAATTAATTGGTTCAATAAAAGATATGATTGTTTTCATTGCCTATCTAGGGATATTTCCTAATAAAGATTTGTGTTCCCTCCCCTACTTTCAAAAAATGTCCTTTAGATACAAGGGAGAAGGTTTTAGTAGTATTTTTTTTATAAAATAGAACCATTTCGAAAGGATTTTGAGGAATTTTCGATCCAATCTATCAACGGGGTTATGATTGATGTATTTAGCATGGATAAATTTTGTCCATAAACCATCCCCTTGTGTAAGGTGCCAAACACTTTTTACCATGAGGGAATTTGAAAATATGTGAATATATTTCAGAATACATCCTCCCCGAGCTTTTGGAATTGCTACAAATTTCTAGGAGGCTAGAACAAAGGGTATGTTTCACTCTCTACCTTTTCAAAGGAATTGAAGAGAAAGTCATCTAATATTTTCTAATACGCCCTTTGGAATCCAAACAAGAGAAGACTAATAGATTGGTATACCTTCAATGATATATTTTATTAGTACCAATCTACCTACCTTGGATAACTAGTGGTTGCACCAAATGTTTATCCTCTTCTCTATTTTGAAAGTAGATAATACTAATCCAATTTTATATAATAATTGAATTTCAAGGTAAAACACAAGTATTTTAACCCATCTAAAATTTACTATAGTCGCAAGTCCAAAAGATTGTTGATTTTAGTCATCTCCTTAACAGATAAACCCTATGTGTAAAGGGAATATTTTTCCTTCTTTATGATTATTCTCATGGCATTGAAGAATGTTTGGAGAAGAGTCCCCAACTATTCAAGGAAATTCGCATTCCCTCTCAGAATGTCAAGATGTCATCTACGAAGAGGAGATGGGATATTGAGCAATTCCCCCCCCCAATATTCCTTTGAAGGCATGTCTACAAGAAGCATCATAAATGAGTTTGTTGAAGCTCTCTACCACTAACATAAAGAGGAGGGGGGAAAGCGGGCAACCCTATTTCAAACCCCATCGAACACGAAAAAATGGGAAAGTTCCTCCATTCAATATTATGAATTAGGTGGAACAAATGTAGCTTAACACCCATGAGACAAAAGAGTGACAAAAACTTAAATGAAGCCTGTAGCAATATGATATAGAGCCAAATTAACTTGTCAAAGGCCTTGGATAAGTCCAACTTACTTACTGCTACTTTGTAGTGCCTCACAAGAATAGTGTGGAGTCCTTCCTTAACAATCCCTACATCCTCATGAATTTGTATTCCTCGTAAAAATCCAAATTGTTATAGAGAGATGCTATATCAAAGGATGCCCTTCAGATGAAGGGTTATGATTTTTGAAATAATTTTGTAGACTGCATTATAAAGAGAGATACGCCTGAATTTCCCAAAGGAAGTGGGGTTTTTTGACTTATGGATCAATGCATTGAATGTTATGTTGAAAGGAGCCAATATTTGTCCTGAATTTCTAGAGTACGCTATGACATGGAGTAGATCATCTCCTAAAATTTCAAATCAACCTAAAGAGAATTTTGTTTGAAACCCATTTGGGTTTGTACTTTTCCCCTTCTGCAAATAGTGGAGGACTCCTAATTTGGATTTCGAGACTTTATTCATAAGTTGGTCATTACCTTCTTCAACCACAAAGCATGGAAAGAGAGAGGCCACCTGAAGGACTTGATTTATAGTTTCACTTGATTCTTCTTAATATAGGGAGGAGAATAAATTTGTGCTTTCTTCTACAATATATAAAAAGAAGGTTGCTCGTGATCCATTCATTCTACAAATAACCCATATGTCATTTATAGATTTATAATAATTCAATAATGATACCAACTTAATGAGAATTTTACCAAGTTCTTGTTTTTTTTTTAGGTCACATCAAATCATGATTTTCATGCTTATTTTGAAAAGTGGTGATGCAATGTCACCCTTTGTTCATTTCAGGGTTAACATTCCAACTTTTTTAACCGTGCCATTAGAAACCAAATATCATGATTATGAAAGACATGAAAAACCATGCTAAAATGCAAAAGTGGTGATGCAACATTTCCTCTTTTTCTTGGCAAGATTAAAATTTAAACATTTTACAATCATAGAATTAAAGAACAAATATCATGGCTACAAAAGACATGAAAAAACACGTTGAAATACAAAAGTAGTTATGTAACATCACCCCATTTTTCTTTAGGTTTAAAATTTAACATTTTTCAACTATTCATTAAAGACCAAATATCATGACTATGAAAAGCCCTAAAGCTTAGGATTTAAAGTTTGTGTAACCACCACCACCACCACCTCCTCCTTTTTCTAATATTTCTTTTTAAAGTGTTTTTCAAATATGTGACTTTTATTTTATTTTTGGGATTAAAAATACTAACTTATTGAAATTATAACCTTAACCACTAGTATCATTGAAAATAAAAAATATAAAGTTTGATTGTGAATCTAAAAGTGGCATTACATAACTTTTGTTTAATTATTAATTATTTATTTTTAAAATAATTTACATTAAAAAAAATTGAAGAAATACACACACATTTATAAGCAAGAAATTAATTAGAAAAAAACATCTTTCTGTTATAAAAAATATTGATAATGCTATAAATATATTTTTAAAGATTAGCGAAAAAAATAAGAGAAAAAAATACTAAAATATAAAAAAATAAAAGAATAAAAAAATTAACTTAAATTTTCAAAAAATACCAAAACAAATTCAAAATTAAAAATAATATTTTTTTTTGGGGGTAAATATTGTATTTCCTTCTAAACTAAGATATACATGGATATACTAAATATGTTAAGTTAGTCTTTCACTAGAAATATCAAATGATAACCAAAAGTGCACTCTTCATAGAGAAGCATACAAAATCATGATATTAAAAAATACTATATAGTTGATACATGTACTAAAAAAATAGTCTGGATTAGCCATTAGGGTGAATTATGTAGTTAGAATGCAAAATAAACCAAAGCATAGAAAAATACTAAGCTAAGTGATCAAATTTGGTAGTTGAAACCTGAATGGGGTCTTCAGTGTTTCCATGTGTGCTTCTTGCGAGGGGAGGAATGCCAAGATGTTGCTCAATGCATCCCAAGCACTAACCCATGTCCCTCATGTGACGATGTAGGTGATCCACAGTGTAGGATGATTTCCTGGTGCTCGAAATGGTTCATCAGAATTCTATCAAGGAGAAACTTCAGATGATAATAGAGGTCATACATGTATTGGTTAAAATAACCTTCCATGTGTCCAACATCCAATACCTAATTAGAAAATTTAGTGAGAACCCCTGTGTTTGAAAACTACTACCGTTGGGAATCCTCTTCATGTACCGTGCAAGCCAATTCTTCCTATATGGGCCTTAGGATGACATCTCAAAACCTAGTAGTTGATTCCTATGGTTGATGGTGGGCACATGTGTGTCCCTGAGAAACTCTTTCCTGGTAGTAAGCTAACCCTCAGTGGATACGTGCTTGTTGAAAATACATAATGAAAGGCCACATATGGATGAAAAGGAAAATTTTCGGGGAGGTGAGTGGATAAGTAGCATGCTCATAGAGGTGTGCCATGTAGGGAGGAGAAGGGGCCCAATAGAAGGGAGTTGGATGATGCTAGAAGTCAAAGGAAGGGGAAATAGCCAGTCTTCCATAGGAGGGAAACGTCAACATGAGAGAGAAAATGGAGGAGAATTTTGAGCATGTCAAGAAAGATGAAAAAAGGAAATGAGAGGATGCAAATGATAGACTAGGGGAGGGACACAAAGCCCTAAGAGCGGACCAACATTTATAAGGAGATCGACTGGAAAAAAAATGTAGGTTAGATGAGTAACATTTAGAAATTCAAGACCATAGACATAACTTAGGAAAAGACAAGATAAAAAACCATAGACAATGAGGATGGATCCCATTGAAGAGGTCTATTACCTACTAGAACTATTCACTGACATGCAGAAGCAATCTATGTCATGAGCGATGACATGCGCACCGGTCTTACCGCAAAAGGGAAACATCAGAACCATGCTGAGAAACAAGGAATCGAATTAGAAAGCATTGTTGGGTCTTTAGATGAGGAAGGGATATTGAATATTCCTAAAAAAACATAATAAAACTTGAATTGGAGAGATGGGGCCTAGTCTGGGCTCACAAAAGTGGTCGTCCAAAGAACCCAGTTTGTGATGATAAGAGCAAAAAATAATTTTGGAAGCAAGGGGAACAAATACCTGGCTGCTCCAAATGAGAGTATCACCACCAAGGGAGGTCCCTGAGTCAAATTGAATTGAAACCAATCGACAAATGAGCAGAAACATGACAATGCTAGAGAGACAATGACCCTTCAATGCTACGATAATTCTCATGCTTGAGATCGATGGTCCTATGGCCAACTCGCCTTATATGAGATTTCGTGGGTGCAATTATCATAAAAACTTATTGTGGGGGTGTGATACCATGACCCCGGTTGCTAAGCTAGGTGGGGCAGTGGTACCTCCCCGCCTTCTTTTTCAATAAACACACCCATCAAGGAAGAAAAAAAAATAAAAAAATAGAAACTAAGAAAACATTTTAAAATTTTAAATAAATAAAATTTAAAAGATTATAAATAAATAAATAAACAAAATGTATTTATTTATTATTATTATTATTTTTAAATTAAATAAAACATTAAAAAGAAGGGGTGGAGGGGCGATGCTATGCATTTTCCTCTCCCACACCAGCCTCATGGGTAGAGGGGCAATGCCAGGCATTGCTCTCACCCACACACAACAACACACAACACTTTTTTTTTTTCCTTTTTTTTTTTGGTTAATTAATTTTTATTTAGTTAGTTTTATAATTTTTGTTTATATATATATGTTATATCAAATCAGTTTCCAACACTTATGAGAGCTATCAGTAATCGCGCCCTGCATCTTTGCATCTATGAGGGTTCTTTTGCGCTTATCAGGTCTCTTGTAGCTTGATGGCTACAAGCTTGGGTGGCCTAACCTCTCCACTGACGTCATACATATGTGCATTCAATGTTATGGTGGTGAATGGTTTGAAGTTTAAGAAGCCAAAGCCCTCCCACTTACCTAAAAACCTTGAGGACATCCCCAAGGTGGGGATTAATGCATCATAACCCAGATCTAGGGCTTTAAAACTTGATCAAAACATACTAATTGGCCAGTTCATGGGGATTTGTCCATCCCCGCACTCCTTGAAGTAATAGGTCGAAAAAACTTGGCAGGTCGTTGATAAAGGGTCAGGTTTCCCCTTAATTTTGTGGAAGGTGGTTTTATACAATTTTCTTTGAATACAAGGAGGATAGAGACTCGATCTTCATGAGCATATCATATTTCATGGGTTCCGAGGTACTTTATCTAGATCATTGGAGTTCAAATTTTAATCCTAAATGTGATGTTCCATTTGTTATCTCAGTTTGGGTAAGATTCTTATTCCTGCCTTTGCACTAATGGAATGATGCTACCTTCCAAAGCATTGGCAACACTTTGGGTAAGTATATTGATCGTGCCTAACCATGAGAGGGTTTGCTTTATTATGTAAGAATTTTGTGGAGGTAGATCTAGAAAAAGGACTACCATTTTCCATAAATCTTAATTTGGACAACTAGTCACACATCTAAGAGTTGGAAGATGAACAAATTCCTTTCAAATGCATGGTTGGTCATGTGTATAAACACTTTGCAAGGATTTGCAAAAATAAAATTGAGGAGCAACAAAAGCAAGTTGATGAGGGTGGTCAATGTAAACACCAAAAAATAAGAAAGGGTCTAGCTAAAAAACCAAAAACCACATAAGGCAGATAAATCCAACTAGGAATAAGGGCAAGGGTCCAACATCCTTAAGAAAATAAAAACTAGCTCCTGGAGAAGGCCCCAGTAACCCAGTAGCAGTTAAGGAAAACAGCAATAGTTTTAAGGCTTTAAACTTGGTTGAAGAGGAGGGAGAAATCCCCTCAAGTAATGTTCTAGGTTCACATAGAAAAGTATTTAAAGTCTCATGAGGAAGGCATGCCACCGCAAGAAGATCCCTTCATCCCTAAACTGGGCGAGGTTGATTCCTCCATTAAGGAGGAAGAGTATCACTCCTCTAGGTTGGTTCATATGGGACCATCTATTGTTAGATTTGTAGATGAAAAATTAGAAATGGAGAAGGAAAATGAGCAATATTGGATTCTGGAAGGTGAGACAAAAAAAACAAAGAAATTTGGATTGAAAGAATAAAAGGATAAAGATTTTGGAAAAAAATGAATCTTGGACCCTCATACCATAAAAGGGAATCAAAACAAAGAAAAGGAGGTAGTTCAGCCCCACCACCAAATCCAATGGTGAATTATGAGGATAATCTCCTAGAAATTTTGGGGGTTAGGGTTTGAAAAGAGAATGTGAGAGGTTAAATATTTAGTAAAAAAAAGAAAAACCCCTTATCATCCTACTCCAGGAGAAATGAGGGATCAAGAGTGATCTAGATCTTGGGGGCTAAGATCTTGAAGGCTTGAATGCTGAGAGAGGAGGAGAGAAAATGTTATATTTGTTATGAAAAGAGAACAATGTACTCTGATAAAATCCAAATCTATATTGAATGATATCTGCCATTAAAATAGAATAAAATACTATGATAAAATCCAATTCTATATAGAATGAAACTTTTACAACTACATCATGATGGAAGAATAATTTGGCCTTTTGAAAGGCGAGGCACAAAATTTATAATGTTTTTGATGCCTCCCTGAGTTTCATATTTTAAATACCATGGGTGGATACCACTTTGCACTCACATCAATCTTCCCCCCTCAAGAATAAATGGTTCATATTGCATCAAGTTCCCTAATCAGAAGTGATCGGAATCTAGATTGGGGGCAAAAATTTTCCAAAAATTGAAAGTGCTAAGAATTGCACCAAACTAGAACGATTGGACTCGTTCGATCGGCAGGAATCCGGCGCAATTCGTTTCACTCAAAGTAGAGTCCATATGAAGAAGTTAGAGCCCATTGACCGCCGTTCAGAACAAGCAAATTTTCAAAAAAATGGTCAAATAGGGTCAAAGGCTATAAATTTGGGTTTTCCTCCATTTCGCCCAATCACAATATGATAAGTGTCACAACAGGATTCACTAGTTTGGTTTGAAGGAGGATTTTTTTTTTAAATTTTGGCTCCTATGGTTGAATCAAATTTTTATTTTTATTTTTTATTTTTTTTATGGAGGGACAACCCAACCGGAGGCTGACACGTGGTGCATCCAGAGGCCACCACATGCCCCCTATGGTGGATCCTCTCCAATGGTTGAAATTTCATTTTATATTATGGTGTAATTCTGAATTATTAACATGGTCAAATTATGTTATGTTATATTTCATGGTGGAGCACATTTGATACATGCAAAGTCTGCAAATGGTTGTGTTAATATATATGGGCACATTGTATTATATTATAAGGTTTTAAACCTTATGGTAAATTTCGGATCGAAGAATTTTTTTATTATCACAAGCTGGGTGGTGGTCGGGGTTTGACCCCACGACCTCCCCAAAACCACCATCGTTCCATGCCAATACACCACAAAGTTCGTTCTTGACCTTATAAGGCGTGGTTTGCATTTGAATTCTAATGGTTGAAGTGTCAGAGGAACGGAGGGGCCAACCCCTTCCCCATATGACCAAGCCACAAGACTGCGGTGCAGAGCGGAAATATTAATGCACAAATTGCGTTTTAACATGGGTTTAATTACCCATAACCTCCGTGTTAAGTTCTAATCAGAATTGTAATTTGGATTAGATTAAAAACGCGCTTATTGCATTAATATCAAGCTTATCCATTGTTAAAATTCTCTTTGTATTAATTAAACCAAGATTAAAGTGGAACAATTTACGGCGGAACCACCATTTTAGGCGTTGCCCACAACTTTGGCAGCCCTAATTGGAGTATTCTCTTGTTTTAGGGGTAGTTCACTAGGAAAAATGGTTTTGACCATATCTAGAGCAATTTTCGACCAATTTTGGCTCAAGAAGAGTCATTCTTAGATGATTTCGACGTTATGAACACAATAGAATAGGTTGTAGAGGCGTCGGAGCACTTCGGAAAGTGTTTTTTCCACTTTGAATATTAAAGAAGCGTATGGCCACCAGGAAGGGAGGTCAAGCCTAGATCAGCTGGAAACCATTTTCAGAGATTGAATAGTCATTTTTGAGGATTTTGGGTATTCTGAATCTAATGGAGTAGGTTGCAAAGCCATTGGAGCACTATAGGTGCATGTAATTATACATTTGACTCTTAATCCAAAGAGGGCCTAACTAGTTGAAGCAGGTCCATGGAGATGTAGCCCATGAGGGGTGAAATATGTTATCAACTATTCTGTAATGTGTATGCTATGTGTTATTTATCTGCATTTTATTTTCTATACATGAGTTTTTAAAAGCTAATTAAATCATAAATTTCTCATCAAAGACACATAAAACTTGACACATAAACCCTTACATGAATGGTTAACTTGAGACGATCCTAAACACATTTTTATTTAACTGATGAGGGAGCTAGCACAACAAAACTAGTTTTCCCATTTTCAGATCAAGAAGCTTCTGCTGAATGTGGCTCCTAGTGAGCCAACTGCCTTACTGAGGATGATATGAGCCAATGGAGAGAAGGGTTTTGTGTGGTCAACCCATAATCATGGGTTCATGGTGATGCATAACCAAGTGTCATTGAAAACAAGGTTTTTGTGTGGTTAACCCATAACCATGGGTTTGTGGATGATCCGTAATCAAGTTCCAATGAAGAGAAGGGTTTTGTGTGATTAACCCATAAATGTGGGTTTGTGTATGCCCCATAAATAAGTGATTACAATGTGCCAAGGGCCAATGAAGACAAGGATTTTGTGTGGTTAACCTATAGCTATGGGTTTGTGGATGACCCATAATCGAGTTGACAATGGCAAGCTTGGAGAAGGGTTTTATGTGGTTTAACCATAACAATGGGTTTGTGGGTGACCCATAATCATGATGGTTGCAGTGTATCACGTGCTAGTGGATATATGGTAAAATAAAGTCCCTTGTACAAAAATGTAGCTTGAAACATCATAAATTTGACTTAACAAACACGATTTTGGAACAACATCTCATAAAAAAAAAAACTAACATAATTCAAGTAAAGCCATGATTGTGTTAATCCCATTCATGTGGTTATTTATTGTGTCTTTTGGAGAAGAAGCGATAAAATCCAAGGAGCTCAATAGCTCTATTTTAGCTACCTATCACTGATTAGAGTAACGTTTGAAAAATATTACCCTACGTAAATTAGATATGAGAAAGAATTGGGTCATGGTCTTTGAGAAGTTATCTGTGACCAACCATACTCCCATACTTTAAAATTTTGAGGCCTAGGAATGCTTCTTCAGTGTGGTGGACAAGTAATGCCCTTAAATTCATTTCTAAAGTACGTTATTGGGGTAGATGGGGGACCTTTCCATTCACCAACTATGCCTTGAGCATATGTTACAAGAAAAGAGGGTTGAGCTTGAAGCATCCTAGATGCTGAAATTGTGTAGTCTCTTCTTCGAT
Organism: Pinus albicaulis; assembly: GCA_034641835.2. Lineage (NCBI taxonomy): Eukaryota > Viridiplantae > Streptophyta > Pinopsida > Pinales > Pinaceae > Pinus > Pinus albicaulis. The sequence goes on from CM076583.1 coordinate 170,236,495, forward strand.
CATTATTACCCTTTACAACAAGTATAGTATTACAATAATAATATAGATTATATTACAATATACTCCGTCATATATGCAATTCCATTCTAAGGCTTCCTTGGCTATCATAGTGGTGGAAATATCTACATATTGCATTAATGCCCGAAATCCTCCAATCTTCTCAAATATTGCAATTTTATGAACTCTATCAAAATCTGAAAACATTGTAGTTAAAAAATGAACTATCACTACATATTGCATATTTTCAGTGGATGCAAGAGAATTACTCTCTATCTCCCTAATTTTCTTATCAGGTCTTACAATAATCTTCCCAACTCCATCTATAATGGAGGGGTTCACATGAAGGTTTGAATTTTTGTAGTCTCTGCTTCGATGAGACTAAAATTTGACATTTAAGTCAGTGTGAGTAGAAAATTATATCCACATATTGGGTGATGCTACATGTTCTAAGAGAAAATATCTTGGTATGCTTCGTCCATCCAAGCCACTTCTTGTAGAAGAAACAATATCTGCATCACTAAACTACACCAATGCTTGAAAACTTTCAGTCATCTTGAAAGTAGTAATCTTATGCACGAACCCAAAAGCTGAGCAAGTTTTGGTGATGAAGCATAATATGAAAATATTTTAATGGCTTGGTTCAAATATTCAAGTTCAAAAGGATCCTAGCTATGGTTGACTCCCACATTACACTTAGTATTTACAATTTTCTTGAATGGTTTGCACAACTCAATAAGCTCCTGCTTAGTGCAATCCCAAGGAATATGTTTTAGGTGCAGAAACTTCAATGGAGGTTGCATGTATCGAAACTAGGGCTAACTGGTTAAGGAAGCCATTTATATGTGGAAAAGGCTTGTGGAGAAAGGATTTGAAAGTGAAACAAAGAGGGATTTGAACCTTATATTGCCACAAGAAGAAGAGAATAAAACCCTTATTGTTGTTCTTTTTCTTTTGTTCTTCCACTTATAAGCAACTTTTCCAATACAAGGATATGGTGTGTCGATAACACCATGCTTTCTTCTTTAGATTATACTTCAAGTCCTCCTTGACCAACAAGGACAAGAACAAGCTTGGCACCGACCCTTCTATCAAACCCATGGTTCTATTCAACAAGTAGACCTGCGCTTGGACCTGTTCCTCATCTAGTATGACATAAAAAACATGTATATTTGGGTTAAGGAGCACCTAGAGAATTCCCTGGGAAAGATGAAGATGCGTAGCTATATGAATGGCCATTCATGATTAGGTGAGCCCCATTTTACCTTTAGTGTAGACAAGGGTTTTGTAAGGTCACATATAATGCAAATGAAGCACTGTAGGGAGCTATCAAAACCCCACTGCATTCATGCAATTGAGGCCATAAGGTCATTTAACGTGTCTGAGGTGATTGAGGAAGATCTCAAGAAATAGATGAATTTGACCTGTTGTGATTTAAACTTTTCCATTCCCTTAGATGTTGAGGGCTTCATGACTTGGAGGAATCTTCCCAACACAAACTTTGAACTCAAGAGGCCTCTCGCACCACCACCCTTGAAACTCCATAACAATATTAATAACATTAATGATAAAGAGAATTACACATATTATTCTAATAAGAGGCTGTTGAACATGTTTGGGTTGAACATGTCCACTCGACTCGTGGACAATGACGTCGACATCAAGCTTTCACATGGCTGCCATGGGAATAATAGAAGGAATGAGTTATCTCCTTTGATCAATGATGAAGATTGTTTCCTATAGCCTTATTCAGATAACATGGATTTCCATCATCAGATGGAGCCAACACAAGCTAATTATTTCTTCGAGGTCATGATACATGCCCGCGGTTCCGTTACCGCAACCAAGACTATCTATGGGGACGAAAAAGGCTATTTGATAATGGTAAGTTTTCCTTTTGTTGATATTCGAAGGGTTAGAGTGTTGTGTCAGAATATTGTATCCCATGGCATTGTGAAGGTTCATTGCATTATCAGTACTCCGACTCCCTATATCAAGAGAGGGGATAGAACAAATGGTTGCAAAAAAACGGTGAGAAATCATCCTAGAAGAATGCAAATAGAACCATCATGGCTAAACAAGGTGATTGGGAGGCCTAAGATGGACGGTTGGTGGATTAGGCATCATATAGTAGCCTACCATTTTATATATTGATAGAACAAGAAGGACAAAGGAAGAATGATTGGGACTATCAACACCCATATGAACTACACCAAATAATCTACAAATGAATTCAACCACTCTTCCCTTTGATGGCCACTGCAGAGAAACCCAATTTTTTCCAAACCCTGGTTTCCATGGATTCGTAAACTGGTGTGATACCAATGATTGAGATCCTTGGAGTTAAGATCCTAAATGCTTGAATTCCAAAATAAGAGGAGAAAAAATATTATATCTACTATGAAAAGAGAATAAGATACTTTGATAAATCCAATTCTATATTGAATGATATGAGTCATGAAAAGAGAACAAGATACTCTGATAACATCCAATTCTATATTGAATGAAATTTTTTTAAATTACATCATGAAGGAAGAATTATATATCATTTTGAAAGGTGAGGCCCAATATTTATAAATTTTTTTGGTGGCTCTCTAAGATATCTTTTAAATACCATGGGTAAATTCCACGAGTGGATGCCATGGGTGGATACCACTTTCCACTTGGATCAAGGAGATATTTCAAAAAAATAATAAGTTATGGCATGGTAGTGGTATTTTGGCGGTTAATTCAAGGGAATAATTAGGCCACTTTTGCACTCTCTGGGCACCCTTAGTTATCCAACTTTTGGACTAGTGCTCCCCTCCTTTCTAGGTGGAAACAAGATTATTGCACCTCCCCACTCAAAAGGTATGTTATGTGGTCAATTTATATATACCAATTCAATTCCGTGAAAAATTAGTGTCCGACATCTCTCTTGGAATTAGGAGATTCTTATTATGGACTAGATTATATAATTGGTGGAGACTTTAATACTACTTTATATCCATGAGAAAAAAAGGGAGGCTCTATAGTTAGAGTCCAATTTCAAGAACATATGGAGGATATAATTAGAAAATTAAATTTCTTGGATGTCAAGCCCTCTTCTAATAAGTTCACTTGGATCAATAGATGATTGGGCCTTGTCCATATTGCTGCCATATGAGATCATTTTTTAGTGGAGAATTCCTTCTTCACACAAGAATTTTGTTTTCTCCCAAAATTCCCCATTGGTACGATTCAGATCATCGAACCATTTCACTTGAAATTACTGAGAGTCGTGACTATGGTCCTATTCCCTTTGTTTTTTTCCCATTTGGATTAGGATAGAGGGCTTTAGTGATTTAGTCAAAAAAATTTAGAGATAGTGGATTGCAGGTAGCCAAATTTCAATTTGGGAGAAGAAAATTAAACTTCTCAAAGAAGTTATGAAAATTTGGGCTAAGGAAAATGTTATCACTCCACCAGATTCCCAAGGCCGAAGAAGGAATCCCAACAGAGGTAACCACAAACCAAGATTTTGACTTGACAACTAGCCCTATCAAGCCATAGAGGGCTCTCTCCAAAAAGGGTCACAGCCAGGAGGGCTGGATAAATTAGGGTTTTTAGGCTAGATAATGAGTACAAGGGGTTGTTTTGATTTTTGGTTTAGTTGGGTAAATCAGTAGATAATGAAAATAGATCAAGGAAAGGCTAGGTCAGGGCAAGAGACAAAAAAGGTTGCAGGGATGAATGGGGAATTGTAGGTACAATGTCAATCACTTCAGGAAAATAGTTATGGGATGGTTCAAAAAATGTAAGAAGACAGAGGGAAGCATAGAATATGAATTTCTCTTAGACAGAAGACATGAAACAAATTATGACCAGTTATCCAAAACAAAGCATGACTAGCATGAACTTTGAATCTCACACTTATAAAAGATCATATCATATAAATGGAAAGGAAATGAAAAATACATTCACGCATATGTAACTAAAGAGGAAACATTGAAGGAAATCTAATACCACAAGTATCCCATAAATATAGCTGCAACTCCTCTTGTATTAATGGCCAAAACTGAATACAAAGTCTTCTTGATCCACAAAGCAAAATGAAACTGATTCCAACCTTTGACTCCTGTGAAGGTCAGAGCTAAATAGACCTCAAAACCACCTCCACTCATCCATAGGGGTATAATTAATGAGATGAGGGAGATATTACATACAAATCTGAACAGATAGCTAGAGTGTAGGATGATAAAAGTGACTCATTCCTATCTCTAATGAACTGATTCATTACACCTCAAATGGTTGACTTACCTAATGTATTTACCCTAGGTAAAAGTAAAAACATGATATTTACATTCATCTTGACCATTAAATAAATAAATTCCTCATTTCCTAAAGTAAAATTCAAACTGAAGTGAAACTTCAAAAATTTCTGAAGATTGTGTAAAATACATTTTTCTTGTGAAACACGCAACGTCTAGGCAAGAAAATTTACCTCTCTTCAAGGCTGATTTTGAGTGCCATCCCGATGTCCAAATCAACTCCATGATAGCTCATTGGAAAGCCCTTTGAGTATATTTTCCAAAAGTACCTCCATTTTTCAAAATCGTGCTCATTTTCCCTCTCAAAAACCTGTTCTCCCAAGACTAGTAAACACGCAGCGACCAGGTAGATTTAGAGGCAGAAACATGAAATTTTGATGGTTTTTTGAGCTTTTGATGGACCAGTTCTCCTCCAAAAACTCTGAAACTTTCTAGTTTTGATGTCCTCATCAATATAAACCTACTGGTAGTGGCCATTTGTCATTGGAGGTCCCAAAAAATATCTTAGTGTCCAGGTCGCTACACGTTTAGGAAAATTTCTGTTTGCAAAAATATTCAAAAACACATAATTTTCATAGAATGCAAAAATTTGCCAAAACTTGTCAAAATTGTGAGTGTACTTAATCATTTAATGTTTGAATCATGAAGTGACACCTCTGCAAGTATGTCCAACTTCTCTTTCTTCTCTTTCTTGGTCAAAGCTTGAATTTTTGCATGGGCTCGTTCGAACTTAGCCCTTTCAATTTTTTTCCTCATGGCATAATGTTTTGCCATATTTCTTTGAATGTAATTGTCCTTTTGAGCCTTGGAAAAGATATTCTCCAAGTTTTGGTTGACCATCTCAAGCCATGCTTCTTTTTTTTGATATTTAGGGCAAGATTTTCATTTAAGGTAAGCTGGTTTGCTAGCTCAGCTTCCCTTTGTCTCTCTAGGGCTAGAGCTCTTTTCAGCCCTCTAGCCCTTGGTATCTGTCTTGGAGGCTGATCCTCCTCATCATCAGGTTCACCAAACCCTTCCAATTTTTCATCAAGCAAGGCTTTAGCCTTTTCTGCCTCACTTTGTGCTTTGATGCATGTTACCTTGTTGATGGCTTGCTTGGTCTTCAGCTGCTGATTTTCTTGCTCAAGGAAGTCAATCACATGCTTGGCGCTCTCAATATTTTTTTGGAGCTCATTAATCTCAGTCTCTTTACCTTTAATTTCTTAATTGGTGATTTTTCCTTCATCCTCCTCACCTGGGTCAATCAACTAAAATTCTTTCTCTGTCTCATGATTGTCCTCCTCATCATGAATGACTGGCTCTATCACCTGTTCCTTACCTTTATTTACCTGTTGTGTTGATGAGGAAGGCATGGAACTTTTCACTCCAAGTGAAGCAAATACATGCCTATAGCCTCTCTGGTAAGTTTTGGGCAACAACTCAACCTCAGCTCAACTAGCCCATTTTTCCTCAATGTCCTCATCATTGCTTGATGACTTAGAATCATGATGTGATGATGACGAAGGGTTGTAAAGAGGTGAAGAAGAAGGGTCAATGTGAGGTGAAGTGAAGTTTTGGGGATATAAATAAAATTGGAATGTTAAGGGAGCCTAGGTTAGTGAAAGCCCTAGGACTTAGGGCTACTAGGGATGAGATTGTTTAGGGAATGGGGATAAGGAAATGAGGGGATAGGGAAATGGGAGAATTATTTTAGGGATGTGAGGGAGAGAGCATGAAATTTTAGGAATTAGTTTGTAGGGAGTGAATTAGATTTTATGAAACATTAGGGTTTCTTTCTTTAGAAGTATGTTCAAATTGACTTGAAGCAAATATGATACATCAAAGAGAGGGTGACTTGGTCACTTACTAGTAAATGAAGCTATGAAGAACCCTTGTGAAAATATGTAGCATGAAATGGTGAAGTGACAGGCTGATAAAGGTGTTTTTTTCACTTCCTGGGTGAATGTGCAACGACCAGCTGAACACGTAGCCTCCCTCCTAAACACGCAGGACCCTTCCTAAACGCGTAGCGGCAGTGAAACACCTTTTTGCAGACCATATTTGGAGGCCTTCTCGGTGTCCAAATTGGGCCCAGGATAGCTCGTTGGAAAGCTTATCCTATATAATTTCCAAATATACCTTTGGTTTTATGATTGGAGTTTATTTTCCTTGTCAAAAGTTTATTTTCCCAAGACTGGTAAAAAAGTGCTGAATGAGGGTGCAGTAATGTAGAGTGTTGTTGCAGGAAACATTTGGAGGCGTTCCTCAACTCCAAATTGAGATAATCATAGCTCATTGGAAATATATATTTGTCTTGTTATCATTTTAATTATCAAACAAGTGATTTGGACATATTTTCCCAAGGTCCTTCCAGAAGTGCAGCAACTCTCCTGTGGCACTTGTGTTTTTGACATTTCTCTAAAAAAATGACACATGTGTAAAATATGAAGGAGGTTTTTCTTCCTTGACCTATTATGGAAAAAAACCTCTCTCAGTTTTTTCAAATTAAACTTTTTTTGGTCAGAAACATAGTTTGAAGAAAAACCGACCTTGTGAGTGGAAAATGACTTGACTCTTGGAATGACTTATCAAAAAATGATGGAGGCATGATGTTTATGAGCTGAAATGACCTCATAATTAATGATATGACCCACCTTATTCCTCCTTTTCTCAAATGTCTTGTTTCCATAGCAAAACCTAGCTCAGCGGGACAGGAAATTAGGGTTTGGTGCTTGTGAACAATGATGACTTAGTCACCCTTCGGAAAATTGGTTAAGAAACGAAGCGAGGTCAATGATAATGACGGAGATGAGGTGAAATTAGAGTAAAATAAGGTGGTATGGGTGGGATGCAAATACCAGTGCTAACATCGGATCCAACTGGGTATGGTAGCTCCTTGGAGGTGCCAAGAACCACAGATCTCTGAATTTGTAGATCAGTTCCTTATCTATTGGGCAGTGGAGTCCAATATGTAAAATGAAACTAAAACTGAAATTGAAAACATACTGCAAACTTCAACCCACACTAACAGACCATCAAAGGCTTAGGGCCTTCACCTCAGGCTTCAAACCTTGATGAATTCTATCAACACTTGATTAAAATAAAATAAAATCAAACTGGAATGGTACCAACCTACTCCAATCTGTGGCACAATTTTTGACTAGGTGAAATGATCCTTCCAGTGTAACCAATCCAGGAGATGGCTACTTACTGAAGTTCTTCTCTCACTTCCCTCGAGCAGGCAGAATAATGTACATGTAGGCAAATCACAATATAAACTGAAACCAAGGCTTATGATGACAAAAGAAACAACATTCAACTTATCCAATGCTTGCAAAAGACTATCGAAGGGATCTTGAAAATGCTAAAGCATTACCTTGTCTTGAGATCCAACAACAAAAATTCAAGTTCTCCCTTCATTCTGATCTGAAAGAACACTTGGTTTTTGATTGATAGGAAGACATAGTGAAGTATAACCTTCTATTATCTGAGTGTTGGCTGAAAATTCCTTAAGCATAAGCAACTCTAATTATTTCTCTGGAATATTGTCTCTCTTAGGCTCATACTCGTCAAATTCATATTCCAAGTCATCTTTAAACATAAAACATTCCTCAAGATTGTTAAACATGACATCCCTATTTTCTTCCTGAAAGACAACGATCTCTGTTAGCTGAAATCCTTGCCGGAAATCATCATCACAAATCAGTTTACTCACAAAAACTTCTAGTATGGCTTCATAAATCTCATGACTATCATCATTCAAACCCAGACTTTCATTTTTAATAATGGAAGATGCTTCAATCACACATTCTTGTTTGTGTGAACACTGTAAAAGCTACAAATGTACATTCGCTTGGGCTGTAACATGATTTTTCAGGAGCTGATCTATTTCATCTTCAGACAAAGGAGAAAAATGAGTTTTAAAGAAATTTACATTGATTTGGTGATTTTCATTTTTAGGATCTGGAATTGACACTTCTCTTTATTGGTCCCAGTCTGTCTCATCTAAGGAGGGAGCTACTGATTCATTTTGGTGATGAAAAGGGTTCTCATGCAAAGGCTCAAGGATCTCTTCATCTAGGGAGGAATTTGTTGATTCTTATTGGGAAGAAAAATCATGAAGGGATTCTATGATCTCACCATCTAAACATGTTATAAAACCAACTCCAAAAATAGAAGAAAAGAGAGATCGACACCTTAGAAATAGCCACTTCGAGGGGGAAACCTCCAATACATTACATAAATGAACAATTATTGGATGATACAAATGACCAAAACCTCCTTCTATATATAGGAGTCCATGGGCCCACAATATAATCCTAGCCGACCTAACAATAACAATGTAAGTGCACAATAATAACAATATTGGGGTTACAGGGGTACAACAATAGCAATAAGGGGGCTACACTAATAACAATAAGGGACTAAACTAGTAATATAGGGACCTAACATGCCTCTCTCCTTCAAAAAGTGTTGTCCTCAATGCTTGAGTAGCTCTGGGTGCTTTTGTATAAAATTCTCATCCTCCCATGTAGAATCTTCAGTGGGTAAGTTCTTCCACTTGATGAGATACTCTGAAATTAATCGATTTCGTAGCTATTGAGTTCTTGTTTCCATGAATTCTTCAGGTTCCAATATGATTTTTCCTTCCTCATCAAGTTCTAGCAATATTGTTTGAACTGTAAGATTTTCACTTCTAACCTTCTTTAAGCATGAAACATGGAAAACTGGATGCATTTGCGAAGAAGCAAGAAGCTCCAATTTGTATGCCATAGTACCAATATTTTGCAACACCTTGTAAGGAGCATAGTACTTTGGTGATAATTTATTATCTTTATTAGCTTGTTTGAGGGACATTTTTTTGTATGGTTGTATTCATAAAAATACCCAGTCTCCTACATCAAAACTTCTCTCGCTGCGATGTTGATCTTCCTGTTATTTCATTCGATTTTGTGCCAAATTTAGGTTATCCTTTAAGAGTTGGAGAGCTTCTTGTTGATGCTCAATGTGATATTCCACTGCTTGAACCTTAGGATTTTCTCTTAAAGATGATGTGATGGATGGTGGATGATATCCATAAAGTGCCATAAATGGGGTCATTTTTGCTGCAGTATGGAAGGAAGTGTTATACCACCATTCAGCGAGAGGTAACCACTTGACCCATTGTGTTTGTTTATCAGATACAAAACAACGAAGATATCCTTCCAAACATTTATTTACTATCTCAATTTGACCATCGGATTGAGGATGATAAGATGAGCTATGAGCTAATTGAGTACCCAAACAAGAAAATAACTCCGTCCAAAAATTTCCGGTAAAAATGGGATCTCTGTCGCTCACAATAACCCTTGGGTTTCCATGTAGCTTTTGAATTGTGTCCATAAATGTAGTAGCAATTGTACTTGCTTTAAATGGATGAGATAATGCACAAAAGTGTGCATACTTGGTAAGTCTATCAACTACCACCATGATGACACTCTTTCCTTCGGACTTAGGTAAGCCTGTGATAAAATCCATTGAAATCTCCTCCCAACGTTGACTTGGAATGGATAAAGGTTGTAGAAGTCCCGGGGTCTTAATTGTTTCCACTTCATTCTGCTGGCAAACCAAACATTCCGCCACAAACTTTTGAATATCAGATTTAAGGCCATCCCAAAAAATTATTTCTTCACCCTGTGGTAAGTTTTTAAAAATCCCAAGTGTCCTCCTAAAGGAGAAGTGTGCAATTCCAGAAGAATCTTTTGTTTTAGTTGGGAATTCTTACAAAGATATAAGCGATCTTTGTACCATAAGGAACCATTTTTCCAACTAAATGTATTAGATGTACTAGGATCTTGCTGCAACTTTTGAATGAGTGTCCATACATCTTTGTCCTTCTTCCATTCATCTCTTGCTTCGGTTATCCAATCTGGTTGGATAATAGAAATGGCACAAAGCAATGCTTCCATCTCTTCATTCTTTCTTGAGAGTGCATCTGCAACAACATTTAGCTTCCCTTTTTTGTAGATTATTTCAAAGTCATAACCCAACATCTTTGTGACCCATTTTTGTTGCTCTTTTGAAGATATTATTTGTTCCAAAAAGTGTTTAAGACTATCATGATCAGTTTTTACCTTGAAGTGTCTTCCCATTAGGTAAGTTCGCCATTTCTTTAGTGCATGTAGTATTGCTAACATTTTCTTCTCATAAATAGGTTTCTGTAAATACTTTCCTTTGATTGGACGACTTTCAAAAGAAATGGGTCTTCCTTCCTGCATTAAAACTGCACCAATTCCATTTCCTGAGGCATCACATTCCACAATAAAGGTTTTTGTGAAGTCTGGCGTAGCTAAGACCGGTGCTAGGCACATTGCCTCTTTAAGATGATCAAAGGCCTTAGTTGCTTCAGGAGTCCATGAAAATGCATCTTTCTTCAATAATGTTGTTAGAGGTGCTGCTATTCTCCCATAATTCTTAACAAACTTGCGATAATACCCTGTTAACCCGAGAAATCCTCGCAACTTCTTTATGGTTGTGGGGACTTTCCATTCCTTAATGGCTTTAATTTTATTAGGGTCTACCTTAACACCCTCGTGAGATACAATATGACCCAAATATTCCACCTCTTGTACTCCAAAGAAACATTTGGATGTTTTTGCATATAATTGTTTCTCCTGCAATAGTTTGAGCACCCTGTCAACATGTGGAACATGATCCTTCCAAGACCTGTTGTAGATTAGTATATCATCAAAAAATACTAGCACAAATTTTCTAAGGAAGGGTTTGAAAATGGAATTCATCAGCCCTTGAAATGTAGAAGGTGCATTGGTAAGGCCAAAAGGCATGACCAAAAATTCATAATGACCCTCATGAGTTCGAAATGCTGTTTTTGGAATATCTTCAGTCTTCATTCTAATTTGATGATATCTTGAACGAAGATCCAACTTGGTAAAATAAATTGCTCCTTGTAATTCATCCAATAATTCATCAATCACAGGAATGAGAAATTTATCTTTAATGGTGAGCTTATTGAGCTCCCTATAATCCGGACACATGTGCCATGATCCATCCTTCTTGTGCACCAATACTACTGGAGCAGAGAAAGAACTTTGACTAGGTTGAATTATACCAGCCTCTAAAATTTCTACAATCATATGTTCAATTCTTCTCTTTTTGACATAAGGATATCTATAAGGCCTAATGTTTGGAGGAACACTTCCTAGAATCAAATGAATAGCATGATCATGATCACAAATAGTTGGGAGTCCTTTGGGAGTTTCAAACACCTTCGAATGATTGTCCAAGAATTTTTGGAGATCTGCAGAAATATATGATTTTGATTTTGGAACTTCTAGTGAACATAATTGTGCAATTACATCTCGTTGTTCTTTCTTCAGAAGATTTGTCATGACATTAGAGCTTATTATATTTCCCAGCTTCCCTGCAGTACCCCTTAATTCGACTTCCTTTCCAACTGAAAAAAATTTCAAGAAAAGTTCTTGAAAATTAAAAGCTACCATCCCCAAAGATTGTAACCATTGTACTCCTAGACCAACATCAACACCTCCCATAGGAATGGAAAGCATTTTACTATTCAATAAATATTCCCCCATGGTTAGCTTGATATTATGGCATTTTCCAGAGAAATTTATAGTTCCTCCATTTGCAACCATCACTTGACATTTAGGTGTTGGGTATATGAAACAATTCAATTCCTTGGCTACCTTACAATGAATAAAATTATGGGTACTACCCGAATCAATCAACATTATTACCTTTTTCTTCTCGATATGTCCTTCTATCTTGATAGTTTGAGGAGTGGTAATTCCTGCCAATGTATTACATGATATGGTCAGACTCATTTCTTCCTCTTCTAGGGTTGGTTCCTAGTATATATCCTCTTATTTTGAAGATTCTTGTTCATTTTCTTCTGCCTCTTCACAATCTATGTAAAATAATTTCTTCTCAGCACACTTATGAACTTTAGTGCATTTGCTATCACAACTATAGCAAAGCCCTTTTGCACCTTTTTCTTCCAATTTTTGTGGTGTCAACCTTGTAGGTTGTGGAAGTCTAGGAGTAGCAACACTTCCATCTTTATATATGTCAGTGGTAGGCTTCCTTGTCGCCATAACTTTACATTCAGTTTTTCTTGCCAACCTGAATGCCTTTTCCAATGAATCAGGTTCCCAAACGTGAACTTCATGTTGGATGTTATCCTTTAAAGTCCCTATGATGACATCAATCCTGTGTTCCTTTGGAATATCAGTTACCCTTATATTCAATTTTTGGAAGTCCTCAATGTGCTCCACCACTGAACCCTTTTGTTTGAGATTTATCAATTGGCTAAAGAAGGTGTTGATTTTTGTATCCTCATAATAAGCTATCATTTCCTCCGTAAAAATTGACCAAGTAACAATTTTTTTACGGGAGCAAAGCCATCAATACCAGATAAATGTATTTTTTTTCTAAATGTAAAGTTGCAATGCATAATTTTTGTGTGTTTTTCACATTATTGAGATAAAAATATTGCTCCATATGTAGTATCCATGTTACGAGATCCTTGCCATCAAACTTTCTCATATCGATGTTAGGAATATGGCGGTTCTTCCATCCAAAATTAGAGTTTATGAAATCACAGTTAAAATTTATTTTTTTCTCATCATGAGTTCCCTCTACTATCTTTTCGCCATTAGGAAACATTTCTTGCATCAAATTTGCCAAACCTTCGATGTCTACTTTTAGATCATTCTTCATGTTTTCCATGTTGCCTTTCATTTTTTCATCGATCTTAGCTTCCATGTCATCCATCTTAGCTTCCATGCCCACTTCCATGCCATCCATCTTAGCTTCCAAACCATTCATCTCTGCTTCCACGCCTTTCTTCAAACCATCCATCTTAGTTTCCACGCCTTTCTTCAAAACTTCCATTTCATTTTTTTTTGCTCTTTGCGATAGCGAAATTTGATGCAATTTCTCTTGTAATTTTGATATCTCATGTTGTGTTTCTTCGTCTTCATGAATCATAATAGAGCCTTCTGAAGGCTTAATGGTTGTTGAATTATTTTTAGGGGGCATGTTAGAACCCAATGCTGATATCTATCCTTCAATATGCCCTTGGAATAAATTCAAACTAATTTTTTTCAAACGAGACTTATGTAATTCGAAAAAAAATACACACCTTTTTCTTGCTTTTGAGGAGCTCAATATTGAAATTGAATTATCTTTGTGATTTCGTATCTTCAATATCTGAAATTCTACCCTGAAGTAGCCCTATGAATCTTCTTTCGAATGTTATAGGTCTGACCTGATTTGGATTCTTCAAGACACAATTATGCCCAATCTCCCACGATGACCTTATGATGGACTCGTTCAGTAGAGCGAACTTGTATGACTTGCCACGTGTCAATATTTCCTCCTTCGGCTCTAAAATTGGTATACCAAAAATTACATTTCGTGTACTTTCATCCACTTTTTACGGAATCCCAATCCGACATTGAGAGAGAGAGTTATGAATTTTTTCCCATGGTCACCTCTTTGAGATGAAATTCGGAAGCCTGAAACAATCCTAACTTCCACATATGATATCTCCAAAAATTTTGCGAACCAGGATCTGAAATTTTTATAGGATGTTCCTCAGGATTTCAGCTTCGCACTGTAAAAATTTTGGCTTCTGAAAATTCGTATATGAAACGTTATAGAGAACATTCCACGATGACCTGTTTTAGTTGAAATTCAAGAGCTTGAAAAAAGCCTAACTTCCCCAGATCATATGTCCGAAAATGTTGCAAACCAAGATCTGAAATATTTACAGGAGGTTCCTCAGGATTTCAGCTTTGCACTATAAAAATTTGAGCATCTGAACCTTCTTAGAAAAAGGTTATTGTGAAAATTCCACGATGACCTGTTTGGAGCAGCGAAACCCTAGAATCCAAAGCTCTGATACCAAATGTTATGAAACCAGCTCCGAAAATAGAAGAAAAGAGAGATCAACACCTTACAAAAAGCCATTTCGAGGGGGAAACCTCCAATACATTACATAAATGAACAATTATTGGATGATACAAATGACCAAAAACTCCTTCTATATATAGGAGTCCATGGGCCCACAATATAATCCTAGCCGACCTAACAATAACAATGTAAGGGCACAATAATAAAAATATTGGGGTTACAGGGGTACAAAAATAACAATAAGGGGGCTACACTAATAACAATAAGGGACTAAAATAGTAATATAACGACCTAACAAAACATTCTTCATCCCCATACAACTTTTCAAGAAACTCAATGAAATTATTAGAGATCTCACAACAACTATCAATCATCGACAAGGAAGAATTAGAGCTTTGATAATGTTGAATTAAAACTACATGAAATTCCTTTAGAGAATATAAACTAGTAGATTGTATATCATCATACCATGATCTTGGTTTTTCCTCCAAGGTAGCCATAAATATCTTCATCAGAAAATCTTCAGGAAACTCAATCTTTAGTCTATGAATATGAAAAACTAGCATCTTCACCGTCTTAACCATTAAACTTTGACAGTTTTGATTGCCAATCTATATGAGGAATACAGTTCAGAAAACCAGGAATATGAGTTCAATTCATATGAGCATACCTTCAAGTAATAAAATCCATTTTGACAATAGTGAGTCACTAAGAAGTTCTTCAGGCTATCGGTTCTTGAAGAGTGGAGTCACCATGAGAATTCTGAATCTTGGGTGTTTTCAACACTGTATTTTCCAGGTGAATGATGCACAACCTTCTTGTGCCTGACCGTTGTTCACCATCAATAATCAAATCTGATCTTTGTCATACACCCAGGGAAGATTTTGTCTCTTCGTTCCCCGACAATGGCGCTAGTATGTTATCACTCCACCAGATTCCCAAAGCTAAAGAAGGAATCCCAACAGAGGTAACCACAAACCAAGATTTTGACTTGATAGCTAGCCCTATCAAGCCGGAGAGGGATCTCTCCAAAAAGGGTCACAACCAGGAGGGATGGAGAAATTAGGGTTTTTAGGCTAGATGATGAGTACAAGGGGTTGTTTTGATTTTTGGTTTGGATGGGTAAATTAGTAGATAATGAAAATAGATCAAGGAAAGGCTAGGTCAGGGAAAGAGACAAAAAGGGTTGCAAGGATGAATGGGGCAAGGTAGGTACAATGTCAATCACTTGAGGAAAATGGTTATGGGATGGTTCAAAAAATGTAAGAAGGCTGAGGGAAGCATAGAAGATGAATTTCTCTTAGACATAAGACATGAAACAAATTATGACCAATTATCCAAAACAAAGCATGACTAGCATGAATTTTGAATCTCACACTTATAAAAGATCATATCATAGAAATGGAAATGAAATGAACAATACATTCACACATATGTAACTAAAGAGGAAACAATGAAGGACATTTAATACCACATGTATGCCATAAATATAGCTGCAACTCCTCTTGTATGAATGGCCAAAACCGAATACAAAGTCTCCTTGATCCACAAAGCAAAATGAAACTGATTCCAACCTTTGAATCTTGTGAAGATATGAGCTAAATAGACCTCAAAACCACCTCCACTCATCCATAGGGGTCGAATTAATGAGATGAGGGAGATATTACATAAAAATATGAACTGTTAGCTAGAGTGTAGGATGAGAAAAGTGACTCATTCCTATCTCTAATGAACTGATTCATTACACCTCAAATGGTTGACTTACCTAATGTATTTACCCTAGGTAAAAGTAAAAATATGATATTTAAATTCATCTTGACCATTTACATAAGTAAATTCCTCATTTCCTAAAGTATAAGTCAAACTGGAGTGAAACTTCAAAAATTACTGAAGACTGTGTAAAATACATTTTTCTTGTGAAATGTGCAGCGTTCAGACAGAAAAATTGACCTCTGTTCAAGGCTGATTTTGAGTACCTTCCCGATGTCCAAATAAAATCCATGATAGCTCATTGGAAATCCCTTTGATTCTAGTTTCCAAAACTACCTCCAGTTTTCAAAATGGTGCTCATTTTCCCTGTCAAAAACCTGTTCTCCCAAGACTGGTAAATGCATAGTGACCAGGCAAATTTAGAGGCAGAAACATGAAATTTTGATGGTTTTTTGAGCTTTTGATGGACTAGTTCTCCTCCAAAAACTCTGAAAATTTCTAGGGTTGATGTCCTCATCAATATAAACCTGATGGTAGTGGCTATTTGTCATTTGGAGGTCCCAAAAAAGAGCGTAGAGTCCAGGTCGCTATGCGTTTAGAAAAATTTCTGTGTGCAAAAATACTCAAAAAAACAGAATTTCATAGAATGCAAAACTTTTCCAAAACTTGTCAAAATTGTGAGGGTACTTGATCATTTAATGTTTGAATCATAAAGTGACACCTCTGCAAGTATTCCCACTTTCTCTTTCTTCTCTTGCTTGGTCAAAGCTTGAATTTTTGCATTGTTTGAACTTTGCCCTTGCAATTTTGTTCCTCATGGCATAATGTTTTTCCATCTTTGTTTGAATGTCATTTTCCTTTTGAGCCTTTTCCAAGAGCTGCTCCAAGTGTTGGTTGACTCTCTCAAGCCATGCTTCTTATTTTTCATTGATCTATAGGGTAAGCTTTTCATTTAAGGTAAGATGGTCTGCTAGCTCAACTTCCCTTTGTATCTCTAGGGATAGAGCTCTTTTCATCCCTCTAGTCCTTGGTCTCTGTCTTGGAGGCTAATACTCCTCATAATGAGGTTCACCAAACGTTTCCAATGTTTCCTCAAGCAAGGCTTTATCCTTTTTTTCCTCACGTTGTGCTTTGTTGCATGTTACCTCATTGATGGCTTGTTTGGTCTTCAACTGCTGATTTTATTTCTCAAGGAAGTGAATCACATACTTGGCCCTCTAAAGATTATTTTGGTGCTCATTAAGCTCAGCCTCTTTACCTTTAATTTCTTCATTGGTGATTTTATCTTCATCCTCCTCACTTAGGTCAATCAACTGAAATTCTTGTTCTGTCTCATGATTGTAAGAAAATGGGAATGTGAAGGGAGCCTAGGTTAGTGAAAACCCTAGGACTTAGGGCTATTAGGGATGAGGTTGTTTAGGGAATTGGGATAAGGAAATGAGGGGATAGGGAAATGGGAGAATGCTTTTAGGGATGTGAGGGAGAGAGCATGAAATTTTAGGGATTAGTTTGTAGGGAGTGAATTAGATTTTATTAAACATTAGGGTTTCTTTCTTTAGAAGTAGGTTCAAATTTACTTGAAGCAAAGGTGATACATTCTCAAATTGACTTGAAGAAAAGATGATAATTCTCAATTTTTATATGATACTCTGCTATTAGGAGGCACTTCAACTATTATTTACAAGAGATTGAGATTTGTTCTTGATCCTTTCTTGAAGCATCCAAAGGAGTTATTAACTTAGGGAAGTCAGAAATATGTTATTGGAATATAAGTGCATGAAAGCAAAGTCAAATAGTGAGAATATTAGAATTTCATTCATTGGAATATTAGAAGGAATTCAGGTATCTTAGCATCCCCATATGCTTAAAAAGTTATTCGCCTCAAGCATGGGTGGGAATCATTAATAAATTCAAGGCCAAGTTTTCAAGTTGGGGTTATAGTTGGCTTAATTCAATGATCTGATTGATTTTTATTGAGGTTATACTTATAGCCCTCCCTCTCTACCAATTCTTTCCCCTGCTTGCTCCTCAACGTCTTCTATCGAGAATGGCTAAAGAAATTCACAAATTTATTTAGGAAGGAGATAAATCTAGCACAAAGAAATTCCATTTAGTGAAATGGGCCATGGTCCGTCATCCAAAAAAAAATGGAGGACTAGGTTTTAGAGATCCACTTCTAATGAACAAGGCCATTGGAGAAAAGATGGTTTGGAGGTTTTTATCCCATTTTGAAGAATAGTGGAAACATGTCCTACATTCAAAATATCTCTCAGGGAACACTCCTCTCTTGGAATAACTCTAGCTACATCATGGAGTATCAATAATGTGGAATATTTTTGTGGCGTCTGCCTCCGTCATTAGCTCAAATATTTTTTGGAAGTTAGAAATGGAAAGTGCATAAATTTATGACTAGAAAAAATCATGAATAAATAACTGTTACATAGTAATTTATCACCCTATTCACTTCCTGTCCCTTACCTTGATGTGCCCTGTGATGAGTACTATGTAGTGTATCCACCTTGGAAAAATACATTGTGATATCCTTTAAATACTAAAATAAATCTACCTTGAAGAATTTATGAAGAAGCTTAGATCAAACCCTAAATTTTTGGGTGAACGATTTTCTCTAGTTATCTCCCCGTGCTGATTGCAGGTTTCACATTATATCCTAGTGTTGTCAATGCTCTTCTGATTGGAAAAACCGTGCTGAACCCTTTTTGGCATTATTTCCTCAAATGGAGGAGGATCTTCGAGCTCTAGAAGCTTTTAGGACGATGAGCTGGATATTGTTCGCTGGAGATATGGTCAAGATCTCTCATTTGGAGCTCTTGATCTTATAAATAGGGGATTATCCCTTGAGTAGTGGGCCGAAGCTCCTTCTTTCATTTTCTCCTAACTCCCTCTCCCTTCTTATAAATTGATCCCCTTCCCTCCAGTACTGGTTGGTCATTGTTGGGATGGTCTGATCATTAATCCTTTGCATCCCCATGCTGTGTTAATTCCTAAATTTCCATTTGGGAGAAGGATCAATTGAAGATCCTCAGTTTGGACTTGGACTACACCAAAGGGAGGCCTCCAACATCAAGGTCATGGTTGTAATCTTCCTCTTTTATATTATCAATAATACATCTAGCATTTTTCTTTCTATATTTGTGTGGATATCCATACAAGTAGCCTAATTCTACTTGATCTGTTAGGTAGTTAATATTCAATGCATGCGTTGTATTAGATCATGTTTGTTGTTGTCTCTTGATCTCCTGCAGATATTCAAATGCCATCACTAATGAAGATAGAGCATGAACGATTGTGGATCAAGGCCTTCATCAAAGGGTTGAGCATAATATTAGGAAGAGGTAGGTCCTTTTCCCTTTCTCAACAAAATTGACGACTCCATTGGGGAGCTATAACCTCTTTGCCTATCCTTCTCTGATTTGGTTCTTTGATCAGTTTGATCGATCATAAAGATCCCAATATATTTGGGTCTCTATAGGTATACATAGTGATTGATTTTTTCTTTAGAGTGTCAGGTCTATGTTTCTTCTTAAGATTTGATTGCTTTTCCTAAATGTTCCTTGATCAACGCGTATTTTTCCAAACACAGTCACGCTGATAACGTAGATATTTATAAGTACAATCACGTTGAAAACCTTGTCTTGCACTGTCTCCTTGCGCTGGTACAGTTTCGTAGACTAGCATAGGTTTCTCTATGAAAAGTAGTGCTTACAACACGGGTTTGGGAGTCTAAAGTATCGCTGAAGGCCCTGTCAGCACGAGTTTTTCTATTTAAAGTAGCGCTAGTCCTTAAATTTGAGAATTTTTGGGGTTTTTGCTAAAAGGCCTAGTGTGTCCTAATGTATAAGGTCATCCTCTTGCTCTGTGTGCATCAAATTTTGTTTGTTTGGTGTTAGTTTCTTTGTGGTGTGCAAAAGTCCATCCTATACTTGAAGTGGTAAAAGTCAAATTTTGGTTGAGTCTTCGATTCTTTGAGTCCACTAAGTCGTTGTTTGCTACTTTTATGTTTGGAAAGATTATTGTTTTTCTGATCATTAAGCATCATTTGCATTCCATAAAATAAATTGAGTTCTTGCATTCATTGAGTTTTTATTTATCTCAAAATTTTACTTTTCGTAAAAAGTGCATTAGATTACATTGCATTTGAAAATTCATTTTTGTGATTATCATTAAACATTGATTGCATTGTTTGGTGGTTTAAAAACTAAAAGGTGCATTGAGTGCATTCTCATTCATCAAAAAGAAAAAGGAAGTTGTGCATAGATTGCAGTTGCATAGTTTTTGAAAAAAAGAATTGTGCATAGATTACATTTGCATAGTTTTCATTTTTGAATTAAACTAGGAGAGTGAAAGTGATGTAGTTAGGAAAGCTTTGTTTGCTGCATCATTGTTTGAAATTCTCCGCTGAACTAGATAACATTCATTGAATTGAAAGAATCCTTTTCTCATGCTAGTTGCATTATAGGTATTCAGGTGACATCATTTTGAGCCTTTAAACTTAAAATTTAATCAAGATCAACATTAAAATAAACCTCAATTAACCTAAGGACCGTTTGGAATTAACACAAACTTCTGGAGGTCTAGGCTAGAGACGTGTTCCAACGTCGTTAAGGATAACAATTGTCGCTAATAGCCTGTGGTGCATCCCAGGGGTGATATCCTGTCCCACTTAAGAAATTATATATGAATATGATCCATGTATGGTAAGTATATGGGGATGCTCTCATCGAATGGTTACACATTAGACAATGCTACTACGGACTGAGCTCCCATGTACTATCAAGTATATTTTGGGAGACTCCACTATGTTGCAAACCTACCATAGGTAACCAAGTCAGACGCCTTGTAGATGTGATACACTGAACACAACATTCGGGGAGATTGGAGGTCGTGCGTCAAGTCCTTGGTTCGCCAAGGTGTATATTGCAGTTCACGGATACTTGGTAATCCCTTTTTCCCAGATTACCATTTTTTATTTTTGTTGTTAAATTCTAAAATTTACTGCCAATGGAATATCATCTTACTCGTGCAAAACTCCTTTGCAGATGCTAGGTTGAGACTGATGGCAATAGTTCCTTAGTTTACCAATCAAGGAATACCCTCAGGTGGGAATCATAGTCCTTTTCATTCTTTTAGAAATGTTGGCGCTCCCTATACAACAATGTTTTCCCTCCCAGGATTAACCATTGGTTTTCCAGTTTGGTAATTTTCAACCCTCATGGTTCCAAATTTGAAATTTCCAAGCTGCTTCTCAGCCAATTTCACCTCCACCTAAACAATGTCAACCTCATTTTGATCCTAAAGTTGAACCTTCACCTTATTTTATTTTTTCTTCACCTCATTCTTCCTCTTCTCCTGGTGAAAGTCTGGATTCTAGTAACGAGGAAGCTAAGAAGAAGAAGAAGAGTACGAAGAAGAAAAAGAAAAATAAGCAAGGGGGAAACTAAGTGACAATTGATACCAATGCAACTGATGTTGAAAAACCTTCCACTCAGTTCCGCAAAGTAAAATTTCCTTGCAAGTTATGCAAGGTTGACCACCTTCTTAAGGATTGTCCTAGAATTCCCAGGATATTAGAAGTATGGTCCACGAACTCAAATCGGGCTTTGTCATCATCCTTTGGAGATAATGCTGGTGACAAAACCTCAAATAGTGATAGTAAGGCCCATGGGAAAAAGGGTAATGTCAAATTTCCCTGTAAGTTATTTGAAGGGAATCATCCAATTCACCTTTGTCCATATATGGATGAAGCCACAAAAATGTTGGATAACCTTACGACTTCTCAGCCTTGTGTTCCGGCTGGTTATCGAAAGCTTCCCCTGATCCTCTACTAGTTGATCAAGTGATCAATCAGAAGTCATCTCTAGTCAATCCCAATCTCTTTGAAAGTGAACTCCATGAGTCCGTTCCCGACCAACCATTGGTTGAGAAAATTATCGCCTGATTCCACCTTCAGTAGATCAAGATTTTCCCATAGAGAGTGAACCTCATACCACTGAGATTATTTTTGTTTCTTCAGAATCCCATGAATTGGAGGGAAATACTCCCGTTCTTGTAACTCAAGGGGGCACTCTTCCGTTCCCACGACACCCTCTCTAAGTAGTTTGGTTGCTTGCTTTGATTAGAGTCATCTGACAAGATACTAACTTCCTTCTTATGTTCCCTTTGAGATCATAATATAGGTCTATAATGTGGCCGTACCTAGCACAATAATAGATGAAGGCACATTTGTTAGTATTCGTGTCTTCAACTACTTGGAAAAATTTCGGTTCTCTGCAACTTGTGCCTGTTACCTAGAATCTGTTGTCTTTTGACAGAGGAACCAATCAACCATTAGTGATCCTTCCAAAGTTACCTATTACTTTGGGAGGAAATACTGTCTATATATCTGTGATGGTTGTCTAAGACCCCTTGGATTTTAATTTACTCCTTGGGCGTGACTATACTTATGTCATGGGAGCTCTTGTCTCTTCTCTCTTTCGTATGATGTGTTTCTCACATGGAGGAATAATTGTGACCATTGATAAAATTTCATTCATTGGTCCTAACTTGAATCCTAATCAATTATCATCCCTTAATGGTCCTTACATTCAAGTGGTATCTTCCCCACCACAGGTTAATTATTTGGCAACTTGTTCCATGCCTGTGTCTATTGATGATCCATTCAGTGATATAGTGCATCATGTACTGCGGGCATTGGACCCTGATTTATAGAGTGTTGTTCTCCCATATGATGAGAACCTCTTGGAATCCATGATATTTTATGGGCCATGAGCAAGGTGTTCGGAGCAGAGTTCCTTCTCTTGTGTCAATCTCCTTAAAAA
Source organism: Pinus albicaulis (assembly GCA_034641835.2). Lineage (NCBI taxonomy): Eukaryota > Viridiplantae > Streptophyta > Pinopsida > Pinales > Pinaceae > Pinus > Pinus albicaulis. Next base: position 170,259,239 of record CM076583.1, read on the forward strand.
ATGAAACAAGGTCTCTGGAGCATAGTTAATTCTCTTGTATGAATCTCGTTAAAAAATGAAATAAGGTGTCATGAAGATAGTTATTTTAATGTAACAACCTCGTTAAAAAATTAAACAAATCCCCTTTCAATTCGAGTCTTTGACTAGATCTCGTAAATCCCAGTCGAGTCTTTCACTTGATCTCGTACATGAACCTTCATTCCATCCACCTACACTACAAGGAAAAGACCCTCTAGTGGATGTTTTTGAGGAACCTCATAGAAAAATACCCCATACATACGTTTCTTGTAGAGGTTACTAGATGAGGTTGGCGGGTGAAGGGTTTTGCGGATGTTTTCCGCTCGCTGCACTTATCATTAAACATTGCACCGGTGCTCTTGAAACTCAAAAGCACCAGTGCACACAAAACATTGGCACACTGAAAATTGTGCACTCCGTACACACTCACCCAGTGTGTCGTATTATTGTAGAGCACTGGTGCTTCACAACTCTTCCGTGCCAGTGCATTATAAAACACCGCGCCAAAATTGAAACCGCCCGATGCGGTATTAAGAAACCACACCGGTGCATCATAAAACAACATGCCAAAACAAAAACTGAACGGTGCACCTATAAACCATGCGCACCAGAAAAGGGTAAAATAAAGAAAAAAAATTACGGCAAAAAACCCAGATTTTTCATTTTTCAGTGCTCCTGAGCTCTCAATTACCGGTGCGCTCTACCATAGAAAGCCTTGGTGCGTACAAAACATTGGCACACTAGACACCGTGCACGACGTACACACCAGCCCGGGGTGTCCTATTACCGTAACACACCAGTGCTTCACAAATATTCCATGCCGGTGCATCATAAAACATCGTGCCAAAACAGAAACGTGTCGGTGCATTCTTATCCAAGAGCACTGGTGCGCCTATAAAACGCACACACTAGAATAGTGTTAAATAAAAAAAATTACGGCCAAAAAACTGGTGCTTTACGACTATTATGCACCGGTGTTTTACGAATATTTTTCCCCAGTACATCATTAAAAAATCGTGCCAAAACTGAAACATCCCGGTGCGGTGTTAGGGAATTGCCCAGGTGCATCATAAACAACGCGCCAAGTATGACACTGCCCGGTGCGGTTGTAAGTAAGCATACCGGTGCACCTATAAAACCCTGCGCACCGTAATAGGATTAAATAAAAAAAAATTATGGCCAAAAGACCAGATTTTTCACTTTGCTTAGTGCTCTAGAGCTCTCAAGCACCTGTGCCATTTCCCCTTCTCTGAGCCACCTTGACATCGGTGCTCCCATTGCACCCATTGCACGCACTGTTGCTGTGCATTGGCCACCAATCTCTAGCTTGCATTTTGAAAAACGATGGGCAAATTTTATTTTGCAAATTCTACAGCCAATATGCCTCCTCAAAGACGAAATGTACAGGTATTTTTATATTTTTTCCATAATTAAGCTTTTTAGCGGATTAGAATTTGAAATAACCTTAAAAATAACCACTAAAAAGAAAAAAAAATTGTCGCGTGGTGCACTCGAGCCGTTCGGCTCGCACCAGATAGCGGTGCTGCCTATAAAATTTACAGGCCGCACTGCCACCAGTGCTAACGGGATCCGCAACATTTCCGGGGTGGTACCAAAAGGCGCCTCACATTATTTTAAATTAAAAAAATAAAATGCGGTGCACTCATTTAGCCAGGCGCACCATTGACCAAGGGAATAGTAGTGCAGTGTGTTGATGGAATTATCCGCCTCGGAGTCTGTTAGCATACCGCATTCGACATTCCAAAAGGGTCAACGGTGCGACCAGGTAAAATACCTCACCGTCGACTATGTAATTGTCAGGAAGTCAATGCGCTAACATGACTATGCGCTCTGGGGCGTATATTTCAGTTAGCGCATCGCTATTCTTACATCAGATATAGTCAATGGTGCTTGAAAATTTTTTCGCTGCACCGAGGCCAGTGCGTTGTATTTCATTTGGTGCACTGCCATCGGTGCGCTAGAAACACAAGCCGCATTGGAACTGGTGCGTGACTGTTTTTGTGGCACACCGAATGGTCTATTTTTTTTTTTTTTTTAAAATGTATATTCCTAAATACATGTCTTTTTTAATGAATTTTTTATTTATTTAATATGTCAATGATTCAGAGAGAAGAGGAGGAACAACAGCAACTACAGGCGGAATAGTATGACATGATTCTCCAGTGAGAGGCACGAGGGAGGGAGAGAGATGCACACCCTCGCCCTGTTACAGCAGATAGCCAAGGGATCCTAAGGCGGGTATGCCTCCTCAAGTTCTTTGAGGAGGCTACTTCCCTAAAGGCCCATAGTGCGTTTTTTATATATCTTATCCGCAGGTGGAACGCCCACCTACAGGCTTTCCAGGATGGTCTTGACCAGTGGTACACACCCACTAAGGAGGATATTTATTTTATTACAGGATTATCGAGGAGAGGGGTGGATTTTCCCTCATTCCCAGAGGTTCCACCAGGTTGTGTAGTAGGGATTCAATTAGTTTACTCCTAGAGATACATTGGAGCACATGTATTGTCTCCTTCAGAGTTTCAGGTACTTGGAGGTCTGTTATGTATAGGTGCATTTGGTAGACAGGACGTGTAGTGCCTCTCACTTATCATTTCGACCATTTCACACAACACCAGTGACGGAAAATGCATTAGTTGCTCGCTTTTATATTATGTTGATTTTTTAGTACAGGAGCTACAACTTGTCAGGTGGTCTGCCATTTTTTTGCGGCAGTTTTGTACGGCCTTAGATAGATGTCATGCTCATGCAAAAGGGTCAAATTCCTTTTTTCTTCAGAGCTGTTTTGTTATTTTTTGAGAGGTTTCTAGAGATGAGGCCTAGTTTTTTTCGACGGCCTCATAGGCCAATGTTGGAGGCCAGGATGCACATGTGGGGGCAGATGATGCCCAAGAGGGGAGATAGTATGTTTCCAGCCAGGATATCGCATGATGCATTAGACTTACTAGCCAGTGTTGATGATCAGATGCATCCCTTAATTATGGTCCCATGTCTTATGCTAGATTAGATTGGCGAGGGTGTGCCAACATCCTCTTCACAGATGATGAGCCGCCAAATGATAGAGGTAATATTACTGTTTTATTTATATTTATTCTAACATGTTATTTAACTTGTTTTTATTAAATTGTGTAATGAAATTGTCTAATTATTGTTGTGTACTTGTATATATTATGCAGACATTGGCTCTTTTGATGGCGAGGAGATGCCAGAACCACCACATGTTCCAGGTGTGGATCCTAATGCCGGTGCAGAGAGACATCCTTTTTCTGGTGCACCAGTACTGCCTTTTGCTAGGCGTGGTCGACCTAAGACTAGATATAGGATGGAGTTGGAAAACCAACTCAGTGCATTGAATGTTGAGGCGGGCATAAGGTCCACTCATTACAGAGACATATAGGCTGATGATAGGCTATTACAGATGTGGAGAGGCATGACGCGTGACATTTACAGCCTGATGCGACATGTCGTAGGAGCTACGACAGCTGTTACACGACTGAGGAGGACTGTTGCACGTTATAGGCATAGTCGAGCCGTGACACATGAAGGACAATCCGCGAGCAACGACTCATCATCTCATGATAGTTCACCTCGTGTTGTGCCTAATGAGCATGAGGCTCCACTAGTAGCATATAGCAGTCATCATGGAGATGAGGCTGGACCATCAACCATGTCCAGTGAGCAGCCTGCGACATCCATCAATACTAGTCATGATCATGAGCAGGCTGGACCATTGACTGTCGAGACTGCACTATTGACTTAGCAGGCCTCCACTACTACTGCTTATATTGATGTTGTACTACCAGTACCAGCTGATGCATCCATCAGTAATAGTCATGATCATGAGCAGGCTCCACCATCGACCGTCGAGGCTGCACCATTTACTGAGCAGGCCTCCACTTGTACTTCTATTGATGTTGTAATACTACCACCAGTTGATGATCCATGACATGCATATTACAGTTGTATATTTTTAACATTATATATATATATATATATATATATATATATGGTCCATGTATTTTATGTTCATGTTGTAGTTGTACTTAATTTTTATGTTGGTGATCATTATGATGTGCATATTATTAGGTCATGTTAGATATGTTCATTTAATGTTTAGCTTGCAGATAGATGTGTATATGTGATAGCATGAGTTATTTGACATGAGATGTATATTTGATGTTTGCGTTGTGATGATGTTAATATATAATGTTAATTTGATGTTTGAATGTGTTTTTTAGTCGAATATGATGTTTGTACGATGGTTATCATGATTGTGATAATGTTTATTAATTAATTTAATAGTAAATGACCATGATATATTTTATTAAATATTATGTCGTGATTGTAATTGAAATTGAAATTTTAATTGTATGTAAAATTGTAAAATTGTGTTTGTATTTGTAATTGTAATTTTAACTGTGATTGTATGTAAAATATTTAATGTAAAATTTTAATTGTAATTGTAATATTTAATTTATTGTAAAATGATTGTAATTGTAATTTTAATTGTGATTGTATATATGAAAAACTGTAAAATTGTAATTGTAATTCTAATTGTATGTAAAATTCTAAAATTCTAATTGTAATTTTAATTGTAATTGCATGTAAAATATTTGTAAAATTTTAATTGTAATTGTAAATGTAATTTTATGTAAAATTAAAATTGTAATTGTAATTTTAATTGTTATTGTATGTAAAATATTTGTAAAATTTAATTGTATTAATGTGAAAATTTTAACTGTATTAATGTGAAATGATTTTATTAAAATATTTAAATTTGTAAATTTGCAAATAATTGTAAAATAACAAATCTAGAATAATATGAATTTTTGTAGCATAATAAAGTTTAAAAAATAATGAAAATAAATTCATATACTTTAGAATTATCATTATTTTATTATGATCTTACATACAAAAAAAAAAAAACTTTATACAGTCCGGTGTGCTTATCATCATAACATGCACTGGTGCATCGTATTACTCAGACGCATTGGTGCTTCACAACTCTTCCGCACTGGTCAGGAATAAACACAAATAAAAAAAAAACGCAACTCTGTTTTCTTTAAGTGAAAAAAAAGCGACAATTTGAAAAATGGGCAGCAAAATATTTTCGAAAATCTAATTTCGTAAAATAATTCTTTAAATACTAAACACTTTTCATTATTTCACTATTTTTGCTAAAATTTTCAGCCAGAGATTTGCAGGAGACAGACCTGGAGCAAGAGAGCATGAGGGCACTATGGAGCAGGGAAATACGTTCGAACAGAAGTATTCAGACAATCAGAAACAAAACCTCTGGTGATTCAAACCCTGTATCATAGAATTTCAAACCATCTTGTGATTAATTTTTTTTTTGTTTATTATTATTATTATTATTATTATTTATTTATTTATTTATTTTTTTTGCAGTTTTATCCATTTTTACCCTAAATCCTTCATTTTTTTTTTGTTTTTTTCCCTTTCTTCTCCCTGTTTCTGTGATTTCAGAATTAGGGTTTTTCATTTTAGATTGACATCCAACCCACAGGACGACTTGCATAGTCAGATCCCAATCCATTCGGCCATTGCGTGAATTTTTGGAAAAAATGGATTTTTCTTTTTCAGTGCGCCCTGCGCACAAATACTGTGTAGTAAAAAATTGAAAACAATTTTTCTAAATTAGTGCGCCATATCTGAAATAGGGCACCGGTGCTTCATTTTACGAGGATAACATCGTACGGTCTATTACACTATTTTTGTGGTGCGTTTATAATACACCACACACCGTACAGTCTATTATACTGTTTTGCATTGCGTTTTTAGTACCCCAATGCACCGGCCGCGATGTGTAACTCATGAAATATGCACCGGTGTCTTGAGATTTATTTTGTACCTGAAAAGTTGAGAATTTATTTATAAATATATTAATAAATGATATGATACAAGTTTCATATTGATAAATAAATGACTGACAAGAGATCAAGTAACAAAAATACTAATAACACATCAAGAAAAGAAAAAAAGGCAAGTTCTTTGTAAATTCTTTATAAAAAATATTATTTTTGAACTATATGTAATTTTAACTAATATGTATTGTTTACTATGTATCATGCAGAGCCACAAAATGACGAAGCTCGATATGATTATTTCTGATCTAGGACCAGAAGAGAGTAAAATCTTAATAGAAAAATTGCAAAAGGATGAATCAGGTGAATGAAAAAATACTATCGATCCAATATGAGTTTCTTTTTTAAATTATCATTAATAATATACTTAAAATTATTAGATAACATGTGTCAAACAATCTATTAATTCACATCTGTTTAATGTTCTACAGGGACCAACAACTTAGAAAATGAATGTTGTTCTAAGAAAAGAAAAAAAATAGAACATGAAAATGAAAATGAATTGCTCTGTAGTTCATCTGGAGTGGTGCTGGAAGTTAACAAAAGGGGGAAAAACTTTTACAAAAGTTTAAGGGATCTATTGGAACGAATGTATAGACGTTCTTTCCACTTACAATACAAAAATCAATCCAATGATTCCAAGAACCAAATTTTATCTAAACTACAGGAAGAGTTTCCAAAGAATTGGTTAATGAGACATGTCAGACTTTTAATAGCAAAAATGTAAAACAACAAAAAAGAAGGAATGAAAAAGTAATAGTCCTTTAAATGTTTGTCTAGAATTATTTATAAATATCACTTTTGTTATATTTAATTTTCATATATCAATATAAAAATTAAATATTTTATTGTCATGTTACATTTTCAGGAAGATTATGAAAATCTCAAAAGATGAACAAGCTGATATCAGAAATATGCCAGTAGGAATGTCCAAAAAGGTGTACAAGGAGATGGTCAAAGAAATGGACAAAATTGCATCACAGGAGGAGCCATCTCAACAACAATGTGCTTCAAATGTAATATGTAATCATTGAATTTTTCGATCATTAGGTACAATAAATAAACAATTTAGCATTAAATATTAATTTTCAAGAATTTTCTTGCAGAAAAGAAAAGAAAATGGAACCCATTCAACACATAAAACAGGATGACAAGGAAGAAAAGGGTTGATCTCTAAGTTTATGAGTAATTGTTACTTCCTTATAAAAACTTAACTAGATTTCATTTTTGTATTTTTTAAGTTTTTTTTTACAAAAGTCATCATTGAATGTCTTCAAATAGGTGCTAACATACAAAGAAGAACCATCAAATGAATTGATTGAAATTGGGTTAAATATGGGTTGTGAGTATATGTTGGCATATCAGAATTTAATTGTGGAATTTGTAAGCATCTATCGATCTTGTTTTAATTAGCTTCGTCTATAATTAATAGAACAAAAACATCTTTTATATTAAATATATGATTTATTATGGGGTATAAAACTTGCAGGAAACAAAGTATGGAACTGCGCCAACAGATGAAATTTTGAAAGATGGCATGGTACATGGTTTTGAAAGAATGTGTATAGTTTATGAGTCAATTTTTGCTATGGTACATCATTTTTCTTTTCGATTTACATTGATGTATATTATTTAATATTGCAATTTTCATTATTCTCACCAATGTATATACACTCATTTCAGTTTATTTTTATGTTTGTAGATGGAAGGTGAAGAAGAAGAAAACAATCAACACCGTGAACAAAACATTCTTGAAAATAACCCAAGTCATGGAAGTAGCTCTAGCAGTGATAGAAGTTCAAGCGAAGAATGATGATCACTATGTTTGGATATCAAAGTAAGGCGTTTTATTTTTTGAAATGGAGCAACAAAGCTGTAGGATTGTTGACTTAATCGTAAAATACACAAGAGATATTGTAATAATAATATGTTATATATAAAATGTATAAGAGATGATGATAAATGTTACAATGAGGCCCTGCTTATATACCTACACAAGTGGCCTTTCATTAATGGGCATGTCTTTTAGACATGCCCTTTCACTAACTTAATGATTACTTACATAATCCCTATTTAACTATTAATAACTATATTTATTATATTCATTATGAATTATATTCATAACAATATGTCTGTGAAATCAGAAATTTTGTTTAATGTAATGGACATAGTGTCCCAATTGAAAGACAAAGAGATACCAATAACTATCCCATTTTTTATGATAAAGACTGTCTTGTATATATATATATATATATATATATATATATATATATATATATGTTTTAATTTATTCTATTGCGTTCTGCATTTTCATTATTGTGTTCTCCATTGTCGTTCTCAAATGCACTAATCAAAATTTAATTCATATGAATATTGTTATAAGATATATATGTGTCGACTTTTGATGAATAATTAATTTTAAAAAACAACAATAATTATGATATGATATAATAAATTAATCCAATCATCACATTAAAATGCATTAATAAAAATGTAATTAATATGAATATTGTTATAAGATGTGTCGACTTTTGATGAATAATGAATTTAAAACAATCATAATAATTGGACTGTCATAGGTTGATGTTTCTAAAAAATACAACATGAAAATCGGTGCGTGTCAGTAACTGTACACCGGTGCATTTATGTGTCTATACGCACCGGTGCCGTTGTACGATCTATGGGCACCGCACAAATACCGATACCAGTTATAAATATCGGTGCATTTGTGTGATACTGCACACTAGGGCGTTTACATATCTCTAAGCATCGGTGCATTTTTTATGATCTATGGGCACCACACGAATACTGATACCAATTATAAATCTCGGTGCCTTTCTGTGATACGTGCACCGGTGCGTTTATATAATTATATGCACCGGTGCGTTGATACGACCTATGGGCACCACACAAATCCCAAGACCAATTAGAACGACCCCGTGCATTGCATGACCAACACTATGCCCAATGCAGTTTTACACCTAAACGTGCCGGTGCGTTGGACTGAGATAGCCTCGGGGCGCCGTCGACATGTACGCATTAGTGCCTTAAAGGTAGAGTAGTGCACCGATGAAAAAAACTTCCGTAATAACCTCCGACCGCCCATTTATTTTTAGTTGTGTTGAATTTCTGTTAAAATCTCTGCCAAAACCTCCGTAACCATAAACGAATGTTGTAGCAAATGTTTTTTTGACAATTTTGGCCAATTTTATAACACTAAAAACCTCCTTTATAACCTCCACTAGAGGGTCTTTTCCCTGTAGTGCTATTAGAAACCAATGGTATACTTATGTGAATGAAATGAAGCTTACGAGGCATGTACTTCGAATTGAGTTATTATGTTAGGGGCATGCAAAATTTCAAGCATAGTTTTTCTCTGTTTCAAGCTTGTGTAAAAATGAAACCAATTTAAAGTATAGTTTCCCATGTTTCAAGCTTGTGTTAAAATGAAACCATTCTCATAATACCTCACGTGATTGCCCTTTTATCTGCCTCTTCTTCCATATGAGCTTTGGTTTTTTCATTCCATTGTCACCATCTTCTTGGCTGATCATATGCTCTAACTTGGTTATTTTTACCCTTGCCCGGGGAACTTTTGCGATGAATGGTTTTATTAGCCAGCCTCTTAACCTTTACATGTTTTGAGCAGTTCCATCATCACTAGAACCAATTGCTACCATTTATACCACTTGTTCCTCTAGGAGGAGTCATCTTTCAGCTCTCTTTTGACTCTCGAAAAATGAAAATATTGATGAGTACTTGTCGTTTCGAACTCGTTAAAGTAAATGAATTGATGTGGTCTCAGTATACGTTTACCCCTTTTTCGGGCTGAGATTAACTATTTACAAAAAATAAATACCTTGATCGAACATGGTTAAGAAGTTATCTTGGATATTATTTTCTACCTTGTCGGATTTGAGGGATGATTTACGAGAAGGGACATGATGGATTTTTCTTTTTCGTTTCCTTTTCAAACTCCCTAAACATGAAAAAGACACTGAGTTATTCTTCCGTCAGACTCGTAAAAAATTAAATGATGAAAGTATTGTCACCATGACAAGAACGAGCTCCTCCTTCCTAGAGCTCGTTAAAATTACTAGGATGGATTCATTCGAAGAATTAACTTACACACTCAGCATATGGTATTATATTCACATTGGCTATAAAAAATAAAGAGGTACTCATTAACAATAATGGGGGAAAATTGAAAGTGGAATGTCCTTTGTATTATGCAGCATGTCGCTTTTGAACATGACACCCATCTGTATTTTGTGTCGAGTTGGGGATATCCTTCATTCTTCACTTGCCTTCTTGGGTTTGGGAAATCTATTTGCCTCTTATTCAATCATCATTTTTTTTATCATGATCTCTGGTCTCGTTGAGTCAAATGTTGCCACCCTCTAGAGTCATGTCGCCGATATATTCAAGAGACATACTTTTTGTCAAAGTCAAACATCCTCTGCTGATCTGATCATGTCTGCAACAGTCCTAAATCACTCCTATTATCTTGAGAAATACTTTGTTTCATGTTGATGACGTGGGAATCATCATGGCCCTCCTTCGATGAATTACTTCATGTTGACTTCAACCTATTATCCGGGAAGATGATTTAGATACTACTTTTCAGTACCTTGGATCTTGCATACCTTAACGACAATTTCTTCACGTTTGATGACATGTTCACCTCATTGGCCTTTGATGAGATGATTCTGCAAGTGTTCGAATTCAACACATTTATTCATGGTTTTAGATTGTGCTTTTGTACCTTGAGGGCCATTTTCATTATTGGTGGTCTCTCTCATGCCTATTAATGATATTCATCATTGACCGGTAATCAAGTGGTTTTTACCATGTTCAACAACAACACATATATTCACATGGTTAGATTCATACATTGGGTAGATCGAGATTATGACAAAGACCCTGGATCACATTTGTTATTATCCAAGCTATATGGAGTTATTGATTATTCATGATTGTACACATGATCCTTTATATAAGGATGGATGCAACCATGTCGTGGATCCATTTCCATGATATTTTTTTGATGGATGGATGCGACCATGATGTGGGTTCATGTGTTATTTGATGCCTATTTAGTGATATGTGATTAGGCACATTCATATCAAATATGTCATATATTGTATTGTGTTTAATATGGTAGGTTTCCTAACAGTTCTCCGAGTCCTTTCCTTGGTTTGTAAAGAATTTTACCCATCACTCCTTGTTCCGCCTTCATGATTTAGGGGGCATATGTGACATAGTAATTTGTCACCCTATTCACTTCTTGTCCCTGGCCTTGAAGTGCCCTGCGATGAATACTGTGCAGTGTATCCACCTTGGAAAAATACATTATGATATCCTTTAATGACTAAAAAAAAATTTCCTTGAAGAATTCCTAAAGAAGCTTAACTCAAACCCTAAATTTCAGGGTCAATTATTCTCTCCAGTTATCTGCTTATGCAGATGGAAGGTTGCACATTATAGCCTAGAATTGTCAGCGCTCTTTTGATTGGAAAAACCGTGCTGAACCATTTTTGGTAGTGTTTCCTTAAATGGATGAGAAGCTTCGATCTCTAGAAGTTTATAGGATGATAAGCTGGATATTGTTCGGTGGAGATGTGGTCAAGATCTCTCATTTAGAGCTTTTGATTTTATAAATATGAGATTATCCCTTGATAAGTGGGCCTTCCTCCTCCTTTCATGGGCTCCTAACTCCCTCTCCCTTCCTATAAATTGATCCCCATCCCACCACTACTAGTTGGTCATTGTTGGGTTGGTCTAATCATTAATCCTTTGCATCCCCATGTTGTGTTAATGCCTAAATTTCCATTCGGGAGAGGGATCACTTGAAGAGCCTCAGTTTGGACTCAGAATACACCAAAGGGAAGCCTCCAACATCAAGTTCACAATTGTAAGCTTGCTCTTTTATATTATCAATAATACATCTCGTGTTTCACTTTCTATATTTGTTTGGATATCCATACAAGTAGCCTAATTCTCCTTGATATGTTAGGTAGTTGATGTTAAATGTATGATTTATATTGGATCACATTTGTTGTTGTATCTTGATCTCCTGCAGGTATTCGAAGACCACCAGTAGTGAAGATCGAGCTTGGAGGATTATGGATCAAGGCCTTCATCAAAGGGTTGAACATAGTATTAGGAAGGGGTAGGTACTTTTCCCTTTATCATATTGCTTTGAATAGTTACTAAGAAAGTGTCCATTAGATGGTCTCGTATGTTGCTAGACCCACTTTAGGGCTAGAGAGACCGCCTTTGTCCAAAGAGGGGATTTTATTCAAAACAATAACCCATTGAAAGGAATAGATATCTCTAGACTCTAAGGGAGGTGTTTGCAACAAATAATTTTTTTACCTTGGCTTGCATATCAAGTTGGGGTTAATATTGTTTCATTATCTATTTACAAGTTATAATATAGATTGGTTTTCAAATGGAGAAGAAATATGGATTTGTGGTTTTTCATAGGGAACTATGTTTTTTGATGGGTTTCAACAAGTTCTTTGGACTGTAGTTTGAATCAAAGGCTACAATTTTTGGTTTGGAAAACGGTTATGGGAGCTGAGTTGGACAAGGTTCATGGCTAGATGGATGATGTAGTGGATTATTCAGATGACCCCGGTGACACGGGTTTAATTTTATCGAACTGGGAACCTCATTCTAGTGATGTGGCATTATGGCATGGTGGAAGGAGGAAACCTGGTAGTTAACTAGGTTTAGAATGTGGTTTAGATGGAGGTGGTGAATGAGGCTTCCCTAGGGTTTGAGAAATAGGGGCTCCAAAGAGTTCAGTAGGTGGTGACCATTCATGACTCATAAGGAAGTGGTGATATGGAAATGAGGGATTTAAAAACTATGAATATATCCATGAAGCTTAGTTTTTGGATCTTCTACCTCACGTTCCACTGAATCCTTTCTCATGCGCACCAGAGGAACAGGCAGAAAACACCTCCCTATTTGTATAAAAGTTTTTAAATGTTAGATATGCATAGGAGAAGTTTTTAGGTTTTTTTTCCGTATTTCAAGTGCCTCCATATGATCCATGACTCGTTTCTTGGCACGATTCTGGAAGGGTTGATGAGGGTACAAAACCTAGTCTACTAGGAGCACCCGAGCATGGAGTGACTGGATTTGATCTTGTAGGAGGTGTGGAAATGCCCTAAGGAATCCCGTAGCCTTATAGGAGTTTCCCAATTCTATCTCAAAAAAATAGGGTACTTTCCTTAAGGCTGATATGTCATTTTAAGAAGATAGAAGAAAACTGATGACCCATATTTCGGTATATATATATATATATATATATATATGAGAGAGGGTTTTATAGTGAATTGAACATCATATTTTGGGGAGACTCTCACTGTCATATTTTTGGCTAAGAGGGTTTCCCCTTTTGTTGTTGGTGTTGCCATAAGACATGGCATATGTCAAGGGATTTCCCTATTCCCTATACAAGAAAATTTGGCGTCGTCAAGGGATGTGATAAGGGGAAAAAAATAGAGGTTCTCATTCTAAAAATGGGTTCCAGGCAAGGGAAATTTTCTCCGACTAGAGGTTTTTCATTCATGAGGTGCAAGAGACTAGGATAGCAGATGGGGTTGCATCCTTTGAACATATGGAAGTTGAGGGACATCATAAGTATCAAGAGGAAGCTCCACCCTCTTTCTAAACCAATCCCCCGGGTAACTGCTCTCCCTCTCACTTGGTTAACGATTAAATTCATTCATTAGTTTCACTTGATATGGATTTTTGTTTTATGACACATAATGAAAATGTTCCCATGGGCTCTCCTTCCCATACATCTATTGTTATGGTCTCTTTCCCACTCCCCCCATCATCAGACAAATTCCATTCCCCTAAAGCTATAACCTTAGGGGAAAAGTTGGATCCTTCGTTTCCTTCTTCACCTTATAAAATTCTCCTTAGAAATGGAAAGGGAGACACTTTGGGTTGTGTTGGAGGTTTGGAAAAACTCTCATTGGTCAAGGTTGGAGGAGTATCAAGGGGTAGAAAATAATATATGACTAGGGAAAAACATAAATCCAACCAGGATGTGGCGGCCCAAGAAATATAAGCCGAGTGTTGGGGTTATTAGAGCATGACAAGCCTCTAGCCAAGTTACAACATGATATTTTTATATTTTCACTGTAGGGGCCTAACCAACTCGTAAAAAAATATGGCTTTAAAAATTATGGTGAACTATGCTAGATTGGATGTCATGTTTCTTCAAGAAACATTGGGGGAAGGGGATATGGTTAATGAAGCGTTGGAATCCCTTTTCCTTGGTTGGTGGTTTGTGGCTTCACATGCAAAAGAAAGATACAGAGGCATGACTATTGGAATTAATAAAAAATCTATTAAATTGAGGGGCTCCTGGAGGTCGGAATTGATCCTTAGAGTTGGCATATACTATACTGATATGGGAAAGGAAATGAAGGTTCTAAAAATATACGTCCCCTTCCATGATATATCTTTGTTCTAGGAAAGGTTGATGAACGAATATTTCATGAGAACATACAATATCATAGTGGGGGGTGACTTGAATATTTCCTTGGGAGCCTCAGAAGTTTGGGGACCTCATACACATGTGGAATCCCATGAAAATTATTTCAGGCATATCCTAGAGGAACACAAACTTTGTGATGGGGACTTGATACAAAATTGGCCAACATGGAGGAGTCAACAATTGGGAGAAGAAAGAGTGGCAAGAATCATTGATGGATTTCTCATGGTAGAATCTCTCATGGAAAGGACTCCATTGTTTCGCCAATGGATTGGAGTCGGGGGTGAATATGACCATCACCCTATCTTTTTAAAACTTAGATGGGATCAAAATAAATTAGGAAGCACTTTTAAATTTAACTCCTCATGGATAAAAGACAAATCCTTTCATGAAATGGTGGTTGAGAATAGGACTCCTTGTTATCATCGGAAAATCAGACAAGCAAAGATGACATTATTAAATTTAAGGCAGAAGGATTTATAGGGATGAGGCACATTAGAAAATCTGAATTTTTTTAAAAATCTCTAAAGTCCAGAAGAAAAATCAAATTGCGCACTCAAGACATTAGCAGAATGCGCCTTTGCGCACATTTTTGTTCGATAGGAGCGCCTTTGCGCGGATTTCCCTCAAAAAGCTGCGCAGACCTGAGAGTGGTGGAAGTCACTTTCCGAGACTACAAGCCACACTCCAGGAAAATGATCCCACACTTGAGGCCGCCCAAGGACAACTGCCTAAGCCTCCTTGGACCTAAAGGGACCACATAATGGAATCAAGTGTGGCACACAATGGAATCAACCCCTTCTCTTGGGTCACCAGCCATCAATGTACCAAGAGAGGGAAGGAGATTTTGAATTCATCTATAAAAGGCTAGAAAGAGATGAAAAAAGGGAGAGGACATTGTTATGCTGGCCAAAATTTCTTTGGGTAATTTAGTAGAATAATAATCTACAACCTATCCAATAAGGTCAAAAGAAAAGGGTTCTTGGTTGCACCCACAGGTTCACTCAATGATGAAAACACATGGATCATTGATAGTGGAGCTTCAAGACATATGATAGGGGAAAGTAAAAAAATTCACACTCTATCAAAGGAACCATCTTCTCATGCAGTGGAGTTTAGAGACAACAACAATTATGTAGTTAAGGGCTTGGGATCAAATTCATTGCAGCTGGAAAATGGAACTAAGATACATCTCAAAAATATACTTTATGTTCCAGGTTTGAAAAAGAATTTTCTTTCAATTTCTTATTTCGAAGATAAAGGAGATATAATTTATTTTGTAGATGGTAAAGTTTTGGTTTGGGGAAAATATTCAAGCATTGATAAAGCAGGGGTTATTGGTTATTATGAAGGAATATGTAAGGGATGTGCTTTGGGAAAGAATACAAGAAAACCCTTTACAAACAATGAAACAAGTTCTAGAGAAATATTAGATCTTATTCATTTTGATGTGTGTGGACCTATATCTGACAAATATCTTGGAGGTCATATTTATTATGTGACCTTCATTTATGATCACTCTAGAAAGGCACGACTCTACCTTCTCAAGAAAAAGGGCGAAGTATTTGAAAATTTCAAGGAATTTAGATATGAAGTGGGGACCCTAACTGAAAGATTAATAAATAATTTTAGATCTGAAAATGGTGGGGAATACACTTCCAAATAAATGATTGCATATTTCAAAGAAGTGGGAATTAAGAGGGAGCTCATTGTTCTCTACTATCCCAAGAAGAATGGAGTTGCAGAAATAAAAAATAGGACAATTGAAGAATGTATAGGAACAATTTTTATCAAGACTTACTAAAATTTCTATGGGGAGAAGCAGCAAAGACAATAGTATATATACAAAATATAAGTCCTCATATAATTATTTAGAATATGACACCTGAAGAAGCGTTCACAGGAAAGAAGCCATGTGTGGACAATCTCTGAATATTTGGGTGTCCCGCATATATACACATTCCAAAGGATAAACGAAAGAAGTTAAATGCTACAAGCATTAAAGGGATATTTGTTGGCTACATCATTTCTTAAAAAGCATACAGAATCTACATCAAGTAAGGAGGAAAAATTGAAGTAAGAAGCGACATTATATTTGATGAAAATCATGCCTGCAAAGGATCCAAGGATATTCCTATTGATTTTGATAAGAAAAACATACTGCTATTTGAAGAGGAAGAACACCATGAAAAAAATACTACAATCCAAGAAGAAGAAGAAGGACCAATTGAGCCTATTCAACCTCTGATCATACCCGACACAAGGTAGAGGAAAAATTGGTTAAAAGCTACTCTTGAAGATGTCAAAGGACATGGAGCTAAATAAGGAACTTTTAGAGAAAGAAAAATACCAAAAAGATATTCAGGATATGTTTCGTACATGACAAAAATAATAGAAGTTGAACCAACTAAATTTGAAGAAGCTTCTCATCAAGAAGAAAGGACAAATGCGATGCAGGAATAATATCAATACATCATGAATAATTGGGTTTGGAAATTGTTCCTAGACCAAATGACAAATTTGTTTTCACTTCAAAATGTATTTACAAAATCAAACAGGATGTTGATGGAATCACAGGAAAATACAAATATAGAATTGTTGTAAGGGGTTTCTCTCAAAAGGAAGGTATAGACTATGATGAAACCTTTGCACATATTGTAAGATATATGATATACTACTATAAGGTATTTGGTTTCATTGGTTTCAATAATGGGATGGAATATCCATAAAAGGGAGAATAGAACCATTGATGAAGAAGTGTACTTTGAACAGCCTAAAGGATTTGAAATAAATAGAAAGAACACTCATGTGTGAAGACTCAAGAAAGCCCTATATGGTTTGAAGCAAGCTCATAGGGCATGGTATGGAAGAATGGATGCACATATTTTAAGAATCGGGTTTGTCAAAAGTATTGTTGATCCAAGCCTCTACATCAAAGTGGTGGATAATAAACCTATCATTATTCTACTATGTGGATGATTTATTTATTACAGGTGTGTAACGAAGAATACATGAATGTAAGAATATGTTGGCAACCTAATTTCAAATGAAGGATATGGGAATTATGCATTATTACCTAGGCTTGGAAGTATATCAGAAACCTAGGGAGATATATCTAGGGCAAGGAAAATAGATAATCAATTTATTGCAGAAATTCGGTATGATGGATTCCAAGACCATGACTACTCCCATGATCACCAATCTCAAGAAGTTGAGAATCTCTGAATCCGATCTCATAGATCCTACTAGCTATAGTAAGTTAGTGGATTCTCTGATGTATTTGGTAAATACTAGACGAAATATATGTTTCACTGTAAATATTATCAGTCAGTTTCAGTTGGAGCCTCATCATGATCATTGGATAGATTCCAATTATATATTAAGACATCTACATGGTACTATACATCAGTACCTAAAGTACGACAAAAATGAATTCAAATTAACAGGTTTTACAGATTCTGATTGGGGTGGCAGTGAGAATTATGGAAGGAGCACTACAGGTGGATGTTTTAGTTTGGGATATGTTCTGATTTCATGGATGAGTAGAAAGCAATATCTTTTTGCTTTAATTAGTGTTGAAGCATAATATGTTGTTGCATGTGAAGTAGGAAAATAAGTTGTATGGTTGAGGAAACTTTTGTCAGATTTGTTTGGGAATCTTGTAATTCCTAATATGATAAATTGTGATAATAAAAGTAGCATCAAGATGTATGAAGAAAGTGTGTTTCATGCAAGGATGAAGCATATATATAAAAAAGTACCACTACATTAGATGCTTGGTACAAGATGGGATCACGAAGCTACAATATGTCCCGACTGACGAACGAGTAGTTGATGTGTTAACAAAGTCTCTTCCTAATCATAATTTTGAATATCTTAGAAGCATGCTTGGTTTGGTAGATATTACCTATTTTTTGGATGATAAGTTTTGAAGCATCTACATGTGTTTGATGCTTAGAATAGATTTTATGTTTTTGACTTGAATAATCGGGAGTGTTGAGGCATTGTGTATGCCTGGGAGGACATTTACATGTGTCTAACATCTAGATCCAGAAGTAGGGAGGGTGGTGTTGGTCATAAACATCTGACCTTAAATTACACACTTAGATCCTTAATTTGATGGTTAGTAAGTAAGTCTGACGGTACCTATAGTGGCTGAAATATTTAGTCCATCTTAGTCCCACCCGTATATATTTCCTTGGTAAGGAATCTAGTTCGTGGCACCGTGTGTGCCTAAACTCTTTGTAGTTCATGTGTTTTGAGATCTTCCATGTACTTGTATATATATTTTATTTTGAATACCTCCCTAGACAAGAGGGAGTGTTGAAGAATGTAACTAGGTCTGGTCTTCATAATTGTATTTGATTCATAATGAAATGTATTTTCCAAAAGAAAGAAAAATAAATTTAATTATTATTAAAATGACTTATTACAAGAGCAAAGCCATCGATACCATAAAAAAGTATTTTGTTCTAAATTTAAAGTTACAATGCGTACCTTTTGTGTGTTTTTCACATTATTGAGATCAAAATATTGCTCCATCTATATTATCCATGTTACAGAATCCTTACCATCAAACTTCCTCATATCGATCTTTGGAATATGGTGGGTCTTCCATCAACATTTGAGTTAATGAAATCACGATTAACATTTCTTTTGTTCTCATCATGAGTTTTCTCTACTATATTTTCGCCATTAGGAATCATTTCTTGTATCGACTTTGTCAAACCTTCTTTGAAATCTTCCATGTCTGCTTTTAGATAATTCTTCATTTCTTCCATGCTGTCTTTCATTTTTTCTTCGATCTTAACCATGTCTTCCATGCCATTATTCAAACCATCCATCACACCTTTCTTCAAACCATACATATTACCTTCCATGTCCTTCTTCAAACCATCTATCTTAGCTTCCACACTTTTCTTCAAAACTTCCATTTCATTTTTTGTTGCTCTTTGTGAGAGCGAAATTTGGTGCACTTGCTCTTGTAATTTTGATATATCATGTTGCACTTGTTCATCTTCATGAGTCATAGTAAAGTATTATAAGGGCTTAATTGGTGTTGAATTCCATTTAGGGGGCATTTTAAAACCCAATACTGATATCTATGCTTCAATATGCCCTTGGAATCACTTCAAACTGATTTTTCAAACAAGACTTATGCAATTTGAAAAACAATACACACCTTTTTATTCCTTTTGAGGAGCTCCATATTGAAACTGAATTATCTCTGTGATTTCAGATCTTCAATATCTGAAATTTGGTCTTGTAGTAGCCCACTAAATATTCTTTCGAATGCCACAGGTTTGACCTAATTTGTATGCTTCAAGTCAAAGTTATGTCGAATCTCCCACAATGACCTAATTATGGATTGGTTCAATAGAGTGAACTTGTACGCCATTCCACGTGTCATAGTTTCCTTCTTCGGCTCTGAAATTGATACATGGAAAACTACAGTCCGTGACTTTTCAACCACTTTTTACCAAATTCCAATCTGATGCTCAGAGAGATAATTATGATGATTTTCCCAAGGTCACATCTTTTAGATGAAATTCAAGAGGCTGTAAAATCCCTAACTTGCATAGATCATATCTCCGAAAATATGGTGAACCAAGATTTGAAATTGTTACAGGACGTTCCTCAGGATTTCATATTAGCTTGTTAAAAATTTCAGCTTCTGAACCTTCATAGAAAAAAAATTATAGATAAAATTCCACGATGACCTATTTGGAGCAGCGAAACCCTAGAATCCAAAGCTCTGATACCAAATGTTATGAAACCAGCTCCAAAAATAGAAGACAATAGAGATCAATGTCTTATAATTCAGCCACTTTGAGGGGGAAACCTCCTTTACATTACATAGATGAACAATTCTTCGATGATACAAATGACAAAACCTCCTTCTAGATATAGGAGTCAATGGGGTCACAATATAATCCAATCCAACCTAACAATAATAATGTAAGGGAACAATAATAACAATATGGGGGTTAAAGGGGTACAACAATAACAATAAGGGGGTCAAACTAACAACAATAAGGGTCTACACTAGTAATCTATGGACCTAACAAGCATCGACTCATGTAATTAGCGTCACAACCATTATCATACATGTGCAACATAAATTTAAGACATCAATCTTCCTTTTATTTCTTTTGACAAATACAAGCTTCAACTTGCTTATGTAATTTCCCCACAAGCTACTACTTGTAGGTTTATCGGTTGCTATTTAAAGGAAATTTTATCCTTGTTTGTTTATCATATTTTGTTGAAAGTTACTCATACCCCTGCTCATTTATTAGTTTTCACTAAAAGGGACTATTTCCCCCGTGTGTTTATCAACCACTGTTGAAATAAACTCTTTCCTATGCTCGTTTATCAGCCACTACTGAAAGGAACTCTTTCCCTTTCTTATTTATCAAATATTGGTGAAAGGGACTCCTACCCTGGATCATTTATTAGCCTCTATTGAAAGGTACTCTTGCCCCTGGAATGAAATTTACCACTTGTTGGACCTACTGATCCATATTTCACCCATTTTCAAACTCAAAACAATAGGCCACTTATTTCATAAATAAATAAACTTATCACTTCAACTTCTCACCAAAACCATCAAAGAAACACCTTCATCAATCTTTGATTACTGAAAAAAATTACAAACAGACCAGCAATCACTTGATTACTGGTCAAAGCTTCCATACACACCAACGA
Organism: Pinus albicaulis; assembly: GCA_034641835.2. Lineage (NCBI taxonomy): Eukaryota > Viridiplantae > Streptophyta > Pinopsida > Pinales > Pinaceae > Pinus > Pinus albicaulis. Next base: position 170,280,392 of record CM076583.1, read on the forward strand.
CATCAATTCTTACACCAAAACACCAATAAAACCATATCACTAATTGCACCTCTTCATATATCAAATTTGTTCTTTGATTCACCCTTGATGCATATTCAATTATGCATCAATTTCCACCAACAACATTTTACACACCTACTCCAACCAACAAAGTTGCACTCTTGAACACTTTCACCTTGCAAATTCGATTATGCTTATAAAAAAAATGGACTGATATTTTTGAATTGAAACTTTAGTTAACTTGCTCTTAAATGCTTGCATGAATCTTCTGTTTGTGTCTTTCTCCTACTTCAACTGACTCTTATGAATATGCTCTTTAATTCATCAAACTCTACTTTGTTGTTTCTCTTAGAAGAATTGAGTTAAACTGTTGTTTTCTTCAAACCCGGTGAGTTACAAGATTTAGCAATCCTCCCTCTAATTCTAGAAATTCTCCAAACTTAGTGTTTCTGCTAAAACCACCTATTTAATTGTAAATGTTGCTAAAATGTTTTCAAATCGTTCATGCATGTGTTATCAAGCTTTAGCACTCTGTTGTTATGTTTGGCATAATTTTCAAACTCCAAAATTTGTTGACTCATTTCATGCCAAAATCCTAAAGGATTTTAAATAAAAAAATTGCCAAATATAATATATGTCATTAACTCCAAAGAAGTAATAATTAAATATATAGTTGTAGGCCCATTACCATATATCCAAAGAACTTACAAAACAAACAATACTGCATATAATATTTCGTTGGCTCCTTTTAATTATAGCCCCAAGGGCTTAACACAATAGCTGATATTTGCTTGGCTCTTGGTCACTTACCAGTTTTCGAATCGCTCACGATTAAGGCACTAAGCCTTTTTCAATGTGCATGCGACCCTTTATATTGATTATAACCTAACGTCCCTCAAACACAATACACATAGAATGCCACAAAACCTTGTCCTGACGTACTTTTCGTTTCTCGATGGAACGTCACTTTTTGACAATATTTTATCTCCTGGTCTCTTCATCCTGCTTATTTTCCTTTATGCACCTTTATTTTCCCTCTCGTATTTTCCAGGCAGGGTGACATTTTTTGTGGGTTCACCCTAGTCCTTACTTCATTAGTCATTGGCTTTGTTATGTACATTTGGTGTGTGCTAGTGCACTATCAACCCGTCGTTCCTACTTCGACAACAATAAAAACCTTCTGAGTTTTGGATATTAGGATGATCTATCCTAGTGGCTATGACCACTGCAACTATGTACCAATAAAACAAAATTTGGGCTTAATTGTCACTTATAGCTACTATTTTCATCGGATGTTATGTCAGCCCAATGCTTTTTACTTGTGCACCTTCGACACCTTCCATGATAAATCTTACAAGACGATTTCATGCTTATGTCATCTCCGCCATGTGATTCCTCACGAGTGTGACTTGTGTAACCTAGATTTTTCCCACTAGGGTACATGAAAATATCAAATATTCTTGCCACATGTCCTATGCACTAATGTCATGCTGATGTCATATTTTTCACATGGCGCCTCCATAGCGTGACATGTGTCACCCAAATTTGGCCCACTAGGGTACCTGAAAACATGGAATATTACAACCATATGTCCTTAGTACTAATGTCATGCCAATGTGATCATCCACTAAATTGTTGTCACATTCCTATCATAGAAGAGAGAGAAAATGGTTTGGGCCTTGTGTTTTTCAACCAATTTCTTTATTAAATATTTAATCAAAAACCATTGAATTCAATAATTTTTTATTGTTTCTACTGCCACGACTGCCTGAATTCATTTCCAATAGTATATTTTGTTGCTATGTTAACCCAGTGCTTAATCAACTTAGTGCCTCCCTTTCTGCTTTGCTTTAAGTTCTTTCTGGAAAGCCTTTATGGGCTTAGTTGTCAAGTGGGATCTCCAACTTTAAATTTGTGCTAGTCAAAACCTTTTTGATGTTGTTGTTATCCCAAATCTTCGTGTACTAACATTATCTCGCTTGTTACCTTCTATGTGTTGCTTTGAATCCTTCCTGAAAGGTCCTTCCAGGGTACTCCCACCAGGATTGTGTCCATATGGGCTCCACCATCGGGCCAATAGAAATGCTTGGCGCCTGCTCCTCTGTGCCACATCTACCTGGCTCTCTGTTTGACTTCTCTACTAACTTCTCCATCATTTTTGGCTAAAACACCAAACTTAACATGCTCCAAGGGGTCCTCTACCACTTTAGCTCTATAATCTTTGACTTTTATGGGTTCTGACCTTTGATTGGAAATAAATTTCAATCTAGGAGGCCATTTTTAATCTTCCACATACCGATATAAATATATTTTACATATCTTTACATATAAGTTGGTTTCAACTAATTTTGAGATGATATGGTGTATAATAAATGGGACCAAAGTCTCTGCCCATTCACCAATTAGCTCCACTAGTATTGTTCACCAATTTTCTTGGAAACATCTAAGTCTTGCAACCCCTTTGCCATACATGTATTTATCTTCTGTATTCTTGCACTCTTCTCTACTTTTTCCATTTCATTACCTTTAATCTGAATACACCATCATTGACTCTTTTGACATCAATGAACTAATGATAACACCTTTGTCGATGCTTGGCATCAATTATTTGAATTTAAAGACCACCTCCTAGGACAACATATTTAACAATCTCCCATTATCTTCTTTACCTTCACCTTAATCCTCATCACCTTACCATTAAAGAAAACATATTTCTAACACAAGGTTTCATACATTGTGTTAAATAGGAGGTCTCAACCTCTTGTAATGTCTTCTTGTGAATAATCATAGTTGATACATATATTTAGATATATGCCACCAAAACTTAATTTAATATGTGTTGATTTATATTTTACATCTTTTCTACCTCATTTATTAATAGAATTGAATTTTCATTGAACGTTGGTGCTCTCTAGAATATCTTTATGTGTTCCCCTTTATATTTATGATCTAATTTTTCTCTACATAACTAGATCAATTTTCTCTGGTTTGCAATGTCTTTGAGCCTAGGGGTGGCTTAGGAATCAATCTTGGTGACATAAAAGAAAGATATCTACTTCCTTTGGATTGGTAAAAAGGTGAACCTTTTTATCTAGTTGGAAAAGGATTTCACATTTTTCATGTGGAAAGTGTATCTCTTATGAATTATGAGATTTGAAGAAAGATCTCAAGTATTCATGAAGGAGGTGGGAGAATCCTATTGCAATATTATAAATTCTCACATCATGTGGGAATGTAAGTAAGTAGAGCCAGATAAGAAAATTTAAGGCATGAATTCCATCAAAGACACATGTGCAATTGAAATACCTAGACATATTGTAGATATGAGGAAATGGAAAAAGTAGGTGGATGATTTCATGGGTACTCAATTTACAATATATATGGATACTTTCCTCCAAGTTGAATTATTCAACAAACTTCTTCATAGGGTGGAAACCCACCTATGCATCCTAGGCACTCTAATGGCCTCTCTTTTCCAACATTACTTTTCTTCTATTGCAGAATCTTCTTAGGTATCCTTATCCCTTGATAAATTAATCATTAAAGATATAGATCAATTCAATTCCCCTTTAGCTACAAATAACAAAAATATACTTCTATGGAAAACACATTTTCCTGGGGAGGTTAAAAAGCAACCATTATTTCAATTCATTTATTGTTTTGTATGTTTTAGTAAGCATTTCCAAGATATTTTTATTCTCCATTAGTTTGTTAAGAAATATACTTGTCAAGTTATATTAGGAGGTTTTTTAACATCTAAAAAATATTGGTAGCTCATTTCACCTATTTATTTTTTGAATATAAGCCATAGACCTATTATTTTTCTAGTTTATTGACTTTTCCACAACCCCTTTTAAAATATATGCCTTAGATGTTGCTATTTAAAAATAATATTGGGAATCTTGAAGACAGATTTGTGATCATAAAAATATAATATGCATGTAGATGCAAAATGGTTATCGTCATTATCGGGTCATTATTTTTAGGCAACCCTATAAGGGTAAACTTTGTAAGTTATAGAATTATTGTGTACTGAGAGTTTGGGTGACAAATTATCTTGTTTCACTTTCAATAATAATAATTTTCTATAGTACCCAATATCAAGAGGTGAATATGAACCACATGCAAAACATTTATTATCTATGGCCCAAGTTGAATTGTTCACTAATTTCAAAGAGAGTCATCATGATATTGATATACTAGAATATTTCAAAGAGATTTATCATGATATTGATATACTAGGATATTTGTGAATGTTAAATCAATATGGTAAATGCCATCTGTTTTTTTCATTATGTTGAACTTGAATTATACACATGATATTTTCCTTAAATTGGGTAAAAAATAACCCCCCCTTCCCATAATTCTTACTTTTATATTTGAGATTCCATGTGAAAGAGTGTTTTATGAGGTGTTTTACCAAAAATAATGTGTTGGTGGAAAAAATGCAATCGTTTTTATAATAAAGATTTATTTTATACAAATTATTCTATTGATCACAATGATCCATCAATGACAAATATAATTGTCCAAATCCAAAAAAAAATTGATTTTCTAGAGAAAAAAATCCTCATGACAAAGTTCACAAATAATTTTGAAAAATAAAATTTATAAATACATCAACCTTTCACATAGAGCTAGGTAGTAAGGCCCTTAGTTCAAACAATCTCATGAGGCTTTTACATAAGAGACAATTTTACGTATGGTTGACTCTGTAAAGACTTGCAATTTTTTTGCACACAAGAAGATAACAATATTTTTTAATGGTAATTAGGAAATTATATTGAGAAAAAACTATACAAAGCACAACAAAGTAACATGAAGATCGGCTTAGTACTGTTATATTAATTTTAGAAAAAAATATTGAGCCCTAGTCTATATACGACCATCTATTCTATAATTATACTTAACTATATCAAACTAGGAAATGATATTGTATACACTTTATAAAACACCCCTAAAAAGAGATAAAATATGGCTTGCATGTATATTTAACCAAACCGAAGGAAACATAATTCATCCTCAATGCACTGGAGTTGAAGTATGTGATCAATCAAAATATCCAATGTGGCTACTAACTAAACTACCAACTAATAAAGTTGATTCACAAGGTTACAACGTAGAGAAGAGGAAAAAAACTTACCTCAAGGAGGGATTCCAATCATGATGACATATGTTAGAATATTGACTATAATTGAGAGTTGAGGGGATAAGTGCCAATATGCATGTGCCTTATGGTGATTTTGGAGTCCCCTATTATAATTAGATTGCCCATATGAAGTGATATCACTATAGAGATTCCTTATATTAAAGCATAGGCCTTTTCTTTGTTGGTTGGAGGTATGTCTGATCTCCAAGAGAAGGTATTTTTTATTATTCCTTCATTGCAATTAATCACGCCCCCCACCCCCCCCCCCACACCTATCACCCTTATAGATGCAGAGATAAAATTAGGGTGACGTCTCAGGAGTGTGACACATGCCACCTAGATTTTTCCCACTAGGTTACATGAAAATATCGAATATTCTTGCTGCATGTTCTATGCACTAACGTCATTATGATGTAATATCGGCCACACAACGCCTCCAGAGTGTGACATGTGTCACTCGGATTTGGCCCACTTGGGTACCTGAAAACAGGGAATATTATTGCTATGTGTCCTTAGTACTAACTTCATGTTGATGTCATCGTCCACTAAATTATTGTCACATTCCTATCAGAGAGGAGACAGAAAAGGGTCTGGGCCTTGTGTTTTTTGACCAATTTCTTTATTAAACATTTAAGAAAAAACCACTGAATTCAAACAGTTTTCATTGTTGCTACTGACACGATTGCCTGAATTCATTTCCATTGGTATCTTTTTTTGCCATGTTAACCCAATTATTAATCTGCTGGGCGCCTCCCTTTCTGCTTTGCTTTAACTTCTTTCGGGAAAGCCTTTGTGGGCTTAGTTGTCAAGTGGGACCTCCCACTTTAAATTTGTGCCAATGAAATCATTTTTCATGTTTTTTTTATGCCACCTCTTCGCGTACTAACATTATCTTGCTTGTTACTTTCTATGTGTTGCTTTGAATCCTTCCAAAAATTTCCTTTCGAGGTACTCCCGCCATGATTGCGTCTTAAAGGGCTCCATCGTCGGGCCAATAGAAATGCTCGGCGCCTGCTCCTTTGTGCCACATCTACCTGGCTCTCTGTTTGACTACTCTACTTACTTCTCCATATTTTTTGGCTAAAACACCAAACTTAACATTAGCCAAGGTGTCCTCTACCACTTTAGCTTTGTAATATTTGACTTTTATGGGTTCTCACCTTTGACTAGCAATAAATTTCAATCCAGGAGGCCATTTTTAACCTTCCACATACCGCTAGAAATATATTTTAGAGATATTTCCATATAAGTTGGTTTCAAATACATTTAAGATGATATGGTGTATAGTAAATGGCAACAAATTCTTTTCCCATTCACCAATTAGCTCCACCAGTATTTTTCACCAATTTGATTGGAAACATCTATGTCTTGCAACCGCTTTGCCATTCATGTATTGATATTCCTTATTCTTGCAGTCTTCTCTACTTTTTCCATTTCATTACCTTTAATCTGAATACGACACCATTGAAACTTTTGACATCAATGAACTAATGATAACACATTTTTCAATACTTGGCATCTATTACCTGAAATTAATGACCACCTCCTTGGACAACATATCTAACAATATCCCATTATCTTCTTTGCCTTTTCCTTAATCTTAATCACCTTTACCATCAATGAAAACACATTTCTAACACAAGGTCTCATACATTGTGTTAAATAGGAGTTTTTGACCTCTTTTAATGTCTTCTTGTGAAAAATCATAGTTGAGACGTATCTCTTTAGAGATATGAAACCAACACTTAATTTAGTTTGTATCGATTTATATTTTACATTTTTCTCTACCTCATTTATTAATAGCATTAAATTTTCATTGAACGTTGTTTCTTTCTAGAATACATTTATGTGTTCCCCTTTATTTATGCTTTAATTTCTTCTCTACATAACTAGATCAATGTTCGCTAGTTTGCAATGTCTTTGAGCCTAGGGGTGGCTTAAGAATCAATCTTGGTGACTTAAACAAATATACCTACTTCCTTTGGATTGGTAAAACGCTGACCCTTTTAATAATTTGGAAAAGGATTTCAAATTTTTCATGTGGAAAGTGTATCTCTTATGAATTATGAGATTTGAAGAAAGAGCTCAAGTATTCATGAAGGAGGTGGGAGAGTCCCATTGCAATTTTATCAATGCTCGCATCATGTGGGAATGTAAGTAAGTAGAGCTAGACAAGAAAATTTAAGGCATGAATGCCATCAAAGACACATATGAAGAAATGGAAAAAGTAGGTGGATGATTTCATGGGTATTCAACTTATAATATATATGGAGACTTCCCTCCAAGTTGACTTATTCAACAAACTTCTTCATAGGGTGGAAACCTACCTATGCATCCTAGGCACTCTAATGGCCTCCCTTTTCCAACATTACTTTTCTTCTATTGTAGAATCTTCTTAGGTATCCTTATCCCTTGATTAATTCATCATTCAATATATAGGTCAATTCAATGCCCGTTTAGCTACAAATAAAAAAATATACTTCTATGGAAAAAGCATTTTGTTGAGGAGGTTCAAAAGCAACCATTATTTCAGTTCATTTATTGTTTTGTATGTTTTAGTATGTATTTCCAAGATATTTTTATTCTCCATTAGTTTGTTAAGAAATATACTTGTCAAGTTATATTAGGAGTTTTTTTAACATCTAAAAAATATTGGTAGTTCATTTCACCTATTTATTTTTTGAATATAAGGCATAGACCTATTATTTTTCTAGTTTCTTGACTTTTCCACAACCCCTTTTACAATATATGCCTTAGATGTTGCTATTTAAAAATAATATTGGGAATCTTGAAAAAGACACATTTGTGAGCATAAAAATATAATATGCACGTAGATGAAAAATGTTTATCGTCATTATCGAGTCATTATTTATAGGCAACCCTACAAGGGTAAACTTTGTAAGTTATAGAATTATTGTGTATTGAGAGTTTGGGAGACAAATTATCTTGCTTCACTTTCAATAATAATAATGTTCTATAGTACCCAATATCAAGAGGTGAATATGAACCACATGCAAAACATTTATTATCTATGGCCCAAGTTGAATTATTCACTAATTTCAAAGAGAGTCATCATGATATTGATATACTAGGATATTTCGAAGAGAGTTATCATGATATCGATATATTAGGATATTTGTGAATGTTAAATCAATTTGGTAAATGTCATGTGTTTTTTTCATTATGTTGAATTTTAATTATACACATGATACTTTCCTTGAATTGGGTAAAAAATTCTGGAAAAAATAACCTCCCAGTCCCACAATTCTTACTTTTATATTTGAGATTCCATGTGAAAGAGTGTTTTATGAGGTGTTTTACCAAAAATAATGTGTTGGTGGAAAAATGCAATCATTTTTCTAATATAGATTTATTTTATACAAATTATTCTATTGATCGCAATTATCCATCAATGAAAAATATAATTGTCCAAATCCAAAAAAAATTGATTTTCTAGAGAAAAAAATCCTCATGACAAAGTTCACGAATAATTTTGAAAAATAAAATTTGTAAATAAATCAACCTTTCACATAGAGCTAGGTAGCAAGGCCCTTAGTTCAAACAATCTCATGAGGCTTTTACATCAGAGAAAATTTTACGTATGGTTGACCTTGTAAAGACCTGCAATTTTTTTGCACACAAGAAGATAACAATATTTTTTAATGGTAATTAGGAAATTATATTGAGAAAAAAGTATACAAAGCACAAAAAAGTAACACGAAGACCGACTTAGTATTGTTATATTAATTTTAGAAAAAACATTGAGTCCTAGTCTATATACGGCCATCTATTCTATAATTATACTTAACTATATCAAACTAGGAAATGATATTGTATACACTTTATAAAACACCCCTAAAAATAAGATAAAATATGGCTTGCATGTATATTTAACCAAACCGAAGGAAACAAAATTCATCCTTGATGCACTGGAGTTGAAGTATGTGATCAATCAAAATCTCCAATGTGGCTACTAACTAAACTACCAACTAATCAAGTTGATTCACAAGGTTACAATGTAGATAAGAGGAAAAAAACTTGCCTCAAGGAGGGATTCCAATCATGATGACATATGTTAGAATATTGAATATAGTTGAGAGTTGAGGGGATAAGTGCCACTATGCATGTGCCTTATGGTGTTTTTGGAGTCCCCTATTATAATTAGATTGCCCATATGAAGTGATATCACTATAGATATTCCTTAGATAAAAGCATAGGCCTTTTCTTTGTTGGTTGGAGGTATGTCTGAGCTCCAAGAGAGGGTATTTTTTATTATTCCTTCATTGCAATTAATCACGCCCCCCACCCCCCCCCCCCCCCCCCCCCCCCACACCTATCACCCTTATAGATGTAGAGATAAAATTAAGGGTGACGCCTTGAGAGTGTGACACATGCCACCTAGATTTTTCCCACTAGTGTACATGAAAATATTGAATATTCTTGCCACATGTTCTATGCACTAACATCATTATGATGTAATATCTACCACATGGCGCCTCTAGAGTGTGACATGTGTCACTCAGATTTGGCCCACTGGCATACCTGAAAACAACGAATATCCTTGCCATGTGTCCTTAGTACTAACTTCATGTTAATGTCATCATCCACTAAATTATTGTCACATTCCTATTAGAGGGGAGAGAGAAAAGGGTCTGGGCCTTGTGTTTTTCCACCAATTTCTTTATTAAAAATTTAAGAAAAAACCACTGAATTCAAACATTTTTCATTGTTGCTACTGACACGACTACCTGAATTCATTTCCATTAGTATCTTTTGTTGCCATATTAACCCAGTTCTTAATCAGCTCAACGCCTCCCTTTCTTCTTTGCTTTAACTTATTCCGGAAAAGCCTTTGTGGGCTTAGTTGTCAAGTGGGACCTCCCACTTTAAATTTGTGCCAATCAAATCCTTACTGATGTTTTTGTTATGCCACCTCTTCACGTACTAACATTATCTTGCTTGTTACCTTCTATGTGTTGCTTTGAATCCTTCCAAAAATTTCCTTCCGGAGTACTGCCGCCATCATTTCGTCTTAATGGGCTCCACCGTCGGGCCAATAGAAATGCTTGGTGCCTGCTCCTTTGTGCCACATCTACCTGGCTCTCTGTTGTAGAAATTATATAAATTATGTGTTATATGTCCAAGATTCTCCCGATCTCACACTATTTTAACTTCATGCAAAATACATAATCTATTCCACCATTGATCATTTGCGGAAATTAAATCAATATTGCAATTCACACATGAAACAATAAAAATTCACACACATTAACATAATTGTTTAACGGGAAATCCTGAAGCTAAAAACCCCAACTATATGTATATAATATATGTCATAGAGATCATGTAACAATCCTCATACAAAGCTGATCATGTCAAGCTCTCAGTACAATACAATCGCTACACACTAATCAGGCCCAATCTTGCAAATCCATGCACCGATCTTTGCCACCTACTAGCCTGCCTCTACTTCGCAATCCCTGCGGAAGAATGGCTCTGAATGAACTCGAATTACTCCATCCTAGCTCACGAAATCCTCATTGGCATCTCCACTGAGTGTTGGATGCAATCAATGCGTTACTATAGTCACAACTGATAGTCACACTTGCTCTTTCACCTATCTCTCCACTAGTCTCCACTGAAACTACCATGCACTGTAGTTAATTGATGTATTCTTCAGTTGATTAATGAGTTATTTATGAATTAATTCACTCCACTCTCACTAGTGTATCAATTAGTTAGACTAGATACAACTAGCTCAACTGAGTCTAACTGAGTTAAACTAAATACAACTCCACCAACTACTTCTCCAACTCCACCAAACTCTGTCACATGAGTTCTAACTAAATTCCTCCATGCAATAGCTCCAGTAAACCCTCAGGAATAACTTAATTCCTTCTGTCAGCTGTTGTGCCACATCTGTGCACTTAACGGAAGTGCTCCAAGAGAATAAGATAATGTTTAGAGTTCAAATATTATTAAGAGCTAATAATATTCGACATATCTATATTTAGACTGGCAATATAAAAACAAACTCCGCCCAATATGTCTAAAAAGAGAGGTCCATCTATTTTTCCAACTTGACCAACCATCCAAAAATAGCATCCTGCAACTCATAGAATATGATCGACATGTCTAAAAAATAAACATAGTCTAAAAATAGACTTGCGCCAAAAATAGCCTGCGGGCCCACTTAGTGAAGGCGACTCTTTTCACTAAGCTCATAATATTTCTGAATCTCAACACTCCCTCTCAATAAGATAGGGATTATTTGCCACTCCGATCCTGTCTCTATGGTATTCGAATTTTCTCTTGGTGAGCACCTTCGTCAGAATATGTACATCCTGATCCTCCATAGGAATGTAAGAAAGCAACATGATCTTCTGCTGCACACAGTCTCTGATATGATGGTACCAGATGTCAATATGTTTAGATATATCATGAAATACTGGATTAACTGAGAGTTTAATGCAACTCTGATTATTAGAATATATCACCGTGGGATCTAAATGAGAACCGAACAACCCGACCAGGATCTTTCTCATCCATATAGCCTCGCATGCAGCCAAAATTTCTGCCATGTACTCGGCCTCCGCTGAACTGAGTGCCACAGATCTTTGTTTCCTGCTGTACCAAAAAATTGCTGTAGATCCGATACTGAAAATCCCTCCAGATGTGCTCTTTCTGTCCGTTGGGCTTCCTGCCCAATCTGCATCCGTGAAGCCATGCAACTTCACCTCTTCTGACTGTCTGTACCACAATCCATACCCAGATGTGCCCCTGAGATATCTCAGGACATGCTTGCCTACCTTCCAAAAGAGCTTGGTAGTCTTAACCATCGCTTGTGAAAGCTAGTTCACTGCATATCATATGTCCAGTCGTGTATTGACTAAATACATGAGCGAACCAACCAACTGTCGATAAACAGTGGCATTTACTACCTTTGCTGATGTAGCATCCTCTTTCCTCCAACCACCAGGAAGAGGAGTGTCGATAGGCTTGCAACCTTGCATGTGAAACTTCTCCAGTATATCCCAGGCGTACTTTCCTTGAGACACAAACAGTTCACCTTTCCACTGCCAAATTTCCAATCCCAGGAAATAATGAAGGAGGCCCAAGTCCTTCATCTCGAACTCCTTTGCAAGATCTGCCTTGCATGAGTGTATCAACAGTTCATCACCCGTTAGTATTAAATCATCTACATAAAGCAATTTTATCAAAAGCTTACCCTCCACCACAATCTGGTATAGGTTTGGATCTGCCTCACTCTTGGTGAAACCAAGTATGGTGAAATAACTGTCTATCTGTGTGTACCAAGCATGAGGTGCTTGTTTCAGCCCATACAATGCTCTTTTGAGCTTTCACACATGCTACTCGCTGCTGAATATTTCGAATCCTTTAGGTTTCTCAATGCACACCTCCTCCTCAATGATTCCATTGAGGAACACAGTCTTCACATCAATCTGATGAATGTGCAAACCCATCTGCGCTGAGAGAGAAATGATGGTTCGTATGGAAGAATACCTTGCGACAGGTGCAAAGGTTTCTTCATAGTCAATCCCCTCGATCTGTGAGAAGCCCCAGGCAAAAAATCTTGCCTTATACTTCTCAACGCTCCCATTAGTAGCTTGCTTCACTTTGTAGATCCATCTCAAACCTACCACTGATTTACCTACCAGCCTTGGGACAATCTCCCATGCAATTTTTCTGACAATCGAATCATACTCTTCCACCATGGCATCTACCCATGCGGGATCCTCCACAACTTCCTTGAAAGAGGATGGTTCCGTCACAATACACTTGCTCATTAGAGCCATGTATCCAGCAAATCAGTCAGGTGACTGTCTCTATTTGCGCTGTGATGTAGGAACTCCTACATTCTGCATTGCATCAAGGTTCAATCGCTCAACTTCTGTAGTGCGATTCCGCCCTCTGATGTTTGGTGCTGCATGAGTGGTTTCTTCCACTCCAAGAACCTCCTCTTGTGGCTGATCCACATCTTGAGGCTCATCCTTAGGAATAAGTAGCTCCTCCTCTGCATGCAAGTGTAGCTCCCTCTCAAGCGACAACTTCATGGCTTTATCCTCATGAAATTTGATATCCCGTCGCACGACAGTCATCCGAATGTCTGGAAAATACACACGATAATTGTGGGGTGTTTCTGTGTACCCTACAAATATCCCAACCTCTGCAGTAAGCTCCAGCTTCTTTCTGGCATCCTTCATCACATGAATGTAAATAGGTGAGCCAAAAATCTTCAAATGAGAAAGATCAGGCTTCTTACCAGAAAATGCCTCTTCGGGTGTACTCATGCCAAGTACTTTATGAGGACAATGGTTTTGCACATAGACCGCAGTGTTGCATGCCTCAGCCCACAAGTGTATGGGAAGGCCTTGATCATGCAACATCGCCAGTGCAGCACCCATGATCGTTCTATTCTTTCTCTCCATGACCCCATTTTGCTGTGGGTTATGAGGCGCTATGAGTTCTCTTCGAATTCCTTCTTTTCTACAGAAGTCTTTGAATTCGCCAGAGATGTATTCACCACCATTATCGCTCCTTAGAGCTTTCACCTGCTTCCCCGACTCTTTCTCAACCAACGCCTTGAACTCATAGAACTTTGAGTATGTCTCGCTCTTCTTCTGCATGAAGAAGATCCAGCACTTACAAGAAAATTCATCAACAAATATCACATAATACCTGTTCTTTGCTGTTGAAGCAACTGAGAAAGGTCCACACACATCTGTGTGAATTCTCTCAAGGATCGTCGAGGCGCAACTATCCTTCTCATGAAAAGTGGTCTTCACAAATTTTCCCAAAGTACATCCCTTGCACTGATTTGACTGCGCAAGTGTACCTTTGGGAAGCCCGGTAGAAATATGTTGCAAAATTTTCAAAGCGACATGGCGAAGATGGCCCAATCTCCCGTGCCACAATTCGCCCTCATCTCGGCTCACCACTCCTTCTGCTTTTCCTGCCATTGCTATGCAGCCATCTACTTGCAATTGATAAATATCTTAACTCAAAACCCTATCCTCTTGGTTTTACCAATTGTTTTATGGAAAAGGAAGGATTTTCCCTCACTGAAAAAAACATCATAACCCTTGTCTTCCAACATCGCCACGAAGATTAGATTCTTCTTCAATCCTAGAACATGCATGACATCCTTCAATATGAAAGGTTTACCAGACTCCCTCTCAAAGAAAATGGTCCCAATACCAGTCGCACTATATCTACCATCATCGCCCATCTCGATGTGCACTCCAATATCCTTTTCATCTAGATCACTAAACAAATCTTTGTCTCTGGTCATATGGAAAGACACACCATTGTCAAGAAACCACACCGATCCCATCACACTTGAAACCAAGCATGCGATCAAAGAAAATCCCAGCTCAAACTGCAAGGCTAAGGCCTCTCGAGTTGCAGATCCAACAACCTGCTTATTATTCTTCTTCTATGGACAATTAGTGGCGAAATTCCCATGCTGGTGACAATGAAAACACTTCACCTTGGACAAATCCCGCTTCTTGCCTTTCGCACCAAATTGAGAAGGATTTTTCTTGCCCTTCCCTTTCCTTTCTTTGATGGCCAAAGCACAATTTTCTTCATCTTCATTCTTCGATGAAGATCCATTCCGGGTACCTCGCCTTATCTCCTCCTGCACAAGATCCGACCAAAGTCGCTCCCATCCTCGCAGTTTCTCCTGTCCATTGACAGAGTCTTCGTAGCTATGAAAAATATTCGGAAGCCCAAGGAGAGCCAAGCTCACCAAGTCTTCTTTATCAACAGTAACTCTCACACTTCCCATCTCATCCTTGCAGTGGACAAACTTCATGAGGTATTTTGGTATACTGTCGCCTTTCTCCATTTTTATTTTTCTGAGCTTATCTTTAAGCGCCAACTTCCTCTGGTCACTTCTTCTTTGGAAAAAGTCTGTCAAAGCCTTCCACATTAAGAATGGAGTGGGTTTACCATGAAGGCTAGACACAATGTAGTCCTTCACACCTTCTAATAGAATCCTTCGACACTTTGCTACCTTCTTTTTCCATGCGTTAAGTGCGGCTGCATCGCTAGAACCCGGCTTAGGAACATCGATATTGATGAACTCCTTCAACCCTTTATCATCCAACACCGCTTCCATCCTGTCCTTCCATGCAATATAATTCGATCTCCCATCAAGGGCATACTCCAATCGCAATTTGTTGAAATACATTTTAATGAATGCTCAACTTCGACACCAAGAAAACACTGCAGCAAATTCGAATTCCACCAGCACAAAACTCAACCGCTTTAATAATTGCAATCTCCTATGATCAATACTGCTATGATACCATGTAGAAATTATTTAACTTATGTGTTATATGTCCAATATTCTCCTAATATCACACTATTTTAACTTCATGCAAAATACAGAATCTATTCCACCATTGATCATTTGCGGAAATTAAATCAAGATTGCAATGCACACATGAAACAATAAAAATTCACACACATTAACACAGTTGTTTAATGGGAAAGCCTGAAGCTGAAAACCCCAACTATATGTATATAATTTATGTCATAGAGATCATGTAACAATCCTCATACAAAGCTTACCATATCAATCTCTTAGTACAATACAATCGCTACACACTAATCAGGCTCGATCTTGCAAATCCATGCACCGATCTTTGCCACCTGCTAGCCTGCCTCTACTGTGCAATAACTGCTGAATAATGGCTCTGAATGAACTCGAATTACTCCAGCCTTTCTCACGCAATCCTCATTGGCATCTCCACTGAGTGTTGGATGCAATCAATGCATCAATATAGTCACAACTGAGAGTCACACTTGCTCTTTCACCTATCTCTCCACTGGTCTCCACTGAAACTGCCATGCACTGTAGTTAATTGATGTATTCTTCAGTTGATTAATGAGTTATTATTTATGAATTAATTCACTCCACCCTCACTAGTGTATCAATCAGTCAGACTAAATACAACTATCTCAACTAAGTCTAACTGAGTTAAACTAAATACAACTCCACCAACTACTTCTCCAAATCCACCAAACTCTGTCACATGAGTTCTAACTAAAGTCCTCCATGCAATAGCTCCAGTAAACCCTCAGGAATAGTGTAATTCCTTCTGTCAGCTACTGTGCCACATCTGTGCACTTAACTGAAGTGCTCCAAGAGAATAAGATAATGTTTAGAGTCTAAATATTATTAAGAGCTAATAATATTCAACATATCTATATTTAGACTGGCAGTCTAAAAATAGACTCTGCCCAATATGTCTAAAAATAGAAGTCCATATATTTTTCCAACTTGACCAACCATCCAAAAATAGCATCCTGCAACACATAGAATATGATCGACATGTCTAAAAAATAGACATTGTCTAAAAATAGACTTGCGCCAAAAAATAGCCTGCGGGACCACTTAGTGAAGGCGACTGTTTTCACTAAGCTCATCATCTTGTTGAATATCAACACTGTTTGACCGCTCTACTTACTTCTCCATCGTTTTTGGCTAAAATACCAAACTTAACATGCGCCAGGGTGTCCTTTACCACTTTAGCTTTGTAATCTTTGACTTTTATGGGTTCTCACCTTTGACTAGCAATAAATTTCAATCCAGGAGGCCATTTTTAATCTTCCACATACCGCTAGAAAGACATTTTAGAGATATTTCCATAAAATTTGGTTTCAAATACAATTGAGATGATATGGTGTATAGTAAATGGCAACAAATTATTTTTCCATTCACCAATTAGCTCCACCAGTATTTTCACCAATTTGATTGGAAACATCTATGTCTTGCAACCCCTTTGCCATACATGTATTGATCTTCCTTAGTCTTGCAGTCTTCTCTACTTTTTCCATTTCATTACCTTTAATCTGAATATGACACCATTGAAAATTTTGACATCAATGAACTAATGATAACACATTTTTCAATACTTGGCATATATTACTTGAAATTAATGAACACCTCCTTTTCCAACATATCTAACAATCTCCCATTATCTTCTTTGCCTTTTCCTTAATCTTAATCGCCTTTACCATCAATGAAAACATATTTCTAACACAAGGTTTCATACACTGTGTTAAATAGGAGTTCTTAATCTCTTGTAATGTCTTGTTGTGAATAAGCATATTTGAGACATATCTCTTTAGAGATATGAAACCAGCACTTAATTTAGTTTGTATTGATTTATATTTTACATTTTTTTCTACCTCATTTATTAATAGCATTAAATTTTCATTGAACATTGTTGCTCTCTAGAATACATTTATGTGTTCCCCTTTATATTTATGCTTTAGTTTCTTCTCTACATAACTAGATCAATGTTCTCTAGTTTGCAGTGTCTTTGAGCCTAGGGGTGGCTTAGGAATCAATATTGGTGACTTAAAAAAATATACCTACTTCCTTTGGATTGGTAGAAAGGTGAACCTTTTATTAAGTTGGCAAAGGATTTCACATTTTTCATGTGGAAAGTGTATCTCCTATGAAATATGAGATTTGAAGAAAGAGCTCAAGTATTCATGAAGGAGGTGGGAGAGTCCCATTGAAATTTTATCAATTCTCAGATCATGTGGGAATGTAAGTAAGTAGAGCTAGACAAGAAAATTTAAGGCATGAATGCCATCAAAGACACATATGCAATTGAAATACCTAGACATATTGTAGATATGAGGAAATGGAAAAAGTAGGTGGATGATTTCATGGGTATTCAACTTATAAAATATTTGGAGACTTCCCTCAAAGTTGACTTATTCAACAAACTTCTTCATAGGGTGGAAACCCACCTATGCATCCTAGGCACTCTAATGGCCTCTCTTTTCCAACGTTACTTTTCTTCTATTGCAGACTCTTCTTAGATATCCTTATCCCTTGATTAATTCATTATTCAAGATATATGTCAATTCAATGCCCCTTTATCTACAAATAACAAAAATATACTTCTATGGAAAGAGAATTTTCCTGAGGAGGTTCAAAAGCAACCATTGTTTCAGTTCATTTATTGTTCTGTATGTTTTAGTATGTATTTCCAAGATATTTTTATTCTCCATTAGTTTGTTAAGCAATATACTTGTCAAGTTATATTAGGAGTTTTTTTAACATCTAAATAATATTGGTAGCTCATTTCACCTATTTTTTTTTTTCTTATAAGGCATAGACCTATTATTTTTCTAGTTTCTTGACTTTTCCATAACCCCTTTTACAATATATGCCTTAGATATTGCTATTTAAAAATAATATTGGGAATCTTGAAAAAGACACATTTTTTAGCATAAAAATATAATATGCACGTAGATGCAAAATGTTTATCGTCATTATCAGGTCATTATTTATAGGCAACCCTACAAGGGTAAAATTTGTAAGTTATAGAATTATTGTTTATTGAGAGTTTGGGTGACAAATTATCTTGTTTCACTTTCAATAATAATAATGTTATATAGTACCCAATATCAAGAGGTGAATATGAACCACATGCAAAACATTTATTATCTATGGCCCAATTTGAATTGTTCACTAATTTCAAAGAGAGTCATCATGATATTGATATACTAGGATATTTCAAAGAGAGTTATCATGATATTGATATACTAGGATATTTGTGAATGTTAAATCAATATGGTAAATGTCATGTGTTTTTTTCATTATGTTGAATTTGAATTATACACATGATACTTTCCTTGAATTGTGTAAAACATTCTGGAAAAATTAACCTCCCCTTCCCAGAATTCTTACTTTTATATTTGAGATTCCATGTGAAAGAGTGTTTTATGAGGTGTTTTACCAAAAATAATGTGTTGGTGGAAAAATGAAATCGTTTTTCTAATATATGTTTATTTTATACAAATTATTCTATTGATCGCAATGATCCATCAATGACAAATATAATTGTCCAAATCCAAAAAAAAAAAGATTTTCTAGAGAAAAAAATCCTCATTACAAAGTTCACGAATAATTTTGAAAAATAAAATTTATAAATACATCAATATTTCACATAGAGGTAGGTAGCAAGGCGCTTAGTTAAAAAAATCTCATGATGTTGTGTAACCAGCTCCAAAAATAGAAGAAAAGAGATATCAACGCCTTAGAAATAAGCCACTTCGAGGGGGCAACCTCCAATACATTACATAAATGAACAATTCTTGGATGATACAATTTACAAAACCCCCTTTCTATATATAAGAGTCCATGGGGCCATAATGTAATCCTAGTGGGCCACAATGTAATCCTAGCCGACCTAACAATAATAATTTAAGGGCACAATAATAACAAAGTGGGGGTTACAAGGGTACAATAATAACAATAAGGGGGTTACACTAACAACAATAAGGGACTATACTAGTAATATAGGGACCTAACATGCCCCTCTCCTTCAAAAAGTGTTGTCCTCAACGCTTGAGTAGCTCTGGGTGCTTCTGTATAAAATTCTCATCCTCCCATGTAGAATCTTCAGTGGGTAAGTTCTTCCACTTGATGAGATACTCTGAAATTGATCGATTCCGTAGCTGTCGAGTTCTTGTTTCCCTGACCGCTTCAGGTTCCAATATGATTTTTCCTTCCTCATCAAGTTCTGGAAATATTGTTTGAACTGGAAGATTTTCACCTATAACCTTCTTTAAGCATGAAACATGGAAAACTGGATGTACTCGCGAAGAAGCAGGAAGCTCCAATTTGTATGCCATAGTACCAATATTTTGTAACACCTTGTAAGGACCATAGTAATTTGGTGATAATTTATTATCCTTCTTAGCTTGCTTGAGGGAAATTTGTTTATATGGTTGTAGCCGTAAAAATACCCAATCTCCTACATCAAAACTTCTCTCGCTGCGATGTTGATCTACCTGTTGTTTCATTCGATTTTGTGCCAAATTCGGGGTTTCCTTTAAGCGTTGGAGAGCTTCTTGTTGATGCTCGTTTTGATCTTCCACTGCTTGAACCTTTGAATTTTCCCTTAAAGATGATGTGATGGATGGTGGATGATATCCATAAAGTGCCATAAATGGGGTCATTTTCGCTGCAGTATGGAAGGAAGTGTTATACCACCATTCAGCGAGAGGTAACCACTTGACCCATTGTGTTTGTTTATCGGATACAAAACAACGAAGATATCCTTCCAAACATTTATTTACTATCTCAGTTTGACCATCAGATTGAGGATGATAAGATGAGCTATGAGCTAATTGAGTACCCAAACAAGAAAATAACTCCGTCCAAAAATTTCGAGTAAAAATGGGATCTCTGTCGCTCACAATAACCCTTGGGCTTCCATGTAGCTTTTGAATTCTGTCCATAAATGTAGTAGCAACTGTGCTTGCTTTAAATGGATGAGATAATGCACAAAAGTGTGCATACTTGGTAAGTCTATCAACTACCACCATGATGACATTCTTTCCTTCGGACTAAGGTAAACCTGTGATAAAATCCATTGAAATCTCCTCCCAACGTTGAATTGGAATGGATAAAGGCTGTAGAAGTCCGGGGGTCTTAATTGTCTCCACTTTATTCTGCTGGCAAACCAAAAATTCTGCCATAGACTTTTGAATATCAGATTTAAGGCCATCCCAAAAAAATTCTTTCTTCACCCTGTGGTAAGTTTTTAAAAATCCTGAGTGTCCTCCTAAAGGAGAAGTGTGCAATTCCAGAAGAATCTTTTGTTTTAGTTGGGAATTCTTACAAAGATATAAGCGATCTTTGTACCATAAGGAATCATTTTTCCAACTAAATGTATCAGATGTACTAGGATCTTGCTGCAGCTTTTGAATGAGTGTCCATACATCTTTTTCCTTCTTCCATTCATCTCTTGCTTAGGTTATCCAATCTGGTTGGATAATAGAAATGGCACAAAGCAATGCTTCCACCTCTTCATTCTTTCTTGAGAGTGCATCTGCAACAACATTAAGCTTTCCTTTTTTGTAGATTATTTCAAAGTCATAACCCAACATCTTTGTGACCCATTTTTGCTGCTCTTCTGAAGATAGTCTTTGTTCCAAAAGTGTTTAAGACTATCATGATCAGTTTTTACCTTGAAGTTTCTTCCCATTAGGTAAGTTCGCCATTTCTTTAGTGCATGCAGTATTGCTAACATTTCCTTCTCATAAATAGGTTTCTGTAAATACTTTCCTTTGATTGGACGACTTTCAAAAGAAATGGGTCTTCCTTCCTACATTAAAACTACACCAATTCCATTTCTTGAGGCATCACATTCCACAATAAAGGTTTTTGTGAAGTCTGGCGTAGCTAAGACTGGTGCTAGCCACATTGCCTCTTTAAGATGTTCAAAGGCCTTAGTTGCTTCAGGAGTCCATGAAAATGCATCTTTCTTCAATAATGTTGTTAGAGGTGCTGCTATTCTCCCATAATTCTTAACAAACTTGCGAGAATATTCTGTTAACCCGAGAAATCCTCGCAACTGCTTAATGGTCGTGGGGACTTTCCATTCCTTAATGGCTTTATTTTTGTTAGGGTCTACTTTAACACCCTCGTGAGATATAATATGACCCAGATATTCCACCTCTTGTACTCCAAAGAAACATTTGGATGTTTTTGCATATAATTGTTTCTCCTGCAATAGTTTGAGCACCTTGTAAACATGTTCAACATGATCCTTCCAAGACCTGTTGTAGATTAGTATATCATCCAAAAATACTAGCACAAATTTTCTAAGGAAGGGTTTGAAAATGGAATTCATCAACCCTTGAAATGTAGAAGGTGCATTGGTAAGGCCAAAAGGCATGACCAAAAATTCATAATGACCTTCATGAGTTCGAAATGCTGTTTTTGGAATATCTTCGGTCTTCATTCTAATTTGATGATATCCTGAACGAAGATCCAACTTAGTAAAATAAATTGCTCCATGTAATTCATCCAATAATTCATCAATCATAGGAATGGGAAATTTATCTTTAATGGTGAGCTTATTGAGCTCCCTATAATCCGGACACATTCGCCATGATCCATCCTTCTTGTGTACCAATACTACGGGAGCAGAGAAAGAACTTTGACTGGGTTGAATTATACCCGCCTCTAACATTTCTGCAATCATACGTTCAATTTCGCTCTTTTGGAAGTAAGGATATCTATAAGGCCTGATGTTTGGAGGAACACTTCCTGGAATCAAATGAATAGCATGAGCACGATCAAGAATAGGTGGGAGTCCCTTGGGAGTTTCAAACACCTTGGAATGATTGTCCAAGACTTTTTGGAGATCTGCAGAAATAGATGATTTTGATGTCGGAACTTCTAGTGAGCATAATTGTGCAATTACGCCTCGTTGTTATTTCTTTAGAAGCTTGTCATGAAATTAGAGCTTATTATTTTTCCCGGATTCCCTTCAATACCCCGTAATTTGACTTCCTTTCCTTCTGAAAAAAATTTCAAGAAAAGTTCTTGAAAATTAAAAGCTACCGTCCACGAAGATTGTAACCATTGTACTCCTAGTACAACATCAACACCTCCCATAGGAATGGAAAGCATTAGACTAGTAAATACATATTCCCCCATGGTTAGCTTGATATTATGGCATTTTCCAGAGCAATTTATAGTTCCTCCATTTGAAACCATCACTTGACATTCTGGTGCTGGGTATAGGAAAAAATTTAATTCCTTGGCTACCTTACAATGAATAAAATTATGGGTGCTACCTGAATCAATCAACACTATTACCTTTTTCTTCTTGATTTTTCTTGCTATCTTGAGAGTTTGAGGAGTGGTAATTCCTGCCAGTGCATTACACGATATGGTCGGATTCATTTCTTCCTCTTCTAGGGCTGGTTCCTGGTGTATATCCTCTTCTTGTTCATTTTCTTCTTCCTCTTCACAATCTATGTAAAATAATTTCTTCTCAGCACACTTATGACTTTTAGTGTATTTGCTATCACAACTGTAGCAAAGCCCTTTTGCTCTTTTTTCTTCCAATTGTTGTGGTGTCAACCTTGTAGGTTGTGGAAATCTAGGCGTAGCAACACTTCCTTCTTTATAGAAGTGAGTGGTAGGCTTCCTTGTCGCCATAATTTTACATTCAATTTTTCTTGCCAGCCTGAATGCCTTCTCCAATGAATCAGGTTCCAAAACGCGAACTTCATGTTGGATGTTATCCTTTAAAGTACCTATGAAGAGATCAATCCTGTGTTCCTCTGGAATATCGGTTACCCTTATATTCAATTTTTGGAAGTCCTCAATGTGCTCCCCCATTAAACCCTTTTGTTTGAGATTTATCAATTGGCTAAAGAAGGTGTTGCTCTTTGTATCCTCATAATGTGCTATCATTTCCTCCGTAAAAATTGACCAAGTGACAATTTTTTTACGAGAGAAAAGCTATCGATACCATACAAATGTATTTTGTTCTAAATGTAAAGTTGCAATGCGTACCTTTTGTGTGTTTTTCACATTATGGAGATCAAAATATTGCTCCATCTGTAGTATCCATGTTACAGGATCCTTTCCATCAAACTTCCTCATATCCATTTTTGGAATATGGTGGTTCTTCCCGCCAACATTAGAGTTTATGAAATCATGATTAACATTGATTTTTTTCTCATCATGAGGTTCTTCTACTATCTTTTCACCATTAGGAAAAATTTCTTGTATCAACTTTGTCAAACCTTCAATGTTTGTTTTTAGATCATTCTTCATGTTTTCCATCTTAGCTTCCATGCTAGCTTCCATGCCATCCATCTTAGCTTCTACGCCATCCATATTAGCTTCCACTCCATCCATATTAGCTTGCACGCCATCCATCTTAGCTTCCACTCCTTTCTTCAAAACTTCCATTTCATTTTTTGTTGCTCTTTGCGAGAGTGAAATTTGTTGCACTTGCTCTTGTAATTTTGATAGATCATGTTGCAATTCTTCATCTTCATGAGTCATAGTAGAGCCTTCTAAAGGCTTAATGGGTGTTGAATTATTTTTACGGGGCATATTTTATAACCTAATACTGATATCTATTCTACAATATGCCCTTGGAATCAATTCAAATTGATTCTTCAAACAAGACTTATATAATTTGTAAAAAAATACACACCTTTTTCTTTATTTTGCGATGCTCTATATTGAAATTGGATTATATTTGTGATTGTAGCACTTCAATATTTTATTTTCGGTACCAACATAGCCCTCTGAACTATCTTTCGAATGCCACAGGTCTGACCTGATTTGGATTCTCCAAGACAAAGTTGTGTCCAATCTCCCACAATGACCTAATTATGGACTGGTTCAGTAGAGCGAACTTGTATGACTTGCCACGTGTCATTGTTTTTGTCCTTTGTCTCTAAAATTGATAGCCAGGAAACTAAAGTTCGTTTTATTGCGACAAATTTTTACGGCACTCCAATCCAATGCCCAGAGAGAGAGTTATTGAAATTTTCCCACGATCACCTCTTTGAGATGAAATTCAGGAGCCTGAAAAAGCACTACCTTCCACAGATCATATATCCAAAAATATTGCGAACCAAGCCCTGAAAGTTTATGATGAATTTCCTTAGGATTTCAGCTTCACACCATATGAATTTCAGATTCTGAACCTTCGTAGAAAAAAATTTATAGCGCAAATTCCACGATGACCTGTTTAGGAGCTTGAAAAAAGACCTAACTTCCACAGATGATATCTCCGAAAATATTACGAACCAAGCTCTGAAATTTTTAGAAAATCTTCCTCAGGATGTTGGCTTTATACCCTAAACATTTCAGCTTTTGAAACTTCGTAGAAAAAAACTTATAGCAAAAATTCCACGATGACCTGTTTGGAGCAGCGAAACCCTAGAATCCAAAGCTCTGATACCAAATGTTGTGTAACCATCTCCAAAAATAGAAGAAAAGAGATATCAACGCCTTAGAAATAAGCCACTTCGAGGGGGAAACCTCCAATACATTACATAAATGAACAATTCTTGGATGATATAATTTACAAAACCTCCTTTCTATATATAGGAGTCGATGGGGCCATAATGTAATTCTAGTCGACCTAAGAATAATAATTTAAGAGCACAATAATAAAAAAATGGGGGTTACAAGGGTACAATAATAACAATAAGGTGGTTACACTAACAACAATAAGGGACTATACTAGTAATATAGGGACCTAACCCATGAGGCTTTTACATCAGAGACAATTTTACGTATGTTTGACTTTGTAAAGACTTGCAATTTTTTTGCACACAAGAAGATAACAATATTTTTTAATGGTAATTAGGAAATTATATTGAGAAAAACTATACAAAGCACAACAAAGTAACATGAAGACCGGCTTAGTACTGTTATATTAATTTTAGAAAAAACATTGAGTCCTAGTCTATATATGGCCATCTATTCTATAATTATACTTAACTATATCAAACTAGGAAATGATATTGTATACACTTTATAAAACACCCCTAAAAATAAGATAAAATATGGCTTGCATGTATATTTAACCAAACCGAAGGAAACAAAATTCATCCTTGATGCACTGGAGTTGAAGTATGTGATCAATCAAAATCTCCAATGTGGCTACTAACTAAACTACCAACTAATCAAGTTGATTCACAAGGTTACAATGTAGATAAGAGGAAAAAAACTTGCCTCAAGGAGGGATTCCAATCATGATGACATATGTTAGAATATTGAATATAGTTGAGAGTTGAGGGGATAAGTGCCACTATGCATGTGCCTTATGGTGTTTTTGGAGTCCCCTATTATAATTAGATTGCCCATATGAAGTGATATCACTATAGATATTCCTTAGATAAAAGCATAGGCCTTTTCTTTGTTGGTTGGAGGTATGTCTGAGCTCCAAGAGAAGGTATTTTTTATTATTCCTCCATTGCAATTAATCACGCTCTATTGCACTGAAAATTCTCACTTTGACATTTCGTTGTCCGTATGAGCTCATTATCACTCATACTTTCCTCCTTTTCAAGTCTAAAAAAATTAGTTCCTCATGTCAAGCCTTAACAATAAGAGAAAAGCTCTCAAAATCTCTAAAACTCTGGTATCGCACTTTCTCTTTGTCTTTCCTGCGGTCCCGCACCTAATGGTCATGTCTTCTGCATACCTGACTGCACTTTCTCTGTGTTAAGAGTGCGGACCCCTGTAAAATATTAAATAGGCGCAAGTAAACTCAAAAATATCACTTTTAGTCATTTCTAGAAGCTTCTGGAAGGAATCTTGCGGGAGCAAATCCGTTCTTTTCAGGTTCATGTATCCCATGCCTTAAGGAGCTAACCCCTTGATGTGAGGAGCTTATCCCTTTGAAGGAGGATTATATCCCTTTGTAGGTGGAACTGTAACCTTCTCTTTTGCACTATAAAAAGAGGCATAAGGCAGCCTCAAAAAAACAACTAACAATTGATGAGTTCAAGCTTTAGTGTTATTTGAGGTAAAGTGCTATTGGAACATAGACTCCTTTAGCTGAGATTTTATGAGGAAAGATTACATACCTGTTTGTATCTCGGTTGGAAAAGTGCAAGGCTTGTCGGAGTAAAGGAAATTCCTGCTTTGGACCCCAGGAAGGCCTATTCAACATCAAGGCTGAAAAGGTTGTAAGGTTCTTCTACTATTTCAAAGTTAATACAAATAAGTTTGTTTTTCTCAATAAACTGTCATTTGATTGTTTATTTTATGGATTCCTTGATCACCATAATAGATATGATTTATGAATATATGCTATGCAGGTGCTATTTGATGTTTGTTTTTTTGTGATTGCAGATCTTCAAAGATAACTCTTTCGAGCGACTGAAGGACGACTACTACAAACAAGCGTTGGATCAAGGTAGGATCATAACACCTTTGTAGCATTTACTTATAAATCGTTATATATCTATAGAAATATAGATTTAATTGTCTGTTTGTTGCTAGATTATCTTCTGATACTAGGGAGATCGGTCTTGTCCGCAAGATTGACTAATCGGCTTTGAGTATTTTTATTTTTGATATTTGGAACCCTCACCCAATTTTCTTTACTTGCACTTGATTGGTTCTTAGATTACATTAGAATCATCTTTTGTTTGAGAATTCTCTTGCATTTTTCTTTACTTGCACTTGATTGATTCTTAGTGTTAAACACCATGTTAAAGCACACACATGGTGTATGAGGAGAATAACACACACACAAGAGAATCAACACACAATGAAAGATAAGCGTGAGGCTTTCTTATTTTCCATTATACAAAGATGTACATTTATA
Organism: Pinus albicaulis; assembly: GCA_034641835.2. Taxonomy (NCBI): domain Eukaryota; kingdom Viridiplantae; phylum Streptophyta; class Pinopsida; order Pinales; family Pinaceae; genus Pinus; species Pinus albicaulis. The sequence goes on from CM076583.1 coordinate 170,307,704, forward strand.
GTACAATGGTGTGACTCTTGGTTTCATATTCCAAGGTCACTTGGACTCCATTGTGACTTTTCGCATTCCACACCTACCCATGTAGGATTAGGTGTTCCAACCTCCCCCCTTAATCCGAAGGGGTATGTGTGAGTCCAAGAAAAGAGTTGTAATACAAATATGCAAAGTATACATGGCAGCACTTGGGCTGAATCAACTCTCTGAAATGTTGGAAAAAGAGGTGGTTTAAGGATGACCACCAACACTGGAACGCAAAACTTGTTGCAGTTCCCAGAACTCTTCCAAAACTGGCAAGAAGCTGAAAGCTTCTACTAGAGGAATTGTCCCTCATAAAAAAGGGAGACCTTCAACCTAAAAGAAGGGAGGTCTACTACCTGTGATGGTTTTAGGATTACCAAAAACTCTGGAATGCTTTGAAGCATTTCCTGGAACTCAACCAATGCTAGCAAGAAGCTGAATGCTGCTAAGCTGAAGGCTTCTACTAGAGGAAGTGTTCCTCATATATGAAAGGGAGACCTTCGACCTAAAATAAGGGAAGTCTACTACATGTGATGGTTTTAGGTTATCCACCAACCAAAGATGATGGTTTAAGGTTGTCCACCAACCGAAGGCATGCTCATGGGCATTTGTGTCTCTGGCTACATCTCTGAATCTGGAATGACGAATTGTGGCTCAGGCTCGCTTGAACTGCTATCGAAGCTTGTACATGACCACCATTTTCCCCCCTGTCAGGGACAAGGTGAGATGATGGCGAAAACTCAACTGCAAGTTTGCTCAATATCCGTGAACAAGTTCTAACATGTGTCGTAAACATCTTCTTGGCTATTGATGCCCATTGCCAAGAAGCGATCCATCCAAGATGAATCTTGGTTCTTGTAGGAGGCTTGTTTCTGAAGCATCTGTCTGAAGAATGGGTGTGCCAACCACAGTGCTTGCATGGATGAAGATCAAAACAATGATCTTTCATATGGCCAACTCGATCACAGTGTTGGCATTTTACAATCTGATGTTGTTGTTGTGGAGCAGGATCTAAAACAACTGCAGGTGAACTGTCATACATGAATCCGACACTCTGAAATTTGATGGGCTTCGTGTAGTCTGGAATATGAAAGGACACATCCTTGTCATATCCAAGACTAGTTCTGTGCTTGTTGTGGACAAGCTCTTCCCAAGGTTTGATGATGGGCTTGAGAAGTGCAGGTTGAACTGCTGCATCTGCATGTACATCTGCTCTATTACAAGGCACTGAATGTGGATCATCTGCAACTTTATCTTCTTTCTTCTGATGAGAGTCCTTCACAATCTTTTGAACAGAAACAGGTTCAGAATGGTGACTCTTTTGCTGAAGTTATTCTTGTTGGAGCTGAGTTTCCAACTGCAAAAACTCAATCTTTTCTTGTGCATCTTGCAAACAAATTTGAATTCTACAAAGAGCATCCTTGCTCATTTTTATCACATCATCAACATTTGAATGAATGAGGTTATTCAACAACACTAATGCCTCATTGAGTTTGGCCATTTCAACAACTTAGGCTCAAAAAATGAAAGGGTGTCGGCTACAACCGAAAATGCACCCGTTTACAATGTGATGCAACAAGAAATACAAATGACTCAAAGAATTTCCAACTATGGAAATCTCAAATACAAAATCTGCTCCTGAAATGATGGAGGGCAATCAACAATGACTTACATCAACAACTCAAATTCACTGATTGCAACTATGAATGAAGAGGAAAATTCTACTCACAATACAATGTCAATATAATAGAATGTCTCTACAAAATATGTGCAGCTGAAAACACATGTGCAAGAAGCCTTTAAGGCAGCTGAATTTTCTTCTTTAAGGAGCTGTTTGACACCAAAAACAACTCGTCTTCAAATGTCAATTTCTTCAAAAAATCTCCCTTATGCCACAAATCACACAATGTCAAATCTTCTCTTTTCACTATGTATTCAATCCATCTGCTCACATGTCATTTCTCTTCTTTTTCTCTGCTGTTCATGTCTTCTCTTTTTCCTCTCTCTCTCTGCTGTTTTTTTTTTTTTTTTTTAATTAATTAAAAATTAATTAAAGAAATAGGAATAATTAAAAAATGGGAAGGGAAATTTAAAGGAAATGTTAATTAAAAAAAGGGTTATTTAAAAAAAGGGATGGGGGGTGGGTATTATATGGGGGTTTATTAAATAAAAAATGGGAAGGGGATTATTAAAATGGGAAGGATTTTAATAAATTAAAAAGGGAGAGGGGTGAGAAAACTAAGTGAAATTTTAATTAAAAAAAAGATTATTAAAAAAGGGATTATGGGAATTAATTAAAAGGGATTTTAAAGATTTAAAAAGGGAAGGGGAAATATTAATTAAAAGTGATTTTGAATATTAAAAGGGAAGGGGAAATATTATTTAAAAGGGATTTTAAATATTTAAAAAGGGAATGGAGTGATAAGGGGAATGGCGGCATGTTGGGGAAGGATAGGAGTGGGTAGGTTAGAGCGTAAGGGGTAGGGGAGGAGACCACATTGAGAGGGAGGGAGCGTAGAGTTTTAGATTTTAGGTTATGGGAATGGGTTGAGTGCTGTGTAGGGGAGCGTATGGTGGAGTGTAGAGTGGAGAGCCGTGGATGGGAGTCGGCGCTTGGAGGGGTTTGGGCAGGGAGTGGAGTTGAGGCCGCGTAGATGCAGATTGGGGAGAGCGTGGAAGGGGGCGGCTCTAGCAGCAGGGCAAGGAGTGATGGGAGTGGGATTAGGGAGCGCTCGAGTGGGGGGATAGGGTAGGGGGTTAGGGAGAGTGAGGAGAAAGCGTTGTGTGTAGTGTGGGACGAAGTTTAGGGAGAGCGGTGTTTGTAGAGTGTGCAGCGTGGAGTGATAAGGTGTGAGCAGAGGCGCTGGGGACAAGAGGAGTGTTGGAGAGGGAGGCGTGTTGAAAAATAGAGCTGCAGGGTAGTGGGCTGGCGGTGAAGTAGGCCGGGCCAGCAAGGTGAGAGGAGGTATGGTAAGGTTGAGTGATGCAGAGATGGGAAGGCCGAAGGGCTGTGGTGTTGCAGGGATTTTTATTTATTTTTATTATTATTTTTATTTTATTTTATTTTATTTTTTAAATTTTTTTAATTTAAAACAACAGAGAGCAGGAGCAGAATTTTTTTTCTTCTTGCAGGAATTTTACAAATGTATAGCAGTAGAACTTCAGAAATTGCAGAGAAAACTCAGAAATATTTACTTAAAAAACCCAGAGCTTTTCTTCAAAAAATTGCAGAAGGCCATATAGCAGCAGAAAAATGCAGTCCAGAAGCTCAGAAAATTTTCAATGAAAACTTAGAAATCTTTCCAGTAGCCCATTAGCAGGAAAATTTTCAATGAAAAACTCAGAAATTTTACTTGAAAAACTCAGAAACCAACTTTAAACAGCTCTCCAAAATGCAGAATTTAATGGGCAGAAATTGCAAGAAGAAATCAACCTTCAGATGTGCAGTGCTGCTTGCTGCTCTTCTTCAAAACAAATGCCTGAATGCTGCCAATTTCTGAATGCTTCTTCTTCTTCAAAGCAGATTTCTGAATGCTGCAGAAAGTCTTTGACTGATGAATGCGACAAAAAGAACTACTGCAGAAACTCTCTAAAATGCTGCAAAAATGTCAAGAATTTTTGCAGATATGCACAGGCCATAAACAGAAATGGCTCACTCAATTTGGAGCAGGGCCAGCAATCGCCCGCTCTGATACCATGTTAAACACCATGTTGAAGCACACACATGGTGTATGAGGAAGAATAACACACACACACAAGAGACTCAACACAATGAAGGATAAGTGTGAGGCTTTCTTTTTTTCCATTATACAAATATGTACATTTATAGTACAATGGTGTGACTCTTGGTTTCATATTCCAAGGTCACTTGGACTCCATTGTGACTTTTCGCATTCCACACCTACCCATGTAGGATTAGGTGTTCCAACACTTAGATTACATTAGAATCATCTTATGTTTGAGAATTCTCTTGCATAGATCACATTTGCATAATTAGAATTCTCATTTTCAGAATATGAATGAAAATGTGCATAAATTACATTTGCATACTTTTCAAGTGAATTGTGCATAGATTACAATTGTATAGTTTACATTTTGAAAAAATTAATCGTAGATTTAGATCATTTTCTTTGATTTTAATTTACATTTTTTTATGCTTGTTTTAAAAACATAAAAAAATAAAATATGGAATTGATTAGCATTAGTTTTTCTTGATGAAATTAGTGCATTAGAGAATTTGTTATATTTTCTCTTATTGATTAATTTTTTGCATTGTTGGAAGTGAATGGAAACTCTCTCCCTACTTTAGTTAGGATTCATCAAATTGAAAAGATTACATTATCATATTCGATTGCATTCAGTTTTAGGTTGGGTCATAACACCATTGGTTTCATATCCATTTTCCCTTTGAGTAATAACATCCTAAATAACACAACGCTTAATTAAAATTCATCTAGTAATTTTTACATTTTTAGGGCTCTTTCCACCAATCTAGCTTAGGCTAGTGTCTTGGAATAGGTTTTAGTTAACTCTCCAAGACAACTAAAACAAACAAGTAGTCGATCTTGCGGTAGGAAAAATTCCAATTGTTGCATTTACGCTCTGGGAAGCTCCTCTTAAAGGAGTCAAACACGAGATCATATCTGAATCAGTGAGGTAATCAATCCTTCCTCATTGGGAATGATAGCAGATACACACGTATTAACAATGGTAAACCTCATATTGACCATTGTCGAGGAGCCTGGGGTCACTTGTCGGTAAACCTTGGATTATGTCAAGGATCCTTCAAGGGGATTGAGATTTTTCACTCTGCCCTTGCATGTGTTTCGGATCATAGGCTGTTCCCCTAGGTATAATTGTTTCTGTTGGTAACCTTAGTGGCCATAATCTATAGGATTCTTTCCCAAGGTGACGGTGGAGGGAAGATCCCACTGTACCTTGAGCAAAGGTCGGCTAGACTCACTTGGACTCTCCGGAGGGTTCTCTTCACTCGAGATGGCATAGTGGAGAAACTTGCACCGGTCTATTTCATTAAGCAGGTTGTCGGGGTAACTGTTCCAACCGACATTTCTGCGTTAAAATTCTACGATGTTGGATTTCATCACCAATTAGTGTTTTTAGTGCGGGAATCTACTGTTTGTGTGTGGTTTGAATCCTAGATTTGACAGCACGTGTTCATTTGTTTGTTTTTACTTTTAGAGACCATAGGTGTGAATTGTGAGTTTTAATTGTTAGGTGTGAATTGTGAATTGTTAATTTTAGTTTTAAATTGTTAATAAAATTCACTGAAGTTGAATTTAATGGCAACTGTTCCGGAATGTACCAACCAAGGAACCCCTCTTAACGAGAATCCTAGTAATTTTCCTTTCTTTGGAAATGTTGGTCCTCCTTATATGGCTACATTGTCATTACCTTGATTTACAATAGGTTTACTGGTATGGTTATTTTCAACTTCGTTGGCCCCAAATACTCCAACTGTTCCACCTCAACCGGATGCTTCACCTCAACAGAGTTCACCATCTCAACATAACCAACCTTCTGTTGACCCTTTACCTTATTTTCCTAATATTTCTTCTTCCATTTCTTCCTCTTCGCTTGGTAAAAGTGTTGATGCTAGTAACCAGGTGACTAAGAAGAAGAAGAAAGGGAAGAAGAAGAAGAAGAAGCAGCAAGATAAGAAAGAAGTCAACCAACCAACCATGGCTGCAAGTGTTAGCAGTGTTGAGGAAACCTACAACATGCATCGTAAACCTAAATACCCTTGTAGACTTTATAAGGGTGACCACTTCCTTATCAATTGTCTCGGTATTCCAAAGGTCTTGGAAGTATGGTCAGAATTTCATCAACTTTCTGTTGATCCATCAACTAGTGATGGTCAGGTTCCTGGGAAAAAGGGTAAAGTTAGGTTTCCTTGTAAGTTGTGCAAATGGAGTCATCAAACTCACATTTTCCCTCAAATGGATGAAGCCTCAAAATTGTTGTAAAACCTTACTGTTCCACAGCAAGAACTGCCAACTGGTTACCGTCAACTTTCTCCCAACCTACCGTCAACTGATGGAGTGATTGATCTAATTCCAAGTACAGTCAATCCCACTCTTCCATTGGAAAGTGAAACTCATATCACTCAGGTTGATGATCCATTAGTTGATCAAGTGGTCGACTCAATTTCCCATTCAGTCGATCCCACTCTCCTTGAAGAGAGTGAACTTTATGCCACTCAGGTTCTTCTTGTTACATCAGATTCTTCTACGTCAGGGGGCATTTCACCTGTTTCTATAGAACCCCCTCCAAGTACTGAGGTCTTTTCCTTTGATTGGAATAGACTGACAGAACCTCATCTTCCTTCCTCCATCCATTTCCAAATCATTGTGAAGGCTGGTCATAGGAGCATACATCGCACACATGTAGATGAAGGTGCTTTTGTTAGTATTTTATCCTCAACTGTTTGGAAATCTTAGGGTTCCCCTTAGCTTGTGCCTATTACGTAGAATCTGAAAGATTTTAACAGAACTATTAGTGAACCTTTAGGGATCCTTCCTAAGTTTTCTATTACTTTGGAAGGTAAAACTGTCTGTATTGATCTTATGGTAGTTCGAGGGCCCTTGGATTTCAATTTACTCCTTGGGAGAGACTGTGTCTATGCGATGAAAGCTGTCGTATCGACACTCTTTCGCATGATGTCTTTCCCTCACAATGGAAACATTGTGATTGTAGACCAGCTTTCATTCGCTAGTCTTGATTCGACTACCAATAATCTGACATCCCTGAATGTTCCTCATACAAAAGTGGTATATACCCCGCCACGGGTTAATCTTGCGATGGAAACCAGTCCCATGTTTTCAGTTGCCAATGCAAGCGATCCTCTTACTGTTTGCTCGTCTTCCTTTGACTTAGATCAGGTAATTGACATGGAAAACTCTATGGGATTATTTAAATGCGATGTTCTTATCCATTTTGAGTCCCTTGACATGTGTTCCTTCCAAAGAACTATTCTTCCTTCTGATGAAGACCTCTTGGAAGCCATGATCAAGGTGTGTCCATTGACATTTGTTTCTTTCAGTTGGAAGCCATGATCAAGTCACCGAGGATAGTTCCTTTTTCTGTGTCAACCTTGTTAAAAGATGAATCAGTGGCCTATGAGGAGAGTTCCTTTTACTGTGTCAACCTCGTTAAAAAATGAATAAGTGAGTGTGAGAATAGTTCCTTTTATTGTGTCAACCTCATTAAAAAATGAATCAGTTAGTCGAGAGCATAGTTCCTTTTCTTGTGTCAAGCTCATTAAAAAAATGAAACAAGCTTCCAAGAGGAAAGTTCTTTTCTTGTGTCAACCTTGTTAAAAAATGAAACATATTCTTACGAGGATAGTTCTTGTTACTGAGTCAACCTCATTAAAAAATGAATCAGGTATGAGGATAGTTCTTTTCCTGTGTCAACCTCATTAAAAAATGAATCAGTAGGTAGATTGTTGAGAGTAGATTAATAGATTAGAAATAAATAGTTTCTGAGGATGGTTCCTGTTATTGAGTCAACCTCATAAAAAAATGAATCAGGTAAGAGGAAAGTTCCTTTTACTATGTCAACCTCATTAAAAAATGAAACAGTGGGCCATGAGGACAGTTCTTTTCCTGTGTAAACCTCATTAAAAAATGAATAAGGTAAGAGGAAATTTCCTTTTACTGTGTCAACCTCGTTAAAAAATGAATCAGTGGGCCATGAGGACAGTTCTTTTCCTGTGTCAACCTCATTAAAAAATGAATCAGTAGGTTATATAGGTAGATTGTAGAGCATAGATTTGAGGACAATTCTTTTCCTGTGTCAACCTCGTTTAAAAATGAAACATGTAGGTGAGGATAGTTCCTGTTACTATGTCAACCTCATTAAAAAATGAAACACGTTGCCATGAGCATAGTTTTTTTTTCCTGTGTCAAGCTCATTAAAAAATGAAACAAATCCTCCCCTAATTGAGTTGAGTCTTTGACTAGATCTTGTAAATGTTAAGTCATATATTTAGGTTAGTTATTTCAGTTTTTTCATAATTTTCTTACAGTTTTAGATCAGGTCTTTCATATGATCTCGTAAATGAACCTTCATTCCATCCAACTAATAATTACCAGTAGTCTATTTATTTGAATGAAGTGAAGCTGGGGGGGGCATGCGCTCTAACAGATTACGCTTAGGGGGCATTAAAACCTATCTGAAGCATAGTTTTTCTCTGTTTCAAGATTTTGTAAAAATGAAACCTATCTTAAGTCCATTTCGGTTATTATTTTCAAGAATCGTTAAACTCATGAAAATCCCAAGATTATTTTTCTATCTTTCATTCTCGTAAAACACATGAAAATTCCGAGTTCTTTTCGTCTTTTCCTGCTTGTAAATTAAATTTAAAGTCGGCCACAGGAGTATATTTTTATCCCTTTTTCGAACTCGTTAAAACTTACGAAAAAGCGAAATCTGGAGTCCTCTTTTAAGCCCTTTTCAGACTCTAAAAAATTAAAAAGATTTCCGAGCACTTGATTATTCAAACTCGTTAAAATAAAAGAATGATCGTCTCTTCAATATAAGTTTACCCCTTTTACGGACTGAAATGGAATATTTAAGAAAAAGGTATACGTTGACTAATTACGGTCAATAGAGTTCTCTCTCGCATTATTTTATCCTTTTTCGGGCTCGAGAGACTAAATTTATGAAAAATTACACCCATGGAGTTTTCTTAAGTTTTTCTTCTGACTCCCTAAAATTGAAAAACACCGAGTTTCTCCTATACTGGACTCGTTAAAATTTAACAGTAAAGGATCTATTCAATTTTATACAAGAACGAACCACTCCTTCTTAGGGTTTGAATCTTAAACTCAGTTGGACTCATATGAAGGATGAGCTTATAAACAAGAAAATGTTATCCTCCTCAAGCTTGTTAAAAACAAAGAGGTACTTGCCAGAAATGGTGGGGGAAAAAAGAAGAGAAAAACGAACCTGTTTGTTATATTTTGATTATTCGAAAAACCGTTAACCACTCTTGAACACGACACTTTTGTTCACCTGTGTTGGGAAAATCCTTTTCCTAATATTTAATCAAGCCATATTGAAATTCTTCAGCTGGTTTCTGGGTATTAGCTTTGGGTCAATTATCACCAAGCCATCTGCAGTTTCGTTATGTGTTCAAGAGGACAGTTCAAACAAACCATTCATTTGAAAAATATTTGTCTTCCATTTTGACCATCCCTGAGTCAGTCCTTGCCAATATATTTCTTCAAAACTTGATCTATGATTTCATGTTGTGGGCTTGCTTATGACGGATCACCTTCTATCGATGAAAGCTCATTATCTAGGAATTCGATCTAGAAATCGTCAGTACCTTGAAATCTGCATGCCTCAATGGCATGTTTCTCACCTTCGACGACAGGTTGCATCATTGACCTTCGATCGAATGATTTTGTGACATGTTCGACGACAACTCATTCATTCAAATTTCATGGATTGTATTGAGTACTTTGAGGGCCATTGACATTATTGGTGGTTACTCTCACACTTGTAAATAGTTCACATTATTGACTAGTAATCAATTGGTTTCTACCATGTTCAACTTCGACATATTCATTCACATGGATAGAATTGTACTAGTTCGAGAAGCGGAAATCAAGACCCTGGATCTAGTTTCTACCATCCAGGCTACAAGGAATTTTTTTATTCATTTATACAGTTAACTATTCATAAAAATATGGCTGCGTCCATACTGTGTCTACACATGTCTATATTGTTGATGTATTGAAAAATCATTCCTGTATAAGAACAATTTAAGTCAGTTTTTTAGTTAGTTTTGATCTGAGTATGGGAATGCCTACCTCAACGATGATATGTCTACATATATATATTTTGCATTGAATGTTTTTACAGGTTCCGACTGGGGTGTCCACAGGATGATCCTTGAAATGATAAAGTACTTCACTCTTCATACATGACAGATTCTATCTTCATCTATTACAGACTTCACACTTTAGGGGGAAATTTGTTGCACTGAAAATTGTCACTTTGACATTTCGTTGTATGTATGAGCTCATTATCACTCATAATTTCCTCCTTTGCAAGTCTAAAAACATCAGGTTCTCATGTCAAGCCTTAAAAATAAGAGAAAAGCTCTCAAAATCTCTAAAACTCTGGTATCGCACTTTATCTTTGTCTTACCTGCGGTCCCGCACCTAATGGTCATGTCTTCTGCCTGACCGCACTTTCTCTATGTTAAGAGTGCGGACCCCTGTAAAATATTAAAAGGGCACAAGTAAACTCAAAACTTTTAGTCATTTCTAGAAGCTTCTGGAAGGAATCTTGCGGGAGAAAATCCATTCTTTTCAGGTTCATATATCCCATGCCTTAAGGAGCTAACCCCTTGATGTGAGGAGCTTATCCCTTTGAAGGAGGATTGTATCCCTTCATAGGTGGAACTGTAACCTCCTCTTTTGCACTATAAAAAGAGGCATAGGGTAGCCTCAAAAAAACAACTAACAATTGATGAGTTCAAGCCTTAGTGTTATTTGAGGTAAAGTGCTGTTGGAACTTAGACTCCTTTAGCTGAGATTTTATGAGGAAATATTACATACCTATATGTATCTTGGTTGGAAAAGTGCAAGGCTTGTCGGAGTAAAGGAAATTCCTACTTTGGACCCCAGGAAGACCTGTTCAACATCAAGGCTGAAAAGGTTGTAAGGTTCTTCTACTATTTCAAAGTTAATACAAATAGGTTTGTTTTTATCAAGAAACTGTCATTTGATTGTTTATTTTATGGATTCCTTGATCACCATAATAGATATGATTTATGAATATATGCTATGCAGGTGCTATTTGATGTTTTTTTTTTGTGATTGCAAATCTTCGAAGATAACTCTTTCGAGTGACTGAAGGACGACTACTACAAACAAGTGTTGGATCAAGGTAGGATCGTAACACCTTTGTAGCATTTACTTATAAATCGTTATATATCTAGAGAAAGATAGATTTAATTGTCTGTTTGTTGCTAGATTATCTTCTGATACTAGGGAGATCGGTCTTGTCTGCAAGATCGATTTATCCGGCCAACACGCCCCCCACCTCCCCCACACCTATCACCCTTATAGATGCAGAGATAAAATTAAGGGTGACGCCTCAGGAGTGTGACACGTGCCACCTAGATTTTTCCCACTAGGGTACATGAAAATATCGAATATTCTTGCCACATGTTCTATGCACTAACGTCATTGTGATGTAATCTCTGCCACATGGCATCTCCAGAGTGTGACATGTGTCACTTGGATTTGGCCCACTTGGGTACCTAAAAACAGGGAATATTAATGCCATGTGTCCTTAGAAATAAGTTCATGTTGATGTCATCATCGGCAAAATTATTGTCACATTCCTATCAGAGAAGAGAGAGAAAAGGGTCTGGGCCTTGTGTTTTTCGACCAATTTCTTTATTAAATATTTAAGAAAATACCACTGAATTCAAACATTTTTCATTTTTTCTACTGACACGACTACTTGAATTCATTTCCATTGGTATCTTTTGTTGCCATGTTAACCCGGTTCTTAATCAGCTCAGTGCCTCCCATTCTGATTTTCTTTAATTTCTTTTGGGAAAGCCTTTGTGGGCTTAGTTGTCAAGTGGGACCTCCGACTTTAAATTTGTGCCAATCAAATCCTTTTTAATGTTTTTACTATGCCACCTCTTCGTGTAATAACATTATCTTTCTTGTTATCTTCTATGTGTTGCTTTGAATCCTTCCAAAAAGTTCCTTCCGGGGTACTCCCGCCATGATTGCGTCTTAATGGGCTCCGCCGTCGGGCCAATAGAAATGCTTGATGCCTGCTCCTTTGTGCCACATCTACCTGGCTCTCTGTTTGACTGCTAAACTTACTTCTCCATCATTTTTGGCTAAAACACCAAACTTAACATGCGCCAAGGTGTCCTCTACCACTTTAGCTTTGTAAAATTTAACTTTTATGGGTTCTCACCTTTGACTGGAAATAACTTTCAATCCAGGAGGCCATTTTTAATCTTCCACATATCGATAGAAAGATATTTTAGAGATATTTCCATATAAGTTAGTTTCAAATAAATTTGAGATGATATGGTGTATAATAAATGGAAACAAATTCTTTTCCTATTCACCAATTAGCTCCACCAGTATTTTTCACCAATTTGATTGGAAACATCTATGTCTTGCAACCCCTTTTCCATACATGTATTGATCTTCCTTATTCTTGTAGTCTTCTCTACTTTTTCCATTTCATGACCTTTAATCTGAATACGACACCATTGAAACTTTTGACATCAATGAACTAATGATAACATATTTTTCAATACTTGGCATCTATTACTTTAAATTAATGAACACCTCCTTGGAAAACATATCTAACAATCTCCCATTATCTTCTTTGCCTTTTCCTTAATGTTAATCACCTTTACCATTAATGAAAACATATTTCTAACACAAGGTTTCATACATTGTGTTAAATAGGATTTCTTGACCTCTTGTAATGTCTTCTTGTGAATAAGCATAGTTGAGACATATCTCTTTAGAGATATGAAACCAACACTTAATTTAGTTTGTATTGATTTATATTTTACATTTTTTTCTACCTCATTGATTAATAGCATTAAATTTTCATTGAACGTTGTTGCTCTGTAGAATACATTTATGTGTTCCCCTTTATATTTATGCTTTTGTTTCTTCTCTACATAACTAGATCAATGTTCTATAGTTTGCAATGTCTTTGAGCCTAGGGGTGGCTTAGGAATGAATCTTGCTGACTTAAACAAATATACCTACTTCCTTTGGATTGGTAAAAAGGTGAACCCTTTATTAAGTTGGAAAAGGATTTCACATTTTAAATGTGGAAAGTGTATCTATTATGAATTATGAGATTTGAAGAAAGAGCTCAATTATTCATGAAGGAGGCAGGAGAGTCCCATTGCAATTTTATAAATTCTCACATCATGTTGGAATGTAAGTAAGTAGAGCTAGACAAGAAAAATTAAGGCATGAATGCCATCAAAGACACATATGCAATTGAAATACCTAGACATATTGTAGATATGAGGAAATGGAAAAAGTAGGTGGATGATTTCATGGGTATTCAACTTATAATATATTTGGAGACTTCCCTCCAAGTTGACTTATTCAACAAACTTCTTCATAGGGTGGAAACTCACCTATGAATCCTAGGCACTCTAATGGCCTCTCTTTTCCAACATTAATTTTCTTCTATTGCAGACTCTTCTTAGGTATCCTTATCCCTTGATTAATTCATCATTCAAGATATAGGTCAATTCAATGCCCCTTTATCTACAAATAACAAAAATATACTTCTATGGAGAAAAGCATTTTCCTGAGGAGGTTCAAAAGCAACCATTATTTCAGTTCATTTATTGTTTTGTATTTTAAGATCAGACAATGGCGGATAATATGTTAACAAAAAATTTATCAACTTCTGCACTGAGCATGGCATTCATTTGCAACATATTGTTCCATATACTCCACAACAAAATGGTGTAGCTGAAAGGAAGAATAACACCTTAAAGGAAATGGCTAATTGTATGCTTCAATCTAAAGGACTTGGTCTCAATTTTTGGGCAGAAGCCATTAACTGTGCAAATTACATAGTAAATCGCACTCCTACTATGGTTTTAAAGAATATAACTCCAGAAGAATCTTGGAGCTCAATCAAAATAGATGTAAGTCACTTTCGTGTTTTTGGATGTGATGCTTGGGCCCATATTCTAGATGCGAATTGTTTGTTGGATATTCTGAAGATGCCAAAGGATATAGACTTCTTCAACCCAAATCCAAAAATATAATCATTAGAAGAGATGTAAATTTTGATGAAAATATATCGGCCTGCGAGCCTAGTTCGGTGGGTGTGCCACCTTTGGCCTGCGAGCCTGATTTGGAATATGTGCCACCTCTTTCTCTCTCTCTCTTCTATTTTTAATAGCATTCCTCCTAGTTCAGATGATGACAGCAAGGATGAAAATCCTCCTCCAGCTCGTGAAATTGTTCCTTATACTCCACCGCTTCCAAGATGGGTTCGCTCTACTCGGGATGTAGCAGGTTCTCTTGTAGGTGACCTTGCCGATCAACGATGTACACGTTCTCAGTTCTAAAGAGCCTCTTCCTTATTGGCTCAAGTTCCAGAAAAAATTGATCCAGGAACCTTTGAAGAAGCCTCCGGTCATCCAGATTGGGATGAAGCTATGAATGAAGAGTATCGTTCCTTATTGGCAAACAATACTTGGGGTCTTGTTCCTCTTCCAAAAGGAAGAAAAATTGTCAGATGCAGATGGGTTTACAAAACAAAGTTTGGACCATATGGAAAAGTGGATAGACATAAAGCTCATCTTGTCGCTAAAGGTTTTTCACAAGTTGAAGGCATTGACTATACTGAAACCTTCTCCCTTGTTGCCAAAATGAATTCTATCCGCCTTGTTCTTTCCCTTGCTTCCTCCTTTAAATTGGAAGTCCATCATATGGATGTTAAATCCGCCTTCTTACATGGAGATTTGCATGAAGAAATCTACATGGAACAACCCCCTGGATTTATCCAAAAAGACTCCAGCCTTTTTTGTCGCCTTAGGAAGTCTCTCTATGGTCTCAAACAAGATCCTCAGGCTTGGTATGCCAAAATGGATAGATTTCTCTTAGATAATGGGTTTCCTAGGTGTCATTCTGATAACACTGTCTACACCAAGAAGGTGGGTAATTCCTTCACCATCGTTGTTCTTTATGTTGATGATCTTATCGTTACTGGTACTTATCCAAATCATATAAACCATGTGAAGTCTAGCCTCAAAAAGAAGTTTTAAATGACATACTTAGGACACTTTCATTATTTCCTTGGTCTTCAAGTCTTGCAATCCAAGGAAGGCATTACCCTCTCTCAGTCCAAGTATGCCTGTGATATTCTATACCACTTTCACATGGAAGACTGTAAGCTTGCCTCTTCTCCCTTTCAGTTTGGAGTCAAGATTTTAGTCAATTGTACTACCCCTGAAGTTGATGCTACCTTATATTGTCAACTTGTTGGTAAACTTTTGTATCTAACCCATACCCGTCCTGACCTTTCCTTTGCCGTTGGTATTGTTGCTCGGTTTATGCACCAACCTCATGAAATTCACTGGAAAGTAGCTAAAAGAATACTTTGATATATTTTAGGTACAGTTCAGTTCAGGATTCATTACAGTGCAGGAGCATCTCCCTTGTTGATTGGTTTCACTGATTCTGATTAGGCTGGTGACCCTGATGATCGTAAGTCCACTGCAGGATATGTATTCACTCTTGGTTCATGACCTATTACTTGGTCTTGTAAGAAACAAAGTGCCATCTCCCTTTCTTCAGCAGAAGCAAAGTATCGTGGTGCAGTTGAAGCCAACAAGGAAGCCATGTGGCTTCGTCAGATCCTGTCTGAATTTGGTCTTCATCAGCAACATCCAACTACACTTTGGTGTGATAATCAGAGTGCCATTTAGCTATGTGAAAATCCAGTTCAGCATCAGCGTATGAAACACATTGAACTCCACATACACTTCATCAGAAAGCTCATTCATGATAATGTTCTTGAAGTGTAGTATTGTTCGACCAATGATCAAGTAGCCGATATATTTATGAAGGCTCTCACAGAAGCGAAGTTTACCAAACTTCTATCCATGCTTGGAGTTCAAGAAAGTTGTCATTAAGGGGGGATAGGCTCTAATGTATGCTTCCTTCTCCTATTGTGTCACTTTTGTAAATCCTTCATGTTAGCCCCCCTATGAAATTCTTGACAAGCAAGCTGGGGGCTATATCATTTTGGATACCTTCAAGGAATGCATCTCCCCTGAAGACACATCATCCTTGAGGTCTCTCTGTGATTCGCCTAATACAAGTCCCCTCTGCTGGTTCCTTTCCCTAAGGCCTACATTTACCCCTTGTACCCCTGCAAAATGTCCCTTTTTTCCCTTTTTCCTCCTTCTGTCAAAGTGTTTTTGTTCCCTTCTATTCCCCTTTATCAAACCTCTAAACCCCTCCTAAATCCATTTTGATTCTTACCCTTACCCTTGTCTCACCAAAATCCCCCTTAATCCTTCTATTGTTACCCCTTCTAGACTTTAATTTCGTTAAAAATGGGTTAAAAACCCACTTACGACCTTGTAATAGGCCTCAGCCCCTTCTCCGCTAGCCCCGTGCCTTCTCCTCCATGCGATCCAGCGCTGTAACCATCCGCTAGTCTGAAAGGCACTTATTCCCCCATTTCCTATCGGCCGCGATTTCAGATGTTGATTGTGGTTGATCGGACGACGAACGTTAAACCCAATACCCCCCTGGCCTATCCTCTCATGTTCCTCATCGCGCCATCGCTGTCCATTTCTACAATGATCTGATGGTCTGCAGTGCGCCCGATGCTGGTGGTCCCCATACGACTATTCCAAACCCACCGGTTTCCTTCGCACCGCTTATGCACGGTAGGTGGTTTCTCTCCAGCGCCCAGCAATTCCATTCACCGTCTGACGCGTGTCCTTGTGTATGATTTCCAAACCGCCGTTCCCGCCCGTTAACTCCACCCATCGTGCATTATTGTCCGGACATGGATGCCCAGCGAAATTGCCGTAGACCATCCGATCTGGAGCAGGCCATCCGACGACTATCACTCGTCCAAGATGCACGAAGTTTAATGTAATTGCGCACGCGATAGCTCGTGCCATGGCCCGCCGTACGTCGTCCTCTGCCGTTGATCCCGCCACGATCGACGGTCCCGATTTGTTTTCCTGTCGCTGAATTTTCCGCCATCGCCCCACCTTGCCATGTCCCCTCCACGTGTCGCACCGTACCTCCGCCATCCCATCTGCATAAATTCATTCAAAGGTTGGGTTTATTAAGGTTTTCACGTAAAATTTTCTCTGTATTCCTCCAACCTTTCACCACCCCTGTTCTCTACCATTCCGCAGCATTTATCCGTCGTTCCACCAACCTGCGCGTCCATTCTCATCGTTCCACCAACCTGCGCGTCCATTCTCATCGTTCCACTGCATCCGCCTCCTCGTTCATGATTTCCTTAACTCATTTGTGTGTTTTGCATGGTTTTCAACAGGGAATGACCGCCATGATGCGCAATCTCTGTCACAGTGACAGAGGGATCGAAGAAAACCATGTGCAGAGGCTGTATTCAGAGCTTGATGTTACAGGAAACGTCTGGAGGGGTGTTTGTGCCATAAATTCATCAAGGGACAGAGTTTAAATTCTACAAACCCTCTTTGGAACCATTAAAGGTCAAAATGCACAGGCAAAGACAGTACAGGAACAAAAAAGAGCTCGAGGCAAGAAATTGAAGACTTTTGAGCTTCTGCAGGGATTTTTAGAAGGCAAAAGTACAAATTTGAAGACCCCGTGGATCGCTCAGATGGTCCAATGCACAAAGATATTATATTATTAGGGTTTTCATGTCAGCAGAGCGTTCTTCCATGAAAGGACACGGTACACATCATTTTTTTAGTCTACATTGTGCCTCAAATAAAGGTTTACGCCCTTTCAGTAGTCCTATACCATCGACCCTAGCATCATTATTTCACCATTTTTGTTCGATCACAGACAATGGCAGTAGTACTGCAACCAGAGTGCCAGAAGTAAATGCACAGATTTAAAACAGTATGGGTTGCAGCTTTCCTCCTGGGTGGAGCTTCAATTCTTCATTTAATTCTTCACCTACCATCCTCTGCTCGGTTTTTCCCTATAAGAATCCAGAAGAACATATTGTAAAAGGTTGTTGTTCGGTTGTTCGGCTGTTGCTGTTAGAGGGATTCAGTTTGACTGTTAGAACAGTCTTGGGAGGGAGTTACAGAGTAGTTTGTATGTAATAGGATGGGGGGAGAAAGTCTTGATCGTATTTAGCCATTGGGCTTATTGTACATGACTGGTTTTGCATCAATTAATCAAAGCACATTTCACAGGATCCTGGTCTATTACTATTGGTGATGTTTTTCCTAACTTTGTTTATTACATTTTCATACTGTTTCATGTTCTTCTGGTAGGAAACAGAAGTATAGCATAGGATTCACCCTCGTTAGTTGCCCTATGTTTCCTGCTCTCCCTACCTTTAATGTCTTCTGCTTTATGTGCTATCTGAGAATTGTTTTCAGTTGATTTAACCACTGTAGTGGATGATATTGCCTACTCTCTGATGTATGAATTAAATGAATCAGTTTTCAGATGTTCTAGTTGGGTTTAAGCTGGAAGATTTGGGACCACTGGGGATTAGAGTTAGCCCTGTCCACTAGGATCCTTGTGCAACTAGCTGACCTTCCTAAGATCCCTTTCTTAATCCTATCTCTGTTTTCCTTTGGAGTTGCTAAAGCAGACCTGGAGTTAAATTACCTCTGGTTCGATCTATAAGCAGCCCCTTTGTCCCTCTTTGAGAGCTGCCTTTGAGTATTTCTAAGCAGGTCTGGAGTTAAATGACCTCTGACCTAATCTATAGACAGAAATTGGGCTGCTTTCCTTCTTTCACCTTCTCTCCTTAATATTCCATTCCATCATCCATCTAAAAGATCCTATAGCATAGATGACTTGCCCTCTGAAAGCCTTGTCTAGTTGTTGGAAGTAATTCTCCTTTCATGACTCCATATCCCAATGGATGGCACTGTCCTGACCTATCCCCTTTGCTGAAAATTCCTACTGCTTCGTTCCCTTTCTCCTATTACCTTCTCAGTTTATGATCCCATAAACAACCCAACAACCAACCAACCAAATCATTTAAAACCTCCTTTGTTCTTCATAACTAGCCTAACATCTCATCTTGAGCTTCAAAGATATAAAAGTGGTTCTGATGTTGTCTCATCTTTTGGTATTGCCAAATTTTCCAAAACATGGGAACCCCAACACTTCAATCCTATCCCAATTTGTTCTTAAGGGGGGATGTTAGGATATTTCAACACATAGAAAATAGGCTCCTTTTGTGTCACCTTTGTAAATCCGTCAATCCTATCCCAAGTTGTTCTTAAGGGGGGATGCTAGGATATTCCGACACAGAGGAAATAGTTAAGAATAACTTAGTCTAGTGTAGAGTTAGGTAAAGTGTGTTTCTTTACCATGTACATTTGTAACTTATAATCCGACGGTCACGATTTGTAGTGATCCGACGATTATCTCTCACCTCGGTATTAACGACACTTGATCCGTGGCTTAACACCCGATTGGTCCACGATCTCTATTTAAAGAGCATGGAGGCTCATTTGGTCGGTAACAGTTTATGAGAGAAACATATGTAACTTTTCTTTTATATTAATAAATTCCCTGAAGTGGCCGCGTTGGCTCAGGGCGTGGACTGTTTCCCTCTTTGAGGGTTTTAACCACGTGATTATACTGGTGTACTGATTTGTGATCTGTTTGTGAATAGTGACCTTTGGTTCTTGATCTACAGAACTTACCTTGTAAATTCCTACATTAGTATGTATTTCCAAGGTATTTTATTCTCCATTAGTTTGTTAAGCAATATAATTTTCAAGTTAAATTAGGAGTTTTTTTAACATCTAAATAATATTGGTAGCTCATTTCACCTATTTATTTTTTGAATATAAGGCATAGACCTATTATTTTTCTAGTTTCTTGACTTTTCCACAACCCATTTTACAATATGTGCCTTAGATGTTGCTATTTAAAAATTTGGGAATCTTGAAAAAGACACATTTGTGAGCATAAAAATATAATATTCGCGTAGATGAAAAATGTTTATCGTCATTATTGGGTCATTATTTATATGAAATCCTACAAGGGTAAACTTTGTAAGTTATAGAATTATTGTGTACTGAGAGTTTGGGTGACAAATTATCTTGTTTCACTTTCAATAATAATAATGTTTTATAGTACCCAATATCAAGAGGTGAATATGAACCACATGCAAAACATTTATTATCTATGGCCCAAGTTGAATTGTTCACTAATTTCAAAGAGAGTCATCATGATATTGATAAACTAGGATATTTCAAAGAGAGTTATCATGATATTGATATAATAGGATATTTGTGAATGTTAAATCAATATGGTAAATGTCATGTGTTTTTTTCATTATGTTGAATTTGAATTATACACATGATACTTTCCTTGAATTGGGTAAAACATTCTGGAAAAATTAACCTCCCCTTCCCAAAATTATTACTTTTATATTTGAGATTACATGTGAAAGAGTGTTTTATGAGGTGTTTTACCAAAAATAATGTGTTGGTGGAAAAAATGCAATCGTTTTTCTAAGATAGATTTATTTTATACAAATTATTCTATTGATCGCAATGATCCATCAATGACAAATATAATTGTCCAAATCCAAAAAAAAATGATTTTCTAGAGAAAAAAATCCTCATGACAAAGTTCATGAATAATTTTGAAAAATAAAATTTATAAATACATCAACCTTTCACATAGAGCTAGGTAGCAAGTCCCTTAGTTCAAAAAATCTCATGAGGCTTTTACATTAGAGACAATTTTACATATGGTTGACTCTGTAAAGACCTGCAATATTTTTGCACACAAGAAGATAACAATATTTTTTAATGGTAATTAGGAAATTAAATTGAGAAAAAACTATACAAAGCACAACAAAGTAACATGAAGACCGGCTTAGTACTGTTATATTAATTTTAGAAAAAACATTGAGACCTAGTCTATATACGACCATCTATTCTATAATTATACTTAACTATATCAAACTAGGAAATGATATTGTATACACTTTATAAAACACTCCTAAAAAGAGATAAAATATGGCTTGCATGTATTTTAACCAAACCGAAGGAAACATAATTCATCCTCGATGCACTGGAGTTGAAGTATGTGATCAATCAAAATCTCCAATGTGGCTACTAACTAAACTACCAACTAATCAAGTTGATTCACAAGGTTACAATGTAGAGAAGAGGAAAAAAACTTAACTCAAGGAGGTATTCCAATCATGATGACATATGTTAGAATATTGACTATAGTTGAGAGTTGAGGGGATAAGTGCCACTATGCATGTGCCTTATGGTGTTTTTGGAGTCCCCTATTATAATTAGATTGCCCATATGAAGTGATATCACTATGGATATTCCTTAGATAAAAGCATAGGCCTTTTATTTGTTGGTTGGAGGTATGTCTGAGCTCCAAGAGAAGGTATTTTTTATTATTCCTCCATTGCAATTAATCATGCCCCCCACCTTCCCTCACATCTATCACCCTTATAGATGCAGAGATAAAATTAGGATGACGCCTCAGCAGTGTGGCACGTGCCACCTAGATTTTTCCCACTAGGGTACATGAAAATATCGAATTTTCTTACCACATGTTCTATGCACTAACGTCATTATGATGTAATCTCTGCCACATGGCGCCTCTAGAGTGTGACATGTGTAACTCGGATTTGGACCACTTGGGTACCTGAAAGCAGGAAATATTCTTGCCATGTGTCCTTAGTACTAACTTCATGTTGATGTCATCATCCACTAAATTATTGTCACATTCCTATCATAGAGGAGAGAGAAAAGGGTCCGAGCCTTGTGTTTTTCGACAAATTTATTTATTAAACATTTAATCAAAAACCACTGAATTCAAACTTTTTTCATTGTTGCTACTGACACGACTGTCTGAATTCATTTTCACTGGTATCTTTTTTGCTATGTTAACCTAGTTCTTAATCAGCTCGTCACCTCCCTTTCTGCTTTGCTTTAACTTCTTTCGGGAAATCCTTTGTGGGCTTAGTTGTCAAGTGGGACCACCCACTTTAAATTTATGCCAATCAAATCCTTTTTGATGTTTTTGTTATGCCACCTCTTCGCGTACTAACATTATCTTACTTGTTACCTTCTATGTGTTGCTTTGAATCCTTCCAAAAAGTTCCTTCCGGGGTACTCCCACCATGATTGCGTCTTAATGTGCTCCACCATCGGGCCAATAGAAATGCTTGGCGGCTGCTCCTTTGTGCCACATCTACCTGAATCTCTGTTTGACCACTCTACTTACTTCTCCATCGTTTTTGGCTAAAATACCAAACTTATCATGCACCAAGGTGTCCTTTACCACTTTAGCTTTGTAATCTTTGAATTTTATGGGTTCTCACCTTTGACTGGCAATAACTTTCAATCCAAGAGGCCATTTTTAATCTTCCACATACCGCTAGAAAGATATTTTAGAGTTATTTCCATATAATTTGGTTTCCAATACATTTGAGATGATATGGTGTATAGTAAATGGCAAAAAATTCTTTTCCCAGTCACCAATTAGCTCCACCAGTATTTTTCACCAATTTGATTGGAAACATCTATGTCTTGCAACCCCTTTGCCATACATGTATTGATCTTCCTTATTCTTGCAGTATTCTCTACTTTTTCCATTTAATTACCTTTAATCTGAATAAGACACCATTGAAACTTTTGACATCAATGAACTAATGATAACACATTTTTCAATACTTGGCATATATTACTTGAAATTAATGAACACCTCCTTTGCCAACATATCTAACAATCTCCCATTATCTTCTTTGCCTTTTCCTTAATCTTAATCGCCTTTACCATCAATGAAAACATATTTCTAACACAAGGTTTCATACATTGTGTTAAATAGGAGTTCTTGACCTCTTGTAATGTCTTCTTGTGAATAAGCATAGTTGAGACATATCTCTTTAGAGATATGAAACCAACACTTAATTTAGTTTATATTGATTTATATTTTACATTTTTTTCTACCTCATTTATTAATAGCATTAAATTCTAATTGAACGTTGTTGCTCTCTAGAATACATTTATGTGTTCCCCTTTATATTTATGCTTTAATTTCTTCTCTACATAACTAGATAAATGTTCTCTAGTTTGCAATGTCTTTGAGCCTAGGGGTGGCTTAGGAATCAATCTTGGTGACTTAAACAAATATACCTAATTCCTTTGAATTGGTAAAAAGGTGAACCTTTTATTAAGTTGCCAAAGGATTTCATAATTTTCATGTGGAAAGTGTATCTCATGAATTATGAGATTTGAAGAAAGAGCTCAAGTATTCATAAAGGAGGTGGGAGAGTCCCATTGCAATTTTATCAATTCTCACATCATGTGGGAATGTAAGTAAGTAGAGCTAGACAAGAAAATTTAAGGCATGATTGCCATCAAAGACACATATGCAATTGAAATACCTAGACATATTGTAGATATGAGGAAACGGAAAAAATAGGTGGATGATTTCATTGGTATTCAACTTATAATATATATGGAGACTTCCCTCCAAGTTGACTTATTCAAAAAACTTCTTCATAGGGTGGGAAACCACCTATGCATCCTAGGCACTCTAATGGCCTCTCTTTTCCAACATTACTTTTCTTCTATTGCAGACTCTTCTTAGGTATCCTTATCCCTTGATTAATTCATCATTCAAGATATAGGTCAATTCAATGCCCCTTTAGCTACAAATAACAAAAATATACTTCTATGGAAAAAGAATTTTCCTGAGGAGGTTCAAAAGAAACCATTATTTCAGATCATTTATTGTTTTATATGTTTTAGTATGTATTTCCAAGATATTTTTATTCTCCATTAGTTTGTTAAGAAATATACTTGTCAAGTTATATTAGGAGTTTTTTTAACATCTAAATAATATTGGTAGCTCATTTCACCTATTTATTTTTTGAATATAAGGCATAGACGTATTATTTTTCTAGTTTCTTGACTTTTCCACAACCCATTTTACAATATATGCCTTAGATGTTGCTATTTAAAAATGATATTTGGAATCTTGAAAAAGACACATTTGTGAGCATAAAAATATAATATGCACATAGATGCAAAATGTTTATCGTCATTATCGGGTCATTATTTATAGGCAACCCTACAAGGGTAAACTATGTAAGTTATAGAATTATTGTGTACTGAGAGTTTGGGTGACAAATTATCTTGTTTCAATTTCAATAATAATAATGTTCTATAGTACCCAATATCAAGAGGTGAATATGAACCACATGCAAAACATTTATTATCTATGGCCCAAGTTGAATTGTTCACTAATTTCAAAGAGAGTCATCATGATATTGATATAATAGGATATTTCAAAGAGAGTTATCATGATATTGATATACTAGGATATTTGTGAATGTTAAATAAATATGGTAAATGTCATGTGTTTTTTTCATTATGTTGAATTTGAATTATACACATGATAATTTCCTTGAATTGGGTAAAACATTCTAGAAAAATTAACGTCCCCTTCCCACAATTCTTACTTTTATATTTGAGATTCCATGTGAACGAGTGTTTTATGAGGTGTTTTACCAAAGATAATGTGTTGGTGGAAAAAATGCAATCGTTTTTCTAATATAGATTTATTTTATACAAATTATTCTATTGATCACAATGATCCATCAATGACAAATTTAATTGTCTAAATCCAAAAAAAATTGATTTTCTAGAGAAAAAAATCCTCATGAAAAAGTTCACGAATAATTTTGAAAAATAAAATTTATAAATACATCAACCTTTCACATAGAGCTAGGTAGCAAGGCCCTTAGTTCAAACAATCTCATGAGGATTCTACATTAGAGACAATTTTACGTATGGTTGACTCTGTAAAGACCTACAATTTTTTTGCACATAAGAAGATAATAATATTTTTTAATGGTAATTAGGAAATTATATTGAAGAAAAACTATAAAAAGCACAACAAAGTAACATAAAGACCGACTTAGTACTGTTATATTAATTTTAGAAAAAACATTGAGTCTTAGTCTATATACGACCATCTAGTCTATAATTATACTTAACTATATCAAACTAGGAAATGTTATTGTATACACTTTATAAAACACCCCTAAAATGAGATAAAATATGGCTTGCATGTATATTTAACCAAACTGAAAGAAACATAATTCATCCTCAATGCACTGGAGTTTAAGTATGTGATCAATCAAAATATCCAATGTGGCTACTAACTAAACTACCAACTAATCAAGTTGATTTACAAGGTTACAATGTAGAGAAGAGGAAAAAAACTTACCTCAAGGAGGGATTCCAATCATGATGACATATGTTAGAATATTGACTATAGTAGAGAGTTGAGGGGATAAGTGCCACTATGCATGTGCCTTATGGTGTTTTTGGAGTCCCCTATTATAATTAGATTGCCCATATGAAGTGATATCACTATAGACATTCCTTAGATAAAAGTATAGGCCTTTTCTTTGCTGGTTGGAGGTTTGTCTGAGCTCCAAGAGAAGGTATTTTTTATTATTCATCCATTGCAATTAATCACGCCCCCACACCCCCCCACACCTATCACCCTTATAGATGCAAAGATAAAATTAGGGTGAAATCTCAGGAGTGTGACACGTGGCACCTAGATTTTTCCCACTAGGGTACATGAAAATATCGAATATTCTTGACACATGTTCTATGCACTAACGTAATTATGATGTAATCTCTGCCAAATGACGCCTCCAGAGTGTGACATGTGTCACTCGGATTTGGCCCACTTGGGTACCTGAAAGCAGGGAATATTCTTGCCATGTGTGCTTAGTACCAACTTCATGTTGATGTCATCATCCACTAAATTATTGTCACATTCCTATCAGAGAGGAGAGAGAAAAGGGTTTGGGCCTTGTGTTTTTTGACCAATTTCTTTATTAAACATTTAAGAAAAAACCACTGAATTCAAACATTTTTCATTGTTGCTACTGACACGACTGCCTGAGTTCATTTCCATTGGTATCTTTTGTTGCCATGTTAACCCAGTTCTTAATTGGCTTGACGCCTCCCATTATTCTTTGCTTTAACTTCTTTCGGGATATGCTTTGTGGGCTTAGTTTTCAAGTGGGACCTCCCACTTTAAATTTGTGCCAATCAAATCATTTTGATGTTTTTGTTATGCCACCTCTTCGCGTGCTAACTTTATCTTGCTTGTTACCTTCTATGTGCTGCTTTGAATCCTTCCAAAAAGTTCCTTTGGGGGTACTCTCACCATGATTGCGTCTTAATGGGCTCCACCGTCAGGCCAATATAAATGTTTGGTGCCTGCTCCTTTGTGCCACATCTACTTGGCTCTATGTTTGACCGCTCTATTTACTTCTCCATCATTTTAGGCTAAAACACCAAACTTAACATGCGCTAAGGTGTCCTCTACCACTTTAGCTTTGTAATCTTTGACTTTTATGGGTTTTCACCTTTGACTGGCAATAACTTTCAATGCAGGAGGCCATTTTTAATCTTCCACATACCGCTAGAAACATATTTTAGAGATATTTCCATATAAGTTGGTTTCAAATACATTTGAGATGATATGGTGTATAGTAAATGGCAACAAATTCTTTTCCCATTCACCAATTAGCTCCACCAGTATTTTTCACTAATTTGATTGGAAACATCTATGTCTTGCAACCCCTTTGCCATACATGTATTGATCTTCCTTATTCTTGCAGTCTTCTCTACTTTTTCCTTTTCATCACCTTTAATCTGAATACGACACCATTGAAACTTTTGATGTCAATGAACTAATGATAACATATTTTTCAATACTTGGCATGTATTACTTGAAATTAATGAACACCTCCCTGGAAAACATATCTAACAATCTCCCATTATCTTATTTGCCTTTTCCTTAATCTTAATCACCTTTACCATCAATGAAAACATATTTATAATGCAAGGTTTCATACATTGTGTTAAATATGAGTTCTTGACCTCTTGTAATGTCTTCTTGTGAATAAGCATAGTTGAGACATATCTCTTTAGAGATATGAAACCAACACTTAACTTATTTTGTATTGATTTATATTTTATATTTTTTTCTACCTCATTTATTAATAGCATTAAATTTTCATTGAATGTTGTTGCTCTCTAGAATACATTTATGCGTTCCCCTTTATTTTTATGCTTTAATTTCTTCTCTACATAACTAGATCAATGTTCTCTAGTTTGCAATGCCTTTAAGCCTAGTGGTGGCTTAGGAATCAATATTGGTGACTTAAACAAATATACCTACTTCCTTTGGATTGGTAAAAAGGTGAACCTTTTATTAAGTTGCCAAAGGATCTCACATTTTTCATGTGGAAAGTGTATCTCCTATGAATTATGAGATTTGAAGAAAGATCTCAAGTATTCATGAAGGAGGTGGGAGAGTCCCATTGCAATTTTATCAATTCTCACATCATGTGGGAATGTAAGTAAGTAGAGCTAGACAATAAAATTTAAGGCATGAATGCCATAAAAGTCACATATGCAATTGAAATACCTAGACATATTGTAGATATGAGGAAATGGAAAAAGTAGGTGGATGATTTCATGGGTATTCAACTTATAATATATATGGAGACTTCCCTCCAAGTTGACTTATTCAACAGACTTCTTCATAGGGTGGAAACCCATCTATGCATCCTAGGCACTCTAATGGCCTCTCTTTTCCAACATTACTTTTCTTCTATTGCAAACTCTTCTTAGGTATCCTTATCCCTTGATTAATTCATCATTCAAGATATAGTTTAATTCAATGCTCCTTTAGCTACAAATAAGAAAAACATACTTCTATGGAAAAAGCATTTTTCCGAAGAGGTTAAAATGCAACCATTATTTTAGTTCATTTATTGTTTTGTATGTTTAGTATGTATTTCCAAGTTATTCTTATTCTCCATTAGTTTGTTAAGAAATATACTTGTCGAGTTATATTAGGAGTTTTTTTAACATCTAAAGAATATGGGTAGCTCATTTCACCTATTTATTTTTTGAATATAAGGCATAGACCTATTTTTCTAGTTTCTTGACTTTTCCATAGGCCCTTTTATAATATATGTCTTAGATGTTGCTATTTAAAATTAATATTGGGAACCTTGAAAAAGACACATTTGTGAGCTTAAAAATATAATATGCACGTAGATGAAAAATGTTTATCTTCATTATTGGGTCATTATTTATAGGAAACCCTACAAGGGTAAAATTTGTAAGTTATAGAATTATTGTGCAGTGAGAGTCTTATTTCACTTTCAATAATAATAATGTTCTATTGTACCCAATATCAAGATGTGAATATGAACCATATGCCAAGTATTTATTATCTATGGCCCAAGTTGATTTTTTCACTAATTTCAAAGAGGGTCATCATGATATTGATATACTAGGATATTTCAAAGAGAGTTATCATGATATTGATATACTAGGATATTTGTGAATGTTAAACCAATATGGTAAATGTCATGTGTTTTTGTCATCATGTTGAATTTGAATTGTACACATGATACTTTCCTTGAATTGGGTAAAA
Organism: Pinus albicaulis; assembly: GCA_034641835.2. NCBI lineage: Eukaryota > Viridiplantae > Streptophyta > Pinopsida > Pinales > Pinaceae > Pinus > Pinus albicaulis. The sequence goes on from CM076583.1 coordinate 170,335,969, forward strand.
ACTATTGAACAAATTAACCTCCCCTTTCCACAATTCTTACTTTTATCTTTGAGATTCTATGTGAAAGAGTGTTTTATGAGGTGTTTTACCAAAAATAATGTATTGGTGGAAAAAATGCAATCGTTGTTCTAATATTGATTTATTTTATACAAATTATTCTATTGATCACAATGATCCATCAGCGACAAATATAATTGTCCACTAGAAGATATACAAATATGTCAATCTTAACACTAAATCCCTCTAAAAAATTTGATTTTCTAGAGAACAAAATCCTCATGACAAAGTTCACGAAGAATTTTGAAAAATAAAATTTATAAGTACACCAACCTTTCACATAGAGCTAGGTAGCAAGGCCCTTAGTTCAAACAATCTCATGAGGTTTTATCATCAGAGACAATTTTATGTATGGTTGACTTTGTGAATACCTGCACTTTTTTTTCACACAAGGAGATAACAATATTTTTTAATAGTAATGGTACAATTATATTAATTTTAGGAAAAAAATTGAGTCCTAGTCTAGATATGACCATCTATTCTATAATTATACTTAACTATATCAAACTAGGAAATGATATTGTATACACTTTATAAAACACCCCTAAAATGAGATAAAGTATGGCTTGCATTTCGATTTAACCAAACCGAAGGAAACATAATTCATCTTCGATGCACTAGAGTTGAATTATGTGATCAATCAAATCTCGAAAGTGGCTACTAACTAAACTACCAACTAATAAAGTTGATTCATAAGTTTCCAATGCAGAGAACATGAAAAAAACTTACCTCAGGGAGGGATTCCAATCATGATGACATATGTTAGAATATTTACTAGTGTTGAGAGTTGAGGGGACAAGTTCCACTATGCATGTGCCTTATGGTGTTTTTGGAGTCCCCTATTATAATTAGATTGCCAATATGAAGTGGTATCACTATAGAGATTCCTTAGAGCTAAACACAGGCCTTTGATTTGTTAGTTGGAGGTATGTTTGAGCTCCAAGGGAAGGTATTTTTTATTATTCCTCCATTGTAATTAATCACGCCCCCCACACATATCACCCTTATAGATGCAGAGATCAAATTATCATTATAATTATATATACATATGAAACTCAATATTGAAGGTATGGAAAGCTATGATGATAAGTCCCTTGTAAAAATTAGTACCATTTCTATATTAGTGATGAGTGTACATGCACAATACACAAATTTTTCTTCATAATTCTCATGTAATTTATCAATCATCAAATGTATATGGAGTTCAAATCAAATGACATTGAACATGGTTTTATGGTTGTGTTGATCAACTGAAATTCTTTCAATCATTCTATTAGTTGCTTTGTCTTCAAATTAAATCAAATATTCGAACATATTTGAAATTTATTTAAAAGTATACATGGGAATGGAGATCACAATAGTGATGGGGCATATATAAAATGAGCACTCTAAAACTTCCGTTTAAAGGAACTTTAGTGAAAATTTTCTATCATTAGTGATGGGGCATATATAAAATGAGCACTTTAAAAGCTCCACTTGAGGAACTTCAGTGAAAATATATTCCAACATCCAAGAAATTTGTTCTCTAATGCAAATCAAATCTAAGAAATGAAAATAGTACAAGTTGAAACAAGCGCTACATAGTAGCTTATCCATGCTGCTTAGTAAAAAAATACCGAAAATATCTGATCACTATTATTATATATTAAAAGAATCATTTACTATGTTTTGTAAATGCAATTGTAAAATGTATCGTCCCATTAAAAGTTTATTCCACTTTATATAGACAATTTATGAATAATGTCATAACATTGATTGTACAGCCCTAAAGTTATGCACATTTTGTCAAAAAATACTTCATCATTTAGTTGATTCACTATATTAATGATTTCATGAAAGCAAAATAATAGAAACACATGAACTGGTTATTAGCCTAAAAAAATTTGGTAGGATCAATGCTATTCCATAGGAATAATTTTGTCAGACTTTGTGCTTTCTAAAAATAAGTACGGTCGATTTCACAATATGAATTATGTTGGTTAAAACATAAGTCAATAAGAACCAACCTTCCCTATCTCTATCAATTATAAGAATGTGAACAATTAAAATGAATTATTAATGTATGGAAATTTGAATAATTTTTTTATTAATTATAAGGTTTTAGAATGGGAAATGGAATGGTAATATTCTTTATCAAAATTAATTTGGAAAAAGTAATACTATATTATTTAATTTTGTTTAAATTAAATTTATTAATTTTAAAAATAATGATATTCTATTATTATAGAAAACATAAAATTAAAATACTTATATTAAAAAATAATATATATATATATATTTTTTTCCATTGAAAAAAATCTTTTATTTATGTTAAATAACTGACTGGCCCATAAATGGGTTATTACATTGCTCCTTGAGCTGAATTTACTCTTTATATGAGTTTTTTATCACACATTCAGATTTAGCTTTGATTACAAAATCTCGTTTCCTCTTTAAATTCTTGTTTGTTGCAATCTTCCGAGAATCACTTTCATAAAAAATAAACTATTTGTGCGGGCTGGCATGTTTACATATGCTTAATACTGGGAGTATAAGTGATTTTTAAATCCCTTCCTTCAAAACTGTAGGCACAATTTATGAGACGAGTATATTAACCTGCAATCAAACCTGATGGATCCACTGATTTGATTAAAACATATGGATTTATTCTACATTAGCAGAAGTATCCATGATATTAAAAGTACCAAGAGGGAGGGTGAGAGCATATTTTGAAAGGTCATAAGATTTGGAATTTAATTCCCGATAAACATGATTGTAAGAGAGGAGTAGAAATTATTGAGCTAAGCACCGAATGGCTCTGAGGAGGCCCTGAAGATGGGGAGAGTGAATATGAGATCTGTGAGTAGCCCAATCAATAACCATTTTGGAGTATCCGAAGCATTGTAAAGAAGAAATATTTTTAGATTTTTCCATATGAAGAACAGCCCAAAGAGCTTCTAGCTCAGCCTTGCTATTGGATCCGAGGCCAGGAGCAAAAATAATATGGAACTTGGAGGCAGGCGAAACATGGAGGACGACCCCTGCCCCTGTCAGAGGAGGGGTGCCTTGACTTGCTCCGTCAAAAAAAGCCCATGCGTGATTTTGATAAATATATAGAGGCAATATTGAACAAAATTTGGGGATTTTTGGTAAGCATTTTTGTTCATATGCCCACTGCACAATGAGAGCGACAGTTAGCTCTTCTGGAATATGTTTGTCACTGAAAATAGCCAAATTTCGAGCCCACCAAATGTCGTAAAAGAAAAAAGCAAGAAAATATGAGTATGATTTTACCCCAGGCTCCTTCCACCTTTGTTTTATCCTTGCTTCCAAAGAGTCAACCAGAGACATAAGAGGAGCATCAATTGTAGAAGTTGATATGATCCAAACTGAATCTGCATAAGAGCAAGAGAAAAAAATGTGAGAAATCGATTCGACTGTTCGACCACATAGGCTACACCAATTGGGACCTTCCCATCCCTTATGATATAAATTATCCCAAGACAACAAACGATTTTTTTTTGCAAGCCACAAGACTAATTTGGCTTTTAATGGGCTAGGGGATTTCCAAAGGGGAGTGAACCAGAACAAATCTTCTGTGTTGAAAGACTTTGCCATCATAGTTTTATATATGAGCTTTGCTGTGTATATGCCATTCGATGCATTTTTGGACCATTCTAATGTATCTTCGATGTCCTGTTCTAAATGTATAAAGTTGTTTACAAGCAGAGAGATGAATGAGGTCCATTAATCTTCCAGAGGAGGTAGCAGGCCTAGAGAAGGAGCGCTTTTCCACCCGGAGGTTCACCATGCATGTGGCATAGATTCGGCGGCATCTGTGATAGAGAAAACACATTTTTCAGAAAGGAGAGTTCATAAGCATGAAGAGAGTTTATAATTTTCACCCACTCCAACCCATGGGTCAATCCCAATGCAAACTAATTTTCCGTTACCGATGATCCATGCAGCTCACTGACCGATGAAGGGAAATGCAGAAACCATTTCTTTCCAAATGATGGAGGCATTTTTGAATGATTTGGTTGGATTTCAGAACCATGAAATGATGGAATGACCTGGATAATATTTTGTGCAGATAACACAGTTCCAAAGAGAGTCTATTTTTCTGAAAGCCTCCAAAGGGATTTTGTTGCAAGGGATTGACAAAAAAAAGGGAGGTTTTTGATGCCCCATCCTATAGACTCTTTAGGCCTGGCCAAATAAGTTCATTTTACCAGCGGGATCCCTTCATCTTTTTTGCTAGCTATCCAGAGGAAAGAGAAACATTTATTCCTTATTTTGTGCAGAATTCCTTTTGGGATTGAAGCGATGGTGGCCTAGTACACCAGGATGCTTTGGAGCACAGATTTGAGAAGGACAAAACGACCTCCCTGGGAGAGAAAACGGTTTGTCTAATGGGAGATGCGCTTATCAACCTTCTAATAAAGCAAAAGCTAGTCTTTAAAACAATATGAGTTTGGATTTAGAATGAAACCCAAATATTTAAAACCAGATTCCCAAGCACTGGATGGGAAGGGGAGAGAGTTCTTTATATGGAAGAGAATGTTATCAGGCATATAATTATGAATCAGCAAAGATTTATTTTTGTTTATCAACATCCCAAAAGCAGCCTGAAATAGGCTAAGGATATCCTGAATTGCCCTAGCATTCTCAATGGATGCACGATAGAAAAGCAAGAAATCATCCATGAAAAGGATGTGGGAGAGCGATTCAAGGCCAGCAATGTGGACTCCTTTTAGTTTTCCGGAGGAGATGGCACTTTTGCATAATTGACTTAGAGCATCGGCTATTAAAAGAACATGAAGGGGGAGAGGGGGCACCCCTGTCTAAGCCCCCTTGAAGAGCGAAAGAAAGCAGAAGGAGAGCCATTTATCAAAACTGCAAATGGAGCAAATTGGATACACCCTATTATCCATTCAACAACATCTAGAGCCATTCCAATTTAAATGAGTAACAGTCTGAGAAAGGTCCAATTTACTCTATCGTAAGCTTTAGTCAAATCCAGTTTAAGGGCGAAGGATGGATTTTTGTTCAGGTGGATAGAATGGAGAGCTTCTTGAGCCAAAGATAGTGCATCGTGGATTTGTCTTTTGATCAAGAACCCAAATTTTTCTTCAGAAATGATGCTGCTTAAGATCGATTTAAGTCTTCTTGGCTATTAACTTGTAGATCAAATTACAGCAGGATATAGGATGACACTCATCGAGATCCTTAGGGTCAGAGGTTTTTGGGATTAAAGAAATAAAAGTAGAGTTTAGGGAACCTAGAACTTTGCCAGATCTTTGGGACTCCTTTACTACTAATAATAAGTCCTCCTTTAGTAAATCATAAAAGCCTAGGAAGAATTCGATTGTTAGACCATTCGGACCAGGGATTTTTCCTTTCTGCAAACTTTTAAGGATGTATTCGAGCTCAGATTCGTTTAAATCTTTGGTGAGTGCAGAGTTCATGTCATCAATTATCATTCGTGGGAACAATTGCAACACCTGAAGGATTTCTTGGATGGGGCACCCTACTGGGGCAGTAAAAACATTTTTAAAGTGTTGGACCCTTTCCTTGGCTTTTTATTCGAATGAACGGACCAATTCACCGCTCTCAGATTTTATTTCAACAATGGTATTTTGGTTCCTTCTATGCGCAGCATAATGATGATTTTTTTTTTGTATTTATCCCCATCTTTAATCTAGATAGCTCTGCTCTTAAGGCGCCATAGTTTTTCTTCCTTTTTAAGGAGATCTTGGCGCTTTAACTCGAGATTTTTCAGGGTCTCCATCTCAAATTCATCCAAAATACCCGAAGTGTTCTAATTGAAAAGTGAACTGATAGCAGCTTCAGTTGTTTTTAAGAGATCGTTTTGTTTTTCCAGAAAAGCCCCCACCCATACCTTAGTCACCTTTTTGATTTTTTGAATGTTGTCAGCCCACATCTGCATAAAAGATTGAGACTGTGAAGGTATCAAATGGGTCCAGGAGGAAATCACCAGGGCTTTATAGTCGTCTTCCAGTAACCACGCCGGATTGAATTTTAATGGAGCAGGAGGTTTGGATTCGGGGATCACCAGTGATAACACAATAGGCCGGTGATCAGATATGCCTCCCATATCAACATGTGACTACACCCAAAAGTGAGAATTTAATAAAGCTTCAGAGATTATGAAGCGATCCAAGCCCTTTGCAATAGAATCCTGAAAATTTCTATTATTACGCCAAGTTGGTTCAAGTTTTGCAGGATGAACATTGAATAAACCAAGACGGTCATAGAAAGAATTTAAAAGAGGGGCGAGTGGATCAGGTCTGGCGGAAAATACCCAAATTTCTTCTAGGGATAGAGTAAAATTGAGATCACCACCCATAATCTTGATATCAGAAGAATTAAGTTCAGAGTTGAAAATATTTGTCCAAAAGGGTCGTTTCTCATGGCAAGGCCCATAAACGTTATAAAGGGAGAGGGACCCTCCTGATAGAGGATTTAAGATGGAAGTATTGATGAACGAAGAGGAGGGTTTGGAATAAATAACACAGATGGAAGGCTTAAATGCAGAAGTTAGACCACCGACAGATCCTGATGCGCTTATGGAAAAGAAAGACCAATCATATAACCATTTGGATAAAAATTCTTGAGCGCGAAGACTGGACACCTTTGTCTCCTGGAGGAAAATGATATCAGGATTGATAGAATGACACAGCCTTTTGAGGGTGAGATGAGAAGGGGTGCCCCCAAGACCCCTGGCATTGAAGGAGAGGATAATCATTTTGAGCCCTTTACAAGGGCGCTCTATGCTCTAAGAGCCCAGTGGATCATTTTTTGTTTGCTAGAGTTAACATCCAAAGATGCCAGATTCTGAGCCTTTGATAATGCGGAATTCCTCCCAAGAGTGATTTTGGGAGAAGAATCTAGGGCAATACCCCATTTAATAGAGGGATTCAGGCTAATTTGGGAAGAGGACCAGGAGTGGAGTTTAGTTGTGTAGGAGTTGGGAGATAAGAGCGGACCTGTCGATGTAACAGGAGCACGAGGGGAAGTCTTAAGGGAAGGAGAATGTACTAAGGGGGCGACGGGAGGGGGAATCAAGGGAGGGAGGACCTCCAGAGGACAGAGGGCCTGATCAACGCAATCCAGAGTTTCGATTAAAGGAGACTGAAGAGAGGGAATAGGAGGGGGAGAGCAGTCTCCAAAGGGTGTATCTTTTGTAGAAGAGGAAGCGTCCACCTCACTTATGTTTTTCTCAACTCGAGGAATAAAATGCGAGGAGGATTCAGGCTGGAACGAGACGACCACATTGTCATTCAGAGGAGCCTAAATTGGATTAGAATTATGAGAGCTTGCCGAATTATTGAGCACTTTTTTCCTCCAAACTTTTTTGTAACGAGGACGTGAAAGATCCAGTTGTGCGCAGTCTGTGCCAAGTGCCCGACATGATGACACAGGAAACACCTGAAAGGTAGCTTCCAAGAGTCTAGTTTTTTTGTCCACATGCTACCGTTCATTTCTCGTATAATGCTTTCGAAGAGGCCATCATGTACATCTAACTCAACCTGAATTTTAGCACATCTTCTATCAAATTTTTCTTCCTAATCGTCTTCAAGAGCGACAAAGGAGCCCAACTTATTACCAATAGCTTCGAGGATGTGATGTTGCCAGAAGAATTGAGGTAAACTAGGTAAGATTACCTAGAATTTTTGAAGATGCTGGGGAGATCGGTCCGCATTGAAGCTGATATCCCAGTTTTGTAATATTAAACCAGCCGGACCTCAGCTCCAAGCACGGTCAGTTAATTTGATTATGTCGATATTAGCTATTACTCAAACAGAAGCCAACCACGGGACAGTTCGTGAAAAACAGGGACATAACCCCGCACAGGCTTCTAGTTCTCTTCCATCCATGATTGAATTTTTCTTTTGTGGCCATCCCGCTGCAAAAATGTCCGACCAGGGCCTTATCCAAATAGGATGGGATATCCGGGATAGAAATATCAACTCCAACCACCAGCTTTGCAACGTCAGATTTTTTTCCTAATCCCCTTTCGATGAATTGCAGGTTGAAGAGTGGAAGTTTGGGTCTCTGCGTTCACATAACTAGTGAGATTAACGTGAGGAGGGCTGAAAGAAGGGTCATCATATCCGCAGTTGGCCGTTGGACCATCATCGAAGAAGGGTGAAACAGGAGGTGGAGGAATAATGGTTTGAGAAGTTCGCCACATAAAATTGAATTGATCGGGCAAGACATGTCCGGTCTCCAGACTGTAAGCGTTGAGATCATCACCGGTCATGGTGAGTGTAATGAGAAGACATGAGCGCCAAAATAAGGGGTGGAGCAGGCGACGTCGAATGAGTAGACAATGCTGAAAGATTAAAAAAGGAGAGGGTAAAATTATGGAAAGAGGAACCCAGACCTAAACAGAGCAGACTACCCCCACCGCAGAAAATCCAGAAGATTACATGTGAGGCCCATAAAGGACCTCACCGCAGATGAGCGAACCACAGAAAGTGAAGCCGAAAAAAGCCGAAAAACTCCTTTATATATATATCACAAAATTTAATATTAAAATTTAATTATCATTCTATTTTAAAATGCTAAATTTAAAATACCTATATTAAAAAATAGTTAAAATTATTTATTTAGCCATTGCATTATTATTGTTATTCACAAAATTTAATATTAAAATTTAATTATCACTCTATTTAAAATGCCAAATTTATTATGACAAACATTATACATCTAACAACTTTTTATTAAATTATATATATAAACAAGAGAAGCACTCTACTCCGTAATAAAATTTGATAAGTGCTAAAAACAAATAAATGTTTTTTTTAAGCAATGGCCAGAAATTAATTTTTTTGCAATAACAAGAAATGAATTTCCGTTCTTGTTTCTTGTGACGGACTTCACAATCCAGTGGACACGTATTATAGATGGGGGTACGTTACAATCAACACAAAGATGATGAAAATGAGTAAAATAACCAAATGTGTAAAATAAGTAAAATTTTTATGGGTGTGTAAGTGTTTCTAATTGGTAATAGTAAGGATGAATTTTATTTTATATTTTATTAGATGTTTCATTTATTAAATCATAGTTAATTTATTAAATTTAAAAATTGGTTTTTATGGTGATTAAATTTTAGTAAATAGTAATTTTTAACAATTGGTTTTATGGTGATTAAATTTTAGTAAATAGTAATTTTTTAAAGTCTTAAAATTGGTGAGAGTCAAAACTTTCATAAAAAGCAACACATTTATTTGTCTACTTTTAAAATTGGTGAGAGTAAAAACTTTCAAGCAACACATTTATTTGTCTACTTCTTATGCTTCAAATTTCTCATAATTTTTTTAATCTAGTTGTATTTATTTTAATATGGTATTATATGCTGCATTTTACACTTTTTATGATTAGTTCAATAACCAATGTAGCCCATTTTACACAATGTAGCCCTTTTTACACAATGTAGTTCATTTTACACCTTTTGTTATTAGTTCAATAACAAATGAAGAGTCATAAATATTAAAAAATGTGTTGTAGAGTCATAGAACATGAGATAGTTAAATAATACATAAATGAGTTGTATATCCATAGATGTAACTTTTTATTATTAGTTCAATAACCAATGTAGCACATTTTATTATTAGTTCAATAACAAATGTAGAACCACAAATATTAAAAAATGTGTTGCAGAGAGATAGAACCCCAGGTAGTTAAATATTACATAAATGATTTGTAGAGCCATAGATGTAATACCTGGACAGATCGTTAAGCTGAATTATTTACTTTGTTTTACAAGCCAATTAGTTAAGTTCTAAAACTCATATTTTTTAAAGTCTAGTTAAAAGAATTGGACAAGTTAAGGGAATGAATTATTGCTTCAAGAAAAAGTATGTACATAGTTTATGCATTTAAGTTCATATTTCATTGTTTTTATTTGGTTGTTGAAGTTAGTAACTAATGGAATATGATTGGAGGAACTCAATAGAAGAGATCCTGTAGAAGTTTTCTAACTACCAAACAGATAGAGTAGTTATGGTTCTTGGTTTTCTCTTCCTTGGAGATAAACATATCTTAGTGGGAAGGAAATGGGTTTTACCTTTGAAGAAGAAACCATAGACCAAGACTAGAAACCAGGAGTTACAGAAAAAGAATATTCCTGAGATGGGTTTTAAGCGAGTGAAATATTCTGAAAGTTAAGCTTGAGATTGAACCTGGCATGGGATATGAGGTATTCAAGGGGCTGGACTGGCCTTGAAAGTGGAAAATTGTGCTAGTAGTAGGAGCTCGGGGGAGGGGGGGGGGGAGGCGGTCGATGTTATTTCCAATCCAGCAATAATGTTTACCTGTAGCATGTTTGCACATGTAAGTATCATTAGGGACTCTAGTCAGCTGTCGGAACATTTTGGGATTTCAGTTTCCCTGTACCTGTGCAGTTTAGTTCTTAAGCCAAATTGAGGGAACAGTAGCCACATAACCTATCTGATAAGCGAAAATTGTACCAGACTAGAATTAAACTAAGACAGTATTGAAAAATACACCTGCTTCTATCCAAAAATATACATTATGTAGACATAAATGAAACAGTAAATTGTTTTTATCCAAATATAAAATATGTAGCGATAGTTGGCATTAATTCATTCATTTATTTTGGAAGTAGCGTAAATGGTATGATAGTCAAAATTTGGAGGAATTTCCAACACGTATAATGGTGAAGCATAAAGATACCACTAACAAAGTAAATCAAAGTAACCGTAGCAATCATGAAAGAAAAAGTTGTCCAGTTGTAGAAAATCTCTAACACCGCTATAATACCATGCAAAAATTATATCAATGGATTAAATCTGATCATGCAATGTACTAAAGCAAGATACTGAATCCTTCTACAAAATATGCAGAATATAAATCACAATCGCTCAATCACATGCAAGTAAGAGAAAGAAGTAAATCAATACACAACACCAGATATTCCTGGGGAAATCAACTTCTCAAAACCCCTCCATATTTATTGTATAATCAACCAAGGAATCATGAAACAATAAAATGTATTAGTGATCACCACAACCTCATACACTCTACTAATTGCTTCACACTAATCTAGGCAAAATTGGACACACACATAGCTAATTATCAGCCTACCCTTAGCCTACCCTAATTACAAAATCCCTAGAGAGTTAAACCCATATTAAATAGAAAATTTAGCCTTCCTTGATTTCACAATTCATCATGGGCCTGTCATGGTTTTATAATTGCACTTGGGCAGTTTGCCTAAAATACAACTGCTGGTTTACTAGCCTTGAACCTTTGTCTCAATTGGGTGTCCACTAGAATTAGCATGCATGCAGCTAAAAATAGTGAATCATCAGTTACTTGGTAGATCACTACTGGTGAATTAAATCTATTTTAATTCACTTGATCTTCCACTAGCTCATCAAATAGTTATAACTAGTTAAACTAATTTTAACTCAATTATTGTGAGTTCACTGGTCCCACCCACAATACACTAGTGCTACAACTGAAACTGGACCCTAATAAATATAGAATCACTCCACATGCCTATCCTTAGACCCTCAACTCGGAATTCTTGAGCTAACTAATTCTATCACACTTAGTTAACTATTACAAGTTTTTATGAGATAAGATTACAATAAATTTTCCAATTTAATTAAAAATTGGCTTGCACACTAATGTGTCACTAGAATCCATCACTGTGTGACCTGTGATCCCACACTAGTGTGTGTGTTGTTTATGGATGCCAATTTCATTGTTTCTTGTTGAAAAATTCAACACTCCCTCTCAACAAGAAAGGAATTATCTGCTACCCCGATCCTACCTCTGTGGTATTCGAATTTTCTTTTCGCAAGCGCCTTCATCAAGATATCTGCATCCTGATCCTCCGTGGGAATGTACTGCAACAACATAATTCACCTCTGAACAAAATATTTGAGATGGTGGTACTGGATGTCAATATGATTGGACCTATCATGGAACACTGGATTAACCGAGAGTTTTATGCAACTCTGGTTATCAAAATGTATCACCTTCAGATCCATATGATGACCGAACAAACCAACAATTATCTTCCTCATCCACATGGCCTCACGTGTAGCCTAATTAGCTGCCATGTACTCTACCTCGAATGAATTGAGTGCAACTGATCTCTGCTTCCTGCTGTACCAAGAAATTGTTGTTGATCCTATACTGAAGATGCCCCCTAATGTGCTCTTCCTGTCTAATGGACTACCTGCTGATGCAGGGGCATCCAGACAGATTTGAATTAAGTTCGAATCTGAATCTGAAAAGGTGGGTATGCGAACAGTCATGCAAAATTGGGGCGAAATTTGTTAAACTGATGCTGAATTTTATGTAATTTATCTGCCATGTGTGCATTGAGAAATCTCGGGAGATATTTGTGCATCTCAAATGATTCCTGATCTTTTGTAACTTCTATATAAACAGCGAGCCTGTAATTTCTAAGGGGGAGAGAACGAATGCAATGTAGTTTTAGGAGAAGTGCGTACTGAGGTTGATATTACCTTTCTGAAGGCCTATTGGCTGAAGGTTTCGAGCATTGGTTGAAGCGTATTATAATACTCCGAAGGCTTGAAACATTGGGGTTTCAAGCGCGTAAAGGTGAACTAGCAATTGTTGGTTTAAGACCATTAAAAACGATGCTTCTATAGTTTTAATTGCTTTCGATATATATGGTTATATGCAACCATCATAGTGGCACAGTGGAAGCATAGTGGGCATATAAGCCACAGGTCCCAAGATCGAAATATCAAGTTTATGAATTTGCATTTGGATGCAGTTTAGAGGTTGCAGGTTCATTTTGAGAAATGAAAGGTGAACCTGCTTATAGTGGGTTTCACTCTCCATCAAGTGGTATCAGAGCGGGAAAATGATTTCCTGCGGAGAAGAAGTTTTTGTACAGAGGAAGAAGAGGTACAATTTTGTGAAAATTTGTAAGCTTGTGATTTTCTTTTATATTGTGAAGGTAGCAGCCGAGGAAGGTGAGACAATTGCTACAACCTAGAGTAGGAGTGCTTAATGGTTCCACAAGAGAAAACTAAAGAGATGCTGAAAGACTGAGCTTAGGAGGGAAGCTTGGTGAGGTATCTGGTAGCAGGGAGGACTTGCTATTGCAGAGGTTTTGTTGCAGTTCACAGAGGACAATTCCACAGAGGATGCGGGTGAGAATTGTTCAAGCATGCTATTATAGGAATATCACAAGGAGTAGTTCCACAGATGACATGGGTAGAATTGCTGATAGTTAAAGAAGACATATGACCAGGAGGTCATAAATTTTTGTGCCTCAGGAGTCTGATGCAGGGGCATCCGAATATATTTGAATTAAGTTTGAATCTGAAGCTGAAAAGGCGGATAAGCGAACAATCATGAAAAATTGGGGCGAAATTTGTTAAACCAATGCTGAATTTTATGTAATTGATCTGCCATGTGTGCGTTGAGAAAGCTTAGGAGACATTTGTGCATCTCAACCGATTCCTGATCTTTTGTAACTTCTATATAAACAACGAGCCTGTAATGTCTGAGGGGGAGAGCATGAATGCAATGTAGTCTTAGGAGAAGTGCGTATTGAGGCTGATATTACCTTTTTGAAGGCCTATTGGCTGAAGGTTTCGAGCATTGGTTGAAGCGTATTGTAATACTCCGAAGGCTTAAAACATTGGGGTTTCAAGTGCGTAAAGGTGAACTACAATTGTTGGTTTAAGGCCATTAAAAACGATCTTTCTATAGTTTTAATTGCTTTCGATATATATGGTTATATGCAACCATCATAGTGGCGGAGCGGAAGCGTAGTGGGCCTATAACCCACAGGTCCCAAGATCAAAATATCAAGTTTATGAATCTACATTTGGATGCAGTTTAGAGGTTGCAGGTTCATTTTGAGAAATGAAAGGTGAACTTGCTTATAGTGGGTTTTGCTCTCCATCACCTACCTAATTTGCATCGGTGAAGCCTTGAAGCTTCACTCCCTCTATCCATCTGTACCATAATCCATACTTTATAGTGCCCTTGAGATATCTCAACACATGCTTCCTCCCCTTCCAAAAGAGCTTGGTAGGCTTAACCATAGCTTGATTAAGCTGGTTAACTGCATAACATATGTCAGGTCATGTGTTCACCAAATACATAAGTGAACCCACAAGCTGCCTGTAAACAGTAGCATCCACTACCTCACCTGAAGTAGCATCCTCCTTCGTCTAGTTACCGACAAGAGAAGTCTCCATGGGTTTGCTTCCCTCCATGTGGAACATCCTCAGAATCTCCTTGGCATACTTGCCTTAAGATACAAATAACTCCCTATCTCTTTTCTATATTTCCAAGCCTTGGAAATAATGCAAGAGCCCCATGTCCTTTATCCCAAAATCTCTTGGAAGATACTCTTTGAAATAAGTTATGAGATGCTCATCACCTTTCAGTATAAGATCATCTACATAAAGTACAATAATCAAAGACTTACCATCAACCACAATACGATATAGGTTCGCATCCGCTTCACTCTTTGTGAAGCCCAACCTGAAGAAATAGTTGTCAATCCTGGTGTACCAAACACGAGGTGCTTTCTTCAGCCCATACAGTGCTCTCTTGAGTCTGCACACATGCGACTTCCTATCAAAGGTCTCAAAACCTAATGGTTGCTCAATGTACACTTCTTCCTCAATAAATCCATGGAGAAAGGTTGTCTTTACATCCATCTGATGTATCTACCATCCCATTTGCGTTGAGAGTGCAAGGATAGATCAAATCGATGAGTACCTTGCAACCAATGAAAAAGTCTCCTCATAGTCAATCCCCTCTACCTGTGAGAATCCCCGGGCCAAAAATCTAGCCTTGTATTTCTCCACACTCCCATATGCTACCTGCTTCACCACCTGCTTCACCTTGTAGATCCTCTTGGATCCAACCACTGACTTCCCCACTGGTCTTGGGACCACTTCCCATGCATTGTTTCTGATAATGGAGTCATACTCCTCAACCATGGCATCAACCCATGTTGGTTGCTGCACTTCTTCCTCAAAAGAGGATGATTCTGTCACAATATACTTGCTCATAAGAGCCATGTATCCAGTGTACATGTCTGGGGACCTTCTCTACCTGTGCTGTGATGTAAGTGCTCCTACATGCTTTGTCACATATAGCATCAATATGTTAGCCTCTCTGGTGTGCTTCCTACCATTTTTGGTGGATGGCTCTGCATGAGTGGTGTTTTACACTACATGATCCTCTGCTTGTGGCTGCTCCACATCCTAAGGTTCATCCTTTGGAACTAAGAGTTCCTCATCTGCATCCAAGTCAATCTCCCTCTCAAAAAACAAACGCATGGCTTTCTCATACTTCCCCATGGTACCTCCCTTGCATGTGTTTATCTGCACAAGAGTACCTTTTTCCAAGACCTGTAGAAATTTGCTGCATGATCCTCAAAGCACTGTGGTATAGATGGCCCAATCTCCTATGCCATAACCCACCTGTATCTCGGCTCACCACCTTCCTTACTTTACTTCTTAATGTTGTGCGGCCATCTACATCAAGTTTGTAGAGGTTCTTCACACAAGCCCCAATATTCTTTACCAGTGTTGTGGCTTTGTGACAAAGGAATGCCTTTTCTTCACTGGAAACCACATCATATCCAAGATCCTCCAACATAACAACTAAAACTAAATTATTTTTGAAGACTGGTACATGCATGACATATTTTAATAAGAAAGGTTTACCTAAATGTCTCTAGAAAGTAACTATACCAATCCCAATAACACTATACCTCCCGTCATCATCCATCTCGATGTGCATATGAATATCCTTCTCATCCAAGATACTAAAGAGTCATTTGTTTCCCGTCATGTGGAAATATGCTCAACTATCCAAGTACCACATAGATCCCATCACAGTTGATGCCATGCATGCGATGAGAGAGAAGTCCAACTCAAACTATGAGGCCAAAGCTTCACCCGTTGCAGCTCCTAGAGCCTTCTTGTTGTTGTTCTTCTTTTGTGTACAATTTGTGGCATAGTGTTCATGATCATGGCAGTGAAAACATTTCACCTTTGACATGTCACGCTTCTTGCCTTCTTTGTCGATCTCAGATTTGGAATGGGACTTCCTCCCCTTCCCCTTCTTTGAATTACCAACCAAGGCACAATTTTCCTCATCATCAGTCTTGGATGAGGATCCATCCTTGGTATTCCGCCAAAACTCTTCTTGTACCAAATCTGACCAAAGTCGCTCCCAATATGGTAACTTCTCCCTCCCATTCACAGAGTCCTAGTAACTATGCCAGCTCTTGGGAAGGTCTAGAAGTGCTAGCTTCACCAAGTCATCATCATCTACAATAATCCCAACACTTCCAAGCTCATATCAACATTGAGTGAACTTGGTCAAGTATTTCTTGATTGTGTCACCCTTTTCCATTTTGATTTTCATGAGCTTGTCGTTGAGTGCCAATTATCTGTGGTCATTTATTCTTTGAAACAGATATTTCAAGGCCTTCCAATTATCATATGGAGTTTCATTTCCATGGAGAGTCGAGACAATGTGATCTCGAACTCCCTCTAACAAGATCCTCCTCGCCTTTTCTACCTTATTTTTCCATGCATCAAGAATTTGGGAATCTGCTGCTGTGGTCTTAGGAATATCATTATCTATGAATTCCTTCAACCCATTGTCCTCCAACACTACCTCCATCTTGTCCTTCCATGCAATATAATTCGAACTACCCTGGAGTGAAAATTCGAGTTTCGAGCCACTAAAAGACATCTTGATCCGCTTATTGCTCCAAAGAAAGTACCTATAAATTTGAATAATGTTCAACACAAACTCAATTTCTTCTCCACTATTGTGATTCTTGGGGCTCTGATACCATGCAGAAAATATCTAAAAAAATTATAATACCATGTATAAATTATATCAATGGATTCAATCTGATCATGCAATGTACTAAAGCAAGATACTGAATCCTTCTACAAAATCTGCAGAATATAAATCACGATCACTCAATCACATGCAAGTAAGAGAAAGAAGTAAATCAATACACAACACTAGATATTCTTGGGGAAAGAAACTACTCAAAACCCCTCCATCTTTATTGTATAATCAACCAAGGAATCATGAAACAATACAATGTATTTGTGATCACCACAACCTCATACACTCTACCAATTGGTTCACACTGATCTAGGAAAAATTGGAGAAACACATAGCCAATTATCAGCCTACCCTCGGCCTACCCTGCTTACGCAATCCCTAGAGAGTTAAACCCCTATTAAATAGTAAATTCAACCTTCCTTGATTGCGCAATTCATCATGGGATTCTCATGGTTTTATAACTGCACTTAGGCAGTTTGCCTAAAATACAACTGCTAGTTTACTAGCCTAGAACCTTTGTCTCAACTGAGTATCCACCAGAATTAGCATGCATGGAGATAAAAATAGTGAATCATAAGTTACTTTTTAGATCACTACTAGTGAATTAAATCTATTTTAATTCACTTGATCTTCCACTAGCTCATCAAACAGTTAGAACTAGTTATACTGATTTTATCTCAATTATTGTGAGTTAATTGATCCCACCCACACTACACTAGTGCCACAATTGGAACTGGACCATGTTAATAATAGGATCACTCTACATGCCTATCCTTAGACCCTCAAATTTAAATTCTTGAGCTAACTAAGTCTATCAGACCTAGTTAACTATTACAAGTTGTTATGAGATAAGATTACAATTAATTTTCCAATGTATTTAAAAATTGGCTTGCACACTAATGTGCTGCTAAGATCCATCATTGTGTGACCTGTGATCCCACAACAGTGTGTGTGTTGTTTCTGGGTGCCAATTTCATTATTTCTTGTTGAAAATTTCAACACCAGTAAATAAATTAGGAGTTTCAAAGAATTCATGTGCGGGAAGAAAGGAAACTTCACTTTCTACAAATTTTATGTAACAAGAAAGAAAACTCCAGCATTATAAACATCAGAACCCTATAGGTCAAGGTTATGCGACCACATGTAGGGAAACTCTGTAATCTAGGAGTATAGAAATACTTAATGCATGTAATAATAGAGTCCCAACTACATAGGAAAAACCATAACTGTTGCTGGAGAATTTATTCAAAAGTTAATATAACACAGAAAAGGAATATATCACGAAAACCTAGTTCGGGCAGACTTAATGTACATTGTAGAAATTAACCAAAACTAAAATATCAAGATCTATGTGCACCAAGAAAAAAAGTACTACCATAATGTTTTACACATTATGCTCTTAACACTCAAAAGAATAACAATATCAGGACCCAATTTTGGTGGCACATTAAAATTCTCATAAGGACTAAAACCATAAGGCTAAGTGTTCCATGCAAATGACTCCTTCCTTTTTCATATAACCAGTGAGAAATGAGATATTGAAGACGACCACTAACTCCATAACAACCAGAGAACCGATGAGGAGTCAAAAAGCATCGTATAAGTACCTGGCCATGAGGGAATCAAGGGTAAGGGTTTAGCCTTTAACTGATGCGAAATTGAAAAGAAAAAAAATTGTAAGAGAAAGGCATACCAGTAGAAATTAAATTGGAAATTATTAGGTTGTATCTTCAAGGATGATCTGAGTATGAATCTTAGTTTTTCTATGCTAATTTCATCTTCAGATTTAAAATTTAATTGTTGATCTTATGCTTATTGTGCATAGGTTTCCTTGGTGTTTATGTGTGTCAAAGAGGTAAATTAATTGAGTTTTATGAGTGAATTCAAGAGCATAAAGCATGAATAAAAAATGTTGAACAACAACAAAAATAAGAACATCAAAACATCACAATTGATCCATCAACACAGATTTTTGATGAAGGGGTTCATCCCTCCTGGGCTACATTTCCTTGGTCTAGCTTCCATGGATTGGGCCTCTGTATTATCTCAAAAGTGCACAAATTTCTATTTACATTCATCTACAGCTCTTAAAAAATACTCCAATGAGTCAAGAATGTCCAAAACATTCAGAAATGACTCTTCATTCTCTCAATTTGGTCTTCAGCTGATCTAGGCATGGCCTTCCCTCCTGGTGGCCCTCGACTTCCTTTTTCTTCAAAGTGAAAAAAAAACACCTTTAGAATTGCTCCTATGCCTCTGAAACTTGTACCAATGGATTTAGGGCATGCTGATATGCTACGAATGACTATTTTTGAGCCAAAATTGGTTTACAATTTCTCAAGATATGGTTCATTTAATTTTCCCCTAGAATCCTCCTCCAAAAATGGAGAGAACTCAAGTTAGAGCAGACAAAATAGGGTTTCCCCCGAAACTGGTGGAGTCTACTAAACCCGCTGCCATTTAAATATGGGTTTAATTATAAGTTAATTGCAGTGATAAGCGGATGAGCATGGATTATCTGTGCATAAATGCAGTTTAACATAACCTAGTTTAATAATCTTTAATCCTGGATTATCTTAATTAATCCGCCATTTAGCATTTAAACTCTGTTATTAATCACCTACTCCACCTGTGGTCGTTGAAACATGGTTGTATGGGGAGGGGGTTGGCCCCCTGAAAACCTTCATTGTGGAATATGGTTAACATTAAATATAAGTCGAGACCTATTAATATTAAGTCCCAACGGAGTAGCATGGTGGTAACGCGGATGGTTAGCGCGGGGGAGGTCGTGGGTTCAACCCCGATCCCCGCGCATAAATTTTGGTCCAAATTAAATTTCCCATACCAAAGGTTAAAAACTTTGGTTATGAAACATTCAGCCCAAATTCATATGCACCACCTCCATAGTTGGAAACTTTAGTTTAAAATAAATACATTCAGCCCAAACTATGTGCCTTGTTCATAGTTTCAACTTTGGAGATAGTAATATTTCAAACTGTAATAAACCAAAGTCCACCATGAAATTCGATGCAAACTTTGGAGAGGGTCCACCAGAGGGGGCATGTGGTAGACCCTAGCTGCACCATGTGTCCAGCTCTGGTTGGATCATTCCAATTCAAAAAAAATTCTCATTCAACCTTAGAATAGGTTGTAAAAAATTTCACCTCCCAATTTCACCGGTGAATCTTGTTGTGACACTTGTCACAGTGTCATTGGGAAAAAACTTGAGAATATTCCTTGAGTATACCTGGTATGCTGACTGGGCTTCCATGTCATCAATCTGTCACTGTTCTGCAATTTTTTTAGTTGTTTAGGAAAACAAACAACATGCTGTATCTCCTTCATCCGGACTCTGTTTTCAACAAAACGAGTTGTGACGAATTCTTGGCGATGAGCTCTTCGTTGTCATTCAGTTTCCATTCAATTATGAGCACTTTAATTTTTGAGCTTTTACATTGAACATTTAATCATTATTCCTCGCTAGAAGCCTTTCGGACCCCAAAATCTCTCTGATTACTGATCATTTGGATGAGGATACTATTCCCTCACCCTTTCAGTCTCTATCCATTGAAATTTTCCCATTTTCACCAATTGGAGATTTTAATGAAAACTTAAAATTTCCTTGATTCTTACGACCTTCTCTTCCTGTCATTGACACCGTCATGCTGCAATTCCCATGAATTTGCAGAGAAACAAGCTATTCTTGCAGAAACCTGTTGGGTATGTGTTATATTCTTTCCACGACTACCCCCACGCGCTGTACGTTGCGCCGGGCGCAGCAGGGGGGTCACAGGGCAGCGCCCCTGTGAATTTTTTTTTTGGTATGCAGTCCCATTCATAAGCAAACCCACCCATGTTTTGTGCATGAGTTTGCACATGGTTTTTTGGGGTATGATGGTTTTCGACCCCTGGTATTTTGTAGATCCGGTCAAGGGAACTACGGTTATGTTCTAATCCAGGGTTAATGGATTGGGGTTTATGTATGCTTCGGCATGTATATATATGTGTTGTAACACTAAAAAGGAATATAATGAAAAATCAAGCTGGTCATCCCGATTTGGGATCCAGGGGAAAATCTCTGTGTTTATCTGTTTTATGTTTTATGCTCTCGCTATTGTTTATTTTCTGTTATAAGATTCGTGTGTAGATAATTTCTATTCAGGGTTAAAACCTACAAAACCATCTTATTCCTACTTTGGTCATCAATCAAAGGAAACTTAAAAACTGTCTCGCCTTGCACACTGTCGCCATGGCAATTCTTAGTTGCTCTTGCTTTGTACTTGCATCGAATCTTGACCAAGTATCTTCACTGTTGCCATGTACCCTTTGGAAACCAAAAGCAAGAATTTTTGGAACTCGCGCCTTCTTTGTCAAGCTGCTTTGTCGCTTTCTATTTGATATTTTCACTCTGTTGCAATGACATCTCGTTTCCAACACTTCTCAACACTAATTTTGACTGCTGCAAATATATCACATCTTGTTCAACTCCTTTCAAAGGCAACTTGTTAGAATCCTAAAAAATCTTATTACAAGCATAAGCATATTTTTGAAAGGTTTGATTCAAAACATCTCTATGTTTGATCATCAACAATGTCAAATTATGACCTGCATTCACTATCCTCTTCATTTCTCCTGCATGTATAAGAGGCAAACTTGTTTTCTTCTTATGCGCTCTAACTATGTACTCAATACAATCCTTAAACAAGTGATACTTATTCTCATGGCGATGAAATATTTCTTTCCTATCATTGAGATAAGGAATTCCCAATACAATACTTGATATCTCAAGTGGCACCACATCAAGTTCAAATTCATCAAGAAAGTTTGAATTGATGGTGAATATTAGTATACACCTCCTTGTAACCTGCAAGTTTGCATTCTTGCATATCCACCCTGAAGGTTAAGGTCTTGGATTTCTAACAGTTTCAAGGTCTAGCTTCTTAACCAAGTCTTTGGAAATCAAGTTAGCTTGTGACCCACTATCAAAAAGTGTATCAATCTTGGTATGTTTAGAGATAACTCTAATATGGAAAATTTATATTCTTGTATCTTCATCTTGAGTGAAATTGGAACACTTTGAATAACTAGTGCTTGCTATGTTCTTACCTTTCAAACCCATGGTTGTAATATTTGTCTTATCTCCTAAATCTGACCCTAAGTCATGTTCAACTATAGCAACAATTTTCCCCTTTTCTTTGGCTTTCAGCTTATTTGGCTTCAACTCTGGATGAAGTTGCCAATAGTGGTATTCATCATAGCCATTCTTCAAACAATGTTTGCATGTGAGTTTCTCTTTCTCTCTTTTGACATAGCTATTTCTTTTTCCTCTTCCATAAAAATTATCGTTTCCTTTACCCTCACTATCACTTTTCTCATCTATATTCTGCTTTCCTCTTGCTTCTAAATGTGTGGCTTGAACACAAACCTCATCTATATTTATGGAATTAAACATGAGAATAGTGTCTCTAAGTTAACTGTGAAAACCCCCAACATACTTTAACAAAGTTTATTGAGAATATAAATTAATACCCGAAATAAGAGCTCTTCTTCTAAATTCATGAGTATAAGCTTGCACACTTTTCCCTTTCAATTGTCTAAAATTTTGCCAAGCCACAATGGCCTTTTTCATGTAAGCTAATGGATAGAATTTCATTTTAATGGCAGTAATAAAACTTGACCAAGACATAGATATTTTACTGTAGTTTTTAATCTCTTTTTGAGTCCTTACTTCCCACCATACAAGTTTAGATCCTTCCCTCCTCAAAGAATCCAATTGAATCTTTATGTCATCTTCATGAACGTTCTAAATTCTGAAATACACGTCCAATTGACGTATCCAATTGTCCAATCTTTCTGCATTTATCTCGCCATTATACATTGGAAGCTCAAATTTGACATCAAGTTTGAGTAAGGGTGTTTTTTCTTTTGTGGTTTTTGAGTGAGTATGTGTGGTTTTGGTGGTGGAAGTGGAAGATGATGTTTATGGAGATGATGAGGATGATGAATATGGAGGAGATGGAGGTGGATTTCCTCCAATACCCTTTGAACTCTTCTATTCATCCTTCTTATCATCTAAATTTCCTTCTCCATGTGGAGGGTTAGAACCTTCTCCTACCATCCCAATAGTAAATGCATCAAACATAATTTTAAACATCATCTTTATGGAATTGAAGCATCTCTTAACATCATCCTCTTTTGAATGACCTTTAGTTTCTCCAAAACCTGACATGATGGCTATGGATTCAAGCTCAACTTTTGGTGCTTGTACATCTTCAATCAACTCAACTTCTGGTGCAACTTGTACCTCTTTAATATCAGCTTCTTGAGACAAAAATTGAGGTGCTTCAAGTGCATATGTGAGTGAAACTCTGGGTGAAGATGGTTCTTGTAGCTCTTCTTCTTCTAGTCCTAATCTCGAGACTTGCAACCAACAATTTCCCATCAAGTCTCTACAGCTTTAACCTTGCCAAAGCCACAAATTTGCAACCATTAAACTTGCACAAAACTCAAGCAACTATCAAGAAAATAACCTTGCCTTTCAACCAAGCTCTGATACCAACTTGATTTGAACTATGAATGTTAGTTTTTTTGTGCTAATTTCATCTTCAGATTTAAAATTTATTTATTTATCTTATGCTTATTGTACATAGGTTTCCTTGGTGTTTGTGTGTGTCGAACAGGAAAATTAATTGAGTTTTATGAGTGAATTAAAGAGCATAAATCATGAATAACAAATGTTTAATAGAAGCAAAAACAAGAACAAAAAACCATCACAATTGACCATCAACATAGAGTTTTGATAAAGGAGTTCACCCCTCCTAGGCTACATCTCCTTGGTCCAGCTTCCATGGCTTGGGCCTCTATATTAGCTCAAAAGTTTAAAAAGTTGGTGTTTACATTCACCTATAGCTCTAAAAAATACTCCAATGAGTCCATAATATCCAAAACATTCATAAATGACTCTTCATTCTCTCAATTTTGTATTCAGATGATCTAGGCATGGCCTTCCCTCCTGGTGGCCCTTGGCTTCATTTTTCTTCAAAGTGAAAAAAAATAACTTTAGAATTGCTCCTTTGCCTCTACAACCTATACCAATGGATTCAGATTATGACAGTATGCTAGCAATGACTTTTCCAAAGCCAAAATTGGTCGAAAATTGCTCAAGGTATGGCTCATTTAATTTTTCCCTAGAATCCTTCTCCAAAACTGGAGAGAACTCCAGCTAGTGCAGGGAAAATAGGGATTCTGCCGAAACTGGCAGAGTCTGCTAAACCCGCTGCCATTTAAATATGCGTTTAATTAGCATTTAATTGAAGTGATAAGTGGATAAGAATGGATTATCTACGCATAAGCGCAGTTTAACATAACCTGGTTTAATAATCCCTAATCCCAGATTATCTTAATTAATCTACCATTTATCATTTAAACTCTAGTCTTAATCACCTGCTCCGCTTGTGGTCGTTGAAAAATGGTTGTATGGCGAGGGAGTTGGCCCCCTCTAAATCCCTGTCGTGGAATATGGTTAACATTAAAAATAAGTCGAGACCTATTAATGTTAAGTCCCAACGAAGTAGCATGGCGGTAACACAAATGGTTAGTGTGGGGGAGGTCGTGGGTTCGACCCCGACGCCTGTGCATAAATTTTGGTCCGCATTACGTTGCCCATACCAAAGGTTAAAAACTTTGGTTATGAAACATTCAACCCGAATTCATATGCGCCACCTCCATAGTTGGAAGCTTTGGTTTAAAATAAATACATTCGGCCCAAACTATGCACCCTATCCATAGTTTCAACTTTGGATATAAAAATATTTCAAACTGTAATAAACAAAACTCCACCATGAAATTCGATGGAGACTTTGGAGAGGGTCCACTAGAGGGGGCACGTGGCAGCCCCTAGTTGCACCACGTGTCCAGCTCTGGTTGAACCATTCCAATCCAAACAAAAATTTTCATTCAACCTTAGAATAGGTTGTAAAAAAATTTCACCTCCAAAGTTCATTGGAAAATCCTCTTGTGACACTGGTCACAGTGTCATTGGGAAAACACTAGAGAATATTCCTTGAATATACTTGGTATGCTGACTAGGTTTCCATGTCATCAACCTGTCACTATACTACAATTTTTTTCGCTGTTTAGGATAACGAACAACAGGCTCTATCTCCTTCATCCAGACTTCGTTTTCAATGAAACGAGTTGTGTCGGATTCCTAGCGACGAGCTCTTCGATGTCATTAAGTTTCCATTCAATTATGAGAACTTTCATTTTTGAGATTTTAAACTGAGCACCTGATCAGAGGAGCAGGAAGTATTTAAATAGAATACGAGAACATTTGGGAAAGGTGGGTTATTACCTGGAGTAAGAGCCTAATGGTCGACCAAGTAACCTGAAGGAAAAGGGAACGAAATCCATAACTTGAACCAATCAAATGCAACCAAACAAAAAAATTATATCCACTCGAAGGTTTAAAGATAGCTTCAGTATACCTATTCATCTCAACTGAAGGACTGGCATCCAATGCCAAACCAGTGGATAACATAGATCTTTGTTGAGTAGAGAAAATTTTGTGTCAGGACCACATAAAAGAAAATGGAATTCATTTGTTTAAGTTTGCAGAGAATATTTACAACATTACATGTTGTAGATGGACCAAATGATCTCAGATACACGGTTACCGCAGCAATAGAGAAGAGTTGGAGATGAAGAAAATTTGTAGAGAAAAGGCCAGAGTCAAGCGACAACAGCAAATGGAAAGGTCGACGAGGGTTTGGGGGGGTTTAACCCTAACTGTTTCCCAAAACCACCTAGGCCGTCAGATTGAGACGAATGATCAACGATTAAGAACATTGACATTTGTCCAACGACAGACGATAAAAACTACGATATTTGAGAGACTTCGAGAGATAACTCAAATCGATTAAATTCATTCTCAGCGTATCGAAATACTGATATGTAATGTTAATACCAATTAATACATTTATCACCATTTGAACTATGTCTTGATGCCATAATGAAATTTGTATGGATACATAAGATCTACCTTGGTAATATGCTAAATTTGCATAGAGAGTTAACCCCAGGAAATGATGTGACCTTTGTACGAAGCCATATGATCTTTGTACTAAAAGCTTTGTGAATTACAAAACTCTTCCCAATAACATGTTAAATCTATTATCCAATCAAATTAATAAAAACTGAATTAAATTATTTTAATAATAATAATAAATTTCTATTTCTAATGAAAAAAAAAATGTTTGCACCTTTTTTTTTGAAATCAAAGCCAAAGTAATCGTGCTTGTGGACAATAATGTATATACAAAAATAAATATAGTTTATAAATTTAAATTAAACTTCATAATTACACATTTATTTATATATTAGATTAATTTAATGTGGATTTGACTCACTTGGAATTTCTTCAAGTATATGAAAACTAATGCTTTTATGTTCACATATTTCTAAACTACAAATTCTTTTCAAATATTTAAATTGAGGATGTTAATAGATTTATTCCATATGATGATGCCATTGTAAGTTTCACTTTCTATTTACTATTTATGAGAACAAAGCATTTTCAAAATGTATTTACATTTAATAAAAGGAAATAATTCTGATTTTTTTCCAATTTGTATAAATAGCGTAGATTTCATCAAATTCAACATAGATATAAGTGAGAATTAAAATAAGACTTGGAAATATATATAGTTAGCTTTAAAGGAAAAATGTCACTTGCAACATTGTATGAGATGGATTATTGAGACCTTCACCACCTTAACTAATGTTAATCGAGTTTCAATTTTAAAAGTATACAAAGAATATAATTCACTAATAAACTTAACTTACTTGTTGCAAAAGATGAATTCACTAAGACTTTTAATATTAATCAAATTTTAATTTTAATAATAATAATAAATATAATATAACTATATAAACAGAACAATTCAGTAATAAATTTATTTTACTAGCAAATAAAATAAATAATTTTATGTATATAATTTTATTAAAAAATAATTAACTTATTTTATGTATATAATATTGTTAATAAATAATTTTATGTTTATAATATTGTTAAAAAATAATTTTATTTATTTTAATAAAAAAAATTCAAAAACTATACATATTTAGTTAAACTATAAATAAACATATAAAGATACATTGTGCTCAATTATCCAAATATCCAAATTTGGAAATATTAGTTGTCCACCAAAAAAATTGGGAAGAAAATAGTATAAACGCCATGGAGGGAGACTATTTGATATGTTTTAAAAAAAGTTAAGTATATGTTAATGTTTTGGAATTATTATTAGTTTAGTGAACTATAGTATTTGTTAGCATTTGTCTTTGAGTGAATTATATGTATTATTTTGTTGTTGTTTTGTAACTTTAATTAAAGTTGTGAGGAAATGTTGAATTTTTCTATTTTTAAATGAATTAAAAAATAATTTTCTAATTTTTTGGAGATTTTATTTCTAATTTTTTATTGACATAACAATTTTTGATGGGACGTAATTTTTTTGGTGGAGAGCATTTTATTTTGGTATTTATCAGTGTCTCATAATTGATTAAAAAATAATTAATTAATTTCTCGAGTGGTCATTCTGTTAGTAAGTGAGTGCTCTGGCATTAACACTAACACTGACATTGTTATGGTATTGTTCTTCACCATGATGACAGGACTGATGCAATTGCAGGTCCTTTTCGTGGGCGGGGAGGGAAATCTACAAGTCATTGTGCAGATATAATTTTACAAATTTCCAGATCGTATATCGTATGAATGTTTACGGAGGATGGGGTACATGTGGGAGAATGTGCAATGTTATTATGCTTCTTTTATAGTGAAAAGTACGAAGTATGTGTCGAGGTCAGTTGCGTAAAGCTTTTGATTTTAAAGCTATGAACCTTTGCATAATGATTAGTATTGTTAATTTCCATTGATTGCATTAAGCAACCATTGTTGATCTCTTTCTAGTTCATACAATGAATGAAGCTTTTGACTAAAAGTTAATAGGTCATTTTCTAGGTAGTGTGTGCAAAGGTGGTTGTGCGGAGGAAGCTATACAGAGGTAGTTGTGTGGAGGAAGCATGTGGTTGTTCGAAAGTGTCTGTGTGAAGGAAGCATGCATCGAAGAAGCCTGTGCTGAGGAAGTTGCGTGGAGTACGAAGTATGTGCCGGACAGAAATTGTGTAGAGATTTGATTTTAGAACTATAAATATTTGTGAAGAACGAGTTATGTGAAAGATAACATAATCATTAATGTTGTTAATTTTCATTGTGCGGGGTTTTTAACCACTTGCACATAGTTTTTGACTTAATAACCCTTTACAAATACTCATTTACAATTGAATATTGTAACATTTGCAATAAAACATGTTTATAGCTTTAGTAAGACTTTTTTAAATACTTATTTGCTTTAGGGAAATTGTATATGTCTATAAGAAAATTACTTACAAAAATTGGTTTACTCTTGATCATTGCAAAAGGAAATACGAATTGTTTTCAAAAGGTTGACATTGTTTTATTTCTCTGAACAAGACATTTCATTATGTGGAGCTTTTACTATATTGAGCTTTTATATTGGAAACTTCATTATAATTGACTACATGACTTACAATTAAGCCTTAATATGAGTTTCACACAAGAAAAAACTTTCTGCAATAAAACAAGTTTCTGTCTTTAGAAAGACCTTTTTAATTACTTAGTTGCTTTAACTAAGAAAACTATACATGTCTATAAGTAGATTACTTACAAAAAATTGTTTACAATTGACCGTTTCAAAATGAAATATAGAATTTGTTAGAATGCATCGAATTACATGAGCGCTCTTATAGTGTGTTATTTCTTTGAATAGGACATTTATTTGTGTGTAGCTTTTATTATGTTGAGATTTTATATTGAAAACTTTATTCAGTAGGGACGAAATTAGGACAGACGAGGTTTTTCTGAGAACAAGAGGTGCATAAAGAAATTAACGTTAAAATATTATTATGTTTAGTTATGTAGAGTTGCACTAGAGAACATAATCATTAATGTTGTTAATTTTCATTGTGCAGGGTTTTTACAATGGGTTTGTGTAGGAGAACGAGTGGTGCAAAACACAATTTTGTAATTCTTCCTCTTTTTTATATGTAGTAACTTTTATGATTTACAATATAAGTTTAATATGTATTTCGCACAAGAAAAAGCTTACTGCAATAAAGTAGGTTTCTATCTTTAGTAGGAATTTTTTAAATACTTTTTTTCTTTAAGTAAACAAACTGTATAGGTCTATAAGTAGATTACTTACAAAAAATTGGCTTACGCTTGATTATTGCAAAACAAAATATGGAGTTTTTTAACAATGCTTTGAGTTACTCAAGTGTTTTGACAATGTGTTATTGCTTTGAACGGGACATTTCATTGTGTGGAGCTTCATTGTGTTGATATTTTATATTGGAAACTTTATTTGGTAGAAATAAAATTAGGATAGGATTTTTTTAGAATAACTGGGGTGCATAGATAAATTAATGTTAAACCATTAATTTTAATCTGTTATTATTATCATTTTTCATTGTATAGAGCTTTGACTATGCAAAATATGGGAATATAGATAAATATGATGCATGGAAATTATTTTTTATTTTCCAATTTAGTCACAATTCAAAAATTCGAAAAAAGATTGACATAGTTCATGATTGAGTTGTAGAAGCTATTCTAAACTTATTTTCTTTATTAATGTGGAGAAAAGAAAAAAGAAAAAACTAACAAATGTGTAAATTAATACATATCTCCGATATCAAAAGTGTATTATGATTCATTAACTTATGGATGAAGTTGAGAAGAGGGGGAAAGTTGGTCAATGGCCATGATATCATCATCTCTTTCATTAGCATCCTCTTCAGCATTAATGTTCCCTTCTTGGGCCAATAACTAGTTTTGTACTTAGTAATTATTTACAAATACTTATTTACAATTGACTACTATAACTTTTATGATTTACAATATAAGCTTTAATATCGGTTTCACACAAGAAAAATTTTTGTGCAATAAAACAGGTTTCTATCTTCAGTAGGAATTTTCAAAATACTTATTTGATTTAAGTAAGAAAACTATATATGTCTATAAGCAGATTACTTACAAAAACTAGTTTACACTTAATCATTGCAAAAAGAAATACGTTGTTTTTTCACAATGCATGGAATTACACAAGTGCTCTGACTGTGTGTTATTGCTCTGAATGAGAAATTTCATTTTGTGGGAATACAGACAAATGTGATGCATGGAAATTAATTGTTATTTTTGAATTCAGATTGGTTTGTAGAAGCTATTATAAATTGATTTTCTTTATTAACCAAGGGGGAAAAACTAACAATTGTGTAAATTAGTATATATGTTCAATATCATAAGCGAGTTGGGATTCATTAACTTTTGTTTGAAGATGACAAGGAGGGGAACATCAATCAATGGCCATGATATAATAATCTCTTTCATTGACATCCTCTTCAGCATTGACATTCTCTTCGTGGGCCAAATTATCGAGAAGAAAACTTAACATTTCGTTTGCCAATTGTAGTCGCTCCTTCTTCAATTCTAGTATTACCATTTTCTGATTTAGAAGGTCGAAATAGAATCATGCTTCAGATTTATTCATTTTTGTATCTTTTAAGACCAAATTGATGAGAAATTGCAGAGCATCAGCTATTCTAGCTAAATAACCAATGAGATCTTGTTCTACAACTCCATAATCGTGTTCCATATACTTCAATCTGTGTTATAGTTACGAATAAATTTTCCGAATTACAGTTCTAATTTTTGATTCTATGTTTATAGAGTCGGTTTAGAAATGTATATATATCATCAATGTGACTTTCCTTGATTTTTAAGCTTTTCTTTTCAGTTAATGTCGGCTTTAAGTCTGTGGAGTGTAAATATTCATTGTCCTAATGAGGCACGAAGAATGGAGTATGAGCGAGATAACAGAGGTGCAGGAAGAAATTTATGTCATCGATACGTAATTAATTTTACTATCAACAAATTTAGAATTAGTTTACTTTGTGTAGAATCGGTAATGTACACGAGAATGTGGGCACAAACAGAAAATTAATTTCAAAGCATCTTTCATTTAAATTTTTTATAGATTTAGCTATGTTAAGGTTTAATTTTTTTGTAGATTTAGATATGTGCAAGAGAATGCAGGTGTAGAGAAATTTATAAATTTAATTCGTAGTGTAATGATATTTCACATTTTCTTATTATATATATACAAATTTGCTTAAGATGAGGCTTTTTCAGTTTGTGTTTTTGGTGAATATTTGGACAAATTTCATTTAGTGGAGTTTTTCCTTGTAGTCAGAACAACGTTTAGTAAACTATTTAGCAATGTTTAGAATTAAAAGTATTTTGTAAATTTTGTGATTAAAAAATTATTTTGTGAGTGGAAGTATGTGAATTATGCGGAAGGTATGTGATTGTACAGAGTGAAAGTTTGAAATTTTCTTCAGTAGAATGGATTTCCTTTGTAGTTTCACAGATATGCCTATTTACACAAATATATCCACAAATAGAGTTTTCAATGTGCAGAGAGAACAATCTTTAATCAATTGATCAACAAAGTCTAATAAACATGAAATGAGAAACATTACTATTTTGTTATAAACAACATAGAAACTATTCATCATTAATAACTTTCGACTTCGTGAAGCTTACTTGCATTTAATCAACGCGATGGATCATTGGCCAAATTTCCATTTTTCAAGTGACAAAAAGCAACATATATTTCATTAATAAAAGGTGATTACGTGTTATCATTAAGATTTTTAACCCTATCTTCATTTTATTGGTGGATGATTGACCAAATTGTTCATTTTTCAATTATAATGTTA
This sequence comes from Pinus albicaulis, assembly GCA_034641835.2. Taxonomy (NCBI): domain Eukaryota; kingdom Viridiplantae; phylum Streptophyta; class Pinopsida; order Pinales; family Pinaceae; genus Pinus; species Pinus albicaulis. The sequence goes on from CM076583.1 coordinate 170,367,748, forward strand.
TGTGTTGAGGGATGGGCATATGATGTCATGATTAATTTCTGGTGCTTTGCGAGTGCATCGTTTTCCCATGTTGTCAGCACAAAACATTATCAGTCGAAACATTAATAAAATTTCACTTCGTAAAACTTACTTGCATTCAATAAATACGATGGATAATTGACCAACTTTTGCATTTTGTCGATTATAAGGTTATCTGTTGAGGATATGGGGATATGATATTACCATTAATGGAAAGTGCATCATTTAGGGTTCATTAGCATTGCATCATATGCCCATATTCTCAGCATAGAACAATGTGATCGAGTGTAATGTTCCTAATAGGAAAATTAATAGTGATATTAAGAAAAACACATGTGCAATTCAGAAAAACCAACAAACCATTTAAACACCCATAAATTTACACCAAAATTATTCCAATATAGCCATTTTACTATATATATTTGAGGAGTACAATTCTATAATGTGTGCACACGGGCTTTCTAAGGTAAGCTAGACAATCCCAGGTGAGAAAATGTTACTTGGACGCAAGGGAAATGACTCCTCCAAAAGGTATTGCGCTAGCCCTAAAATTTATACACTACTGACTTATTGGAACCCTTGTTTGAATCTCTGAAACAGCCCAGAAAATTTCACCAAATTAACCTCGAGTTCTCCACCAAAAACCTAGAGAAACCCATAAAGGGTTTGTTATAGTTTTGATGCTCAAAAATCACCCCCAAATCTAGGCACACCTCCACTACTAGAAAATGACAGCTTGAAGAAATCATGTATCTACAACCCCTCCAAATGATCATAAATAGCCCTTGGTCACCCTTATTACATTCCCAAATCAACCCAGCCCCAAAATCCTTCATACAAGGCTCCCCAAAAATAACTCCACCAAAAATTGTGTTTCAGAGGAATACTAATGCACAGGCCTCATGCAAGGGAATTTCAACCCAAGGTTAGAGCCTTCCTCCAGGATGTAAATCACCTAGAAATCAAAAGTAAATTTGCCAAGGAAATGTTCAGCAACGACCCAATACTTATATCCATGGAGTTCTCCTTCACAATACTGTGTGGCTCTTTATTCTACATCCAATCTTAGGCAAAGAAACTCCTACCCTCTGTTGTATGATCTCCCAAGCCTCCACGAAATTTTGGTGAGAAATTCATAGGGTGGAACTCAAGGTCCTTATAAAATCTAGTGTGAAACAACACTTGTGACTCAGCTGAACAGCTAGAGCAGCAATGGTAATTTTCAAGTTAACAAAAGGTCCCAATAGCTACTACCCTTCTCTTACTTATAATTTTTTTCCATCCTTCTCCATGTGGGTCCCTCCTGCCAAATATTTCAACTTCACCTTAGCAAATTCAGTTTCTCTTCCATGGAGGCATGTATTTCATGTGGGAGTGGCCCCCACATTCCACCAACTCAAATATTTTGACCCACTCTTCCTAAGTTGGTGTCCAAAATTGTGCCATATCCAAAATTGAAAATACGGTAATCTCTTCCTTGGAAAATATTATTGCGAAGGGACATTAAATTCCTCCCCTCTCAAATGTTACTTCTCCTCAAGCAAAAGTAATGCTGGATGTTGCTTGATCTTCTCACTCGCCCACGTGGCATCCTCAATCAGAAAATATTTCCACCTGACCAAGTATTCCCAGATGACCCTGCTCCTCATCTTCCTCTGCCATGTCTCCAAGATGGCTTTTGGTGTCAATACAAGGTTCCACTTGTCATCTAAAGGAGGCATTTCAGTGGTTTTCATCACTTGTTGTCACAAGGAATTTTTTAGGCATGATAGATGAAATACATTATGAATATGACTCTCTGGGGGGCAACTCCAGCTCATATGCTACCTCCCCAACTCTCCTGACTACTATGTAAGGATCATAGAAGTGGGGCTTGAGTTTCTCATCCACCTTCTACTTCAGTGAGGACTATAGACAAGGTTTAAGACACAAGTATACCATATCCCCTACCTCAAAATGTCTCTCCACCTTGCACCTATCAGCGTACAACTTCTGTTGGTTTTGTGCCACTTGTAAGTTGTCCTTGAGAGCCCTGAGGATATCTTGGCTCTCTTGGACCCATACCTTTGCCCTAGGAGCCATGTTATCTCCAAAAATAATTTCAGAAAAATAAAGTGCACCATATCCATAAAGAGTATGGAAATGATACATACCAATCGGCATATGGTACATTGTATTGTAGTAGAATTATCCTGGGTGAATCCACTTCACTCATGCTCTATGTTTCTCAGTCACATACTTACGCAGGTACCCCTCTAGCCACTTGTTCACAACGTTGGTCTGTTCGACCATCTGAGGATGATAACTAGTGTTGGAAGTAATCTCTTTCCCCACCAGTCTAAACAACTCCTGCCAAAACGCTCCCATAAACCTATTATCTCAGTCACTGACTATGGTCTTTGGAAGACCATGTAACTATAATACTTCTCTGAAGAATATATCGAATACCTGAAAGTTAGAATATCTCGAAGGGATAGAAAAGAAATGATAAAACTTAGTTAGTTTTTCCACCACAACATAAATAAAATCCCATCCCTATACAGCTAGAAGCTCGATGAAAAAATCCATGGATACACTCTCCCATTTGTGCTCTCGAATTTGGAGTGGATGAAGTATCCTTGTCAGGTGTGACATCTCCCCCTTATTCCTTTGGATGACTACCCACTCTTGAATGTGTCTCACTACATCTCCATTGATATCCCTCCATGATGGCATGGTATGTCTTGAGGAATCCAAGGTGCCCTGCTAGACAGGAGTCATGGTTTGCCTACATAATATTCTCCATGACTTAAAGTATGGGAACAAAATAGATCTTGTCCTTATAATATATAGCATCATCCATCATAATAAACCTATCATCCCCATATGTTCCATCTAGTATCTCTCAAGTTTGCCTATCCTTGGAATACTCAACCAAGATTTGAGCCTTCCAATCATGAGTGACATCCATCAAAGATAATGTCGTGGGCCTTCGGGAAAGAGAATATTCTACTACATTGTCCTTTCCATTCATGTACTCTATATCAAATTCGTAGGCCTGGATTTTACTCACCCATTTCCGATGTCTCTCCCACAATTTATATTGCTCTAGGAAAAATCGAACACTGATGTGGTCAGTCTTCACCTTGAACCATTTTCCCACTAAATACTACGTAAACTTGGCCTTTGCATGTATCACAGCCAACATCTCTTTGTCATAAATACAGTACAACTTCTAATGGGGAATCATTTTCCTACTCTCAAATGTGATAGGGTGACCCCCTGGATCAACACGGCCCTAACCCCTTCACCAGAAGCATCACACTCCAACAAAAACGGTCATTTGAAATTTGGTAAAGCCATAACAGGGAAATTTCTCATGACCTTCTTAAGGTGCTCAAATGCCTCTTGTACTACCTGACCACTTGAATGCCCCTTTCTTCATCAAGTCCATAAGGAGTGTTGAAATATGGGAGAATCCTCTCACAGACCTCCTGTAGTATGTGAAAATTCCTAAGAATCCCCTCAACTCAGTCACATTCCTAGGTGTTGGTCAATCCAAAATAGCCCTAATCTTCTCTTGGTGTACCTTCACTCCATCCTCTCTTATCACATGCCTAAGGTACAACATCTACGCCAGTCGAAAATCACATTTGGACATCTTCACATACAATTTTTTATCCTCAAGTAGGTCTCCTCCCATTTTTAGTTATAGATAAGAGAAAAAAAAAAATATGCAACTTCCCATGGAACAAGTGGTTCATACAAGACTAAAATGTGCCTGGAGCGATGGTTAGCCCAAAGGGAATCACCAAAAACTCAAATGGCCATAGTGGCAGCGAAAGGAAGTCTTGGGGATATCTTGCTCCCTCATCCGAATCTGGTGGTACCCTGAACACAAATCTATCTTAGAGAAGTATCTCGCTCCTCTAACCTCAGCAATCATCTCATCGATGCGTGGAATGGGCTACTAGTTCTTCAATGTCTTTTTTTTAAGGTCCCTATAGTCAATACACATGTGAAGATTCCCATATTTCTTCTTCACCAACACCAAAGAAGAAGTAAAGGGGCTCAAACTGAGCCTAATGTGTCCCAATCTAAATAGATCCTTTATGGAACTCTCAATCTCATCTCGGTAAGCATTGGAGTGCCTGTAGGGAGTAGTAATAACTACGTCGACCCCCTCTTCCAACTCGATGGTGTGCTCAAACCCTTTATCTGGTGGTCGATTGAGTGGGATTTCTCCAAATACCCCCTAGTACCTCTATAACAATTCCAATACATTTGGATGCACTGAATGTGCATGTGTCCCTATCTTTGAGACCTAGAGCTCCACGGACCACTTAATATCTCCACACTGAAAATTTTCCTCCATCTTGTGAGCAAATACTATATGAGGTGGGTAGGAGTGCATACCCCTTATCACTGCCAACTTCCCATTCGGGCCTGTGAACTCCATCTATAGCTTCCACTAGTCAGTGGTGACCCGCTCCAATGAGTGCAACCACTGGACACCCATCACAACGTTGGTTTCTGATGCATCTATTATAAAGAAGTATTCGATGACCGATTAGTTCCCCATGGTCAAAGTTAGGCTAGGAACATACTTCATGCACTGCATGGTCCTGTCTCTCAGTACCAGCACTTAAAATCCCTCAAATGCCTCTGGGTGTATTCCCTTCCTCTCCACCATATGGGAATCGATAAAATTGTGGGTGTCCCCACTATCCACTAACATTGAGACACAATTACCCTTCACTATGCCTATGATCTGAAGGTTCAAGTACTTCGGGACCCCCCGGAGTGATGCTACTACGCCCCCAGATGGCACAAATGGGCCCCCTCTAGAATGTGGTGGGGGTGGTGGTCCTCTATCTCCATGCTCAAGCCCCAACTTAGCCTCCTCCTCTGGCTCACTATCATAATATACCTCAATGTAATATGCCTTGCCCTTGGTACACTTGTGCCCTGGTGCCCAATGCTCCTGGCACGTGAAGCACAACTTTATCCTCATGAGTTCCCTCCTCGTATCATCATCCAAGTGGCCATGCCTAGTCTCCCTTTGTGGTGGACAGGTGTCTCGGCCCCCCTGAGGAACAGTGGATATATCAGGTACAAAATATTGGGTCTTGGGCACTACATTAATCATATCTCGGGTCCTAGAAATGGTGTCCAACAAGGATGTGACATTGTAGTCCCCCACCCAACCATGTAATGGTTCAGCAAGCACCTACACAAACAACATAATCAACCAGGCCTTCGAGATATCAGACACCATCACGACCAGCCTCTAGAACTCTAATATGTAAGCCTTTGCATTTTTTGTCTGCCTCAAGTGGGTTAATTCTCTGAAATGCATCTCAGGGTCCTTCTTCTCAAACCTCTAAATCAGTCTCCATGTGAACTCAGTGTAAGAAGTGATGTGAATGTGACCCAATGTAATCATCACATGGTACCACCACTGCTGTGCATCTCCCTCCAGATGTAGCGTAGAAAAACAAATGGCATCACTCTCCCGCATGGGTTTCAAGTGGAAGTAGGTTTCTAGCTTCTAAACCCATGCCCTAACTAAACTCTTATTCGACCCATCAAAGTTGGAAATGTAACCTTTCCCTCTATCCTTTGGGCCTCCTAGCTAGATTTCCCCCCTATATAGTCAGTTCCAGCTCCAATGGTATGCCTCTCCTTGAGGTGAATATATTCTCCAAAGGAAATCACCCTCTTAATCCTGGCATCGATTCCCTTGTACTCATTAATGCCTAATGTAACTAAGTGGACTAAATCTGCAATTTGTTCTAGCTCCTGCTCATGCTCTGGCTCATGCAAAAAATGGGGCATGGTGGGACGATTTGCCTAACCACATAAGGGGGTGTGTGGGGGATGAAAGATACAACTGCCTCCCCCTACTCTAGATACTCCACCCCCTTGGGGTTATTCCTATGGTCTCCCATTGATTTGTAAACCCCCATCACCTACTGCATCATGTCCATCATTAGCTTCCCTTGCCTCAACATTTTTTGGTTTGTCCTAAAAAAATCCTCTAAATTCATGTTCTGGCTTCCATGTTTGGGTTGCTCATTGTCCTCCTGGTTATCCATATGACCCCTAAGGTTTTCCATCTACATATCTAAAAATGGTTTTGGTTATCCCTCTCTACTTTAACCCCTTCCTCTTCTTCTTCCACAACCCCTAAAAAAACTACTCCTTGATATCAGCGTGGCATCACCTGCTCTTGTCCCCCACACTAGCCAGGAACATGATCTAATAACATTGTAATGTTCCTAATATGAAAATTAACAGTGATATTAAGCAAAACATGTGCAATTCAAAAAATTAAGCAAACCATTTAAACACCCAAAAACTTACACCATAATTGTTCCAAAACAACCATTTTATTGTTTATATTTGAGGAGTACAATGTTGGAACGTGTGCACATGGGCTTGCCAAGGCAAGCTAAACAATCCCACATGAGAAAATGTTGCCTGAGTGCAAGGGAAACGACTTCTCTAGAAGGTACTACGATGGCCCTAGAATTTTCACACTGCATACTTATTAGAACCCATGTTTGAGCCTCTAAAACTACCCAGACAATTTCACCAAATTAACCCTGGGTTCTCCACCAAAAACCCAGAAATGGTTTGCTCTAGTTTTGACACTCCAAAATCACTTCCAAAGCTAGGCACACTTCCACTGCTAGAAAATCATGGATTGAATAAATATTGTCTTTGCAACCCCTCTAAATTCTAAGAAATATCCCTTGGTCACCCTCCTTACATTCCCAAATCAACCCAGCCCCAAAATCCCTAACACAATCTCCCCACAAAGAAATCCACCAAAAATTGTGTTGCCCAGGAACACTACTGTGCAGGCCTCGTGCAATGGAATTTTGACCTGAGGAAAGAGCCCTCCTCTAACATGTACATCACCTTGAAATCAACATCAAATTGGCCATGGAAATTTTCAAGAGGGACCCAATACTTTTGTCCCTGGAGTTCTCCCTCACAAAACTGCATGGATCTCTATTCTGCATCCAATCTAAGGAAAAGCAACTCGTACGTTCTGTTGTATGATCTCCCAAGCCTCGATGAAATTTTTGTGAGACCTTCCTAACGTGGCACTCAAGTTCCACCAAGGAAAGGGTGAATTTCCTCCTTGGAAACTCTAGTGCTAAACATCACTTATGACTCAGCTGAATAGCTAGAGCAACAATGGTAATTTTCAAGTTAAAAAAAGGTCCCAGTAGTTGTAACCCTTCTCTTACTTATACTTGTTTCCGTCCTTCTCCATGTTGGTACCTCCTCCCAAATATTTCGACTTCCCCTTAGCCAATTTGATTTCTCTTATAAGGGGGTGCGTTTTTCATGTGTGGGTGACCCCCACACTCCACCAACTCAGATATTTCAACCCATTCTTCCTAAGTTGGTGTCCAAAACTGTGTCATCTCCAAAATTGAAAAAATGGTATTTCTTCCTTGGAAAAAATTATTGAGAAGGGACATTACATTGATCAGGGGTCCTTGGTAATTATAGGGTTTCTATTCTTAGCGTTCTGCTACATTTGGATCATAACACATCGGAAAACAATATAAGCTCTTGTTCATAGTAGATATTCCTTTAACTCTTCTCCAAATTAATAGCATGGAATTATTTATTGTTGGTGTGATTCTTGCACTACTCGGTTATTTTGTTATTCTATTTGCTATGGTTTTGTAGTTGTAGCTGATTCACAGGACTGCTATTTTTGGTAAATGATTATTACATTGGATTTATAATTAGTACTTGTAGATCGATATCGATATACTTATTTGTGAGAAGAATGTGAAATCTTTTTTAGTTCAGTTTGAAAATGATAACTTACATGTGCCATTTCTCAAATTTATATCAATTGATTCGGGAATAACGGAAATTGTGTGATTTCAATTCAATTGTGATTATTGTAGAAATTATGGTAATTGTTTCGTATTTAGATACATATTGTGTGATATTTCTTACTGTCAGTTTCGTTGAATGTTCATCGTCAATATTGAATTGAAAGTGTTGGAACGATTAAAAATCTAGACTAGATAACAGTGTATCTAGATAACAATGAGGATGATTAAACTATGATTAGGAAATCATGTCATATTTTTTCTTTCAACTCAATTTTCATTATTACTATTATAGAAATTATGGTAATTCATTCATATTCTGATGCAAATTGCATTAAATTTCTTACTCTCACTTTCGTTGCTTGTATGATGTCAATATTACATTGAAGGAATTGGGGTGATAAAGTATCTAGATAAAAATATATCTAACTAATGATGAGGACAATTAAAAATATAGATAAAAACTTATCTAGATAATGATCTATCTAGGGACGTACTGTAAATTTGTACGAAAAGCAACAAAATGACAGATTTATGATATTTCAGCTAATCACTAAATGGAAATTTATGCTAGTTAATTGATTTTGTTGGCATACAATTTTTGGCAGAATGAAAGTTATATTTGTTGTCAATATTTCATTGAAGACATTGAGACAATTAAAAATATATATAACAGTTTATCTAGAAAAAAATCCAGCATCCCAATATAGAAAACGCATATGCTTTCAATATAATACAAATGCATATATGCCTCGTTTCACATCAAATCCATTATGCGTAAAAATCTCACAGATTAACTTTAATAGTTTAACAATACTAATATGCACCACTTTTCATAATCGAAATTAAAAATATTAATCATTGTGTTCTCTTGTACATATCCAATCCACACAATGAAACATAAGGTCGATTAAAAATGTAGCCATAAATCAGTCATTATCTTACTTTTCCTACTAACATATCAATTTGTCATTTTGCATTTTTAATGATCTGGATATCCATTTTTTTTCTTATGCTAAAATGTGAAAATTAAAAAAAAGTGCATCTCATTTTTTCTGGACATACTCTGTTTGGAACATTTTTCATTGTGGATAGTAAAAAAAATTCCTTGGTTCTTTGGCATAAATCATAAATCAAAGAGTCCAATTTTTATGAATCTTTTGTGACATAATAATAATAATAATAATAACGAGTAACATGTCAATTCATAATTTTTTCTCCTTAGTCTAAGAATCATAAATCAAATGTTCTAAGTTTTATAAATCTCTTGTGACGTAATTTTAACACGTAATGTGTCGGTAGTTGCATTGGCCAATGGTTCTTTTATTAGATTCGTTCTATTTGTTGTAGTTTTATAGTTGTTGCAGATTCATTTTATTTTCTATTTTCGGTATATGATTATTACATTGGCTTTATCATTAGTACTTGTTGATCGATATTGATACACTTATGTGTGAGAATTATGTAAAATATTCTTTAGTTCAGTTCGAAAGGATAACTTATACATGCCATTTCTCAAATTTATATCAATTGATTCAGAAATAACGACGATTGTTTTTTTTAAAATTAATTTGTGATTATTGTAGCAATAATGGTAATTGTTTTGTATTTGTATATGGATTATGTGATATTTCTTACCATTAGTTTTTCTAAATGTCCATCGTTAATTTTTCATTAAAGGCATTAGAATGAAAATATAGACTATATAATAGTGTATCTAGATAACGATGAGGATGATTAAACTGTGATTACGAAATAACTTTGGTTTCTTTCTTTCAATTCAATTCAATTGCCATTATTATTATTTTCAACTATGGTAATTCATTCATATTTAGATACAGATTGTGTTAAATTACTTAGTCTCTCTTATGTTGGTTGTACACTGTCAATATTGCATTGAAGACACTGGGGTGATAAATTCTATAGATAATAGTGTATCTAGATAATAATGAGTACGATTAAAAATCATAACAGTTTTTCTAGATAACGATCTATCAAGGGACGTACCATAAATCTATACAAAAAGAAACAGAATGACATATTTATGATATTTCCTCTAATTACTGAATGGAAATTTTTGATAATTAATTGATTTTTTTTTCATAAAACTTTTGGTAGAGTGCAAGATATATTTGTCGTCAATATTGCAATGAAGACATTGAGGCAATTAAAAATCTAGATAACAGTACATGTAGATAACAATCCAACATCCCAATATAGAGAACACATATTCTTTCAATATAATACAAATGCATATATGTCGTGTTTCATAGAAAATCCATCGTGCATAAAAATCTCACAGATTAACATTAATATTTCAACAATACCCTATGCACCACTCCGCACAATTGAAATTAACAATATTAATCATTGCGTTCTCACACACATATATGGTCCGCACAACGAAATATAAGGCAGATTAAATATGTAGTCATAAAATTTTCATTCTATTTCTTTTCCTAATAACGTATCTGTCTGTCATTTTTCATTTTTGATGGTCCGATTATCTGTTTTTTTTCTTATTCTAAACTGTGCAAATGAAAAAATGTTCATTTCGTTTTTTCTAGACATACTCTGTGTGGCACATTTTTCATTGCGGATAGTAAAAACATTTCCTTAGTTGTGGCAATTTATTTTGCATTTAGTTATATCTACAAAAGTTTTAAATGAGAAAGTTTAAAAATCACCCAACAAAACTATTTTTCCTAGTGTGTAAAGGAGTTGTGTTTCCACATAGCAATTGTAAAATGCATGTGTCTGCAAGTTTCTCTCTGTGAGGAGCAGAAATTGTGGTTGATTGAACGTTGGTTTTTTTCCAGATTAATGATATGTTACAAAATACATTTTTTATTTTCTATTGAGCCTGGACGAAATTTCCAATCTATGTTTTTGTTTCATACAATATTTAGAAATGTAATTCAGACACAATTCAAAGCCGAATATGTGTTCATCTATGGTTTGGCATCCTAAATAAATCCTCTATTCTGCATGGATTCAAAGTAGTTGTGTTCATCTATGCTTTGGCATCGTATGAAAATATTCTATTTTGCATAGATTGATAGCTCTATGCAATTTATTTTCCAGGTATGTGTTTTAAGGTTGCTATGTTAGTAGCAATGTGTGTTCTCAATGTCATCTAGCTCTATATTTCTCGTTTCCGTGTATAACGACTATGTGTAACTATTTTGTGTGTGATGCAGAAACATATGAAGTTAAATAGATATGAAATGGTGTGATACATTATACTGCATTATTGATGTTAAGTGGCTTCCATTGTTTTAAAAATCAATATTATGCAGAAGGAAAGTGTGTGGGAGAACTGTGTAGAAAGGAAATTGAATGTGGAAGTACAAAGCTTTTCCATAGAAAAATTGTGCTTATATTATGCATACTAAATATTTGGCATAAATCATAAATCAAAGAGTCTAAAATTTTATGAAGTTTTTGTGACATATGCATAATAATAATAATAATAATAATAATAATAATAATAATAATAGTAATAGTAATAATAATAATAATAACAGTAATCCCCGATGGGGGTGTCAACTCAGTGAGCTAGGTAGGTGGAGGATAGTTGTGGCCGAACCATCCCGAAGCCATGCGCCAATGACCACATTTACCTCCCATTCTTGAGAGGTAATGAGCCGCGGGACCAGTGGACTCACAACAGGCGATGTCAAAGTTATGAGCGAAGCAGGCGAGCGGGTGAGCATTTGGAAATTGTGGGTGATGGTGAAAGTTGGCGAGACGATCCTCCTAAATGTGCAAATGCTGGCTATCAAGCCCTAGCTTGAGCTATTCTGGCAAGAGACAAGGTGGGTGACTCTGCTAACGAGGAGTTGTGGATGGTGGTTGAACGAGTGGCAGACTTTTGGCAATGGCAATAGAGCGCTACAACAAGAGCAGGGAGAGGGCGGTGAGTCTGAAACTCTAGCGGAGGAAACGCCATCGCAAGGATGGATCTGGTGTTCCTCTAGGACAGTGGCAGCTAGTAAGTGTGTAATGTTCCAAAATTGGAATAGCTACACTATTGGGAATAATGTGAGTTATTACCAATGTGGAGCTTCAGCGAATCATGAGCTTGGAAATGTAGAGAAAATAAATAGATGTAAAATAACATCAACCTAGCAAATTAAAGAACCTCAGCAAGATAATGGCCAATATTCTCCTTCCCGGGTAGGGAAATGCAACAATACTGGGCATAAAACTGTTGTCTTCAGAAAATAATGCTATACAAGTGAGTGATGGGACTTGGATCCCTTAGAAGACATGATATAAAATTTGTATGCAGAATTAGAGGTGAAAGAAATAACTCTAGCACATATAAACAGATCTCCCAAATCAATGTAGCTAAAATAAGCCCAAAACCCCATAGTCTAGCTCATGCAGCAACTACTGAAGCAAGAACTGCATTATTATCATGAGGGTTTCTATAGTAAATGAAGAAAGGAGCCTGATATACATCTTATATTAAGTAAAAAACAGATAAATGGAGGTTTACAAGCTTATACAGTAAAAACAAGACTCCCGACAAGACTTCCAGCAAAATGCATGAATAACAACAGCACTGCAAAAATAATGCAGTCACTGCATCTATGTATTATAAATGGCTGAATATGACATGAAATATCAGAATAATATAAATAAATGGCCCTAGGCCTCTTATTAGAACTCCCGGAGGGAAATGAGCACCTCCTCCTCAAAGATTTGCACAAAATCAAAGGATGCAACACTGTTGCTGCTGCCTCTGCACCAAGGACGCAGTTTACTAGAAGGAGACTGCATTGTTCCTGAATGGAGATGAATGGCCCCAATCCAAATATGGAAATGCAACTCAAATCCTTCTCTCTTGATCCCTTAAGCAAGCTGATCCAAAGAGAGGATGGAATTCCTACACAGGAATCCCTTGCACTAAGCAGTGCAACAACTTCGACTAAACAACTGAAGTATGCAATTTGTATCTAGATAGAGAAATATGAATACATGAATGAATTTACTTTGATGATATGCCCTCCTTTTGTCTTTGGTGAGCCTCCTCACCTCGGACCCCACACAATGTTGAGGTGACTTCTTCATGGAGCTTCCTCTTTCAAAACTACACTGCCCTAGCTTGCTTCCCTCCTCTTGTGGCTACGCTGTTGACTTGGTCAAATAATCCACCTCTAATGCCTCTTTCACACTAGGGATCTTCAATCTAGTTTACATATGTGTGCCTTAGGCTGATCCTTGTTCACATTGAACTGGTTTACTTAGGTGATCTCTCCCTCCTCAAGAATGCATGTTGACTTAGTCAAACTTGACTATGTCCTCATCTATTTTTCCGCTGTTCACACTTGTAAGTGTAAATTTCAGATCCTGAAGTGATCCCCTTCCTTATTAAGGTGGAAATTATTCATATTTTATTATTCATGGGCCTCCTTACCCATTTATTCCTCTTCTAATTGAAAGTAGCAAAATCTAATGTTCTAAATTGCTATGTGCAAATTTGAGAACATTATAGTCCTCCCATCCCAAATGTTGCTTGTCCCCAAGCAACTGCAAGGATAGGACTGAAGAACACCCTCTTCTCCCCTATAACAACCTCATAAGATGAAATACTCCAAGGATTAAGGTGCTGCATCATCAATATATCTCCAAGTTTCCCCTCCAAAGTGTGCAAGCCATCTTTTGGGAAGCATCCCAAATAGCTAATGCTGTGTGACAATGAAACATCCATGGAAGCAACAATGGGCTGTTTGAAGATCCTCTTGAAACATGGGGGCTGATATAAATTGGGACTCAACATCCCCATTTTCATCTATCCTCCCCAAGCTATCAACCAAAAAAAATGAGTCACCCTCCAAAATGGTAACTCATGCAAATCATCCTCCACTTGAAGCTCCGGAAAAGTAGGTGGGCTGAAATTCTGATCATGGTAGACATAGTAGCCTACCCCATCCTGCTTTCCTCTCCACTTAAGACAAGTGTAAAGGATTTTCTTATCTTGGGATGCCATCATGTTGCCCTCAAATGGCAAGAAGGAAGCTAGACCTCCAAAGGTCCCTCTCCTAGCACTATGAATAAAGCTAGCCCAAACCATCTCATACATGATGTATAAGAAATCATCATCATAAAGCCTCCCATCCATCTCATGGTCCTTCTTATACAAAAATACATGTTTTGTTGTAGAAGCCATATCTTTTCCCATGCTCCCCTTAGAGCATGTAATGCAGAAAGTTTGGCAATGCTCCTCCCCCAAGAACACATCCACTCCATGTGTTCCTCCTCCAATCATGCTCCTCATATAGGTAGGAATAATATCAGAAAGTAGGATCATGATCAGCATCATAATGAGAGAAATACTAAAGGTTTTATGTGGTGCTGGAAGGTACCAACAATCTCCCAAGTGGTCACAGTGCAGTCTTCCCCACTGCAGCTTCAAACAATGGTATGGCAAGTTATCTCTTGACAAATGGCTTGCTGTATAAGTCATCACACCCACTAGTAAATAGTAGATGGTTGGATATGTCAATTGAGCACACAAGAAGTAACCACATACTTTCCCCATATCATACAGTAGATGGCTGTCTCCATCATGATAGCTGGCCAAGAATAGACCATGAAGCCTAAACAAAAACTTGCCCCTTTGTAGAGCAATGCACTACAATGAAAAGGTAAGAGCATGCAAATATTGTATGGAACAATCAATAAATGCATGAACAGAATTCTTACCATGTGATGGAAGCAAGATAGTGACAAGATCCATAGATGAATCCTCCATAGTGATATGGCATACCCATATGAAGAGGGATGAAACACATGATGCATGAAAATCCTCCTCCTTATGATTGGAAATCCAAGTCAAGGAGATCATACCACAGTAACCGATGAGTCCATCCATCACTCTACCAAACTCACCTCCTTTATGCCCACCAAGTGCATCAAATATGAAGTGATCCTGGGAACACTCCATCACAAGCTCAAGCTCCAAAGTGATAGCACTGTTGGCCTATGAAAATAGGCTCCTGCCAACTCATAAGTACAACCTATGACATGTTCCATGCCAAAGACTCCTCTCATAATGTTGCCATCTCCTCTCATTGCAACATCATGCAAAATGTTAGAGCAACTCAACCCTTGCCCTCTCTCAATCTTCCAAAGAAACAAATGCCTTTGCTGCCTCATCCTTCCTCCATCATACAACTAATGTAGTGAAAGCAAAATTACCATATCATCATAATGTATCCAGTCCCCTTTCCATATGATGCAAGTACCTTGCCAAGTTTTCTTCTCCCACATACCCTTGGAAAAAGGATATGTTTCATGGTGGCCAAACTCTCTCAAGAGTAGCCAATGCAGTTTGGCTTCTTACTGCCTTGTATCATAGACTTGCAAGTGGCTCACCAGCCTCTTTCTCTTCTCCCACATCCACTCAACACCATGTGGATGCCTTTTGCCATTCTTCACCTTGGAATTCTCCCCATGTGGGCTATCATTCTCCACAGTCAGTTCCTCTCTTATGCATACCGTGAAATGCTGTAATGCATTTCCCTGGAGATCTCTTAGAGAAGATCTCATGTTCATGGCATTCTTGAATCCGTCAAGATCCAAGGGTGAAAAAGGTGAAGCCCCTTCCCTGCTATTGTTTGATAGCGCTGATAGTCCCTCCAATGACACAGTTGCTGCCTCATACTCCATCTCAAGGTTCATGACTCCCTCCAAATGATCACACTTCAACCTCAAGGGTTGAGTGCAACTCAACAGTGATACATGAGGTCAAGGGTTCAAATCTCCCTTGAACCCTTCAAGCTTGCACAGCGCAGTGAAATCCTGTTACTTTATCTCAGCAATATCATTTGATCCTGGGCCATATGCAAACAAATCTCCAACCCTCTCCCTAATTTTTTTTGAAATGTTGAGACATGGAAAATATGCATACCTTTGTGAGCCTTTGGGACATCTTATATGGCTGCAAGAGGTCCTCTCTTCAATATGTTGGCTGATCCAACAACTAGTGTAGAGGACTTCTCTCTCAAGGCTATGGCAACGCTGGTACTTGCCTCCTCCCATGGTGGTATGGGTCTTCTCTCCTTTGATATTATTTCATCAAAGGTTCTGATCAGCTCTTGAGTGAACTCAGAAAAAGAAGTCACCGGTGTGTGGTTTAAGTGACTGCACCACCAAGCATTGGCTTCACCCTCTAGGTGCAGCGCTGCAACTGCTGCTGCCTCCCTCTCTTCCACTGGATGAAGTATGAAGAATGCCTCAAGCTTTCTTGCCCAAGCTCCTGCTGTAGTTGACTCATCAAATTTAGACAATAGGAATCTATTTCCTCTAATCTCTCCTTTGCTGCAAGGTCTTCTCTCTTCTCTCAGTTGAATAAACTGAGGAAAATCTAGGGTCTCTTTGAAAGCCCTAGGTTGGCACTTGTATTATGCCAAATACCCACTCAGAATTTCATGCTATAAGTGGTCTCCTTGTTCGTAAATTCCTCTACAAGAACCAGAAGTGCATGCATCTGCTTCTGCTTCTTGAAATCCTCTAAAGGTTTCTCTGCAAGTCTCTCCTCCTTGAAACCCTTTTGGAGTTTTAGTGCATTTCTCTTCTTCTTTCTTCTTGGATCTGAAAATGGATGAGAGTAAGCTCATCTTCTCCATAATTTTTTTCTCCTATCCTTCTTATGTTCTGAGTGGATCTTAAATCCACAGGCTGAGCTAAGATGGAAGCTCCGATACCACTATAATGTTCCAAAATTGGAACAGCTACACTATTGGGAATAATGTGAGTTATTACAAATGTGGAGCTTCAGCAAATAATGAGCTTGGAAATGTAGAGAAGCTTAATAGATTTAAAATAAAATCAACCTAGCAGATTAAAGAACCTCAATAAGATAATGGCCAATATTCTCCTTCCTAGGTAGGGAAATGTAGCAATACTGGGAATAAAACTGTTGTCTTCAGAAAATAAAGCTATACAAGTGAGTGATGGGACTTGGATCCCTTAGAAGACATGATATAAAAATTGTATGGATAATTATAGGTGAAATAAATAACTCTAGCACATATAAATATATCTCCCAAATCAATGTAGCTAAAATAAGCCCAAAACCCATAGTCAAGCCCATGCAACAACTACTGAAGCAAGAACTATGTTATTATCATGAGGGTTTCTACAATAAATGAAGAAAGGAGCCTGATATACATCTTATATTAAGTAAACAACAGAGAAATGGAGGTTTACAAGCTTATACAGTAAAAACAAGACTTCCGGCAAGACTTTTGGCAAAATACATGAATAGCAATAGCATTGAAAAAATAACGCAGTCACTGCATATTTGTATTATACATGGCTGAATATGACATAAAATATCAGAATAATACAAAGAAATGGCCCTAGGCCTCTTATTAGAACTCCCGGAGGGAAATGAGCACCTCCTCCTCAAAAATTTGCACAAAATCAAAGGATGCAACACTGCTACTGCTGCCTCTGCACCAAGGACGCAGTTTTCTGAAGGAGAATGTGCTGTGCCTGATTGGAGATGAATGGCCTCAAGCCAAATATGGAAATGCAGCTCAAATCCTTCTCTCTTGATCCCTTAAGCAAGCTGATCCAAAGAGAGGATGGAATTCCTACACAGGAATCCCTTGCACTAAGCAGTGCAACAACTCCAGCTAAACAGCTGAAGTATGCAATTGGTCTCTAGAAAAAGAAATCTGAATACATGAATGAATTTCCTTTGATGCTATGCCCTCCTTTTATCTTTGGTGAGCCTCCTCACCCCGGACCCCACACAATGTTGAGGTAACTTCTTCATGAAGCTTCCTCTTTCAAAACTGCGCTGCCCTAGCTTTCTTCCCTCCTCTTGTGGTTGCGCTGTTGACTTGGTCAACTAATCCACCTCTAATGCCTCTTTCACACTAGGGATCTTTAATCTAGTTTACATATGTGTGCCTTAGGCTGATCCTTGTTCACATTGAGCTGGTTTACTTAGGTGATCTCTCCCTCCTCAAGAATGCATGTTGACTTAGTCAAACTTGAATATGTCCTCATTTATTTTTCCCTTGTTCACACTTGTAAGTGTAAATTTCAGCTCCTGAAGTGATCCCCTTCCTTATTAAGGTGGAAATTATTCATATTTTATTATTCATGGGCCTCCTTACCCATTTATTCCTCTTCTAAGTGAAAGTAGCAAAATCTAATGTTCCAAATTTCTATGTGCAAATTAGGGAAAATTAGAAAGTGGGATGTGCAGGGAAGGCAGACCCCCAACCAGGCCTCGGGGTGGTATTTCCTTGGGCTCACAGACCCTTTCGGTTCTCCTACGACCAGGATTTGCAGAGGGTGGCAGATTACTATGACAATCGAAGGCTACGGTGCAATTGATGGAGGAGTAGTGGTTCTTTTCTGCGGTGCACGGGAGGCATATAGTGCGACCAATAGAATAGGTTTTGAGGATGGTGCAGTGGCGTTAGGGGCTTCTTGGCCCATTTTTAATTGGAGCTACAACACAGAGAAATTTTTTTGGGTGGTCGGCAAGTGCATGGCACGAGAGAGGGGGTGTGCACAACAAGGAGGCTTTGGACGCAGGATGGTGGGTCGACAACTGCCCAAGGACTCCAGTTCGCACTTTGAATCCACCGAGAGCCAACACTCGGTGGAGGACAAGGCAGTCTCTCTAGCTCATTCACCGAGACATGTAGAGGCTCTAGTCACCCTTGAAACAATTTCAACACAACTCCATCATATCCAACTCAACCTGGACACTCTATGTTAACAAAGGTATGAGGATCACAATGAACTTGTGGCCTATATCAATGACATTCAACACCTGAAAAATGAGACCCTTGAAGCTCTGGAGAGTTTGTGACGGCTTCTAAGGCACTCACATGACCAACTTTGAGCTTTAGAGGCCTAGGTGGACCACATCGACTACCATGTGCATAACCAAGCACACATCTTTGTGGGTCTTCGGGCAGGTCCTCTGAACCCGCCCCCATGATGTTATGTTTGATCTAGATGTTTTGTAATTTTGTGAAAATAATAACCAAGAGCACTGTGTGCCTTTTCAAGCACAAAAATCAGTCTTGGCACTTCTTGCCTCCTGGGTTTCCTAGATTAATACAACAACATTGTTTTATGATGTAATTTTTCTATGATAATATAAAATAGACTTTGACTGACAAAAATAAATAAATAGCAACAATATATTAATAATAATAATAATAATAACAAAAACATGTAACATATCAATTTGTTTTTCTCCTCATTCTAAGAATCATAAATCGAATGTTCTAAGTTTTTATAAATCTCTCGTGGCATAATTTTAATGTGTAATGTGTCAGTAGTTGCATTGGCCAGTTGTTGATCATTGATTTTTTATTATATATATATATATATATATATATATATATATATATATTTTTTTTTGGATGCATGTTGCGAATGCATATTGGTATATTTCATAGTTCTAGGCGAGGGGAGGCTCGTTACGAATGGTTTTATTATATTTGTCAGAATCATTTTTTTTTTTTTTTTTTTTTTTTTTTTTTTTTTGAGAATTGTACACAATATTTGTTTTACTTGTTAGCATAAGAATTGCACACAATATATGTTTTCGAAAACAAATATAGAATTTACGATATCCATATTAGGTAAATTGTGGTTCATTTTTTTTGTAACCCTATATCTCTTTCATAGATAAGAGTTTTACATGAATAGGTTGTATATATATCATTTTTTTTGTCTTCTTATACATTTTTTATGTTGTGCTTGTCATTGAGCAATAGTTCATAGTGAAATTAATTTCTAAGGAACCAATGAACCACTCATATGCAATAAAAAAGTTTAATAAGAACTAATAATGAATCTATAATAAATATAACAAGTTACAAAGAAAAAAAACATGGATCGATGTAGATAGTAAAAATAATGGACAAACATATGGTTAACAGATTTTCCAGGTTCAGAAGTGTTTACGGTGAAAGTTGTTTTGAAACAATATGTCAATTGATAAGGAATGAGTATGATGTTTCATGTTTACAATACATAATTTCATAGAATTTTTTGCAACACAATGATGCATAATGATTCATCTGCATTAAATCATATGGAAAAATACACAAACGAAGATGCAATCAGCGATTTCCTGGAATAATAGTTTGGCAAGAATACATCATACAATTAACAATGCCATATGAAAAAAAAATAGACAGTGGTTTTTTTGTTTTATACTTTTATGTTATATCTTGAACATAACTACATGCATATGGTATTTTGACACTTTGGCTATTGTGTCTGAATTTTGTAGATTTGAGAAATATAGAACGATATTTCATGTTATGCCTGTCAAAGAAATATTGCAACAAAAACACATTTGCGTGCTATTTAAATAGTTAATGAAACACAACATATAGAAGAATTTAATAAAAAAACATAGTGGAATTAATACATTTGACTTTGAAAACATGACTGTAAGGCTCCAATGATGGGTTGTAATGATAAATTTGTTTATTCGTTGTTATAAAAAGTCCAAAATCAATAGGTAATTTATTTAACTGTTACAAGGAAATCAAAATTTTAGATTTGTTAATTGTATTATTATAGGTCAATCTAATTAGTAATTGCATAACATAGGAGATAATGCATGAACGGTGTGTGAAAATTGCAAATGTGTGGAAGTGTTGTTAACTTTTTTGCATCTTCTTTTCTGCATACATATTATCTAGTTTTCATATCTTCTCTGCATATACCATTTTACGTTAACAGATAAAAGAGAAAAGAAATTCGCAATAGTTAGTTAAATTGCATTTGTTTCTCAGCTTTTTCAAATATGTGTGTCAAGTTAATCGTAATTATTATCAACAATTTATGAGCTAGTTTCCATTATTGTAAAGAATTTAAAGTCACATAGAAACGAGATGCATAATAAATGGATTGTAAGGCTCCAATGATAGGTTGCAACGATAAATTTGTTTATTCAATATTATACAGAGTCCAAAATGAATAGGTAATTAATTTAACTATTACAAGGCAATAACAATTTCAAATTTGTTAATTGTATTGTTATAGCTCAATATAATTAGTAATTGCACATTGCAAAACATAGGAGAAAATCCATGAACGGTGTGCAAAATTTTCAAATGTCTCAAAGTGCTATTGTATTTTTTTCATCTTCTTTTCTGCATACATATTGGTTAGTTTGCATATCTTCTCTGCACATACCCTTTTAGGTTAACAGATAAAAGAGCTAAGAAATTTGCAATAATTGGTTAAACTGCATCCATTTCTCATATTTTTCAAATATTTGTCAGGTTATTCTTAATTATTATCGACAATCTGTGAGCTAGTTTCCATTATTGTAAATATAATTTATAGTCATAGAGAAATGAGATTCACAATAAATGGATGAGATGGTTTTGTTTTCAAGGTATATTTTCACTCATTTTTCATAAACGTTATATTTTGTATCTTCAATTATTGTTTATTGACAAATATTCTGTGTAACATATTTCACAATTGCAATAGTCGGACCCGATTTTGCATTTGCAAAAGTAAGATCTAGTGATTATATACAAAAAAAAAATTCAGTTCAGCAATGTTGAAATCATTATAGATTTAGAAAGTGTTTTCAACTACTAAAAGAACATGGTTAGCGAACAAAACAAAAAATCTATTTTCAATGATACCTTTAATCTACTTAGTGTTGTCGATGAGAACTTCCACTAATTTATTGCATATCATCATTGTGTTAATATGTTAACATATGAGAATAACGGTAACAAGATTTGGACTAGTGGATTAATGAATGTTGCATGTGTACCAATAGTTTTTTATTTCAGAGAAATTGTTCATTTGTGCACAAAAAAATTGATTAAAAAACAAGAATTATTATTCTATGAACGAAGAGAATACCTTTGAAAGTGAACACATTTAGACGAATATTCAAGTTGCCACGGGCTAACATTCATTTACAATAGTCCGAAGAAAATAGTTTCATAATCTCAAAAGCATGTGAATATAATGTTACTGCGGATTTTTTTTTTTTTTCCGAGTCACCAAGTTTCTAACGATCTATGCGTTCTAGAAATATTTTTCTTAAACAATCGTTTAGAGACTTTTGTTGGCTTTGTGCATGTGTCATGGGCCAAGAAACTATAACAAGATTTCCAAAATTCATTATCTATATGCTTTATCACATATACAAAAAGGATTATGTATTTGAATGGGCTGATATCATTTCTAATGAATTAGCTTCTCAGTTAACCAATTTATTCAAGAGAAAAAGATTCTTCATGATGACATATCTCATAATAACTTTGATTTAAAGCGATAGATTTAGAGGATTTCCATGTAATCCTAAATTCAATGTGAATCAAGAACCAATTCAATTATGTTATCCTATACTGTGAAAGAATAATTCTTATTTAAACTTTTTGTCTAATTCAAGATTTTTTTTATAAGGCAAGTCAACTACATGATAATTGGATAAGAGCCTCATCGTATATCTAGACAGTAACAAGTTTTCCTATTGGGAAAAGGTATGCATGAAGAAAGAGAAAGTAATACACTAATTCGAATAAATGGGTTTCAAGGTAAGCCATTTCTATTAGCGAAAATTGTTATAGACGGGTATTTTGTCGTTGATTTTGTAGGCTATATCTTGGCTATCTAAATATGTTTGAAAGAAAAAAGACAAAATAGTTCATTCTTTTGTCATTTGTTGTTGGATAAATCACAGCAAAAAATGTGGCTCATGTTACAGAGCTCGTACATACTGTGAACCCTTTTAACTTAAGTAAAGCTCAAGAAATTAAAGCCTTTGATGAGGAGGGTCTATTTCATGCACACTTGGAAAGATTTGGATACATGAACTTGTTTCCAGAAATTAGAGAATAGAGCAAAGAATGTTAAAATGCATCGAAAAAAATAATAATAGCTAATCATAAATGTTGAAGATATCATTGAATTATCAAGTCTTTGTATTTATGAAGATCAATTTGTATGTTTCTTAAACGATACTCATGCAAATCAAGGGCTAACCATAGATGTTGAACAAATCATCCACAAACTAGGTATCAGTATTTTTGTAAAGAAATGTGCATACTGCATAAACGATACTGATGCGATTTAATTGTTAAGTGAAAATATAGCAAAATATACTGCAAATATGGAACTGATTCATGACAAGCTATTAGATATTGCAAAAAAAAAGAGCATGATCAAAGTTTAAAAAAAAAAAATATGTGTATGTTGTTGAATCAACCAATTTTAGAAGTCCTATGAAAATAGTGAATGTTGATGAAACCATAAACGTATAAGTTGACAACGTTAAGCTACCTGGTTGGATTAGTTTTTATTTTACTGAAAATCAAGAAACAATAGCACAAATTTCCAAGGAACCTATTATTTTTTATGATGGTTTTGTCACACTAAAAAATGAAAACTATGAAAGAATCAGTAAAAAATGAATATTGAGAAGGTAAAGCTTCACAGCAATAACATTTTAGACCAAACAAAAATGTAGGTTTATTTTTCTGGAGTTGCAATCACATTGCTCATGGAGTTGCATCAAGCTATCAGTAAAGAGCTTGTAGAATTTCTTAGTCAACGCGAAGCAGAAAACTTAAAATTAGAAACAAAAATAAAGGACGTCAAAAATGCTATAGATCTGAGTCCTTTGTTGATGGCTTCATTAGTAATACGAACAACAATGCATGCTATTATTATTCACGACATATCGTATAGATTTTATAAATATATTGGTTTTCTTAAGTTAGTGAAAACATATATTATTGGAAATATATGCCAATGATTACAAATCATTGAACATGCATGGCAAGAATATTATAATCTAGAAAAAGAGTTAAGTCATTTATCGAGTGCATTCAACATGATCTCAAAGGAAACAAGTATTTCATGAACAATGACAAATTTGCTTTCTGGCATAGACTTAGTTTACTCTCTTATGCAAAGAAAAGAGAGTTGGAACTCCCAAATGATAATCGAATGAAGAAACTCAAAGTTGCATGGTCTTAGAGAAACAGAAAAATGGATATCATTATTTATGAATATCAAAACATGGAGAATTGAAGGGCAGATGCATATGTCAAAGTTGTACAGATTGTGAAGCATCTAAACGGCCCACATATAACACGTGACTCTGATTTAATTTCAAGAAAAACATTAAAAGTTGAATTGTGTAATATGAAACAGTCAAAGGCATCAAAATTTGATGATATATTTGATTTTAGTACGCATGAAGGTAGGGAATGGTTAATTGGCTTTGTTAATGTTAATGAACAAAACTATGTTTTAAAATTAAAATTATAGGTGTTCCTATGAAACATTGCATGCAGAAAAAATCAAATAAATTTCTTCAAGAAGGAGACAACTCTGAAAATAGTTAGCAGTTAAGAAATAAGGACATATTCTTTGAGTTAGTGTCAGTTTCTTAAATCTTGGAATATTCGATTTTCGGTTTACGAGTGATCAAATGTTCAAATTTTTATATATTTCACTATGAATTGAGTCAATCATTGGATGCAATTTTTCGCTTTTCATTGCAAATGGATTTTTCATAAAAATATTTATAGGATTGCAGTGCATTTACTTTTGCAACTAGATATAAAGGTTTTGATAAACTCTTTAAAAATTGAATGTTATTTTTTGTATGCAAAATTACCCACGTGGTTTACACTTGCACATCATTTTTCTTCTTCTTCTTTTCCCCACGTAGCTTTGTTTTAGCCTGTAACATTACCATTTATTATACGTATTTAATTGATTTCATAGCATTTTTTTCTATTTTCTGAAATGCAGGAGTGCAAAGTTAAAGTGACAAAAGAACTGAAATGACAATCGTGAATATTCTAGTGAACTGCGATATCAAAAAAAGTGTTGCTATCAACATAATAGTTATTATGAGTAGCCATATAGTATTATTGTTATTCAAATTGTATACCTTATTGTTAAAAACTCATTTCTTTGTGCAAATTCTGACATTGTTTATCAGTTTTGTGAATAATCTGAACATAATTGTTCTTTTGTTGTAGAAATGAAAATGGTTATTCAGTAATTTTTTTTTTTTTTTTTGAAAAATTGTTTCGAATTTAATGTTTATTTTAATCATAGCTTTGGTAATTACAATCTGAACTTGAAAACAATTGTTGGTATACAAATGACGTATTTTAGTTTGTTATAACACTAATAACAAAGTTCATTTTTACATTGAATATTGTCACGTAACTTTGCCCAATCTTTGCAATTCCCTTTGCTCTCTTATTTATAGAAGGATATAGAAAATGAACATTAAAAAATTGTTTTCACAAATAATAGGAATTGACACCTGATGTATGAAAACATTTTGTATTATGTATAATGAAATCTCTGCTTTCAACTCCCTGGCTCACCAATGTCCTCACCCCACCCCTCCCCACCCCCTAGGGTATTGTATTCATTCTTGAAAAGAACTTACAACCACCTTAATATTGTCATAATTTAACAGATCATATATGAAATGACATTGAACTACTATTGATGTTAATTATATAAAATGACATTTAACTATTACCGATTTTAATGGTATTCATTAAGCAGTGATCATCATCAATCTTGTAATTTTGGTAGTATTGATGGTAGATATGTTTCGCACACTTTATAAATCGATATCAGGATAGTATTTCATTAATATGATAGATCATGTAACAATAAATACAAGCACACCACCATTATTGCCAACAATTCTTCTAGCCAATCCTCATAGTTTTTTCTCTAGTCTAGGATGACTCAATTGAATGTTGAATATCGGTCTTTTAAAAGCAACATATAATTGAATTCACTGAATAGATATCAAAAAGAGTATTTTATAATATCGATAGATATGCTCTTATCGATATATTTTCAATTAGTTGCGATAATTTCATTGTGTGTGGATTTACTAAATGGACATTAATAGTAGTTCTTGTTTTTATTAATTTTTGCATGCTAAGTATGAATACCAAGTTTCTACATCAGGAACGTAAATAATTATTTCAACAATTTATATGTTGTATGTTATTATCACGATGATTACAAGATTCAATATGTCATAAACATGAATATTAATTTGGCTAAAACCAACTACAATACGTAACACTAAAATTGATAAATAAATTTGATGTTGTATATGCCTTTGATATTGTATATTGTTCAGAAAAAAATACAAACTGCAAAGTAATTAATGAAAAAAAAATGTTTTAACTTAATAGCATAAGAGTATAAACTATATTAAATTTAACATGCCCATACCCCATGAGGAATTGTGTGAGGCTTTCACTGTGTAGAGTGACGTTGAAGTACGGATGTGTGTGAATGTGGAAATTTTGTTCCTTGTTCTACACACCATCCTTCTGCAGTAAAACACCATCCTTTTACACATATTTTAAACCTTTATGTTGTCATTTCAAAGAAAGAAGACTGGATTCTGATCCAATTGTAATAGCGATTATTTAATAATAATGAATCTAATGACTATCGTATACAATGGCATCTATGCAAAGCTGTTTTTATTCTCTTACGATTACCAAATGGCCTATATTTTGTCTAGAGGAAGCGTGTGTGGAAGAAAAATGCACATGTGGATTTATTTGAATGTGTCCACCAATTATCATAGCAATAACAGACTTTTAGAGCACTCATGAAACCCCCTATTCTCCCGCACATACAATTTCACAGCAAATCCACTGTACGCAAAAAATCTCATAGATTAACATTAATAGTTTTAGCATGCCCTATGCACCATGTTACACAATGGAAATTAAAAATATTAATTAAAAGCTCTACGCAACTTCTCTCCCGCACATACTTTGCAGAATAAAATCTTTGCATAACGAAACACAATAATATTTCTCGTAGTTATTGAAAACGGAAGTAGCTATCTGGAAATGGTTGTGCATATTAGACAAAAAGTGCACGTGTGGCAGCGCTTAGATTGTACACAAGCGATGGAAGCTATATTTAAATGTTTAGGGATGTGCTTTAGTGTCAATAAAACAATTAATTAATGGTCATTATTAAAATATTAAATGTAATTGTTTTGCCATTTTTTTGGCTGATTGGTTTTTCCTTTTGTTTGTACATGACATTCCTCTATTGTCATATTGAATAGTTGTACAATAATGTACATGATCACAATGAACTCATATTTATTTTAGTTTGTAAATCTCTTCTATTTAATACACCTATATCGACAACATCAAAGATTTAACCATTACCAAAGTAAGAAAGAAAATAACTTTCAAATTTCAAATTTTATTTCACCAACTATTGTTAACGTTCACTTTGAAAATTTCACTTGTTATTTATTGGAAGTGTTAAACATGACAATAAATCAATAAATAATATATGAATCTAACACTGACTAGGGAAGAATGGCGATGAGGACTACTGACATCACACTATTAATTATGATTAATGTATTTAGTAAATGAAAACCCTTGTCACAAATCTGGGTTACAGTTGTCAAACTTCAAGAAATTAGCTTTGTTAGTATAAAAAATAAAAAATAAAAATCGTCAACGATTTAGTAGTGGGGACCAGATTAGTAACTAAATCAAATCATGATATTCCTTTACGACCGTTAACAGTTACTGTTGGTAATTTCAAATCTAATTGTCATAATTATCATGAGCTTTTTTATTACTGCATATATATTCTTAGTCATTTCAAAAAAATTTACAACTGTCAAATTTTGTTGTAATTTCAACCCAGAATCATGAATCCAAAAAATTGTTGATAGATTTTTGGAAATTTAAGCCAAAAAATACACCAGAAAACCTTTCAGAATGTAGTACAGATACGAAACTCCCTTATATTATATCTCAAATTCATTTTTGTATGACACATATTTCAATGATATTAAATCAAGAGCAAAATACATAGTAATTGGAGAAGATGGTTTTGCAATATTGATACTTATTTCTTTTACTTGTCGTAAACGTTGGCTTTGATATTTTCAATTGTTATTTATTAATAGTGTCATATATGGTAGTTTCCGTACGAAGAATATCAACAACTAGTAATTGCAACTACAACAGAAAATTGCAAATTTACTCGACAATGGAGATGAATATAAGTAGTAGATAAACGAACAAAGTTATTTGCACTTATACAACAACCGAGCTATATTTGAATCTGCCAATGAAAAATAAGATAAACATAGACATTTAGAATAGCAAATACTTTCCTAGTCTCACTTCTTAGCAGATTTAGCAATATTCAACAGCTCATTTTCTCAACTGCTTGAGTTCTTTCGCAATTCTCTCTACAACATATTTCTTTTTTTGCAAAATTGTTTAGGGATTTGTATTTTCTCATTGCGTACCTTATGAACACTTGAACTCTAGAAAAATTTTCAACATATGCATTAGTCATTGCCTCTTATCAATTCATTATTGGTTTCTCTTTTTCCTCTCGTATTTGCAATTTATTTGCCCTAATAACCTAAATTGGATGCGAAATAAGAAACAGTGAAAATTTTTCATGTCATAGTCGGCAAGAAAAGAGTTTCTCTAAATCTTTGTCCCATTCCAAATATGCTTACACAATACATAGTTTATTAAATATGTAGAAAATCAAGTATCAAGTATCGAAAATGGACGCTCAAATAATCTTTAAGGCAAAACATAAACATAAATCCCTAAATCTTGCACAAAAATATTCACCTCCCACACCTGTTACTGGTACATCATCATCCACAACTTTCGAAAAGATAAATTTCTTGGTACTGGAAAACTAGTTATTAGTGACTCAACAATTCTTCGAGATGAGTAAGATGGTTTTCATAAATTCTTTCCAGAAAAAATGCATATAGTTCAAATAGTTAAGTCCAAATGTTTCATAAATAGAGAAAACATTCAACGGGCTATAGATGTACAAAGTGATAGCAGTGAAAAACCTAACTGAGTTTCTACTCGTTTAGCAAAGAATCAGAAAATAATGGAGCGAATTGTAGAAGAGAACATTATTTTCGATGAATGTCCTATCACATTAAAAAATGAAAAATATGACAAGACTAGAAAAAAAATTGAGAGTTGAAAAGGTAAATATTGAAAATAAACGTAGTATTGATTAAGAACACTTGGATATTGATCTGTTTGGCATTGTTGGGGTTCATGGTATTGCAACAATCTACCAATGATGAAATTACTCAAAGTGTTACAAATGTGCTTTCAGACAATCACATGTTGAAAAGGAAATTAAACGAACTACAAGACATTGCAAATTTATTTCCTTTGTTAATCACTCCACTAGCAATATAGTCACCTTCATTGTCAAGTTCTATTGTTGCAACACTACCAACATTTAACAAGGATGTGCATATGCTTAATGCAGTGAAGACATATATCCTTGAGAACATTTACCAAAGGTTAGGTATTATTGATTATGCTTGGCAAGAAATTTTTGATTTAACACATTTTCAAGAGAAAATGAAAATATTTTTAGACTTGGTTAAAGGTAATCTTACAGAAGACAAGAAATTCATTGACAATTATTTGGATACTTTTAAGCGCGTTCTGGCACTACTCTCTGATTTCAAAAAGAGAAACCAACAACTACCAAATGTTGGATGAGTGAAGCAATTGGAAGTTAGATGGGCAGAAAGGATCACTACACTTGAGAATATCAATTATGATCGTAGTGAAATATCCAAATGGAGAGATAACGGCTATTTCAGGGAAATGAATATTATAACAAGCTTAGACGGTTTGCATATGGTGTAGGATTCTAAGTTAATTTTAAAGGACATGTTACAAACTCAATTGCGAGAGAAAAAATAGAAAATGGAAGAATATTTTAATAACATCATTGATTTTATTGCAGAGCATACTGAAACATGGATAATTACTTTTTCCAAGGTCAATAAGCAGGAATTTGACTCAGTTTTCAAAGTGTAGGAAGAAACTAGGGAAATTGAAACAGAGAATTTCAACAAAAATGTGAAAATGGAAGTTACAGTTGCCCCTGACAAGGACTACATTAAAAAAACACTCAACGTGTTTCTTCATCAAATCTTGGACTTGCAATACATCTTACAGATTGTTGGTTGCAGATGTCATTCAAGGAAGTGGAACACCAGTTTTACACCAGTTTCCTCTAAACAAATCCATTTACTTTACAGTTTTATATGGACAATTGTGATTCTATTTAGAAATTTTGTCTTTTAAGACTATGTTTTAAAATGATCTCGTATAAGCCTAAGTTATGGTCACACTCATTGACATTTTTTTCTAACATAGTGTTTTCTATAAATTTCCCAAAATATGCTTTCAAATTTTATGTTACATTTAGTGTTGTGTTGTTGCTTTAAGAAAAATTGAACATTTGGCAATGGTTTGGCATCCTAGACATATATCTCTTAATAATAGAGTATTGACACAATATTTTAAGACCTACAAAAAATTCATTCTATGGGGTAATTAATTACTTACGTATTTGGCGCACCCTCTTTCCTATAGTGAAATAACCCTCTGTATTAGAGTTATGATGTTGTTGAGCTTTGTTTTCTAATTTTGTGTTATTTAGTTCCTTGTGTAAATTTCTCATTGTGCAGAGGTTACAACGAAATTTTTTTGTTGTGCAGAATAAGTTTCTTCTGCATAGTGTTTTCTAAAAATTTCTAAGAAATTATTTCAACATTTTGTATTATATTCAATATTGTATTCTTTCTTTAAACGAAATTGAACATCTGATAATGGTTTTTTATCTAACACATATATCTCTTAATAATAAAATATTGGCATAGTGTATTCTTAACTGCATAGATTTCATTATGTGGAATAATTAATTACTTATGTTTTTGACTCATTCTTTTTGCCTATAGAGAAATAAATCTTTGTATTGAGATTCATTTGCTAATTATGTGTTATTTAGTTCCTTGTATAGATCACTCATTATGCAAGTGTTACAACGAAAAGTTTCATTCTGCACATCAATTTTATTCTGCACAATGAAAGCTCTACACAAGGCATAGCGTACTTAAAAAACTATAAATGCAAAAAAACATAGATATATATTAAATTAAACTAGTTCTGATCGGGTTGAGAAAAATTGTTTTTAATGCATATATCTTGAATCTAAACATGTTGTGAACTAATTTCTATTTACAAATTGAACTACGAGAACTATTTTGCATTCAAAACTACTTTACTATATCGATTTTATGATAACGCTTTTTATTTGTATTCAAACACATGCTTTGAAACTTTGTTTTATATCTCATACTGTGTTATTGATTAAAATAAAAATTAACATTATTACTAACTGCAATCCATTTGAGTTAATATTTGATTAAATCGTTTGAGTGTCAATTGTGAATCTATTCAATGATACGAAAATTGAACTTGCCAACAACAACTAGGGCAAACAATGAATGCTTTACTTATAAATAAAATAAAACTGAAAGAGAATATGGAAATATGCATTATTTAGATATAAAACATTACCAATAATATTAGCAATAAAATCTTTTAGTGTGAAATGTAAAGTTATGTACAAGAAAACTTTCTACGTACATTGAACTTCCTCTGTACAAACAAAGTTTATGATCAATGAAATGCGATTTTGTACACAAATTTGTGTGCATTGTGCACAACTTTTACTTAATTAACTATTGATTTTCATTATCTATAACTAAATTATTAGCAATAAAATCATTTAGTACAAAGTTTGTGTGATCAAAGCTATGCAAAGGTGTCTTTATTCTTTTGAGACTACTAAATGATATGTTTTTTATTCAACTGATTACTGATATGCATTATTCATAACTAAAATATGACCAATATTATTAGCAGTTAGTGCAAAGTGCAGAAATCCGCACAAAGAGCACTTCCCCACAAGATCCTAAACAAATAGATATTCAAAGTATTTGAAAATAAGAATTATTTACAATTAAAATATTAGCAATAAGTTCATATATGTGCCTTGATAAAGTGTGTGAGGAAGAAGTTGTGTGGAAAAAGCATTGGCTGAGACAGAAATATGGACCAAATGCAAATCCCACTTAATTATTTATCGCTAAAATATTAGCAATAATATTGTATAAGTCCATCCCTTGCTTCGACCATATTGCAAATAGAAAATATGCATTGTTTAATACTAAAATATTAGCAATAAAATCATTTATTGTCAGGTGAGTCGATCCACACATTAAAAGCTTTCTTCGCACTTTCGTACGTATGTCTTATATGAAACATATTCGGAAATACGAACATATGCATTATTTGATTAAAATATTATTAATAATATAAACATAAAGTATGTATTTTTAATGCTAAAATATACAATCAATTAAATAATAATCAAAGCATAAACAATGTTATTAAGCAAATCTTCATTATTTAATACTAAATTATTAGCAATAGGCAAGTCACATGTATAAAATTAATCGTAAGTGAAACACATAACATAACAACATAAATAGAGTTCATGCACGCTTCCACCCATCATTTGAACATATTAAAAAATACGAACACATCTATTATTAACTATTAATATATTATCAATAATATAATCATAATAAAAATCCTTTAATTCGAACGTAGGTTGATTGACATGCGTTATTGAGTCTAAAAGATTTATGCATGGACTATGTGGTGATATTCATATTGAAAGCTTCCTCTGCACAATGAAATTCCTCTGCACTTCCACACACATGCCTAATTTGAAACATATTCGTAAATATGAACATATGCATTATTTACAATTAAATATTATCTCATATGTGCATAAACAATGTCATTATCCGCACATTGGAAACTTGAAAAATATGGTTTTGTACAAGAATTTTACTAAATTGACTACTAATATGCATTATCTATAATTAAAGTATCAACAATAATATTACAAACATATATTACATCAATTGTTTACTAAAATAGCTACTCGCTCTGATGAAAACTAACTTAGAGCATGTGTGCAGGGAATGTGTCTAGATATAGCGTGTGCGGAACAACCAATGAGGAACATGCATGACTTGACACATAAATGTAGGCAATCACTCAAATAGAAATAGTTATAGCTAAATTATGAGAAATAAAATTAGCAATTAGTGCAAAGTCATGGATACGCACAAAGAACACTTCCGCACAAAAACCTAAACAAACAGATATTTGAAATATTAAAAAATTCAAAAATATGCATTATTTACAATTAAAATATTAGCAATAATTTTGTATATGTCAACCGCTTACTAAAATAACTACTTTCTCTGGTGTAGTTTAGCCACACGCTCAGACAGAAATATGGGCAAAATGTGGACCCCACTTAAATAGTTGTAGAGATAGAGAGATACACATTATTTATTGCACATTGAAAGCTTCTTTCACACAATGGACTTCCTCTGCATTGGCGCACATATCCCTTATTTAAATTATTCTAACCATAAACAATGTTACTGAGAAAATATGTTTTACTTAATACTAAAATATTAGCAATAAAATCCTTTTGTTCTAAGTGAGATGATCCACACATTGAAAGCTTCCTCAACACAATAAATTTCTTCTGCACTTCCGTGCATGTGCCTAATTCAAAACATATTTGAAAATATGAACACATGCGTTATTTACAATTAAAATATTATCAATAATATAACCATAAAGTATTCATTTTTAATACTAAAATATTGGCAATAAAATCCATTAATGCAAACGTAGGTTGACCGACATGAGTTATTGAGTTTGAAAATAACTTCCACTCTACAAAAAACTTTATGGAAAGAGAATCAATTAAATAGAGGTACATATAGGGACAACCGCACAATGAAAGTTGAAAAGCTTCTTCGGTACAATGGACTTTTAAATTCTTATTTAAGAATGTTTTTTGTGACCCTGAAAGTAGCTATATGGAAGGAGTTGTGCATAGATGATTGTTCGTGTGTGGAAAATGCATGTGCAGAATCAAGGAAGTGTATAGGAGCCTTTTAATTGTAATGTGTTATGATATTTGCTTTAATTCAAGTGGTTAAATGCAGAAGTGCATACAATGAAAGCTTGAAATCTAAAATGAAAAAATGTATAGTTGTGCAGATGAGTAAATGTGTGGAGGATGCAGACAAGTAAATGTTTGGAGGATAGAATATGTGCGATATAATCAAGGAATTTTTCATAAACGAAGGTGCTTAAAAATTGTGTTTCCAATCCCTGTGAAGCATAAATGTTGTGCGGTAAAAGGCTTTGTCTTTTTTAATTATTATTTAGGAACTTTTTTCAGAACATAGATGCTCGGAGGTATCATGTACAGAGTTTTGAATGTAAATGATTGATCAAAGGGGGGTTATTTAGTGCGGGAGTAGTTGTGTGGACGAAGTTGTGCGAAGATGGTTATGCATCTGCGAAGACAATAATAACGACATATAGAAAATGCGTAAAAATAAAATGAAATGTGAATCTCACATAAACGATTCACCTTTGCCAATTTTCGGTTCACATTTGCTAGTTTCTTAGCTGATGAACTTGTTTTATAAGGTAAATACAGATGATGGCTCATTGTGCAGAATAAATTTCACTCTGCAAAAAGCTTTATACAAATAGAACCAATCAAATAGCAGTACAAACACGAAAAACCGCACAATGAAAGTTGGAAAGATTCTTTGGCACAATGGACCTTTTAATTATTATCTAGGAATTTTTTCTATGACCGTAAAAGTATCTGTGTAGAGATGGTTGTTCATGTGCAGAAAATGCATGTGCGGAATTTCTGCGGAACGAGAAAAGTGCAAAGAAGTATTTTAATGGTAATGCATTCTGATATTGGTTTTAATTCATGTGGTTAAATGTTGAAGTGAATACAATGAAAGCTTGAGAGCTTAAACGATAACATGATTGGTTGTGCAAACGATTAGCGGAGGACGAAGTATGTGCAGGATAACCGAGGTCATTTTCATAAATAGAGCTGCTAAAAAACTATATTTTCAATCCTTGTGAAGAAAACGTGTTGTGTAGTAAAAGGATTTTCATTTTTTAAATATTATTTAGGATTTTCGGAAATACGAAAGCAGTTGTACAAAGGTGGTTGCACAAAGGTAGTTGCTCAGAGGTATTGTGCGCGGAGTTTCAAATATCAATGACTGATTAAAGGGCATTATTAAGTGCGGGAGTAGTTGTGCAGAAAAAGTTATGTGGAGATGGTTGTGTGTCTCCGGAGGCGGTAATAACGACATATAATCGAGTAAACGTGCGAAGGACCGAGCATCTACAAGAGAACCAAGGTATTTTGCATAAACGCGGGTGCTAAAACACTGTGTTTTCAATCCATGTGAAGAAAATGATTTGTGCGGTAAAATGATTTGTCCTTTTTAATTATTATTTACGGGTGTTTTTCAAAATTACAAAAGTAGTCAAACAAAGGTGGTTGTGCAAAGGTAGTTGCTTGGAGGTATCTTCTGTGGAATTTCAAATATTAATGATTGATCAAATGATTTTATTGAGTGTGGGAGTAGTTGTGCGAACAGAGTTTTGCAGAGATGGTTGTGTGTCTATGGAGACGATAATAACGACATATAGTAAATGCAGAAAAATAAAAATGAAATGTGAATCTCACATGAGTGATTCACCTTTGTCGATTTGTGAAAGTGGCTTTTGTTGTGCATAAGCAGAGGAAGAAATAGCAACATATTTCAATATTTAGGATTCTTTCGGTAATAATCACATGCAATAGAACATTGTCGACGTGTTTTGAACCAACCAGTGTGGTTCATCATCAAGACTAGATGAGAGATCAGATCTAAACATTAAGTTTAAATAGATGTAGAAATGGCGAAACTAGTCGTTAGGATAACAGTTAGTTTGACCCTGAAATTAAATTCAATTAATTACAACTAGTTTTTATTATATTATTAGATTAAAATATTTATTTTTTTATTTTTTTTAGGGGACAAGGTCAAAGGAAGAATTAAAAACGATAATCAATGACCATCAAAATAAAAAAAACCAGACCGGGTCTAAAAGACTGAAGCAAAAGAAGAAGGGCAAAAACAAAAGACAATTATGAATATAAGACAGGGATCCAACACCTGTTGATATTCCAGCCATCATCTCTATTGAGATTAACGGGTCTTTTTTCAATCTCTAAGGCCTCCCTTAACTTACGATGATGGAAATGGTCAATCCTAGCAGCGACCTTAGCCTCTTCGATGCAAATATGATGAACCACACTAGTTGGTTCGAAACGCATCGACAATGCTCTATTGCATGTGATTATTACCGAAAAAATCCTAAATATTTACGATGGATCACATAAGCCAAAATTCTAAAAACATATTTCAAATGAAAAATGAAATGTCGACCCATGCTAATGATGAAATACACAATAGACATTCCCTTGAACAATTAATTAGTGGTAGAAATAAAGACTATGTTACTGAACCGCAATTCCCCTCATTTAAATTACAAGATATCAAATATCTCAAATAAATTATACATCCTTGAGATTCTCTTCCACACTATATATATTAACAAATTTTATTTTCAACTCTTAAAGGATATGATTACTTTGGAAGAGTTTTATTTATATATCATTGGAGTGGGAATCCCCTGTAAGCCTCAAGTGGTGATGTTTATTCTAAAGTATCAAGAGACCAAATAGTGAAAGAAGTTAAAGAGAGGACCTATAGTTATCATTGCCTTTGACTAAGAAACGTACATTTCAAGGTCCACTCTATGGTTGTATTTGACTATAAAAGGAATTTTTAAAGTCCCCTCTCCACTTTTGAATAGTTTTAATAGTTGTATAAAAGACAATGGACCAAAAGTTTTTGTCAGTTAGTCATGCATGGATGGAATATACCGAGTGGATAAGATCAAGGTATAGTGCGGTACAGTGCTCCTTGTATACGAAACGCAAAGTCACCTAGTGTTACCGAAAGATATTTAATGGCTGCTTTCGAGTGAGATTCACTTCCTACACATTTCATGGAAGGCGATGAAGTGTCCCTCAAAAAGTTGATTGCTATAGACAAATTACCATTATTAAATCGATTTAAGTTTATTTAAAGTAAATCCTTCTTAATCTTTTGGTATGTTGATAAAGAATGTGTGTTATGGATTGTAATATGGTTGAGAGAAAATTATTGAAAGTTGTGATGGTTGATTTGGATTTAGTTTCTTGTATAGTTTAATGTAATATATATTTTAGTTGGCATGGTTGATTTGGATTTAGTTTCTTGTATAGTTTAATGTAATATATATTTTAGTTGGCATGGGTGATTTGGATTTAGTTTTTTTATATGTTTATATTTATATTTATAAATTATTTTTTTTAATATGTTTTAAGAGTGATATTCTTTATGATATAATAATAAATTAATAATTTTTAAATAAATCGTGTAATGTTTTTTAAAAATAAAAAAAATATATTACACAATGAGGTTTGAATATAAGTGGAGTGAGTGATTCTTTTATCATAATCATTTAAGTTATATTTAATTAATAAGTATTTAAAATAATTTATACTACAAAATATTAAATTAATTAAATAAAATTAAAAAAACAAGTGTGGTATGGTATTTAATTTTTATTTAAAAAAAATGTTAGGAAATATATAATAAATAGTCGAACTTAATATGACTAAATAAACAATTAAAAATTGTTCTTTATTAAAAGATAAAATTAAATAAGAAAAAAAGTATACTCATCAAACTTGCAAAGGAGGATTGAACTATCTATCTTAAAAGTAAAGAAAAAAAAAATTAAAAACAAGTTCATATGAATAATTACTAATTGTAAATTAGTTATTAATACCATCCCCTATATATTAGTTATTGATATTGAATAATTCATAAGATGTAAAAATAAATATATATCAGATACTTGTACTTTTTTTGTGGGGTAAACACCCATGGAGATTTGAACCAGTGACATTTTCGTATGGAGTGTCATAACATAGCATCCATTCACCATCAATTGAAAGGCGTGTGGACCATATACTTGTATTATTATCGTGTGTGTGTTTGTGTGTGTGTGTCAGTTGGTGTTATCCTGGGTGGTTGGGAGGTATGATCAGAAGCCTCCTCACCCAAGTTCAGTTTTCGCAAGTGACATGATGATCTTTCATATGATGGACAAGATATGTATATTCTTCATGTGGAATATATATATATATATTGAGAGAGAGAGAGAGAGAGAGAGAGAGAGAGAGAGAGAGAGAAGTTTATATATTCCATATGAGGAATATACATATTTTGTCCATTGCATCAAAATTCATCATATCATGAGAAAGACAGGGAAAATAAACCAAGCCAACAACTCAAGGAAGAAAATCTTATACTTTTCAAGCCCAAAAACAGGCCAATGTAGGGATTAAATCTAGGAAGAAAAAGTCCATCTTTGGGGCCTCTAGAGCTTATTCCCATTCAATAATTCCTAAATCAATATCTTATCTCTTTACCACAAGGCCCTATCCAACCCCATAAATTTTTTTGCCATCAAGCGCTTCATGGAGCCACATACTCCTAAAGTTATTTTCTTACAAGACATAATGTTGGAGGGAGAAAAAATATTGCTTCTTACTTATCAAAATGGGAATTCATTACCATTGATGCCTTGAGGAGTTTTGCTGGTCTTCTATCAGGTTGGAGAAAAGGGTACTTATTTCTCAGCATGGTCGATCCAGGATGGCTTAGCTATGAAGTTATTCTCTAGGGAATCGGACATGAAATTGGTTTGCATCAATGTTTATAGGCCATATTCCGACAAGGAAGAGTTTTGGGAGACCCCTTCAATCCACCCTCTCTTCAAGGCACAAACCTAATTCTGGGAGGAGACCTAAACTTCACCCTGTGAATTTCAAAATTTGGGGCCGTATAACCTATTCAGATATACTATCTAAGTTTATGCTTGATTATCTTGAATGGGTTGACCTCCTAGTTATTTAGTCGCCAAAAATTCTTCCTAATTTGAGAAATAATAGGACAAGGAAGGTCGAAATTGCCAAACGCATAAAAAAAAATTAATATCAGAGACTCTTATGAAGACCAATCTCAGAATTAGGTAGTGGATCTTGGTGGAAGGAATTTTTTTTCACTATCATATAATTTTGGATTTAGAATCTCTCAGTAGAAACTTCCTAATCCTCTTAAGGTGAAGAGTCATTGGCTAAATGACCCCTCCTTTCTTCAAGTTATTATAGATGTTTGGAAAAGGTATAATCCAAAGGATAGAGCAAATCACCCTGCAATTACAATAGAATATGAAAACATCCAAGGTATCAGACATAAGTTTGAATAAGAAGAAGAATGAAAGGTACAACAAATAGTTATAGAGAATATAACAAAAAATAAAAAGTCTATATGAGCAAGAAGGAAATTGAGCTTTTACGGAAGTGCAAAGAAATAATTTCAAATCACTAGAGAATATTAAAAGAAGCATTCTATTGGGCAATAAAAATGAATGGAAAATAAAAAGCAGAGCCCTTTAGCTCTAGGATGGGTATGGGAAAATAAATTTCTTTCATCAATTTGTGAATAACAATGTTACCAACTTGATGGGAATTGTAGCCTCAAAGGGAGAACTCTAGCCTAAAAAACCCTATTTTTGTGCAAAAGACATAAAAAAAACACCTTGAAATTTAAAAGTTGTTATTGCATCACCCTTTTTTCACGGTTAAAGTTCCAACATTTTTTAGCCATGGCATTAAAAACCAAAATCATGATCATGGAAAACCTTGAAATTCCAAAAATTTTCAACCATGACGTTAAAGGTAAAATCACATGACTATGAAAAGCCTTAAAATTTTGACATTTTTCAACCATGGAATTAAAACCAGATATCATGGGTAACAAAAAATTTAAAATTTCAATATTTTTTAACCATGGCATTATAAACCAAATATCATGACTAAAAAGACCTTAAAAATCAATACCTAATGTTACACCATTTTTTTATCATCTAACCTATTATCATTAGATGGACCCAAGTACGCCATGTAAGACCAATTTTACCCTAAGTAAAATTGCTTTCACTATGTAAAATAAATTAATAAAACACATTTATTAAGTTGTTTATGGTCTAAACAGGAAACCCCAAGGGGAAATATTAAACAAATCTATATTTGTTTGATTTTCCTCAGAACAATTGTTCTAAACAATGCATCAATATACCTCAGCCAGCATTAACCCAAAACTAGGAAATTAATTAGATAAATCCTTATTTATCTTATTATTTTCTAGGAATAATTATTTAAATCTTATTTAAATAATACTCCTTGTTAAATATGACTAAATCATTTATAAATAATTAAATAAATCATTATTTATTTAATTATCATTCAACCACTTCCTTAAAATAATAAATAAATCATTTATTTATTTATTATTTACAAATAAAGGGATTTGACCCAAGTCAAATGCCTTTTCCCTCCAACAAATATAATAAAATATTCCATAAAAGGTGGGTCTAGATTTGGTTAACATTATTTTAATCAAGCACCAAGATCTAGAATGACCCAATATTTTGTTATAAATAGAAGGGTTTTCCCATTCATTTGTCACCTTTTGTTGCCTATTAGATCACTCTGGATCTATACTCTTGGTTTGACTTTGAGCCATTATCATTGTCACATTCTCCATTATTTGCTTTGTGAGCTCCCTTTGAGTTCTATGTTTGTCTGGGTTTTCTACACCAATAAGAGAGAGAAATTCTAGATCTGAAGTGCTGAGGACTTTCAAGAACCCATCCCATTGAGGAGAATTGGAAACACCTTTCTTGTTTTCCTCCCAGGTGCCCTTAATATAAAATTCTTTCAAAAATATTATTCTTGTTTTGTCTATTGGATGCATGGAGCAAAACCTTATTTTTACTGCTTAATGTATTTTTATGCATAGATCTGGATTTTTGCAGCATTTGCCTTGATCAACTAATTGCAGATCTGAAGATATTGGCAACCATATTTGATGTTAGGGCTATAAGTTATGCGTAGCTAAAGTGGTCTTTTTTCGTACAGTTCGACAAAAGATTCATACTAACAACTGGCGACTCCACACGGGTTTTCAATTACGACCGCTGTCGTTTTTCATATTCCTACATATCCAGCTGCTTCAAACCCTAGGGTTTCTCTTTAGTATTTTGTTTTTCCTAATTTTGTGTTATTTTTCACCTATAAAATCCTAAAACATTAAATTTTCTAACTTCCATGTGTTTTTGGCCCTATTGCGCAGGTAACAAACATCAGCCGCAACTGAGACGACAAATTTTTCTAAAATATGCCACCGAGACACTCGAAGCTGTAGGTCACACTTTTTAGCCTAGAACCTATGACCTAGCCTACAGGATGCACTTTTCGCCCTAAAATCTGCGACCTGGATAGAAACTAGGTCAGAACCTGCGACCTGCACCTTTTTCTACAAATTTTTTGAAATTTTTTTGGGTTTGTCTGAAGCTTCTGTTAGGGTTTTCTAGCCTTTGTCTCCACTCGTTTAAACTTGTTTCTATTATGTTTTACTCAAATAAGTGGGAATCTAGCCCCCTAAGGCTTTAGTAACCTCCAATTTTTGTGGAAGAGTTTTTTGCTGTTGCAGGTGTGTAAATTTTCAGAGTTTCAGCCATCTCTTTTCCAGATCTGATCCGTCCTCTTCAGATCCCTTTTAGATAAGCTATTTTTCCTTTCAAATCACCTCATATAGTTTTGTTTGGGTTTGCCTTTAGGGTCACCTCCTTTCCCCTACTTCCTTTAGCTGTTTACCTCCTCTTTTATAACAACCTTGCCTCTGCCTCTTTGCTATTTTCTGCACCTCTTTCCAGTAGATTTATCCTTTAGATCCCTGTCCCTCCCGACCTTAGATCTATTGGATTATTTTCAGTGTGTTTTGATTATATTTTTTCCCTCTGTTAGACTAGTTTTTGAGAGACCCGCCTCCTTGGGTTAGATTGATGCATTTTTAGCTGTTAATTTTCTGTTATTTCAACATTATATACTGTTCTCTAAAGATTTATTTTCAGTTACGCAACACACTTTTTATTTTGCTCTCAAAACGTCTGGGTTTAAAAATTGAAATTAACGCATGCCACACACTCACCCTAAGCGAAGAAGAGCCTGGTTAACACCGCCAGGCAAAGACTTTAACACATTGTAAAAGCAATTGACATTGCACCTCATCCCCTTGTTTCGAAATTGTAATCACTTGATTCTGCACCTCCCTGCCCTTGTTGGTCATTCTTCTTCCCTTTGTGCCGTGTTTGTGTTGTCATCATTGTGCCCCCAAGGTGTGTATCTCGGAGACTTCTTGGCCTTCATCCTCAGTTTCCGGTTGGTCGACCTACTCCTTCCCGCCGTCGTCGATTTAGTCCTCCTCCTCCTCCGCACTCCGACTACTCTTCTGATTCATTGGGTTCTCCTTTTACTTCTGGTTCTCCCCCCATTACCTTCACTATGTCTGGTCTAGGGCCTAACACTAGCGGCAATCCTGGCCCTCCTGCCAGGAATTCTACTAGCGGAACTGCCACAGGAACTACCTCGACTGCTCCCTTGCTCCCCTTCATGGCAGGCCTTAGTCTCTCTGATTTCAATTAGTTGATCAACGAACCTATCCGCCACGATGTTGGTTGGCCTGCTATGCCAACCAAGCTCCCCTCCGACATCCCCAAGTTCGAAGGCCTTGCTGGAGAAGATCCCTCCAACCATATCCGATCTTTCCACATGTGGTGTTCATCCAATTCCATTACCGATGATTCCATCTGTCTTAGATTGTTCCAACGCACGCTTACAGGTGATGTTTCTAAGTGGTATGTTGATCAGACCGCCTCTTCCCATACCACCTTTGCGACCATTGCCCGGGCTTTTTTATCTTACTTCCAGCTTCCCCTTCGTAATGACACTGGTATCAAACTTTTGACTTCTTTCCGTCAATCATCTGTGACTTTCTTATCCGATCATATCCAGGAATGGCAGAGAAGAAAGAGCCTATGTCAATCCCCTACCTTCGAAGACCGTGTCTACATGGACTGGTTCCTCATATCTCTCTTGCCTCCTATCGGGAAAGATGTCGCATCACATTTTCCTCAAACCGAAGAGGCTGCCCTCCAAATGGCGTTAAAATATGACCTAATCTACGCTCAGATGGGTTATGTTTATACTGTTCTACTTGATCTCCCCAGACCTAGTGGTGCCAACGCACTGGGGGCACCTCATGTCGCCAACGGTATAGTTGGAGCTCTCTCTCATCCATACGCCCAACCTCCCATGGGTTATGGTTTTCCTGGGGGGGGCAGCACCTCCCACACTTTTCCCCCTCCAGGTAGCATATATCCAGGATCTGGCATACCTCATCCTTTTGCCCAACCTCGTGCCTACCTCAATGTTCCCCAACCTTACCATTATCCTTGTCCATAGCCTGGTGCTCCAGCTCCTCCATCATTAGCACCTCCGCCTCCCTTGCCTTCTCAACCCCTGCAACAACAGTCACCGCCCCCTCAAGAGCAGGTGGATGCACAACAAGGATTTGTGGCTACCCAACTACGTGACGGATAGGTGGCCACTCAACCTTCCCCTTCTGGTTGCTCTGATTACCAGATCCTCATGATGAACTCTAATCACCCTCTAACCGTCGACCTTAACCTTCAAACTCGGTCTCGTAAGTACCCCAAGCCTCCCGCTCTGTCTGTCCCCGAGTCACCTTCTTCAGGTTCTACAGAGCCTCTTTCGACATCCAATGGTCCCTTGCGTATTCCTTAGCCCAAAGTTGAGGTTCATACCAAGATTCCTAAGGGACCGTTGTGCCAAAATTCTACTTCTGGTCATGCTGCTCATTCGTATAGCATAGTAGACAATTTGGCATAGTCTCTTGCTGCCATTTCAACACTGGAACTCCTCCAGTAATGCCCTTCCCAAAAGAAGTCTCTACTATCTTCCATGGGTGCTGTAGATCTTGCTGATGACCAATTGATTGTTTTCTGTTAGCCACCTATGAAATTTGTTATACCAAAAGGTGGCTAAATAATTTTTGGAGCCTTTAAGGAACAAATTTTATTGCAAAAAGTGTTGGCTCTTGAAGACTCTTGGAGGCCTCATGCCTCTATCCAAAATCTTCCCAACTGTTCGCATTTTATACTCTGGAATTCTGCTGATTTCATGAGAGACTGCTGCAAAACACCATTTTCCCCTTCCTTCCACTTCCAAACTAACCTCATTTTCCCCTTTCCCTTCATCAAAATCCCTTTGATGAGGTTTAAGACCCCCTCTTTTCTTTATCGAAACCCCCAAAACCTCTGAAAAACATCAAAATTGCATAAAAATCACATTTTTTATATTATAGACTTAAGCCCCCTTGGGCTAAGTCTTTAACCTTTCCACTACATATGCCTTGGTGCTGGAACCGGGCGCTAGCCATCCGAGCATTTATCGCATTGCAAGAGTCGAGCGCATAAATCTTTTGCCATGTTAAAAAAGCTCTGATGCCGATTAGACCTGTGTATAAAACCTCGGTCACATTGCTTTCCATATAACACACGGCCCCACAGACGGGCGCCGAACCATATTACAAATATATTTTCCGCCCCTAAAGCTTAAACCTTTGTTATATTAAATTTGTGGGTTTTAAATATTTTCGATCATTAACGATTCAAAAC
This sequence comes from Pinus albicaulis, assembly GCA_034641835.2. Taxonomy (NCBI): domain Eukaryota; kingdom Viridiplantae; phylum Streptophyta; class Pinopsida; order Pinales; family Pinaceae; genus Pinus; species Pinus albicaulis. Next base: position 170,412,185 of record CM076583.1, read on the forward strand.
CGGGCGGGTTGATCGCACCGCTTTTGAGAGGAAAGCAATTTTTCCCGATCGGCAGCGATCAATGCCGCCGACCGACACATGGCCTTGAGAAAATTTTGAATACCACCCTCATCGCACATTAAAAGTTGGACATGGGCCTGGTGCGATATTAGCGTCCACCGTTCGATCTCAGGCCAGCTCATCGGACAGTGATCACGCTCTGGAGAAGCCCGTGTGTTAGTCCAAGGTACGACACGTTTCATTAAGCTTCTTCGTCATCGATCTGATTTGTAGATCGACGGCCCAAGCCCGATCGCTCTATTGCCTCGCCCAGTCAGCAATTACGGGCCCGGGGGTTTTTATTCATCCTAATTTTATTAGAGGCTTGAAGTCCGGTCGCATTTTGTAAAGGTTTTTGGTGCCTGTTATCTGCTGTTGATCGCGTAGGCTGATCTCATTTGATGGCCCGCGTTTGTCCCGATCCCCAAACCTGATTTTGTGACCAGTTTTATCTGAAACAAGGTTTTAATCCATTTTCTCCACTTTTCCAAAAAATGATTTATTCGCTTTGACTTTTCGCCTCCGCTCCCGACCGTCGATCTCTGCGCAATCGACGACTTCGATTTAATTACTCCTCCATTTCCTTTTGACCCCTTCTGATCAATATCGACCATTGGATGATGCCATCCAACAACAACGCTCTCCCCACATGTCCTCTATAGCAGTAAACATATATATGCAGGATTTTATGACATTGTTCGTATTTTGCAGGGTTCCAGTGGTTTTTTCCACTATGTCTGAAGAAAATTCAAAGGCAGAGGGTGACAATCCTCCTGCCTTTGATTCATCAAAGGAACTCATTCGTAGGGTTCAAATCCATGTTTCATCAATAATTCATGAGGCATTGATGCCACACAACCCCTTCGCAGCCCTGCACACCAACAAACACAGTGAATCAGGCACAAATCAAAGAGTATCAGTGTCGAAAGACAAAAATATACCAGAACAAAAGATTGAAGACAGATATGTGGGGATTACATCTAAGATGGTTTATCAAAAGCCTAATCCCCAATTAAAACACAGTTAAAATAAAAATCATAAAGGTTCATAAGACAGAAAGCCTCCATCACCACATCTGAGGCAAATTGATTCCTCTTAGCTACCACAGTGCCACTTGTCCATCAAAGCATTCAAACAGAGGCCGAAGTTATTGATCAAGATTAGGTATTTTCCTCAGCGCAGCCAGAGAATTTAATTCTGCAAATAAACTTATTGACAAAATATCAGCAGAGTTACTTTAACACAACACTGAGCCTCAAAAGTCAAGAAGAGCTCCCACCTAGCTAAAATATTAATGTAAATTATTTAATACAGAGGACACCTATGTAAGCTTCTTCATCGAGCCCCCCAAAGGTGAAGAAGCCATTAAGTCTGTATTAATTATCTTTAGAGATCTTTTATCAGATCTCACCTCCTCATTCTTCTATAAATACTACTGCAGAAGATGAGATAGGGGTTGGTTGAGTTGGCTACTGAACATTGCAATGTAATTGAGCTTGAGAATTCTACTTGTAAATAGTTTTCAATGGCCCTTGGAGCTCTGCTTGTGATAGATAAGTTAGGCTGAGATGTGTAGATGATTGCTAAAAAAAAGCATTGGATTTAAAGCTGTAACTAGTTTGGAGCATCAATACAAGCTGATTTATGGGATCCTGGTCTATGTTGACGGTGATGTTTTTCTCATTGTGACTTGTTATTTTGTTTCTGTCTTCACTGTGTTCATATCCTCTTATAAAGAACAACATGCATAGAGTTAGTACCTGTTGTATATCAATACCCTTCTCTGACTGAAAATATTTATCTGAATGTTTTCTTCCAATCTGTGTTATTTAGGAATGATTTAATTCAGTTTAAGCATAGGAATGTTGGCGTTCCCTCGTCTTATTGTTTTATCTGAATATTAATCTTGGATGTTACTTTCATTTCATGTTAAGTAGAGATGAACTAAGGAAGATATGGTGTGCCCTGGTCCTATTTTTATCCCCAAAGACTATCTGAATGTGTCCCTTGGAATGTGTTAAAAGCTGGCTAGTTTAGAAGTACTTAACAGATCTTAGACCATCCTTTGTTATCATTTGTGTTTCCCTCTGTTTTTATATGTTTTTTTTATTGAAAATGTATCAAAGGATGGCTAGTTTCAAAGTACTTACCAGATCCTAGTTTAATTTCATGTCTTTCTTAAGTGTTTGTCAAAGGTTGGCTAGTTTCAAAGTACTTACCAAATCCTAGGCTACTCTTTGTTCTTCATCTATTTAAGTCCCCTTCTTTTTGTATCATTTCATTCCATAAATCAAATTTCAAAGAGATCCTTAGACATAGATGACTTGCCCCATGGACCACTCTTGCCTCTTGCTGTTTCAATTAAACCCTATTATGACTCCATATTTCAATGGACTAAAACCTGCAATTATCTATCTTCCTGGCCAAAGCTTGTTCTATTTTCTTGCAACTTCTCACCTTTGAAACTCTTTGCACTTAGAAATTTCCACCTCAAACATTAATCATTCTCAACCATCCAAAAACAAAAAAAACCCTTGGCCCTCATAACTAGCTTAATATCATTATCCAAAACTCCAAAGACAAATCCATCTTTGCACTTATTGGAGAGATCCCTCTCCAGATTCAGGAGGGCTAGATCCCAGAATCCTAAAGTGGTTGAAATAATGTTCTCCCTACAGTTGGACCATTCAAAAAACTCCCAATACCAAAACCTCTGACAAATATTCACAAAACAACACTACAACCAAGCCTAAAGTTGTCATATAGAAGGAAAAAACAGTAGCTGTTAATTCTGATAAATGTAGAGAGAAAGGCACTCAAAACAATAAAAAACAGAGTGCATACCTTAGTAGTACTAACACCTTAGCTAGTACTCCTGTTAAAACCATTTTTTCAAATGTAAATAAAACAAATCAGCAAGCTGATGTTGCTGATAGACTAGCAACTAGTAAGGCTGAGACAAGTTCTTCAAAGAACCAAATTCCTTTCAGCCTAGAGCAAGAAATTTCAAAGATGAAAATCGCTGTTCCCCTTACTGAGTTAGCTGCCCAGAATGTATATAGGACCCAAATTTTGAAGGCTTTAAACATTGAAGAGAATAATGACACTGTTAATCTTAATGATGACCAGCCAGAGCTTATTTTTGGTCCTAAGATTGAAGGTAGATATCAAGAGGGACCTGTTCCTCCCTTTTATGCGAGTTTAAACGTTCATGAAAAAATTTTGCACAATGCTATGCATGATTCTGGGGCTTCTCATAATTTAATGCCTAAAGATATTGTTGGGTCGTAAAAAGGTATCTTTTGAACACCTAATTAGCCTACATTAATCATCAATCTGGGAGCAACTTTTTATTTCAAGATTGTACTCTGTCTGAGGCTGCAATTATCTAAGAGCAATGCTGTGAATATGTGGTACAAAATGTTAAATGAAAAAGTAACAAATGCTTGTAAAGAAATCTAATTACAGTAACGTGAATGGAAATGCTCTGAAAATTAAACTACATCAATCTTTACAAAACATCGATCAGGGATACAGTAGCAATAACTCCTTCCCTTAGAAATCGATGCAAGATAACCAATCTGGGGACTTGGAAGAAATAACCAGTGTCCTCTACAGTTGGTGATCTTTAAAGCAATCGAAATAAAAGAAAACTCAATATGCACACTAATGAAAATAACTAAAAGGAACAAAATCTGGAAAGGAACAGAAGCATGTAACTATAACTCATCTATTTTCTAATCGAAGGCTATGAATAAACAATGAACAGAAATGGAACAAAAATATGAAATGAACAGAAATTACAACTCTTACGCAATCAAGCAACTAGATTTCCATGCTTCAATCCTATCGACAACCACTTACCATGCAACAATCAATTATAACAAATCATAAATTAATGGAACAACAACTCGAATCAGATACAGAACAACAAAGCTTTATAATGATAACAAGATAACCGAACAACAAATGTTCTTCTTGTAAAGGATGAAATGTCAATGACTCTGTATTTGATCTAACAACGATAAATCAATTCTGTAATTGGAATAAACATTAAACACACTTCACACAACAGTAAGCAAGGATTAAAAATACAAACAACGAAGTGATTCCACCAGAGCTGGGCCCTTAGCGCCAGTGAAATACTGCTGGGCTAATTCAGAACTTAGAAGATGAAACAAAACACGTGTCTTATGTTAAACCAACATAAAGCATTACAGAGGAGGTTCTCTCAAAGCCGAGAGTCAATAAAACATTATATTACAGAGGAAATGTTTAAATGTAAAGCCTTTTGACCAACTCACTGATTGACTGTCACTAAAGGACATTGGTTTTTATATCAAATCTCGATGGAAAATTCAAGGAATAAGATGAGTTTGAATAGCGATCCCTCAGGATCGAAGGATCCTGAGGGATTCACTCCTCTTTGTTTAGTTATCATCCTGTTTACTTTGACCGAGGCCGAGTTGTCCCCTGCCTTTTCTTGGCAATTCGTTTGGATCTCCTTGCCTTTGGCTGGATATGGTTCAACGCTAATGGAGAAAGAGTTACATTAATTTCAACCCCGCCTTTGGTACAGTTGTTCACGTCGTCGAATTCCTGTTTTGTCAACAAAAGTAACCTTTAGCCATATTTTTGTACTAAACATAAACCTTTCCAATTCTATTATAATTCTTACAATAAATTACCTTTCCAAGGCAAAAAGGAGTATGTCTATGGTAAAATAATGAGAAAATACATAGTAATTTCATACCTTTTTCACTGCCCAACATACCCCCCTGCTTAATATTTTTCATGTCCTCATAAAAGCTATAGTTCACATGGAGAGCAGTCAAAGAATAAGCCGGATAACGTTTGTCATCGACAGGCCTAAAACCACGTAGTGCAGCTAATTCCTCAAAAACATGTTCTGTCTGTCCTTCAGGAAGTTCATAAATAGCTTTGTAGTCCGAAACAGGGTACCATGCAATAGGGATGCGGAACCTACATCCTAACCAGAATGGTCCTTCTTTTAAAATGAGATGGCTATAGGAAATCAAGCGGTCTACAGCTAGCCCAAAGTTGCTATAATTAAATGGTTCCCTATTTTGCACATTCTAATTGGAGGTTCTCCACCGGACCTTAGCTGCTATATAAGCTTGATTTCTAATGGATAAGAAATAATCTGTTCCATTCAAAATAATTGATTTGTGGACAGGCCCCAATGCTTGGATAACGCCTTCTTTTGTCATCAAACTTTTCTATCTAGCCCAAAATTGGGATGGGTTCTGAGGTTCACTCCTAACCCACAAATCTAATTTGTTTTCCTGCCTTTGGAAAGCATTATAGGCTTTAAGCCATTTTAATTGATTTACAACAAAGGAAATGAATGCCTGAAATTGAACATCTCCAACAAAAGGGCTAGGGTTTGATTCACAATCATTTTCAAGTATTAGATTATGCAGGTAAAATTCACATAAAAGGCGTTGTACTTTGATCCCATAAAGTTTGCAGCATGATACAAAGTCTTCTATAGTTTTTAGCTCTATGGATTTCCCTACCCTAACTGCCTTGATCTTTAGTTGTAAATATCTTTCTAGTAAAAGCAAAGCATAGTTTTTGGCGAGGCATCTACAGGCTAAGACATCAGTATACAAGGAGCAGAGAGTGTCCATTTGATTGTAGGCTAGTTTTAATTGGTTCATTACCTTATCAACCTTTTTCTCTGCTTTCCGACATTTTTCATGAGCTTCAGCTTCTGCTTCATGAATAATTCTCATTTTTTGCTGCAATTCCTGATATCTCTTTCTTGGGACAGTGTATTCCTCCAATCTTTTCCTTTCTATTCAGGCCTGTGCCAACTCTTCTTGGATTCTGGCTAGTGTCGAATCACTAAAAGTGTGCTGACTGCTAGATTGCATATTTTCACTTGAAATAGGTTCCTCTGGAACAACTTGTGTTGGAACAGCCGTTTGCTGCTCCGCATCCTCATAATTAGGCTCAGGTATGGTTTCTTCTGTAACTTGGGAGTTCCTATTAGCGGTCACCTTTCTCTTTTTCGAAATTATTTTGATAGCAATGCTTATTCTCTTAGGGCCTCACTTAAGCATCTGTTTCATTCTCAGATCCCTAATGGTTTGCCTGAGCTATTCTACTAGTTTATGAAGCTTTATTCATTCCCTGCGAAGCTTCTCAATCTAAATTTTTTTCCTCCTCTTTATTAATGGAACAACCACTCCTTTATCTGAATCCGTTTGCTCAACATGGTTTTGGTCTATATCAGCCGTGCCTTCAGTTAAATTCTCTTCTTGATCTTCTTCTTGGGTTTCTTCTTCCACATTCATATGCCCTTGGCTAAATTCTTCGGGGATCATATTCTCAGTTTAATCTGCAATCTCCTGGGGGCTCCCAAGTTGAGGTATTGCTTTGGTGTTCTCTTTCTCCTGTTCACGCCTCTCAGGAGAAGCAACCCTAGCTTCGCTAGGGTTTGCTGTTTCATTCAACATTTCTCCAACTGTTTCTTTATCGTTAGCATAGCACCCTGGTAATTGATTAATATCAATATTAAGGTCCAAAGGGCTATGAGGCTATGCATAATCACTCATATTGGCCAAAATCTGGGCCAATTGGTCTTCCTGTAAAGGGCTTACGATAGCATTTTCGGGAGGCTCGGTTCCTTCCTTATTGCTGCTATGGTTGTCTTCATCCTCCTCACAAGTATGATAACTTCCTTCCTCCTCATCCGAATACCGAATTTCTCCTTCAATTTCCTCTTCCTCAACATTTCCTTCAATTTCTTCTTCCTCAGTATTTCCTTCAATTTCTTCTTCCTCATTATTTCCCTCCTCTGCACTGGATTGTTTTTCACTACCGGTGTGGCGACTTATTTCTTCTTCGTTAGAGTAGCGAATTTCTCTTTCCAATTCCTGTTCTTCATCAGTGCGGGGGCTTGCTCCCTCCAATTGTGGAGGTTGTTCATCCTCTAAGCTGTGCAGTTCCAGGGGCTGGCTACTGTTGCCCGAAAATCCTTCCACCATCCTCCTAATTCGTTTTGATCGGAGGGACTGTCTGTGAGTAGATGGCTCAGTTATTGAGCCAACCATCCTCTTCTGTTTTGGAGCGGGTAAAGCTAACCCTCCGTCAATGGAGAATATCAACTCTTCCCAGCTGGTCTATTGCTGGGCGAGGCTACGACTCACTATTAATCAAATTAGACAATGGTGGCTGACCACCATATCTGCATGTTGAGATTTTCTTATACCACGAGCAATATCATGCAACAAAGAATTTAAAAATGCAGGAAAATTAATGGTGCATTTATGTTTTAATACAACCAGTAGCTTAAGGTGGTGAGGTCTTACCACATCTTTTCTTCCATCGCACGTTATATAAGCCTGCACAATCTTGGCCAACTCTGTCCATGGTTCTCCTAATGATGCTGACTAAACTCCTTTGCCTTTGATAACTAACGTCTGTCCTTCATCTTGAAAAATCTTCGTGGATTCTCGAATCCTAATATTTTTCTGAGTCCAAATATTCCCTTGCGCCGAGATGCTAGACACCTCTGCAATTATTTCTTCGGATATAGCTATCTGTCTTCCTCTGACCATGGAGGATCCTTCCTGCAAGTTCAGTAAAAATTTGGTGGCCACTGCTTCATGGGGTTGTTGCATCCTCATGAAATATGTAATCCACCCCAGTCTTTCTAAAATTGCTCGTGCAGCATCAGAAACGATCAACACCTGTGGTTCACTGTGAATTGGCTGTCCTCCCATCGTCTCTGCGCTCTATTAGTTTTTCTCAACACACAGTAATTGCAATGGAACAACACAACACGGTGAATTGGAATAATGCCGTTGAAAGTTTGTTATTTCCTAAAATGCAGGGATTTTGTTCAAATACAGGTAAAGAAATCTCGGGGTTTGATCTGCATGCAGACATCCACGCCCCCCAAATGGATGATAGGTTGTCCTTGACCATCAATTGAGAGAGGCAAGTGTGGCACAACAGTAGTACAATAGTAAAAAGCAGGCTTAATTATGATACATTCAATAAAATTATAGCAATTACTGAAATCAATACATGTGATGAATCAGTAATGGATAGAAAATCGTTTTGTAATGATTCAAATATGAGGAGAAGGGACAGCATAAGATAAACATAAGTACAATTGCATTATTTACCATTTGAGACTAATATGATTTATTTGTAATGATTTTCATGTATAATAGGTTCAGAAGTAAAGGTAAAGGATTCATATTTTCATTTGATATTTAAATAGAGATATAGGAAAAGGGTTAAATATAACTATTGATGTGTATAAATGTGACTCCAATACCATCAGCAGAGCTCTGTTGCCCACAGGTATCCATAACCTTGACAGAGTTTCTTTCTTACCCATGGAACCATTGTCCTTTATTTATGCTGAGGAAGTGCTTTTTGTTGAATATCATGACGGAGGCCATTGTGCTGCCTTGGTGACCAGATAAACCACAATACCATTCACCGGGAAGAAGTGAAAGGTGGGCAGGTCGGCTCGTGATGAGACCTCCTATTCCAAAGACTTCTTGATTTTTTCAATTGTCTATTGGACCATATCCCTGGTTTGGTGGCCATGATGGGAATGCCACTTCACTGCCTTCCTTATGATCACGGTAGGCTGGCTCTTGATGAGACCCCCTATCCTCCATCTGCAAAATCATAAGATTTTTAATAAAATATGTAAATATTTTTCTTTTTCATACAACACTTTTCCTAAGTTATTCATAAAGGATTGCTCAACACTCCTTAAGAGTAGGGATGGTGGAAGAAGTTTGAACATCTCAATAGAAAAAATATGCCCTTATTCCTATTCCATAAATAAAAATCAAAGAAATTTATAGCATATGGGAAAAAACCAGTCATGATAAAGATAATCGATCATATTAATTCAATGGTAATAAAGTAGCAAAATTATGTTATTGATCATGCCCCTTTTTCCTTTCTCTTATCATTACTAGACAATTTCCTTAAAAATGACAATTTATTTTGATTTTATGATTACACTAAGCTTTAATTCATATGATTGTATATAAATGATATATTTTCCTTTAGAAGAGTGATCAAAAATTCAAAATGCTGGCTTAAAGCAAAAAAAAACAATCCACTCAAAAAGGTGTTGTTCCTTTAAAAAGAACAGCAAAAACAATCTGCGAAACTGCTGTTCCTTTCGAAAGGAACATCAAAAATACTCTGCGGAAGTGTTGTTCCTTTAGAAAGGAATAGCAAAAGCACTCTGCAAAATTTCTGTTCCTTTTGAAAGGAACAACAGAAGTGCTGTTCCTTTGGAAAGGAATAGCAAAACAAACGAAATAAACAGTTTTTTTTTAAAGAAACCGAATTTCATGAAACAAACGATGAAGAAATAAAGAAATGATATAAACAGAAATTTTAAAAAATGAATTTTGTAAAACAACAATCAAGAAAATTAAAAATGCTTTATGTACAAAAATTTAAAAAAAGGAATGATTTATCAAATTGGTGCCGAGGAGGAGTTCTCCCCTTCAACAAGAATTTCCATGGTAGAATCTTCCCGTAACTGTTGGTAAAAGGATTCCCGGGTAAGCGGTTTATGATACAATCGTACTCAATGACCGTTTACCTTAAAGGAATGTCCAGATCCGTCAATGGTAGCTAATGTAATAGTGCCATTATCATGCACTTTTTGTATTTCATAGGGTCCAAGCCATCGTGTCTGGAGTTTCCCTAGGAAATCCTGAAACCTAGAATCATATAGGAGTGCCCAATCTCCTTCGTGGAAGATCTTTTCTTTGATATGGGCGTCATGCCATTTGGCTCTCTGTTGCTAAATTAATGCTGGGTGCTAAAGAGCAGAGAGCCTAATTTCATCAAACTCATTAATTTGTTGCAGTCTTTCAGCCTGGGCTTCATTCAGATTTAGACCCACCTTTTGAGCTATTCTTAATGTTTGAATTTCAAATTCTATAGGAAAGATGGGTTATTTTCCAAATACCAATTGATATGGTGAATATCCTGTAGTAGGTCTCCACATTGTTCGATATGCCCACAATGCTTCTGGAAATCTGTAGGCCCAATCTTGTCTGTGTGAGGCAACGATTTTTGTTAATATAGATTCAATTACTTTGTTCGTGCTCTCTACTTGGCCATTGGCCTGTGGGTGATATGGAGTTGTAATATTATGCTGAATGTGGTAATTTTTCAGTGTTTCAGCTAATTTATTACCTACAAATTGTGGTCCTCCATCTGTGATTATGTCCCTTGGGAGGCCATAGCGCACAAAGATTTTGAAAAAAAACTGTATTACAGAGTCTTCTGTAGCTTTTGATAGAGCCTCTGCTTCAATTCGTTTGGTGACATACTCAGTTGCAATTAGGATGTATGTTTTTTGGTTTGATGGAGGGCTAATAGGACCAACAAATTCAAGGGCCCAGTGTTCAAACGGTTCAATCACTAGTTGAGGGTTCAAAGGCATTTCATCAGACTGCCCAGGGCGACCCGCCCTTTGGCAACTATCACAGGCCTGCACGAATTTTTTGCATCTTTAAAGATAGTAGGCCAATAATAGCCTGTTCATAAAACTTTATGGGCAGTTCTACGATCTGCAAAATGTCCGCCACACTGTCCATCATGGCATGCTTTCAAGATGTCAAATAACTCATCCTCCCTAACGCATCTCCTTATTTGCATATCTGCACCTGTATGAAATAGGTAGCCCCCAATCCAAGAGAATCGGGTACTACGATGTATTATCTGCTTTCGTTCATTAAGGGATAGATGTTTAGGTAATTTACCTATTGCCAAATAGTTTTCTATATCAGCATACCACGATGTTTTGATAGTAACAGTGAAGAGATCTTCATCTGGAAAGTGGTCTTCAACTGCTTCTGTATATGTTGGCTTTGGCATTCTTGACAGAAAGTCAGCTACAGGGTTCTCTTTCCCAGGTTGATCTTTGATTGTGATATCGAATTTCTGCAGTAAAATCAACCATCTCGTCACTCTTCCATTTGTAACAGGTTTATTTGCTAAAAATTTAATGGTAGAGTGATCAATATATAGTACTACATGATACCCAGTTATATAATGTCTAAACTTATTTATAGCATGAACTACAGCTAAAAATTCTTTCTCAGTCACAGTATAATTTAATTCAAAAGGGGATAGATTTTTGCTAATATAATAAATTGCATATGGCTTCTTGTCTTCCTCCTACCCAAGTACTACTCCAATTGCTGTGGTTGAGGCATCAGATGAAATTTGGAATGGAAAATTCCAATTCGGGCCCCTCAGCACTGGGGCTGTTGAAACAAGATTTTTCAGATCATTAAAGGCATTGTCACATTTATCTATCCAAATGAAATCAACATTTCCAGTCAGTGCATATAAAGGTGCAGCTATTCGAGAATAATGTTCTATAAATCTTCTATAGTAACCAGAAAATCCAAGAAAACTACGTACCTCTGTTTGTGTGGTGGGTGTGGGAATTAACAAGATTATTTGAATTTTAGCTGGGTCCACTTGAATTTCAGCTGCTGAAATATAATGCCCTAAGATAACTCCTTCGGTCATCATCATAAGACACTTTTCATGGCTTAAACAAAGCCTAGTGTCAATACATATTTGCAATACCTTTTCTAGGTTTTCCAATGCAGGCTCAAAATCATCCCCATAAGGTGTGAAATCATCCATATATACTTCAAGGCCTTCATTTATTAAGTCTGCAAAGATGCTAAGAATTTCCCTTTGAAATGTAGCAGGGGCATTGCATAGGTCAAAAGGTAAGACTCAGTAGGCAATTGTCCCCCATGGACAGGTAAAAGTAGTTTTATCCTGGTCTTCGGTGGAAATCTGGATTTGATTGTACCCACTGAAGCCATCGAGGAAAGAAAAGAATTTCTTTCCTGCCAATGTGTCTAATACCTGGTCAATGAAAGGAAGGGGAAAGTGGTCTTTCTATGTTGCTTTATTAATTTCACGATAATCTACACATATTATCCACTTTCCGTTCTTTTTTGGTACCACTACTAATGGAGAGACCACTTTCTATTAGATATTGGGTAGATGAAATTAACATCCAATAGCTTTTGTAATTCAACTTTCACAATATATTTTAGGTGAGGGTTTAGTCTTCTTTGGGGTTGGCGAATGGGTCTTGCATCTTTTTCAATATAGATGTGGTGTGTACAAAATTGAGGATCAATTCCTTTCATATCAGGGTAATCCCATGCAAAGGCTGCTTTGTATTTTCATAATAATTGGAGCAATTTCTCTTCTTGTTCAACAATGAGATTTTTGTTAATGTTTCGAGTTTTTCTCGGCTCAATTTCTACAATATTGCTATTGTACACAGAAGTAGTAGGTATTGCTTAATCAGGAATATCTTTGAAAGGATCTTCTTCTTCTTTATTATCGAATGCTTCCTTGATCATGTGACATTGTAGATGAGATCTGGTTTGTGGTTTATTAATAAAACTATTAATGATATCATCCTCTATTTGATCTTTAAAATCTGGAGCATTTTCTATAGTTAGAGGTGATCTCATATTTTCCATAAGATATGATGCAGGTGGTTTTCTTGTTTTGATTATTGATAGACTTGGCTGGGCTGGGGAATATATGGCTAAATTCTTGACATAGTTTCCCATTGTTATTGTCATGTTGCCTTGTCGGCATCCAATATAAGCATCGACAGTTTCCAACCAAGGTCTACCTAAGATTAACGGGTGTCCTTCTAGCCGGTTCTTTGGATTGATAACCAGGAAGTCAGCAGGGTATTCCCAGGAATCTACGGATACCATTACATCTTGTAGTGTACCCTCTAGTTTGACTACTGATCGGTCAGCCAATTCCAACAAGGTTGTTGTTGGTTCTAGTGATGTAATGCCAAGTTTTTGACAGGTAGTAGTTGTTAGAATATTGATTGCTGCTCCCAAATCAACTAAGGCATTTGGAAATGATTGCCCATTTATTTTTACTGTCACTATAGGATTTCCTGGGTCTTCATATTTTACAGGTGTTTCCATTCCTGATAATAAGTTAGATAAGGTACTGACTATTTGGACAGTAGGATTGGTGGTTTTTCTCCTCTTTGGCTTCTTTATGCATAATTCCTTAATGGTTTTTGCATATATAGGAATGTCTTGAATAGATTGGAGGAGAGGGATTTTTATACAATTTTTTTTTAATTCTCCCAGAAGATCAAAATTAGGTTGTTCTAATGGAAGTGGTATGATTAATAATTTTGGGAATGGTGGAGAGGAAGTTGTTACTTGTTGTTGACTTTGTTGTTGATTTTGTTGTTTATTTTGTTGTTGAACTTCCTTCTCATTTTGTAATGTTTGTTCTACAGGTAACAGATCTTCAATATGAGCATCATTGTTTCTCTCTGTTTCTACTATGCGCCCAGACCTTAATTGAAGATCATTGCACTCCTTCAGTTCAATTTCTAATTCTGGGGGTTCTATTATTTGGACAGACTGAACTGGCCTATTTTTTGGGTTTGGGTTGGGCTGGGCTAGGAGTTGCGGTCTTAAGTTGGTCTGGGGGTTTGTATAGGGAGATGGCAGTGTAGGTTGAGAGAGAGGAATTGATCCGGCTGGCTGATTTTTAGGTTTTTTCCAGTTTGACTGCCAGGCTTGACTCTGGGAAGTAGAGGGGGACCATTGTGTAGGATATTTATTCTGCCAAAATGGTGGGCAGAAAGGAAAGCTAGGCCAATTATTTTGGTTTGTTTGATTTGGCCAAGATGTGGGAGGAAATGGCTATTGTGACCAATTGGGGAAAGGTGGTTGATTTTGCCACATCCCACTATATGGTTGAGTATTATATTAAGGAGGTTGAAAAGAAAATGGATCATTTGGCATACCTGATTGTCGTGGATGCCATTGTCGGTGCTGATTAAGCAGACACACCACTTCTGATTCTTCTTCTGCCTCCTTATAAACGGCTTTTAGGCCAGGAAGCAAAGGGCATCCCTCTGTAGGGTGATATTTCGTACAAATGGCACAGACTTTAATCACGTCCAACGGGCATTCTTTGTGGCTGTGTTTCTTCCTACATCTGGGACAAAATATTGTGAAAATTTTCTCTGCTTCTGCTTGTTTCTGTTTGACTTACATAATATCGAACTGCATTGTTAAAGTCCCCAGTATGTCTGTCTTAAATTCTTCTAGAAAATTTCCAATCTCTGCACGAGTCACACCTTCATTAGAGGTCTTATTTTCCCTTGTAATTAGATCATGTTTTGCTGATTTTAACCTTGTATTGCCCCTCAAACTCCTGATACACAAATCAATGATGTTAGGATAACTTTCTTGATATTTATCACCTTTTCCCATAATATTCAATGTTTCAACCCATTGATCTTTCATTCCCCTAATTAATGTGGTTTTCAAAACATTATCAGGTAAAGGTAAAGATGCATAAGGGGATCTCTGAAGATTGTATTGAAACCGTTCCACAGATTCTTCCAAGGTTTCATTTGGTTTTGCCGTCATTTGGAATATTTCATCTTTTAGTTCCCGAGACCTGCAATAATCTTGATACTTCTTTAAAAATGCAGCCTTCATATGATCCCAATCAGTTATGACACCCCCACCTAATCCCATAAACCATCGTAAGGCTACCCCTTCTAATGTAGAAGGGAATAGTTTTAGTTTTTGGGCGTCGGTGGTGTAATCATATCCCCTGCACAGCACATCAAATTCAAACAAAAACGCGTCTGGATCCTCTGATGTTAAGCCATGAAATGTGGGAATATGTTGAAGGGGGATAGCTTTCATAGGTGCACTGACTGCAGTATCTACTATAGGATATTGTAGCGTAGAGGTCTGCTGGGGTGTTTGTTGGTTTTGATTTTGGTTTTGGGCCATTTGATTGAAGATATGCCAATATCCTTCTAGGATTTCCAAGGAATTTCTAGGTTGACGAGCAGGGGCAGGAATGGCTTTGATAGCACTCCCTTTGTCTGGAATAATAAGTATTCCCTGTTGACCTACTATTTGAGGTGATTGAGGACCTTGGTTTTGAATAAGTTGAACAACATTTCCCTTATCTGGGCTGCTTATTGTTTGGGCGAATTTAATAGGAGATTTTGAGTCTCTGGTTTCTCCAGTTTCCCCTTCTCCTTCTTGGAGATTACTAGAGTTCCCTTCTTGAAGGAAACTTATGCATGGATTCTCAATTTCTTGGGAATCTTGCTCAATTCCCTATGTTTGACTTTGTATCTCAGCAAAGGCTTCAGATGGTGATTCTGTAACCTGAAGGGAACTAGTAGGCTATCTAGAAATAGTTCTTCTAAATCCTACTAATGGCTAAGATTCAGTTCTCTTAAGGATTTCGTCAATAAAAGTTGTTCGCCCAAGGGTCACCGGTCCCTTAGGTTTTTCAGTTTTAGGAGGAATTTTGTTTTTCTTAGTTGGTCTATTCATTCAAGAAAACAAATCTTCATTCCTACCTAAAGAAAGAATCTTACTTGCTTTTGCTGTGAAGCGGGCTGCGAGCAAGTGTGTTTCTTATCCAGTGCGCAGGTTCTTACCTTCCGTCTTTAATACCCAATTATTCGCAAGCAGAATAAAATCAGCTGTGCATCACCCTTTTGAAATGGAATACACTCTCCCCGGAAACGCCACCAAAATGTTGGGTCGTAAAAAGGTATCTTTTGAACACCTAATTAGCCTACATTAATCATCAATCCGGGAGTGACTTTTTATTTCAAGAGTGTACTCTGTCTGAGGCTGCAATTATCTAAGAGCAATGCTATGAAGATGTAGTACAAAATGTTAAATGCAAAAGTAACAAATTCTTGTAAAGAAATCTAATTACAGTGACATGAATGGAAATGCTCTG
Source organism: Pinus albicaulis (assembly GCA_034641835.2). NCBI lineage: Eukaryota > Viridiplantae > Streptophyta > Pinopsida > Pinales > Pinaceae > Pinus > Pinus albicaulis. The sequence continues at coordinate 170,428,070 of CM076583.1, forward strand.
AAAATTAAACTACATCAATCTTTAGAAAACATCGATCAGGGATACAGTAGCAATAACTCCTTCCCTTAGAAATCGATGCAAGATAACCAATCTGGGGACTTGGAAGAAATAACCAGTGTCCTCTACAGTTGGCGATCTTTAAATCAATCGAAATAAAATAAAACTCAATATGCGTGCTAATGAAAATAACTAAAAGGAACAAAATTTGGAAAGGAACAACAGCATGTAACTATAACTCATCTATTTGCTAATCGAAGGCTATGAATAAACAATGAACAGAAATGGAACAACAATATGAAATGAATAGCAATTACAACTCTCACGCAATCAAGCAACTAGTTTTCCACGCTTCAATCCTGTCGACATCCACTTACCATGCAACGATCAATTATAACAAATCATAAATTAATGGAACAACAACTTGAATCAGATACATAATAGAAAAGCTTTATAATGATAACAAGATAACCGAACAACAAATGTGCTTCTTGTAAAGGATGAAATAGCAATGAATCTGTATTTGATCTAACAATGATAAATCATTTCTGTAATTGGAATAAACATTAAACACACTTCACACAAAAGTAAGCAAGGATTAAAAATACAAATAGCGAAGTGATTCCACTAGATCCGAGCCCTTAACGCCAGTGAAATACTGCTGGGCTAATTCAGAAATTAGAAGATGAAATGAAACACGTGTCTTATATTAAACCAACATAAAGCATTACATAGGAGGTTATCTCAAAGCCGAGAGTCAATAAAACATTATATTACAAAGGAAATGTTTAAATGTAAAGCCTTTTGACCAACTCACTGACTGACTGTCATTAAAGGACATTGCTTTTTATATCAAATCTCGATGGAAAATTCAAGGAATAAGATGAGTTTGAACAATGATCCCTCAGGATCGAAGGATCCTGAGGGATTCGCTCCTCTTTGTTTAGTTATCATCCTGTTTACTCTGACTGAGGCCGAGCTGTCCCCTTCCTTTTCTTGGCAATTCATTCGGATCTCCTCGCCTTTGGCTGGATATGGTTCAACGCTGATGGAGCAGCAGTTACATTAGTTTCAACCCCGCCTTTGGTACAACTGTTCACCTCATCGAATTCCTGTTTTGTCAACAAAAAGTAACCTTTAGCCATATTTTTGTACTAAACATAAACCTTTCCAATTCTATTATAATTCTTACTATAAATTACCTTTCCAAGGAAAAAAGGAGTATGTATATGGTAAAAGAATGAGAAAATACATAGTAATTTCATACCTTTTTCACTGCCCAACAGTTGTGATGGAGAGCCTTGGTCTATAAATCACCAGACCTTATAAAGACCTTACTCCTTTGACTCAAGCAGAGTGGAATGTTTAGGATTAATCAAAGACCTCTACATTAACTTAGCCCAGATTCCAGCCAAATGCTTAGTAATGGATATTGTTGTGGCTGATGTGCCCCCAAAGTATGGAATGTTATTATCAAGATCTTGGGGGCTAAGTTACAAGGGACTATGAAAATGGACATGACCTATGCGACTATCGCTGTTTTCAATCAGACAAGAAGACTTTACAGGGAATATCATATGCAATACATAGTCACAAGTCAAGACAGACCACAAAATTCTCCTCTTTATTCTGTAAACACAGGCCTTGATTCCTTTATTATGTTTAACGATGAAACACTTAGTGAAAAAGTCACTTTAACAGGATTAATGGCCAATAGGGAGTAGGAGGAACACAATGTAGGAGTGTCAGAATAGGTTGCTGAACCTGTAAACTCTAGCAAACAAAACACAAGTCTTAAGCTACAAATCATGTGTCCCTTGATTTTAAACATTCAGAGTCAAGAAAGCAGTCCTCAACCCAATAAAATATCTGAGGCGTTAGAACAAGTTCAACTAAGTGCTGATATTCAACAACAATCAGAAAGCATGGTAGTTGAAGAGGATAGTAACCAAGATGAAACCGAAAACAGTCCTCTATGGAGTATGCACTTCGACGGGTCTTGCACTAAGACCAACGCTGGTGCAGGTGTCTGGATCTGCAAAACTGAAAACAACCACACAGAAAGCATTTCTTGCAAATTAAAATTTCAGTGTTCTAACAACATAGAAGAATATGAATCCTTGCTTCTAGGCTTGTGTTTGTTGAAAAATTTAGGAGCCAAAAGAATCAAAGCATATGGGGAATCAGAGTTGGTCATTAGGCAAGTCAATGGGGAGTATAACGCAAATCATCCCAGACTTAGAGCCTACCGAAACGATGTCATGGACCTTTTAAAAACATTCGAGGAGTCCAAACTGATTTTTGTCTCGAGAAAAAGAAATATTGTTGCCCACAATTTAGCCTTTGTAGCTAGAACGTTCTTAACGCCATATGAAACCAAAGACTGCATAAATCAGATAAAATTTAGACTAGCTCTGCCCGATAATGAAAATTTTTGGCAGGTGTTTGACGAAGACAAACAAATAGAAGACTTCATGCATTTCAGAAATGAATTCGAACTAAACAGTTCAGACTCAGATTATGACACAGACAGGAGTGAAGAAAATTTCCTTTGTGAAGAAGAGCCGTCTCCTGAGCTTGTCAATATTAAATTTCTGACCAACAATCTTAAAAACAAGACAAAAGTCAATGCAGAGTTAGAAACAGAGGAGTTAGAAACTCTGCACTCTAAAGATGAAAGTTTGCCTAAGGGTCTGGCCCTTTACAAGAGTTGTTTGATTTTAACGATGTGGCCAAGAAGCCAAAACTGGAACCTGTAGAGACTAAAGTGGAAGAGTGAAATATAGGCAGTGAGTTTAAACCGATCATAATGAAACTGTCTAAGACTTTACCAGCTCACATTAAACTCAAATACTTAGAGCTGTTTAAGGATTTTTCTGATGTTTTTGCGTGGAGTTACGAAGATCTGAAATCCTATGACACTGAAATAATATAGCACAAAATTCCCCTTAAAGAAAACCAAAAACCGTTCAAATAGAAACTGCGCAGAATAAACCCTGTACAATTGCCCTTGGTTCAGAAGGAGATCATGAAAATGTACGATGCTGGTATTATTGTCCCTATTAGATATTCTGAATGGGTGTCTAATCTGGTGTCGGTTAGGAATAAAACTGGAGAAATCAGGCTTTGTATAGACTTTAGAGACTTAAACAAAGCTTCATTAAAAGACAACTACCCTTTACCTAAGATGGATCATATTTTACAAAGGGTGGTAGGGTCTAGAAGAATTTCCTTGCTTGATGGCTACTCAGGGTACAATCAAATTTTAGTTCACCCTGCTGACCAATTACAGACAACCTTTAATACACCATGGGGCACTTTCATGTATGTGAAAATGCACTTTGGTCTAATGAATGCTAGAGCAACTTTTCAGAGAGCCATGGACATAGCTTTCTCGGAAGAACTGGTTTTCTTCATCATTATATACCTTGATGATGTCACTGTGTTTTCAAAAACAGATGAAGAACACTTAAAACACTTGAGAAAATTTTTCGAAAAATGCAGAAATTTTGGAATATCTTTAAACCCTAAGAAGACACTATTTGGGCTCCAAGAAGGTAAAATTCTTGGGCACATTATTTTAGAAGAGGGTATTAAGATAGATCCAAAGAGGATTGAAGCCATATTGCAAATCTCTCATACTCGAAACATCAAGGAGTTGTAATCTTTCATTGGAAAGATTAACTTTTTGAGAAGGTTCTACCCAACTTAGCTGAGCTCCTTAGGAATATAACAAACATGTTGAAGAAGGAGCAAGAGGTAAAATGGACCTTTGAAGCAAAGAATTCCTTTGAGCTGGTGAAACAAGAGTTAACCAAAACACCGATTCTAATAAGTCCTGATTTTTCACAATATTTTTATATTTTTTCGTTTGCATCAGAACATACCATAGCTGTTGTCCTGTTATAGAAAAACCCACAAGGACAAGAGCAGCCTATTCCATTCTTTAGCAAGGCATTGAGGGATGCCCCTCTGAAGTATAACATCATGGAGAAGCAAGCTTTTTCTTTGGTTAAAGCTTTGAAAGACTTCAGAGTATACATCTTTCATTCACACATCATTTCCTTTGTCCCAAAATCAGTTGTTAAAGACATTCTAACGCAGGACCCAGATGGTAAGAGAGGTAAGTGGATTGCTGTTATCCTTGAATATGATTTAAAGATAAAACCCACTAAGCTGATCAAAGGCCAAGGTCTAGCTAGATTAATGGCTGAATCCAATTTTGAAGTTCTTGATATAAATATGATTAACACTTTGGATAACCAAGAAGGAATATCAACTCCTATTGTTGAAGACTATTTCATGAATTCCTCTTGGTATGCTGATATTATTTATGTTTTTCTTAATTTAAATACACCTCTTTGTTTGAAAAAAACAAAGGCAAGGTTCCTAAAATTAAAAGCTGTAAACTATTTCATTATAGATAGATGTCTTTATTGGAAAAATGCAAGTGGTTTATTGCTTAAATTTTTTCCTGAGTTTGATGTAGAAAAGGTTAAGCACGAGTTCCATAAAGGAGAGTGTGGAGGTCATTTGTACTGGAAGAAAACAACCAACAAAATTTTGAGGGCTGGTTTCTATTGGCCTACTCTCTTTCATGATGTGCACAAGATGATCATTGCCTACCATAAGTGCCAACTTTTTGAAGGCAAAAGAAAGCTGCTACCTCTGCCTCTGCATCCAATCACTGTTGAAGCCCCTTTTCAACAGTGGGGACTTGACTTCATAGGAGAAATTCATCCACCATCTTCTGCCCAGCATAGATGGATTCTCACAGCCACAGACTATTTCACTAAGTGGATAGAAGCCATACCTTGTAGGCAGGCCAATGATTCTATTATTATAAAATTTATGGAGACTAACATTCTCTCCAGATTTGGCTGTCCTACCAAGATCATCACTAATAATGCAGCAGCATTTGGATGAAAGAATATGGTTGAATTTTGTCATAGATATCAGATAACATTAGGGAATTCCACGGCCTATTACCCTCAAGGTAATGGACTTGCAGAATCCTAAAACAAGAGTTTAGTGAGCATAATCATGAAACTATTGGAGGACAATAAAAAGTCTTGGCACACAAAGCTAGTTCATGCACTTTGGGCTGACAGATTGACTTTGAAGAAATCTATTGGCATGTCACCTTTCCAACTTGTGTATCGTACTGATGCAATTTTTCTAAACAGCCTTGGTGTACCAGTAATGAAGATGATTCAAGAGTTTCAAATTGAAGATAATGACATGATCAGAAGAATAAATCAGACCATTCATCTTCAACAAACCAGAGAGGAGGTTTATAACAAAGCATTGCAGAAGCAGGACAACATTAAAAAGCTTTTTGACAGAGGAAAAAAGGCCAGCAATTTCAAGATTGGGGACAAAGTTTTAAAGTGGGACTTAAGGAGGGAAGACAAGGGCAAGCATGGAAAATTTGACAACTTATGGCTTGGCCCTTACTCTATTCATTCAGCCGTTGGTAAAAATGCCTATTTCTTACAAGAGTTGAATGGAGCAGAATTGTTTGGGGGTCCTGTCAATGGCAGGATGCTCAAGCATTACTTATCTTGATACATTCAATGTTCTAAAAGCCTTTTCATCTTTTTCCATTATAAATATTTCATCCATTATTTCATTCAAAGTTATAAAAATCAAAAACACAAAAACAAAGAAAGAAAGAAAAGAGGGCAGATTGTGAAAACAAGAAAGGTATAGCCCCATGCCAAAAAGAGAAACAAATCTGAAAGTGTGCAAGCTTAAATGCCACTCCTGAAAAACACACTCCTATTTAGTCAAACAGTTTAATCTTGACTAAATCTGAAACAAATATGAAAGTGTGCAAGCTTAAATGCCACTCCTGAAAAACACACTCCTAGTTAGTCAAATAGTTTAATCTTGACTAATTGGCTTTAAATTTTCCGCTGATAGGATAGTGAATTTGATTCGCCAAACTGTTTAATATTGGCTTATCAATAGTTAGATTAGGATAGAAATTAAAGGTTCAAACATGCTCAAAATCTGAACTTGATTTTCCGAAGAGAGGTGACTCAAATCTATTTTATTTTTGAGTCGAAACAGAGATAAATCTGGTTCTAATCAGCTTAAAATCTGAACCAGTTAAGCAAGGGAAAGACAACTCAAGCAAGGGTCAAAACATAGCTGTAAAAAGGGGGAAGGAAATGATTTTAAATTTCAGATCTCAAGCCTTCCATTTTGTTTTAAATTTTGTGCAAAATAATGTCTATGTGTAGCTTGTTTTTATGCCATAGATCACAGCAAGTCAAACGGCTTAATCTTGACTTGGATGTTTTTAAATTTTTGTTGTAGAATTTAGTGAATAAAATTTGTTGGACAGTTTAATCCCAACAGATAGTAGATTAGGTATAGAATCATATGGGTTCAACTGTTAAATCTGAGTCCATGGAGAAATAAGGAGTAGAAATGGATTATATTTTCTACTTTCAAAAGAATAAAATGTTGTAAAAGAGTTTGCCAATCCAAGTGCACTATAAAGAAGAAAATATGTTAGATCTGTAGGATTGGGTAGGTAGAGAGATTTTTGATGAAAGATCCATTGTTTTATGGCTGCTAATAAATTTTCAGAGAAAGATCATCCTAGAAAAAGAAGAGTAGCCCAATGGATGAGGCACAGGTCAGCTTCCCAGAGGAAGCAAGTCTAAAGTTCTTGATGCCTTCAAAAAGGCACCATCCCCAAGTGGATCCACTGTTAGCCACCTATGAAATTTTTTATACCAAAAGGTGGCTATATCATTTTTGGAGCCTTCAAGGAACAAATTTTATTGCAAAAAGTGTTGGCTCTTGAAGACTCTTGGAGGCCTCATGCCTCTGTCCAAAATCTTCCCTACTGTTCCCATTTTATACTCTGGAATTCCACTGATTTCATGACAGAATGTTGCAAAACATCATTTTCCCCTTCCTTCCACTTCCAAAAATAACCTCATTTTCCCCTTTCCCTTCATCAAAATCCCTTTGATGAGGTTTAAGACCCCTCTTTGCTTTATCGAAACCCCCAAAACCTTTGAAAAACATCAAAATTGCATAAAAATCACATTTTTTATATTATAGACTTAAACCCCCTTGGGCTAAGTCTTTAACCTTTCCACTAAATATGCCTTGGTGCTGGAACCGGGCACTAGCCATTTGAGTGCTTATCGCATCGCAAGAGCCGAGCGCATAAATCTTTTTCCATGTTAAAAAAGCTCTGATGCCGATTAGCCCTGTGTATAAAACCCTGGTCATATTGCTTTCCATATAATCCACGGCCCCGCAGACGGGCACCGAACCGTATTACAAATATATTTTCTGCCCCCAAAGCTTAAACCTTTGTTATATTAAATTTTTGGGTTTTAAATATTTTTGGTCATTAACGATTCAAAACCGGGCGGGTTGATCGCACCGCTTTTGAGAGGAAAGCAGTGTTTCCCGATCAGCAGCGATCAATGCCGCCGGCCGACACGTGGCCTTGAGAAAATTTCAAATACCGCCCTCATCGCGCATTAAAAGTCAGACATGGGCCCGACACGATATTAGCGTCCACCGTCTGATCTCAGGCCAGCTCATCGGACGGTGATCGCGCTCTAGAGAAGCCTGTGTGTTAGTCCAAGGTACGACGCATTTCATTGAACTTCTTCATCGTCGATCTGATTTTCAGATCCACAGCCCAAGCCCGATCGCTCTGTTGCCTCGCCCAGTCAGCAGTTACGGACCCGGGGGTTTTTATTCATCCTAATTTTATTAGAGGCTTGAAGTCTGGTCACATTTTGTAAAGGTTTTTGGTGCCTGTTCTCTACCGTTGTTCGCGTAGGCCGATCTCATCCGACGGCCCACGTTTGTCCCGATACCCAAACCTGATTTTGTGAATAGTTTTATCTGAAACAAAGGTTTTAACCCATTTTCTCCATTTTTCCAAAAAATGACTTATTCGCCTTGAATTTTCGCCTCCGCTCCTGACCGTCGATCTCTGCACGATCGACTGCTCCGATTTAATTCCTCCTCCGTTTCCCTTTGACCCCTTCTAATCAATCTTGACCATTGGATGATGCCATCCAACGACCATGCTCTCCCCACATGTCCTCTATAGCAGTAAACCTATATATGCAGGATTTTATGACATTGTTCATATTTTGTAGGGTTCTAGTGGTTTTTTCCGCTATGTCTGAAGAAAATTCAAAGGCAGAGGGTGAAGATCCTCCCACCTTTGATTCATCAAAGGAAATCATTCACAGGGTTCAACTCCACATTTCATCAATAATTCATGAGGCATTGATGCCACACGACCCCTGCGCAGCCCTGCACACCAACAAACACAGTGAATCAGGCACAAATCAAAGAGTATTAGTGTCGAAAGACAAAAGTATACCAAAACAAAATATTGAAGACAGATTTGTGGGGATTACATCTAAGATGGTTTATCAAAATCCTAATCCCCAATTAGAACACAGTTAAAAGAAAAATCATAAAGGTTCATCAGACAGAAAGCCTCCACCGCCACATCCGAGGCAAATTGATTCCTCCTAGCTACCACAGTGCCACCTGTCCATCAAAGCATTCAAAAAGAGGCCGAAGTTATTGATCAAGATCAGGTATTTTCCTCAGCGCAGCCAGAGAAGTTAATTCTGCAAATAAAATTAATGACAAAATATCAGCAGAGTTACTTTAACACAACACTGAGCCTCAAAAGTCAAGAAGAGCTCCCACCGAGCTAAAATCTTAATGTAAATTATTTAATATAGAGGAGACCTATGTAAGCTTATTCATCGAGCCCCCCAAAGGTAGAGAAGCCATTAAGTCTGTATTAATTATCTTTAGAGATCTTTTATCAGATCTCACCTCCTCATTCTTCTATAAATACTACTGCAGAAGATGAGAGAGGGGTTGGTTGAGTTGGCTACTGAACATTGGAATGTAATTGAGCTTGAGACTTCTACCAGTAAATAGTGTTCACTGGCCCTTGGAGCTCTGCTTGTGATAGATAAGTTAGGCTGAGATGTGTAGATGATTGCTAAACAAAAGCATTGGATTTAAAGCTGTAACTGGTTTGGAGCATCAATACAAATTGATTTATGGGATCCTGGTCTATGTTGACGGTGATGTTTTTCTCATTGTGACTTGTTATTTTGTTTCTGTGTTCACTGTGTTCATATTCTCTTATAAAGAACAACATGCATAGAGTTAGGACCTGCTGTATATCAGTACCCATCTCTAACTGAAAATCTTTATCTGAATGTTTTCTTCCAATCTGTGTTATTTAGGAATGATTTAATTCAGTTTAAGCATAGGAATGCTGGCGTTCCCTCGTCTTATTGTTTTAGCTGAATATTGTTCTTGGATGTTACTTTGATTTCATGTTAAGTAGAGATGAACTAAGGAATATATGGTGTGCCCTGGTCCTAGTTTTATCCCCAAAGACTGTTTGAATGTTTTCCTTGGAATGTGTTAAAAGCTGGCTAGTTTAGAAGTACTTACCAGGTCTTAGACCATCCTTTGTTATCATTTGTGTTTCCCTCTATTTTTATATGTTTTCTATTGAAAGTGTATCAAAGGCTGGCTAGTTTCAAAGTACTTACCAGATCCTAGTTTAATTTCATGTCTTTCTTAAATGTTTGTCAAAGGCTGGCTAGTTTCAAAGTACTTATGAGATCCTAGGTTACTCTTTGTTCTTCATCTGTTTAATTCCCCTTATTTTTGTATCATTTCATTCCATAAATCAAATTTCAAAGAGATCGTTAGACATAGATGACTTTCCCCATGGACCACTCTTGCCTCTTGCTGTTTCAATTAAACCCTATTATGACTCCATAGCCCAATGGACTAAAACCTGCAATTATCTATCTTCCTGGCCAAAGTTTGTTCTATTTTCTTGCAAATTCTCACCTTTGAAACTCTTTGCACTTAGAAATTTCCACCTCAAACAATAATCATTCTCAACCATCCAAAAAAAAACAAACCCTTGGCCTTCATAACTAGCCTAATATCATTATCCAAAACTCCAAAGACAAATCCATCATTGCACTTATTGGAGAGATCCCTCTCCGGATTCAGGAAGGCTAGATCCTAGAATCCCAAAGTGGTTGAAATAATGTTCTCCCTGCAGTTGGAAATTTTCCAATCTTGCTAATTTTAGGGTGCTAACATTTTTGACGCCCATCAATCAGAACATCCTCCCCTTCCTGCTTCCGTAGCTTTCCAAATACCAGTCAAAATCCGGAACGCTAATGTTTCTCGGTGTATCATTGATGAGGGGGCATCCACCTATGTGATGTCTGCTTCGGTTTGGAAACAACTCGGATCTCCTAAGTTGGCACCTTCCACGATCACCCTTCAAGCGTGGGATGGCCATGTCTCCCAGCCCATTGGCCTATTCCATAATTGTCCTATCACTCTTGCGGGAAAGACTGTTTGCGTTGACGTTGAAGTCATCGATGCCCCTCTTGATTATAACATTATTTTGGGGCATAGCTACACCTATGCTATGTCTGCTGTCCCATCCGTGGTACACTGCAAGATGTTTTTCCCTCATAATGGAAAGATAGTCACCATTGACCAATTGACATATCATGAGCCAAAATCTCAGACCTCCCTTGAGTCGACCATATCTTCCGTAGCCAATAAACAAACTGTCGATTCTTTGACTAGTGTCTCTCTCGGCGTCTACAAAGACTAATCTTTGCTTGGAACCTTCCCTGGTCTTCCTCCTCCCCATGTATCTGATCCCAAATCATCGAATTTTTGCATGATGCAATTGTCTTAGGCTGCCCTCAAGCGGCCCGCTTCGGCTAGTCAGCAACCTCCTTGCCCTCCATAGCCTACTCCTATCCCTTTAATTCGGCCTTCTGGACCTCCTCCTCTTGGCCCTTCAGCTGGTATTCATGAGCCTCTTTACCCTCCTGGAACGGTTCCTCCAGGCTTTGACCATTTAGGAGCTGTCCCACCTGGCCATTACCCCTCTGGTCAGATACCGTTCCTAGCTCCCCCACCAAGAGTGTACATGGTACTTGTCATGGCCACCCTCTCTCTTCCTAACCTGACCCTTGGGATTCCCATCTGGTACCTTGATCCTCCTGCTACCCTGCCTGGTCAACCCAAACCTTATCTTGCTTTGACCCCAGTTCAACCTGTCCCCACGACTTCTTTCGCTGCAACAGTGCCTCAGTCACCTCAACAGGAACCACCTTCTGTTGCGATCGTTTCGGGTAAGAAGGGCAAAGCTCGTAAGGGGGCATCAAAGGACAAGGCTACCCCGACAAACCCTGCCCCTCCTTGGCCTCCAAAGCATACCATCCAGTGTGCTTTGTGTGATGTTGTCGGTCACGTCACCCATACTTGTCCAGAGTTGCCTCACCTTAAGTCCATTGTCAATGAGACGTTTCCAGAGTTTGATATTCCAGAGGTATATGTCCCTATAACTGATTCAGTCCCGAAACCCAAGTCTTTGCGCACAAATCACCCTTGTGATTTGTGTGATTTCCATGGTCACTATACTCACCTCTATCCTCACCTCGAAGAGTATCGCTCCTCTTTGGAAGCGGTTCACCAATTCGAGGCCAAGCGCAATGAGTCCACCACTCCCTTATTTTCGAATTTTGTTTCGGAAAAAATAGAGGACATGAATGCTCCCATCGACATTGCCCCTCCTAATGTCGAGATGACAGAGCCTTCGTCCACCATTTTCTACCTCTCATCATCCATGAGACCCTCGGTGGAAGTCCCCTTGGAGACTTCCCTTGATGCTTCGCTTGACATACTTTCAACGACCACCCTAGGCTCAACAACGGTAGATCCGTCATCTTCTTACTCTTCTATCACCCCTTATGACGATGCACATGTGAACCTCTCTTCTCACGATGATGAGTCAGATAGCTTTGCCACGTCAGGTGGTCTTTCTTCCACCAGTCACCCCATATTCTATCACGATGATGACATTATGGAAGAAATCACCACCCCTGACTTTATCTATTCCCCCTTACATCGAACCCATGTGTTCGAACCACATACACCTTGGGGCCATTTCATTAAAACCCAATGTTTGGGTAAGGGGGCACCCATATTTGAGGGACCAGGAGATGGAATTCTCCACAACTCTCCTAGTGTATCTGGTCGTGTCGACTTTAGTACCATTATTCTTCCACATTTAGAAGAACCTCTAAAGTCGCATATCACTTCAGATCACTATAGGGATGATACCCCTTATCGTTCCTTCATCTTACATCAACAACCCAGTCTCTTAGACATTGCTGTTGACCAACCTATCAGTTTTCTAGGTAAGCATCAGTTCCTTATCTCCAAATCCTCTCTTTGGGATAGTGACACTAGGTATGCCAACTCGAAAGCTTAAAGTCCATTTGATTTATATATATGTAGTACTAAAAGAGATTGGTAATCCTCCATTTCCTTTCTCAAACTACATAACCAGAAAAAAAACAAATGGCGCACCACATCATTCAAATGTGTTTAGATTCCCCTTTTTCTAAATACATTTTGGCATGACCACAACATGCTTGGGGGCACCTATGCCCCTTAACCATCACCTCTCCTCCCAATCGAATTTCCTCACTTACAACACTTGTACTTGGGGCACCACTTTGACTCCTTGCTTGTCCTTGTTCGTGATTATTTTTTTCATGAGATACCCTCTGATACTCATGTTTTATGGTCCCCCATTAGACCTTTACTGTGTGGCAGCACCATCGAGTCACCCTTGTTTAGAGCATCCGAGTTAAGTCATCATCACATTCATGGAGTCTATCCCGAGTCCCTTTGTATCCCGCCATAGTCCTCCATCCTTCATTGCTTGATCCCTCTCTCGTGTCATACATTATGGCCTTTAGCCCCACTATCCCCTATCCCTCATGATATTGTGTCAGTCACTGCCAGGTCATCCATGCCCTTTATGCTTTAACAAGGGAAGTCATCCATTCGCTACTCAGTACCCCCCATTTCATCATCATCATTGGTGTCAGTCTGTTAGTTTCTCTACTATTTTCTCTCGTGCCTTAGTTGAGGATCCCTTATTGCCTGACCTCTGGTAGACCTCCTTCTGTCGACATCAGCTCATTCATTCCAGAAGACAGGTCTAGAGGGTGGTGTACCTTGGTTCTAGCTTCCACTCTTGTTCGGTGCCCCAGATCAAGAAAAGGGACCCCTTCTTTACCTTTGACTTGATTGTTTCTCAGTTCCATCTCCTTTTAGCATGATTGAGATCCATATACTTGATGGTTCAATGATGCAACAACTGATCTCAGTGATTCCCGGGTGTGTGTGAGATGTCCCAATCCTCATGAGGGGGTGGCCCTCTAGGTAGCCCCCCACATGCCTAGATGACCTCTTCATCGCAGCCTTCGATGCAACTCCATATATTTGATGATTTCAGCCTTAGCCTCTTGCAGCACCTCTTTGATTTGCATGTATCAGTCAGATTTTGTGAGCCCTCCCCTATTTATAAGGGGCATTTGGGTTGTATTTTTATCTCAAGTACTCAGATATTATTATATAAGTCCTGGCTGTTATCCTAGGCACAACATGTATGTGGGATTCCTCATTATATATTTTATTTGGCTCATGTTTATGCCAGCCTGTACTTTATGGTTCAGTCCCTTGTTTAATGGACACACTATTCTTTTGTACCTCATCTTGGCGGGCATAGGTATGCCTCCCCTGCCGCCATTAGCACAGGTACCCATTCATAAAAAGAGACTTGTCACACCTGTAAGTCTCATCTCCTCAGGGTCTAGTTCTTCAACACATTAGTCTACCTTACATTTCTCTCTCTGACTTCCCTTTTGATGTCTAGTGATTGAGTTCTTACAATGTACTTCAGTCATACGATTTGCTCCTAACACTTGCACACTGGGGGGAAATATTTTACACCATTTTTTGGTCATCTAACCTATTATCATTAGATGGACCCAAGTACACCATGTAAGACCAATTTTACCCTAAGTAAAATTGCTTTCACTATGTAAAATAACTTAATAAAACACATTTATTAAGTTGTTTATGGTCTAAACAGGAAACCCCAAGGGGAAATATTAAACAAATCTATATTTTTTTTATTTTCCTCATGGAATAATTAAATAAACAATAATTTAATTATTATTCCTGCTCATATTTAACCAAAACAAGGAAATTAATTAGATAAATCCTTATTTGTCTTCTTATTTTCTAGGAATAATTATTTAAATCTTATTTAAATAATATTCCTTGTTAAATATGACTAAATCATTTATAAATAATTAAATAAATAATTATTTATTTAATCATCATTCAACCACTTCCTTAAAATGATAAATAAATCATTTATTTATTTATTATTTACAAATAAAGGGATTTGACCCAAGTCAAATACCTTTTCCCTCCAACAAATATAATAAAATATTCCATAAAAGGTGGATCTAGATTTGGTTAGTATTATTTTAATCATACACCAAGATCTAGAATGACCCAATATTTTGTTATAAATAAAAGGGTTTTTCCTACTATTCTTCACCTTTTGTTGCCTATTAGATCACTTTGGATCTTTAATCTTGGTCTGAATTTGAGCCATTATCATTGTCACATTCTCCATTATTTGCTTTGTGAGCTCCCTTTGAGTTCTATGTTTGTCTGGGTTTTCTACACCAACAAGAGAAATAAATTCTTGATCTGAAGTGCTGAGGACTTTCAAGAACCCCTCCCATTAAGGAGAATTGGAAACTCCTTTCTTGTTTTCCTCCCAGTTGCCCTTAATATAAAATTCTTTTAAAAATATTATTCTTGTCTTGTCTATTGGATGCATGGAGCAAAACCTTATTTTTACTTCTTAATGTCTTTTTATTCATAGATCTGGATTTTTGCAGCATTTTTCTTGATCAACTAACTGCATATCTGAAGGTATTGGCAGCCATATTTGATGTTAGGGCTATAAGTTATGCGTAGCTAAAGTGGTATTTTTTCGTACACTTCGACAAAAGATTCATACTAACACCTAAATCAGAGAATAATTCTACCAAGAGCATTTTTTTTAAAGCTAAAAGTATAACTCTTTTGAGATAAAGGCTTAGACAACTTGACTCATTTTAAATGGGGCATAAAAATTACAATTTTTTTTTAACTATGGATTATAAAATTATTATTAGTGTACACAAAATCATTATTAGTGTACACAAAATCATGAAAATATGCTTAAAAAAAATTATGTAATAGAAATTTTTTTATTAAAAATATGAAACTTTAAAAAAAATTCAAAAAAAAAAAATTGAATACTTAAAAAGAATGTATTTTCCATTCCAAAAATTAAAAATTAATTAATTAATTAATTAAATTAAAACAAAAAAATTAAGGTAATTAAAAAAAACCAAATGACAATGAATTTTAAAAAATTATTAAAAAAAAATTCATAGGATCTTAACTGAAGTGTTTTGGTGAACAATTTGTTTCCTTGGCTACGTGGGTTCAAGTCTTTGGAGATATGTCGTAATCAGTCTGTTAGTGGCATTTATGAATAGTTAAATTTGTTGTAATAATGGGAGTTGATCTTTTGATGTTACCAATTCTCAGAAAATTGTCATTATTGCTAAAATAATATATATATATATATATACCCTTGATGGGGTGTCAAAATTGAGAAAGGGTGGGGGACTAGTTTTCGACATCCCGCCAAGCCACGTGCCCATGGGACATGGCGGAACACGGCCATAGTTTTTTGTTATATCACATTTAGCAGACATGGGGGATCCCATTTACTCGCCCCCCAGTAGTCTACATGAAGCTCGTCTTTTGACCCTACAACTGATGTTCGATGACACAAAATATAGTCAAGTCTAAAACCATATCCGAAATGGATATTCGCTTGCTTGATGTGCCCATCAATTTGTCCAATAACATAAATAACACATTTATTTGATGGCATGTGAAGGACTTAATGTTTATTTTCCAACTTAAGGATTTCATTATACATCACTTCATGGGAGGCCTCCAGCTAGGATTCGAGTATCAAGGTAATAGATAGGGGAGAAAACATCCTCAAATCACCCATTTTGAATGATTTTCCTATCTACTATAGTTGGTGGTTCATGGTAATGTCTCTCTAGTGTCTATTTAGGTCATTATTTTGAGCTTGCACACATACTGAAGAATTCGTTGAGGGATTAGGTTGGAAATGCAGGCTTGCTTATGAGCCTTCTTGGTTATTTTTAATATTTTTGTCAGCTCTTCCAACACATTAGTAACTGAGTTTGAGAAGAAAACAACTATCCAATTGTGCCAGATAGTTCAAAATTTTCCTAGCTCACAGGTCTTGGAAGGTGATTGTGTCTAGTCACACAAGTTTACGATCTTCTACAACTGATTTTTTTTTCCTTTTCATTATATTTGTTTTTGTGTGGTATATTATATCTGGATAATGGGAAGGTGTTGGAATCACATCTAGGAGAGGAATTTTTTTCTCTCTTTAAGACATTAGTAATCCTCCTGGTGTCAGGAGCTTCAAAACTCCTCCTAAGTCAAATTCAGCCCTTAGTGGCTTCTCACACCACATGCCTAATTTCATAGTGAATTTTTACACCTTACCTGTAAGATTCACATTCCAATTTGACTCTTTAATCACTCTAGAGCAAGGCACCATGTTGCGTCAACATGCCTGAGTCTGTTGAGGAGCTACATATTATCAACAAAATGTCCATACTTGGGGGCCCAATTGAGAGCAGAAATATTTTCATATAGATTCAAATAACTTACTCCCCAGCTAGTGCAAGAGGAAATATCTTACGTTGAAAGGTAATTGGAGGATGAGCATTACAGAAACTAAAGTGTTAGCAAAGGGTGTTTATTGGGTTCCTAATGTTATTCATACTTGCAGAAGATATTTAAATACAATACAGGTACACAGTAGATATCTATCGACACCTAAAATTTCTCTTAGGAAAAGTGTTGATAAAAAGAGATGAAAGCAGAGAAGACATTCTCCTATCTTCAAATATCATGCAAAGGAAATTGGTAGCAATTGATGGAAGGATAGGACACTTTAAAAAAAACACGGGCATCCCTCTTGAACCAAGTTTCTCTCCAAACAACAATAAGGATCCCATCCAAGTTGAGTCCATTGATTCAAATAGCTCCTCCTAATTGTCTTTCAGTTTCTTTAGTTTTATCTTCTGTAACATTTTTGTAATTAACAATTTGCAATAGATGCAAGAGGCGTGGCTATTTGTTTTATCTTTTTGGATGTAGAAGATAGGGTTGATTTTTTGTCTAGTGCTCTTTTGAAAGATTGAAATTTTGTATCTAGTCTAGGCATCCCAACAATCAACCAGATCAAACCAGAAATTGAAATGTATTCTTCTATTCATGGGAAATACAAAAAATTTACTTCCAAAAAATATATATGTAAAAAAAACATAATAAAAAAATAAAGTCTAAAAATATACATATATATGAAGAGAAAAAAAAGGAAAAATAAAATAAAAATATATATTAATTAAATTTTAAAAATTAAAAAACTTTAAAAAAGGAATACATTTTTTTTGTTTGCTAAGTGGTGTGAGTCTTGATATGACTACATGCTTAACCTTTGGCTTGAGAAACCATGACCTAGGGGCATCTAAGCCATCAAAATCACTCGGGGATTGAACCTAGCCCGGGCCACACTAGCCCTTAACATGACTCGATTTGTTCCCACAAAGTTTTGAACTGATGACCTTCACATCATGGAGTGCTTCAATAGTACAACCCATCATCGTCTATTCTATGCCCCGTCGGAAAATAGAAGTAATTTTGGCCAAAAAAACATTAAAAAAATTAATTAAATAATAAAACTACATATAAGAAAAAAAAATTAGACAAATATGTTAAAAAAACAAAAAACAATAATGAAAAAACATATTTAATTTAAATAGTAATATTAATAATAATAACAGTTTTGATAATTTTTGCATAAGATCATAATTTGAGCCTAGGTTAAAGCAATTAAATCACAAATTACATGAGTTATTTTTCGAAGTCTTTTAGTCTACTCACTCATATCCAAGAGAAAAATTGACCTCTTGAGGGAATCATTATTCTCGGATACAAAAGGGGGTATTTTAAAGGTGAATATCTTTCCATAGAGCCCCTATATATAGAAAAATATAGAATACATGAACTATTAATTAATGATATAATATTTCATTACAATGTACCAGCCCAACGCATTGGGCTCATTCAAATTCTAACATTTGTATATTTGAGCTCAAATTTAGGCTCTCTTATATTCTACCTGATGAAGTTCTCTAACATATTAACTGAGATAACTCATTTAGTCCTCCTTATCCACCTTGACACGCATTTCCACCAAGATAACCATCATATTGGAGGAGGCATAAGTTTCTACATTATGATTCAATTGAAGTTGTAAGATATCCACTTGCAAGGGACATGATTTTTCATTTAGTTGTGCATAAGTTGTAGAGAATATTCCAAGGATGGCAAGAGGGGGAGGGAGATTACTAAATCCCAAAGGAAATATTGTGGATAAATTTTCATGGGGCCTTTGGGAAAAAAATTATGGGATTTTTCTAGGGATATCTCTAGCCCAAGATCGAGGCATCAGAGACATTTTCATTATGGGTGATTCTTTCCTATATATTCAATATTTTAGAAATGGAACCCCTAAAAAAGATAATACATTAAGTCTTTTGTATCATTGGATTAAAAGTATCCTTCTCTCCTTCTCTAGCTCTTCCTTCTTCCACATCCTCAATATTCTTAATTCTGAAGCAGATCATCGGGCCAATAAGTTTTTCCTCCTAACCAAATGGAAAACAGAGATAAATGGTATGACAGGGTATGTATTGATCCCTTAAGTATTCATGTCTATCTCCCCAGCTCCCCCTTCTCCTATCCCCCCCCCATGATCCATTGTGCCCCATCCCTCTCTCATCCCTCTCTCATCCCTCTTCCTTCATTTCAGTTTCGCCTATGTCTATGATCATGTTAATTCATGATTTTCAAACACATCATCTGTCATCTCGATGTGGCAGGAAGTGATCGCATACTCCATGCAAGCATGTCTGCCTTAATAGCCCCTATGTGGAATATACCTTCTCTCAATCTTGATCTCATGGATAGTTATAGTTGCATCACCTTGGATCGATTAATGATGCTTTTTTTTCCTCGAGGTACTAGAAATAAATATGTCAAAGTGCAAGCTAAAGGGCAGCTCCCATGGTGTGAAAATAATAAATATGGTTATGGGAGAATAGCCTCAACCATGACCCGTGAATGGAGTTGGTTCAAAATTTAGAATCCTCTGTTGATTTTGAAGTGGGTTTCCTCTGTTTTAAGGGCGGAATCCAAGCGTTCACATAATTGGAAGCTCTATGATGAGATTCAGGTGATTCTGAGGACATTATTCTATTGTGAGAATTTAGTGTGGCTTCAACATCACTACAACTAGGTTATTTGGTGTATTTTCCTTTTGGGGTTGGAGGTAAGCTATCCATTTTTTATTATTCATTGCTCTGTGAGATATTGTTCCAGCAACGGAAAATTATATGTTATGAGTCTTAGATTTGTCCTCATTCTGGCTAATCAATTGGTGGTATATTTCCTCATATTGTTGTGTTATGGTCCTATAAGATGATTTTTCAACTCATTTTTTTTCAATTTTTTTTTGTGTTGAAATATTTCAGTCACTTCGTACTCTAATGCTAGTCCTTGGTACTCTTCCCTCTTTCGCCCATCAACTATAGTCTCTCTCGTCTGGTTCCTGCTTAATTATAGCCTCTATGGATTCTAATTCCTCGGCTTCCACTATGTGTGACCATTGTAGAAAAGAGAATGAATACATAAATTCAAAAATATATGACTTGTATGTTATGATGTACTAGCTGTTGAAATATGAGTGCAACTCTCTTGATATGATTATGTATCAATAGAAAATAATTTCTTGTCTGGAACACTGTGGATGAATTGCGCATTATTATCATGGGCCTTCATCTTCAAGGTATTCAGTTAGACAGTCCATCGACAGAGCCCTCTCAAAATATCAATCTCAACAATCCAGCATACCCTGCAGACTAATCAGAGTTCTAATTTTTGGTTTCAAATGCTTATGTTTTATGTTCCAATTTTGTCGTATATACCCTTCTTGGGAAATAAGAGTACTATTATGATTTAGGTTTTTTGTTGTAATCTGGGTAAGGGAAATTAGACACAAATTAGCATCCCATATGTCTTTGAGAAAAATGGCCATGTAATTCTCTTGGCTATTTTTCATGATTGGGTGCATATTTAATACAAAGTAATACTTAAAAAAAAAAAGGTTGTAGAGAATATTCTAGCCATAAAGTGGAAGAAGACTATGGCCTTAATCCAATTTATGAAATAGGTCTAATGAAAATAATCCCAATTATCTTATGAGACTGATTAAACATAGAGCTATTGTTCACAAGATAGTGACCACCAACCAAGTTCCTCTCAATTACGAGAACGACATTCAATAATTCACCAAAGAAAATATTTGTATAAAGGGGATATACCTTAATTTTCCATGCAATGAACCATGAATATTTTAAATGCTCCATGATATAATCAATTGTTTGATCCCCAACCCAGAGGCACTCCAATTCACAAGGATGAATCATAATATATCTATGCACAAGACAACAAAAATAACCCAAACAGTTTGTCGAACATCCACGAATTCAAGATCTATCACTGATAAACAATATGTGTCCAATTTCACTCCAATATTTCTAGCAACTTCACACCAATGAATAGAGAAAAATGTAATATAATATACAGTGCCAACCATGATGAAAAAAGAGCCTAGATTCACAACCAGAGGACCAACCCAAGTCGCAGCAACCCAAATTTCATTCTTAGACATAAGATATGAAATCTTCACAAAGGAATTCACAATAATAGTGAGAACAACATCAATCTCCCAGATGAATTCCCAAGCCTGAAATTATGCCAATTTCACATTCACTACCAGACAAAAATAAACACCACAACAACAAATTCCATACTATAAAAAGCTAATTTGAATGAAGAAGGATGAAACCAACCTGAAGCTACTGATAATTTAGCATCCAAGAAACCATGCAGGCATATCTACCTCCCCTATAATTTTGGGAATCACTGCACTACACATTGAAGTCTAGTTAGAATTAGATTCAAAGAATCCTTGCATTTTCTAGTTGTCTCCAATTTTCCTTGAGGGAAAGCCAGTAAAAGAGGAGTTTCCCAAGGCCAAATTTGGAAGCATTTCATCATCTCCAAAAGTAGAATTATAAACTTAGCTAAATCCCTAAACGTTGGTGGCAAACAAGACTTCCTTTCATTACTAGCAATAATGCCACACTTTCAATGCTTCATGTCACTGTACTTTGTAATAACTCTAACACTACAGACCATCATGTCTTCACCCAAGGTATTAAGGGAATACAGAAGTTATATCTTTGACATCACTAATTCTTGAATGAATTTCGTGAGAAGGAAGGATTGGTATGGGCTTGTTCTATGGATCGCATGGATTTTCATTTTGATAAGGTATGAAGGTAGGCCTTAATTTAACACTAACCACCACTTCACCAAAATTCATATTGCAACCCATATTTGTACACCCATCGACTTCCTTGTTATTTTCCCTTAATATGTTCTTAAAAATCATACTATATATAGCTTTAGATTCCTTTTGACCCTCTTTAGAATATTATACAAAATATTATCTATTGGAGTTGTATCTTTGACCATATTGTTGAAAATGCAGCAAGATGATGGAGCTTAGTGAAATGAAGTCGCCTTCACTAAGTGGGCCCGCAGGCAAATTCTGGCGCAAAGTCTATTTTTAGACTATGTCTATTTTTAGACATATGGAGCATGGTCTGGGGATTGCAGTATGTTATTATTGGAGTATTGGTCATGTTGGTAAAAATAGATGGGACTCTATTTTTTGGACCTATAGGTCGAAGTCTATTTTTAGACTGCCTCTCCTTAAAATAGGGAAGTCAAATATTATTTACCCTTAATAATATTTAGACTATAAACTTCAGTTTACTCTCTTGGAGCACTTCAGTTCGAGCCTTGGAAGTGGCTCATGCATCTAACAGAGGAATTACGCTATTCCTAAGGGTTTGGTGAGCACATGCATGGTTGACTTCAGTTAGGACTTCAGTGGCAGAAGTTTGGTGGAGTTAATGAGACAGCTAGTGGAGTTGTGTTTGATTTAACTTAGTTGAACTAGTTGAGATTAGTTTAACTAGCTAATCAACTAGTAATGAGTGAAGTGAATTAAATATTATTTAATTCATTAATTAGTAAATCATTATTCAACTCAAGAACACATCAGTTCACTACAGTGCATGGAAAGTTCAGTGGAGACCAGTGAAAGAGGTAGATGAAAGGGTGGAGTTAGCTATCAGTGGTGACATCAGTTGTGCATGAGATTTGCACCACACTTGGAGGAATTGGCCATGATGATTGCACTGTCAAGCCAAGGAGATTCAAACCTTGGATCTCTATTTAGACATGCCATGATTGTGCAATAGAGGCAAGGCAATTGGTGGTGAGTTTTGAACCAGTAACCTGTTCAAAACCAAGCTAGTTTGTGTGTAACTTCATGAGATAGTACTAAGTACTTGTGAGGAGTATTGTACTGATTTTGTTACATGATTTCTCCATTATAATATACACAATAGCTGCGGGGTTTTCAGCTATAAGCTTTCCCCATACATACTGTGTTAATGTGTATGATGATTTGATGTGCTATCGCTTGTTTTATTTTCCGCATGTGTGATGATCTGAGTGGAAGAGATTATGTGTTGCATATAAATTTGAATTGTATGTGATCAGGATAGTCTCAGTGGATAATTAATCATTATTCAGCAAATTTCTACATGGTATCGGAGCTATTGAAGAAGAGATTGATCATCACAGTGATTACAAACTTATTTCGGTAGACAGAGTCTGCATGCGGGCCAGGTAGCCTTTGGATCCATCCTTTCTTTGAAAGGTGGTATATCCATTAACGCCTTGCATTCAATCTGCAGTGTAGAAATGAATTTGTTCTCACGAATCAAGCTGATTGAGCTTTTGAAGTGGAAGTCGAATTTTGTAGCGAGTTTTGTTTTCTTGGTCTGGGTGTTGAAAATGTCTTTCAACGGTTTGCGACTACGAATATGCTCTTGAAGAGGTTCGGAATTATGTTGCATGGAAGGATCGCATGGAGGTAGTATTAGAAGATAATGGACTGAAGGAGTTCATAGATACAGATTTCCAAAATCCCATTGATCTTGCTGAAGTCGAAGCATGGAAAAAGAAGATGGTGAAATGTCGAAGGATCTTGTTGGAGGGCGTCAAGGATCATATTGTATCCAGCCTGCATGGAAAGGCTTCTCCATATTTAATGTGGAAAGATTCGACAGATCTATTCCAGAGTAAGAGCGACCAAAGGAAGCTGGCACTCAAAGATAAGCTCAGGAACATCAAGATGGAGAAGGGCGACAGTATCGCCAAATACCTCACGAAGTTCACTCAATGCAGAGATGAACTGGGAAGTGTGGGAGTTACTGTCGATGAAGAGGACATGGTCGACCTGGCTCTCCTTGGTCTTCCGAAGGCTTGGCACTCATATCAAGATAGTGTCAATGGTCAGGAGAAGTTGTCGGGATGGGAGCGCCTTTGGGCGGATCTCATGCAGGAGGAGATAAGGAGGACTACCAGGGACAGATCTTCATCAAAGGGAGCTGATGAAGAAAATTGTGCTTAGGCTGCCAAAGCAAAGAAGGGGAAGGGTAAGAAAAATTCTCATTCCGGTGCAAAGGGAAAGAAGCAAGACATGGCAAAAGTGAAGTGTTTTCACTGCCATGATCACAGACATTATGCCAAAAATTGTCCGAAGAAGAAGGAAAACAAGCAAGCGGGAAGATCTGCAGATGGAGAGGTTTTGGCTTCGCAGTTCGAGCTTGAATTTTCACTGATCGCATGCTTGGTTTCAAGTGTGATGGGATCAGTGTGGTTCTTGGACAGTGGTGCTTCATTTCACATGACGGGAGATCGAGATTTGTTCTCAGATATGGAGGACAAAGATCTGGGCGTGCACATCGAGATGGGCGATGATGGTAGATACAGTGCAACTGATATCGGTACCATATCCTTTTAGAGGGAGTCTGGTAAACCCTTTGTGTTGAAGGATGTTGTCGTAGCCTGGATCGAAGAACGATCTGTGTGATGTGGAGGATAAGGGAACATGATGGTATTTAGTGAAGGAAAAGCCTTCTGTGATGGGCTTGCGGAGAACTGGAAGATAGGGGGTTCGGGTAGACAGCCCCATCGATTTGCGAGTGAATGGGCATGCAGCAATGGCATGCAAGGCGGGAGAAGTGGTGAGCCGGGATGGCATTGCAACTGGCCTGAGGAGATTGGGCATCACTCTGGAGCTTTTGAAGATCTGCTGACCTTGAATTTCTCTTGGGCTTCCTAAGGGCACTCTTGCGCGATCAGATCGGTGCAAGGGTGTACCTTGAAGTATGTAAGCCACCTTTCACGAGAAGGATAGTCACGCCACGGCGATCCTTGAGAGAGTTCCTGAGGCAGTGGTCACTGGGGTGCTTCGGCAATGGCTTACAATTATGTGATATTTGTTGATGATTTCTCTCGAAAGTCCTCAATCTTCTTCATGCAGAAGAAGAGCGATACATTCGCGAAGTTCTATGAGTTTAAAGCACTGGTCCAGAAGGAGTCGAGGAAGAAGGTGATTGCTCTAAGGAGCGACAATGGTGGTGAATTCATCTCGGCTAAATTCAAGGAGTTCTGCAGAGCAGAAGGGATTCGGAGAGAGCTCATCGCACCCCATAACCCACAACAAAACGGGGTGGCTGAGCGGAAGAACAGAATGATCGTGGGTGCTGCACGGGCGATGTTGCATGATCGGGGCCTACCCCTTGACTTGTGGGCGAGAGGCATGAAATACAGCGGTGTATGTGTGTGAGAACACGTTGTCACTCCTGGAGTTCTTTGAGTACACGGAGGAGGCTTATTTGGCAAGAGGCACAGTATTTCCCATTTATTAGTTTTGGTTCCTCATCACATGCATGTGAGGATGCAAGGAAGCTGGATCAAGCTGGCGAGGTTGGAATATTTGTGGGGTACACTGATACACCTCACAACTATCGGGTGTATTTACCGGACATTCGCAAGACTGTTGTGCGACGGGATATCAAATTTCAGGAGGAGAAAGCCATGCAGTGTTCGCTTGAGAGGGAGCCACACTTGCATGCAGATGAGGAGCTATTAGTTTCTAAGGAGGAGCTTCCGGATGTGGATCAGCCATAAGAGGAAGTTCATGGAGTGGAAGAAACCACTCATGCAGCGCCAACCATCAGAGGGCGGAAGCGCACTATAGAAGCTGAGCGACTGGCTCAAGATGCAGAGAAGGTTGTAGGACCACCTACATCACAGCGCAGACAGAGATAGTCACCTGATCGATACACTGGATACATGGCTCTTGTGAGTCAGTGTGTTGTGACAGAGCCATCCTCTTTCGAGGAAGCTGTGGAGGACCCCGCATGGGTAGATGCCATGGTGGAAGAGTATGATTCGATTGTCAGAAACAGTGCATGGGAGATTGTCCCAAGGCCGGAGGGGAAATCAATGGTGGGTTCAAGATGGATCTACAAAGTGAAGCAGGCAGCTGACGGGAGTGTGGAGAAGTACAAGGAAAGATTTGTTGCTCGAGGCTTTTCACAGATTGAGGGGATCGATTATGAGGAGACCTTTGCACCTGTCACAAGGTATTCTTCCATACTGATGATTCTTGCTCTCTCAGCACAGATGGGGTGGCACATTCATTAGATGGATGTGAAGATTGCATTCCTCAACGGAGTCATTGAGGAGGAGGTGTACATAGAGCAGCCTGAAGGTTTCGAGATCTTCAGTAGCGAGTCGCATGTTCTGATTGTGTGCCGACTCAAGGAAGCACTGTATGGGCTGAGACGAAGCAACTCGATGCCCCGGTACACTCGGTGGAACGGCTACTTCACTAGGGCTTGGATTCTCAAGAAGGTGAGGCGGATCCTAACCTATACTAGATTGTGGTGTTGGGTAAGTTGCTGATCATTGTACTTTATGTACATGATTTGATTTTGACAGGTGATGAGCTGTTGATACTCTCATGCAAGGAGGATCTTGCAAAAGAGTTTGAGATGAAGGACTTGGGCCTCCTTCATTATTTCCTGGGATTGGAAATTTGGCAGCGCAGTGATGGACTGTTTGTTTCTCGGGGTAAGTATGCTCAGGAGATACTGGAGAAGTTCAACATGCATGGTTGCAAGCATGTTGATACTCCTCTTCCTGGTGGTTGGAGGAAGGAGGATGCTGTGACGGTAGTGGATGCCACTGTCTATTGACAGTTGGTGGGGTCGTTGAGGTGTCTGGTTAATACACGACCCGATATATGCTATGCTATTAACCAGATTTTGCAAGCTATGGTTAAGCCTACCAAGCTCTTCTGGAAGGCAGGCAAGCATGTATTGCGTTATCTTAGTGGCACATCGAGATATGGTCTATGGTACAGACAGGAGGATGGAGCAAAGCTTTCCGGCTTCACTGATGTAGATTGGGCAGGGAGCCCAATGGACTGGAAGAGCACATTTGGAGGAATTTTCAGCATTGGGTCGACAGTAGTTTCCTGGTACAGCAGGAAGCAGAGATCCGTGGCACTCAGTTCAACAGAGGCCAAGTACATGGCAGCAAGCTTGGCTGCATGCGAGGCTATTTGGATGAGGAAGATCCTCGTTGGATTGTTCAGGTTGCATTTGGAGCCTAAAATGATTTATTGTGATAACCAGAGTTGCATTAAACTCTCGGCTAATCCAATATTTCATGATAGATCCAAACACATAGATATACGGGTACCATCGTATCGGAGGTGTGTTCGGAGGAATCATGATGCTTTCATATGTTCCCACGGAGGATCGGGATACGACATCTTGACGAAGGCACTCACCGGGAGCAAGTTCGAATTCACGAGTAGGATAGGGGTTACTTGAGATAATCAATATCTTGTTTGGGAGGGAGATTAGTGTTGAAAATCTGACAGATATGATGGAGCTTAGTGAAGTAGAGTACTTCACTAAGTGGGCCGCGGGCTATTTTCAGCGCAAGTCTATTTTTAGACCCAATATTTTAGACATGGAGCATAGTCACGAGAGTTAGGTATGTTATTCTTGGAGTATTAGTCATGTTGGTCAAAATAGATGGACCTCTATTTTTTGACCTATAGGTCGAAGTCTATATTTAGACTGCCTATCCTAAAAATAGGGAAGTCAAATATTATTTACCCTTAATAATATTTGGACTATAAACTTCAGTTTACTCTCTTGGAGCACTTGAGTTCGAGCCTTGGAAGTGGCTCATGCATCTGACAGAGGAATTACGCTATTCCTAAGGGTTTGGTGAGCTCATGCATGGTTGACTTCAGTTAGGACTTCAGTGGCAGAAGTTTGGTGGAGTTAATCAGACAGATGGTGGAGTTGTGTTCGGTTTAACTTAGTTGAACTAGTTGAGATTAGTTTAACTAGCTAATCAACTAGTAATGAGTGGAGTGAATTAAATATTATTTAATTAATTAATTAGTAACTCATTATTCAACTCAAGAACACATCAGTTCACTACAGTGCATGATCAGTTCAGTGGAGACCAGTGAAAGAGGTAGATGAAGGGGTGGAGTTAGCTATCAGTGGCGACATCAGTTGTGCATGAGATTTGCACCACACTTGGAGGAATTTCCCATGATGATTGCGCTGTCAAGCCAAGGAGATTCGAACCTTGGATCTATATTTAGATAGGCCATGATTGCGCAATAGAGGCAGGCAATTAGTGGATGTGTTTTGAACCTGTGACTTGTTCAAAACCAAGCTAGTTTGTGTGTAACTTCATGAGATAGTACTGAGTACTTGTGAGGAGTATTGTACTGAGTTTGTTACATGTTTTCTCCATTATAATATACACAATAGCTACTGGGTTTTCAGCTATAAGCTTTCCCCATACATACTGTGTTAATGTGTATGATGATTTGATGTGCTATCGCTTGTTTTATTTCCGCATGTGTGATGATCTGAGTGGAAGAGATTATGTGTTGCATATAAATTCGAATTGTATGTGATCAGGATAGTCTCGGTGGATAATTAATCATTATTCAGCAAATTTCTACACATATGTTGTATGATAATGAGGGAGTACCCAAGCACAACAAGAGAGGGAACCCAAATATATTTTTCTATAAGGATAGCCAAATATATCCTTCTACTTGCTTGTTTATCATCTTTCCCAAGCCTCGTGTGTACTCTAAAACTAATTTCAATAGGTTCATAGAGAAACTCTTACCCCTCTCGCCACCCCTAGATTTCTTTTAGAAGCATCATCATAACTAAGACTATAACAGAAGAAGCTTGCCTCCAAGTCTTGAATTCCATGTAGGAAAGGTGAAGCTTCCATGCCTCCCTATTTGACCTACTTATATACCTTGAGATCCTAGTGCTTACAAATTTGAAGGAAAATTTGGAGAGCCGTGTTTTTTCCAAACAATCAAATCCTTATTGAGGTGGATCCTTATTGAGTTTTCAGGACTAGGAATTTGAGCATAAGTCCATAACTTTCATCGTTACCAATTGAGAAGGCACCTTTTAATTATTAAATACATTTTTTTCTAACAAGCCAAACTTTTGAATAGATAAACTTTGGTAAAGTGTAGAAATAACTTGAAATTTTTACTTTCTAATGAATTCAGATTGAAAACAATAAACACAAATTTATTCTACTCAATCTGCGGAACGGAAAGCATACACTAGAAGCACATGCAATCATTCAATCACAATTAGCACAATTTTTAGTGGGGAACCCAACTAGGAAAAACCCCTCCTATGTTTATATTATATAAAATGAGAAAAATTATCTATTACAATGATAAATTCAATCCTTGAAGATCTATCTGCACTACAATATTGATCTTCCTCCTCTACCTGCACTCGAAAATACTTAGCCTACACTCGCTCTGCCCGCACTCACATTGACTTCACTCACTTTTCCTGCACTCACTCTGCCTGCACTCATGTTGCCTACAATCGTGTTGCCTACAATTTCTCTGCATGCACTCACACTGCCTGCACTCATGCCTATTTCCTTGTGCAATTCTGTGGAAATTAGCTCACCTGCTACATGCAAACATAAGACCCTCAGGTATATACATATATATATATATATATATATATATATATATATATATATATATATATATATATATATATATATATATATATATAGACACACACACACGCGCGCGCACACACACACACACACACACATATATATTATGCCTTTTCCCTCCACACAACTAAACAATTCGAATTGCATCCATGACTAGGGTTGTTTTAGTAAATTAACTAGTTAACTGAGAGATCGGTGAGTTAAAAACAGTTACAACTACTCAACTAAACTCATACTGGTTCTATTCTAGACCAGAGCTCAGATAAGTAAGTTTCACTAAATATAAATCCACTATATTGATATATATTAGAAATCAAACCATGCACAACTCTACTTCTTTCCCACAAACTCGAATTGATTGAATTAACTAAGTGACTTGGCCATGTCACTCCTGATAACTGCAACTTAAGTAATTCTGCTGAACTAGAAATCTGAATCTCTCCATTTGACTAAGGCACAAGTCAAATGAGACCTTTTCTTGCTATAATTTAACATATAACTTCCAAAATTTTCTTGAGAAGGGGTTTCTGAGAGATTCTACTTGGATATTGTGTAGAACATCAAGAGAGAAAAGAAGAGATTGAAGCAAGCCAAATAAATATTTTTGAAAGAGGGTTCAACATCAAAACCTAGACTTCCCTTATAAAGGGACATTATATGAAAATACAATGGATTGATTCTTCACTTTGTTTACACAATTAGCACTGAGAGGGGCCCTACATGCCTTGTTTCTTTAATTTTTCGCCATTAATTTTTCTCGTGAGCCAATAGCTAGCAGAAGGAATTAGTTTTAGGAAGGTTTTTATGAAGCCATATTTTTTCCCAGTAATGCAATTTAGGTGGAGCTCCCTAAGGGAAAATAAGGGAAGCATACCATTTGTGAATTGTGTAAACTATGGAAGTCCAACCTCTATCATCGTCTGCATCTATATTCCATGCAACACAACCAATGAGAGCGTTGCAAAATCACGTTGTTAGGTGCTTCAAACCGGGAGGAATAAAATCTAAATTCCAACGTTCCCAATTTTATTCAGATTCCTAGTTTGATATGTCTTTTTTTAGAAGAAAAAACTGTAATTTTTACTAAGAGAAATAAAAATTACATTATGTATGTGCAAGATGCACTCAGGGTAAGAAAAGTTTTTCCAATATCCAAATATACATAAACATCTGGTTCTTCAAAAATAGGACAAAAAATAATAGCATCTAAGAAAATACATATTATGATCATAATAAATACATAACAGTACTACAATCTTAACTACTTCAGAAAAACAACATAGGAACAAAGTGTGATGAACCTGCCATAAGACAAAAAGAGCTCTAAAAAACATCAACCAAAAATCAGATATGAGGAATGTCCACTTGCAACCCTTCAATGAAGGGTCTATGGATGTATTATGTAGAAATCTCATTCAGTTGCTTGATAACTTTCCATACCCCCAAATATTTTGCAACCTACCCTAGAGAGTGCATATGTGGCGTGGTTTTTCTCCCTATAAATATGGCGACAACAAACCTGATCACAATATTGTTTGAGTTGTAAAACCTCCTTAAGAATGGGACTTAGTGTGTAAATTTGATAATATTTAATCTCATTAGACCAATTAATTATGATCATTGAATTACCAAATATCTACAAAGAGTGACAATATTTTTCAATTGCAAAGAGGAGGAGTTTTAGGCTCAGAAGTTTTGTGTAGTTTTTTCACCTCCCCAGACCACTTTGTAGCTTATAAAAATGATTTTCATTTCTGAAGATGCACCATCAAAATATACCCAAGGCTGAGACCTATCAACCTCCTCCACTACCACATTTCGTGGAGCATGTGACACTTCTTCAATAGGTATGAGTTCATAGTTATCAACTACCTTGGCTGCAACCTGATCTAGAAAAGAGTATTTGTATTTGAATATGGATTTGTTCCTCGTGCTCCATATACCCCAGTATATCAGAGGTGGAATTTTCTTATACTACTTAGGGAAGACCTTGTCCCACCATTCCTTCCATACACATCGGAAGGATTATCCTTTCCAGTTCTTAACAACTCCAAGACAATTTTTCATGGCACTTCAAACTACCTTAAAGAAAGGATAGAAAATAAAAAGGTGTTAAAAATATTCTTTTGCAATTTTGCATAGAGCACACCACCTAGACCCTCCATACACCTCCTTTGAAGGTTATCCTAAGTTGGTGTTTTATTTTCTAGCAGACACCAGAGGAAAACGTAATTTTTTGGGGACATTTTTAATTTACAAAGCTTCTTCCACCACCATACAAAAACCTTTGTTTATCTATAATTTTATATAATAACATACCCATATTTTGGAGAGTATTACCCTCAGGAAAAGTGTACCCAGTGAAGATAATCAACTTCCTCTCTAATTCATACAAGTTCAATGTTTACAGCCGTTATATTTTTTTTCTTTTCAGAAAACATGAAATTCAGGAGGTAAATATAATTGTTGAGCATTGACCCATACTTGTGCCCGGATTTTCATTCTAATTAGGTCAACAACATGATTTAGAGTATGCCTACATTGGTCAATTATAAATTGGACCATTTCATGTGGTAGTCAGAAAATGTCTCCACTTCCAACCCATGAATCAAGGCCTATTTTCATTTTTTTGTCATTCCCAACCTTCCACGCCAACACATTTTCCACAATAGGTAGAGAAGATAAAATTGCTTTCCAAATTATGAAGATATTGGGCCTCTTATTATCTTGGGACCAGACACAATATTCCATGGAGTTAGGGAAGATATACTTCCCGTGGGAAAATTTTGTCTGAATACTTTCTGTAGAAAACAAACTCCATCTAACTTTGGTAGTTAGATGCTTTGGGCGGTGAAATTTTATCCCATCTGACCCATGGGAATATCTTTCCATATTTAATTCCCATCCACAGGAGCTTGTTTCATAATTTTCAAATGGAATTCATAACTCCATAATCCAAGATAGAGACATCTAGAATACCATAATTTCTTCCAGTATAGATTTTATAAGCACTAATATTCCCACTCTAGACAACCATTTGAAACACCAGGTTTTTATTCTTTTATCTATCTTCGCAATAAGACACAACACTTCATTTTTCTTATAATAGTTCAGTTTCAAATGAAACCCAAAATAATTAAGGCCATCTTCAATATCCAAGGAATGGAAAGGTAATATATTTTGTGCATATAGATATTCATCTCTTGATAATCCATAAGGGGATAGGGAGGATTTTTGAACATTTAAGATCATTCTTGTAGCCTTTTGGAACAGACTTGGCACTTCCTTGATGGTGGCCAAATCTCTTCTGGAGCCACGGAATAATAGAAACATATCATCAACAGACAAAAAATGGGTAATAATCATATCCTCAGCCACCCATACTCCATGTAGGCCACCTCTTCTCTTCGCCTCCTTTAACTGCCTACTCAGACCTTCGACTACCAGTAAGAAAAGAAGAGGTGATATAGGGAAACATTGCTTGAGACATATTTATGCTTGAAGAAAATTGGACGCAGAACCATTTATAAGAACCAAAAAAGAAAA
The DNA here is from genome assembly GCA_034641835.2 of Pinus albicaulis. Lineage (NCBI taxonomy): Eukaryota > Viridiplantae > Streptophyta > Pinopsida > Pinales > Pinaceae > Pinus > Pinus albicaulis. Next base: position 170,460,851 of record CM076583.1, read on the forward strand.
TGAAGAAATACAGCTCATCACCCAATTTATGAAAGGCATTTTGAATCCAAAATTTTTGATAAAAAGTCTAACACAACACCAACTCACACGATCATATGATTTTGATAAATATATCCTGATAATTATCCCCTTCCGCTTCTATGTTTTTATACTCTGAAGAAATTCTTGGACAACCCAAATCGCTTCATGGATCTTCCTATCCTTTATAAAAGAAAACTATTCTTTTAATATATTATTGGATAGAATCAACTTTAGCCTATTTTCGATCATTTTTGCAATGATATTTTAGATGAAATTACACAGAGAGATAGGTCTAAAATCATTAAAATAAAGGGGTAATCACATTTAGGGATTAAGGAAATTAATGTGGAAATGAAAGAGGGAAGGATTTTCCTAGATATATGAGAATATTAAACAACATGCAGGAGGTTAGTTCCCAAATTATATAATAATAATAAAATTAAAATTAAAAAGCAGGTAAAACTCCATTGCCCAACCATCTAGACCTAGGTTTTTTTTCATTTTGGAAGGCATGGAGGAAATTTTGCAACTTGGACTCGGAAACAAGCTCCATTATATCTCTATTTTCTTTCCTCTTGATCAACAAAGTGAGGGAAGACTTAGGCGATTTGAATAATTTATGTATCAAACACTTCTTGAGGGGCTCTAAATATGCTACTGAAATGGTTCACTTTGAGCTTGGCTAGATCCTAAAAAGATGAGACCCTGCCTCCTTTCGTATTTTTCAACTCCCATATTGTGTTAAGAATTTTTTCCCCTTAGCAAAAGTCAAAACAAAAATTGTATTTTCGTGACCACTTTGGAGCAAATAGCATGAACCTTTTGTCTCCACTTCTCTTCTCTTTCACCCAGGATTATCCTTATTTCCTTTTCAAGGTAAAAGATCCTTTATTTTTCTTCCTTAGATATGTATCCCCTTCCTTTAGATTCTTCCAAACTATCCATCTTTGATTCCACAGCTTTAAGAATTTCTTAATCCCTTTTCATTTTTTAGGAGGCCCACTGAACAATGTCCCCTTTTACATTTTTCAAGTTTGTTGCAAACTATTAGGCACTTGATCCTTCCTGATTTGGATTATAAGGAGTGTGTTGGTGGATTTTATGCACAATTGTACCAATCCACACTTACTTAAGAGGAGTGGTCACTGCCTCTTAAGTTTATGGTCGCAGGTGTTATCACTTTGTAATTTCTCAAGGTTAAAGAAAGAACTCACCGAGGTAACCAAAAACCTATTTTTAAACTCTAGGATCTAGCCTTCTTAGGGTTCAGAGAGGGCTCTATCTGTAATATTTAAATTTGTTTTGAATATAAGATATTAGGCTAGTTATGATTGTGCAATTTGGTTTTTATTTGGTTTGGTTTGGTGGGAAAAATCACTAAATGAGATGGATAGTGGGAGATTTGATTGTCCATTAGGTTAAGGAGTCAAAAGTCAAGCAGATAGAACTAGGATCAAGGTCAAAAAGTCAATTTTTTTCAGGGCAAGATAGATAATTCTTTGAAGATCTTGGAAGGCTGTTTTGGTGAAGTGGTTTGATCAAAATAAAGAGCAATGAAGGTTTCTTTGATCCGGAAAAGGAAGTAGTAGGCAGAGGTCAAACGAAAGTGGGAGAAATTAAGGGTTCCCAACTCTAGAAATTAGCAGAAAACATAGAAAAGATAAACAGTAAAGACAGGGTGCTTTTAACAAATCCTAAAATAATAATCCTGAATTATCATTCAAATTTGGAACACATATATGGATGCATTAAATAAAGAAGATAAAAAATGACAAGTAGAAAATACTTCACTTCAATGGCTCATCACATGAATCCTGAAATATGATGCTAGTCGATCTGATCCAGTCTGCTACTCGAAATTTGCAACACAAAAGCCTTCAAGTCCAACAAAATGACTATATAGATCTTCAGCAATTTATTCCACAATAATACTTCAAAGAGTGAAGTATTTATACAAATTCTAAACTAAAATGTCTTGAAAAAATATCAATTTTGGTTTACAAATATCTCAAACTGTTTTACATAAATAAAACTCAATAAAAGGACATTCAAAACTAATGAATCTCTTTGGAAATATACTTATGGATTGATGGTGACAAAGAAGAGAATTCGAATTTGATATCAACTCTAAGTTGATGATGAGGCATCCTCACTAACTATCTCCTTCCTTTGTGTGTTTTGTTCCAAAAATTATACAAAATTGGGGTCCAATGATACCTTTGTATATATCAATCTGAAACAGATATGTACAAAGTGAAAGAGTTTTTCATAGATAAATATGTTACTAAGGTAAACCTCTCTTAGTTTCTCAAAATTCAATTCCATCTATTCACAATAAGCTTTTCAAGAATATGTGTAAAATAAAACATTGCACAGTCCGAAAAATAGGCTTTGAAGATGCGCATGTATCTTTCATTCTATAATACCTATGCATAAAGTGAGATAGGTTTTTGTAGCCTAGAATCTTAGGAACATAAATGGCCTCCAGGTTTTCAAAATTCATCTTGGATTGGCCACAATAGTTTCTACAAAACTATGACTTAAACAAGAAATTTCTGCAAAAATGTCCGTTCTTGCTATGTTTTCATATTTTAACCTTACTGTTCTTTTAACTGTTTTTACTTTCACTTTGGATAAAATTCATTGTTGCTGGTGAAAATGTTTTCATCTCTGTTTAACCATTACTATCTCCATGTTTAATTTTACTGTTTTATCTTGAATGCTTTGTTTTTTCTGATTTGACTTTCACTTTGACTTTCATCTGATACACTTTAACTTTGATGCTCTTTGACTGTTCTGTTTTTACTATTTGATGTTTTATTGAAAGAAAACAGGTTTTAGATGACAAAAAATATCTTTTTGAAGAAGAAAATGACTTTGTTTTTTCATTCGAATGTGCCTTTGTGTCTTATCTTCCTCTGTTTGATCTTTAATCTCTGATTTAGGCCTCCTAACTTGATTTATTCTTTTAACTGTTGGTCTCACTGTCTTTTTCTTTAGCTCTGCCTTTATCTCTGGTTTTATGACTGTTTCTCCTTTATTTTGCCTTTAATCTTTGAATTTATCATTTAAACCTTTGATCTATTGTCTTTGTGGGTAATATTTTTTATTTATCTTTTGATCTGTGTTTAGCCCTTTAACCTTCTGATATTTAACCTTTAATCTTCTCAGCCTTCTGACTGTCTTTTCTTCTCAATGTACCTTCTATTTGTGTGTTATGTTCAGGTGTGTATTCTTTTGCTACTGGAGGGTTTTAATAATCCACCAAGGATCATGATTCTTTGGTGATTAAGCGTGGTCTTTGCCTCTAGTCCCATAAAGATGAAATAAACCCCTGGATCGTCACCCAGTTTTTTATTAAAACATTTTTGGACCTTTGGAATGTTTTTATGCATTTCCACCATTAAATCTGCACACAAAACGAATAATTAAATCTTTAAATCCTGTGTAGAGGGCTTCTCTACATTTATTGGGGGTTTTTCGGGCGTTTGGAGAAATTTTGGAAGCAAAATGGAAGCTTCAATGGTCTTCGCAGCAATTTTAGTAGCTTTTTCTGGTTCTTTAGGCGTGAAAATGGTGTACTGAGAGTATTTCTTTAGTCATAGATGGATAAAAATGCACAGAGAATGGAGAAAGGGGCTTAATTGCGTACATATGAAGTTTTTATAAGGTTTTAAGGTTTAAAGAGGATCGACATTAAATGCATGTCATATCAGAGAAGAGGCAGTTTGGCATTGGAGGCACAAAACCGGAGTGGTTTATTGCACAAGAGATGGGCGATAAGTTGTTTTGGTTGGATCGGATGAAATCTGATAGGCTATTGCCGTGTGGAGGAGAGATAAGGGTGGAAAACCACCCATTTCGCATAGTTTTGAAATGGTGATGGTTGCACATTTTAAAATGTGATACTGCATTTTGATTGTCAGATCTAGGAGCTTTGATGCGAATGGTTGCGATTGTATCTTGGAGTTGCTCGGTGGAAAAAGGTGGGGTCCGAGTTTTTATATATGCGGCGGAGTTGATTTTTATATTAAAAACGTATGTTTTTTTAATAAAAATCAAATGTTTTATTAAGGTTGGAGGGGTATATTTCACATCGCATAAAACCTTAACCAACGTTTTTATAACTAATGGTGCGGGATATATTATATGGTAAATAAAACCTTTTAACAAGAGTTTTAAAACCATATGGAGCAGGATTTATTTTTTAGGATATGTTTAAACCTATGGGGAAAGGAACGGGGGTTTTATTTAAGATGTGGGGTAAATAAACATAGGTTTAAACTTTAAATAGTGGGTTTTGGGGATATTTACATAAAGAAATTAATAATAAATGGGAAGGGTTATTTTTAAAGGGATTTAATACTTTAGGTTAGAAATTAATATGAAATGGAAATATAATGAATGAAATGAATTAAAATACATAGTATTTAAACTAAGTAAAGTGTAAAATAGGCAATTAAGCATAATTTTGTCCCATTTTGATTTTTTACACATGAACTTAGAATAAAATGCATTTTAGGCGTTTTTGAGTATTTTTTGAATGAAAATGAAATTAATTAAGTAGGGTTTTTACTTTCACTAAGAAAAAAAGGTGTTTACTCAGGAAAAGGGATCATAGTTTTGGAAAAGGGTGAGTATGCTGATGAAATTGGTTTTATGTAGGGAATTCAATATTTTTAACCAATCAGTCATTAAGCCTTGGGTCTGGTCCCAATAGAAGCCAGAGAAATCACTACAAGAAAAAATTACATTGGTGAGGGTCATGCTTGTGACAGAACTTTAAGGTCCGTCACCAATGTCACATATGGTGACGGTATTTAAAAAAAAATCATTGTAAGTGTATATAGTGATGGTCCTTTAAGGTCCATCACCAAAGCCATTTTCAATGACACTTTTGGTGAGGGTCGTTAAAGGCCCATCACTAATTCTCTCTTTAGTGACACTTCTAGTGACGAACTTTTAATGACCCTCACTAATGCTCTTTTTGTTACTTTTGGTGACGGTCAAAATTTTTTTGTCATCATTGATCATTCCAATGAGTTTTTGCTGACATTATGTGCTTGTTAATATATTTTTTATCAAAATATAATGATTTAATACCATTATTGTGGAGTCTTTTTTATAATATGTCCAAGGCCATAGTGGTTAGAGTCAGTCAATTTTTTAAGAAGTAATTAGTGGGTATCATTTCCCTCAAGTAATGACTAGTCGAATAGAGTTTTCCTATGAGTCAACACATGTTTCATATCTATTAAGTTTATTATCTAGAAAATTCCCTTTTGATAAAGTCCCACTAGTGTGTGTAGGAAATATATTATTTAATACATAATCAAGCTCCATCAATTCTATTAATGAGAAAGACCTAACAATCCTCAAAAATTAGGGCACACCTTAAATTAATGCTTTGGCACACACTAACATTTCTTAGAACCTTGCATATATTGGAACATATTTGTACCTAGAACATATTGTCATGACACTGACACCAAAGAACATGGTGGCATGCGCTAGCACAACATAGAACTCCCCTATCATGTGTTGGCATGCATGTAGTCCCTAACATGCCCTATAACACCTTGGTTGAGTGCATTGACATACATTAGCACTTGGCAAGCGTCAATGCCACTTGGCACGTATTGGTACCTATTATTAGTGTGTCTAGCATGCCCCTTTTGAAAAATATTAAATATCAACTCATTAACCCTCTTATTGGTTCTTCCTTTTGTTTCCTTGAAACTTCTTGACACATATTACATACCATTGCACCTTTCACATCCTTAGCGCCTGCCATGTATTGGAACATCTTGGCACTATTTGGCACATATAATTAGCACACAGTGGAATTCCCAACACACTTTGATACTTCTTCACATGCCTTTATATTCCCTAGCATTCCTTACCAATCCTTAGCATACCTTGTCACTACCTCCTTGGCATGACAACTAGCACTCATTAACACAGCTAGTCCTTGGCACATGTTCCTCATATTCATTAACTTCCATGAATTTTGACCTAGTGCTCCCTTAATGTTTTGTCACAGTACTCCTTAACACTCCTCAACATGAATTATCACTCTCTATCACACCTTAGCACTCTTTAACACGCCCTTCCACTTCATAGCATGCATAAAACTTCATGACACATATTGGCACTTGGCACATATTGGCGCTTGGAAAGTATTAGCATGTATGGAATAAATTGACATGCCTTGGTATGATTTGGCATGGTTTAATATTAAATTTATTTGAGATCAACAGTTGGAAAGTAGTTGAGAAGCAACAAAGGAATACTTGACACTTAGAATTCACTAAGACTTTTCACTTGGCACCTATTGGCGCCTAGTGTTAGTGTGCCTAGCATGCCCCTCCTAGAAAAGGTAAATTGATGACTTATTAACCCTCTTATGTGTTCATTTCCTTGTATTTTAACTTTTTTCCCCCTTTTGTTGCCTTGAAAACCCCTGGCACGCATTGACATACCCTTGCACATCTTGGCATGCCTCATCACTTGGCACCTCCTAGCATGTTTGACATGCCTTCGAACTATCTGACACATTTTAGCATTCCATAGCACCCCTCAGCACTCATTTCCTCATAGCTAGCCTTTACACTTTTTTACGACTTGGGAACCAATCAATTCCTTGGCTACTGCAGTTCATGTGATAATATTGGCTTGCTTCAACATCAAAAACTTGACCAATTGCACCTACTATGAGTAGATTGTGTTGGGAATGATACTGAGAGGGGGGGGGGGGGGTGAATCAGTATTTAGGAATTACTCAAACTTTTACTTTTTCATTCTCTAAAAACCCATACCTTTGCTGAAGCCAACTAGCGTATACACGCGGATATCCTTCATAAAACTCGCGTATATACAGAGATATTATTATGCCATTAATTCTTTACTTAGATCTATGCAACATTCATTATTTTAATGATTAGATAATAGTAAGCATGTGCAGTAATAAAAAAATAAACCATCACACATAAGCATCACACAAGAACACCAGGATTTAAGGTGGAAACCCAAGTCGGGAGAAAACCACCGCTGCCGTCGTCTCAGTCTTCAATATTTATTATATAAAGAAAACATGTTACAACCATGTACTAGAGTAGACTCATACCAGTACGCAGGCACCCACCTGCAGAAGGCTACAACCTTCTCTCGTTTACCAGCCTCTCCTGGAACGGAGCTACAACCCCCTGCTCTCGTTTACTAGCCTCTCCTGGAAGGGAGCTACAACCCCCTGCTCTCGTTTACCAGCCTCACCTGGAAGGGAGCTACAACCCCCTGCTCTCGTTTACCAGCCTCACTTGGAAGGGAGCTACAACCCCCTGACTGAAGGCTACAACCCTCAGCACCACCATGGACCACGTTTCATCAATTTTCATACTGGATCCAATAGCTTCAATAGATCTCAACTTGCAGGCCACTTTTCATCATATTTTCAGACTGGACCCACTCCACACATTTAAGCTCAATCATACATCAAACTGAAACTTATACCCTTATCAATTCATTCAATGAATCATCAACCAATCAATCAACAACTTGATCTTTTCTCAACATAGTCAGCAGCATAATCAATATACAGAAAACCCATATCTGTATGAATACATCATAGACAGATAGCAGTAATACAACAGAACAGATCAGACATTTCATACCACATACTTCAGCAAACCCTAGTTTTCATACGCGCTTTCCTTTCACTGAACCTGCGTATATATGCTCTTTCACAGAAACGAACCTGCGTATACATCTGCACTAATTTCACATTTAATACGCGCTTTTGATGAAGACATCCCGCGTATACACGTGCCTTTGTAGAAGATAACCTACGTATAGATCTGTAACTCTTTCAGGACTTGTGCATCTCTTCAGATCAGATGAATAGCTCAGACTTCATTCTTCATTTTAGCAAATATTCGCCAGATAGCAGATCTAAACAGATCTAGACAATACATATACATTTCAGATCTAGAGATCCCTCTTCATCATTTTCTTCATAGGTGCATCATAAAATCAGATCTATCATCAAACTGTTACCCTTTCCATTCAGACATACTTCAGAGTGAAGTATTCATTCAAACCCCGACTCATGCATCCCTTGCACTATGAATTTCTTCTCCTTATATAGATTTAGCCTTTGTCAATACCATGAGCCAAAAACACATCACTTACGATGGTATTCCTAGACGGGATCAAATAGACAATCCAGCGCTCAATAAAATGGGTCAATACTATGGTAAGAACCCATGGATTTATAAATTTAGAGTGCAATTAGGCATACGCGACTTAGCACATACTTTTCCGCATACATACGCTACTTCGCCTAAACAAACCCGCGTATGATTTGTGTCCCACACTTTTCATCATTGTTCTGGCCCTTACTGATATTTGTTTCTCTGGTACTTCTGAGCTACTTGTAGAACATCAGATTTACATAATTTATAAAATCATCAAGCATCAAGAAAAACTTCATTAAGTAGGTTGCCATCATCTTCATCAAGTGGGTTGCCATCAAGGACAACACTCTGCATCATATTTCCAACAATCTCCCCCTTTGGACTTGATGGAAACCACGATGGTGTTTGATCACTACAGATAGATACATTAAGCACAATGATATTCTCCCCCTATTCAAACACCATGTCACTCTCCCCCTTTGACATCAAGGGAAAAGGGCGGATCAAAAACCAACACAAGGTTTTTCTCCTCACGTAGAAAGAAGAGTGCTGTAGATCCGATGTGCACTGAAGTTACCATGCACACCCTGAGTTCATGCTGAATGTTCAAACATATTTTTCAATGAAGTACATGACTCTATGACTCATACTTACATCAAATATCCAACCATATGTGACTCAAGTACCCAACCAAGTGGGTTTACACATTTTGATGCAACTACCCAACCAAGTGGGTTTACACATTTTGACTCAACTACCCAACCAAGTGGGTTTACAAATTTGAACAAGTCCTTACATGACTGAATATTACAATTTTACATCATATGTCTCATCATGACCTTTTCATCAAATTAAAAATATGAATTTTTATGACCACTACCAAAAATACCTGAAGAGAGAGATCATATTTTAGAATCATCATAATGCCAACAATGCATTATACTCAGCAAGGCTAATGATCCCCCTGAAAATGTGCATCCACGCATCCTTTCCATATGACCATGGCTCCTCCTTAGCTTGTGCAACCTGAATACTTTCAATAGCAAGTCATCAACAACAATTTCTGCATGATCTGTCTGTATCTCTGAATCATAGGACTTCGATCTCATTCATGTGTGAAGGCAAGGAATACTCTTCAGCAAAAAGCAAACATGGCTCATCCATAAACTCATCATAATAAATCATGTATCATGTCATCATCATTTAGAACTGAGACATAAGCAGATATAATGTCAATAATGCAATCATTAATATTCAAACTGATGCTCCCCTTGAACCTGTGTTCCTGATATTCAGCTGTCATACTAATTTTCTTATCATAAATGCATACGTGTCTATCTCCACTGTAACTCGCGTGTATACATGACTTTAATTCATTAAATCCGCGTATGGAAAGTGAAATACTGAAAATTTCACACTCCTTCTCCCCCTGAATTTTTACCACTTGTACCTGTCTTCTTCACAACAGATGCACTGTCAGAAATAAACATAACCAGAATTACCAAATCAACCATGAGAATCATCATACATTGCTCCCCCTGTGATGATACATTACTAATCTCTATGATGTATCTCACATCATTCCTGCAGTCATTATGAGAAATAAGCTTTAGAAGTGGATGACTGCATTAGGGTCAATATTCCCTACGTTTCTGACCGGTCCTCCTTCTTTTTCCAGCTTTGCTTGAAACTTCTTATTGTGTGCTGGAAATTATCCAATTTCTCAAATCTGTTCATCCTGCACTCCTTTTCCACATGTCCATACTTGTTACAAGAATAACATCTTACATGACCAGAAAAATAAGCATAGGGATCATAATATGTTTTTCTATTCTTTCTTCTATTGCAATCAGCTGCTTTATGACCATACTTGCTGCATGAAAAACAATATCCCTTAAAGAAACCAGAGTACCTTTCTGTGTAGAATCTATTTGTATGTGACTGAAATGATTTGATTATGCAATTGGCTGCAACATGCCCATAATTATGACATTTAAAGAATTCAACATTATTGATGCTTCTACAGTTAGGAGGGAATGATTTCTTTTGAGAGTTCATGATTGTCAATTGACCTTTTGTTTCTTCCAACACTTCAGGTTTTGCATTGATGTCCTTTGAATCTTTAGCACTTCCTAGTGAACTAGATTCTCCTTTAACAGTTTCTTGAAAACCAAGACCAAATTTAACAGAAGGGGACCTTTGACTACTAAGAATGTTATCCAGAATCTTAGTACTATCTTGAAACCTCAAGAGTTTATCCTTTTCTTCTAATTTACCTTTTAGAATGTTTACCTCAACCTCCAATTTTTGGCATTGCTTCTTCATACTTTCTTCGACCCTTCTTCCTTCTTCTACTTGGTCATTCAGTTTTAAAATCTCTTCTTTCAACATTTTTTCTTGTTCTTCAAAAATTTGTAGAAGTTCTTCATTCTTCTTATTTGATTTTTCTGGATCTTCTTTGAGAGAGATGATTTCTGCTTCAAATTCTTCATTCTTCTTATTTGATTTTTTCAGATCTTCCTTGAGGGAGACGATTTATGCTTCAAGTCCTTTTCCTTCAAATGATTGTGGAAGTTCCTCATTCTTATTATTTGATGCTTCAAGATCTACTTTCAGAGAGATGATTTCTGCTTCAAGTCCTTTACTTCGATTGGTTACATTATCGTATTGTCTTTGATACATTTCCATCTGTCCATTCATCATATCTATCTATTCTTTCATTCTAGAGATCATTTGTTTGTAGATAGATTCTTGCTTATTAGATGATCTTTGTTGTTCTTCAACTTTAATCTTGAGAGCTTCTTCTAGATCCATAAGATTTCTTTTACTATCTTCACCATTGCATGCACAAGAAGGTGAATCACAAGAACAACAATCAACACCTGTTTTATCTTCTTCATTTTCTTCTACACATGTTTTTTGAGATATCTCCTTTTGAGTAGCCTTCTTCTTTTGCTTCCTTCCCATTGCGATGGATCTCCTTCAAGCGATCAAGCTTATGCAGAAGGACCTGCTCTGATACCAATTGTTGGGAAAAATACTGAGAGGGGGGGGGTGAATCAGTATTTAGGACTTACTCAAACTTTTACTTTTTCATTCTCTAAAAACCCATACGCTACTTTACTGAAGCCAACTAGCGTATACACACGGATATCCTTCTTAAAAATTGCGTATATACAGAGATCTTATTATGCCATTAATTCTTTACTTAGATCTATGCAACATTCATTCTTCTGATGATTAAATAACAGTAAGCATGTGCAGTAATAACAGAATAAACCATCACACATAAGCATCACACAAGAACACCAGGATTTAAGGTAGAAACCCAAGTCGGGAGAAAACCATCGCTGTCGTCGTCTCAGTCTTCAATATTTATTATATAAAGAAAACATGTTACAACCATGTACTGATGCAGACTCATACCAGTACACAGGCACCCACCTGCAGAAGGCTACAACCTTCTCTTGTTTACCAGCCTCTCCTGGAAGGGAGCTACAACCCCCTGCTCTCGTTTACCAGCCTCTCCTGGAAGGGAGCTACAACCCCCTGCTCTCGTTTACTAGCCTCACCTAGAAGGGAGCTACAACCCCCTGCCCTCATTTACCAACCTCACCTGGAAGGGAGCTACAACCCCCTGACTGAAGGCTACAACCCTCAGCACCACCATGGACCACGTTTCATCAATTTTCATACTTGATCCAATAGCTTCAATAGATCACAACTTGCAGGCCACTTTTCATCATATTTTCAGACTGGAGCCACTCCACACATTTAAGCTCAATCATACATCAAACTGAAACTTATACCCTTATCAATTCATTCAATGAATCATCAACCAATCAATCAACAACTTGATCTTTTCTCAACATAGTCAGCAGCATAATCAATATACAAAAAACCCAGATCTGTATGAATACATCATAGACAGATAGCAGTAATACAACAGAACAGATCAGACATTTCATACCACATACTTCAGCAAACCCTAGTTTTCATACGCGCTTTCCTTTCACTGAACTTGCGTATATATGCTCTTTCACAGAAACAAACCTGCGTATACATCTGCACTAATTTCACATTTAATACGCGCTTTTGATGAAGACATCCTGCATATACACGCACCTTTGCAGAAGATAACCCGTGTATAGATCTGTAACTCTTTCAGGACTTGTGCAGCTCTTAAGATCAGATGAATAGCTCAGACTCCATTATTCATTTCAGCAAATATTTGCCAGATAGAAGATCTAAACAGATCTAGAAAATACATATACATTTCAGATCTAGAGATCCCTCTTCATCGTTTTCTTCATAGGTGCATCATAAAATCAGATCTATCATCAAACTGTTACCCTTTCCATTCAGACATACTTCAAAGTGAAGTATTCATTCAAACCTCGACTCATGCATCCCTTGCACTATGAATTTCTTCTCCTTATATAGATTTATCCTTTGTCAATACCATGAGCCAAAACCACATCACTTATGATGGTATTCCTGGACGGGATCAAATAGAAAATCCCGCACTCAATAAAATGGGTCAATACCATGGTAAGAACCCCTGGATTTATAACTTTAGAGCGCAATTAGGCATACGCGACTTAGCACGTACTTTTCCGCATACATACGCTACTTCGCCTAAACAAACCCGCGTATGCTTTGTGTCCCACACTTTTCATCATTGTTCTGGCCCTTACTGATATTTCTTTCTCTGGTACTTCTGAGCTACTTGTAGAACATCAGATTTACATCATTAATAAACTCATCAAGCATCAAGAACAAATTCATTAAGTAGGTTTCCATCATCTTCATCAAGTGGGTTGCCATCAAGGACAACACTCTGCATCATATTGCCAACAGATTGTTCCTTGTTCACCTAATAACTACCTATAACTCATCTTATACCACTCATGCCCAAGCTCAAGTTGTCCCACTTAACTGTTTACCAAGACAAGGATCGCATGATCTAGCCATGGCCATAAAAAAACTAAGCAACATAGCTTACATAGGAAATATTTCACATGTATGTTCAGTTCATATAAACAGTAGAACATTAACTGAGAGTTTGCAAGAACCACAAGATGCACAAGGCACACAAGATATAGGCCGACACAAGTCGAGTTCCCCAAAAATTATATAAAACAACGTATAATGTTAAATTGTCTAGAATAGTTTAAAACATGAGTATGTAGCCAAAGTGTGCCGCATCTGATATAAAAAAATAGCTAAAGGAAAAAAATGTTGTGCCTCGCACAAAGTGATTTCCCTTTTTCTAAAACTACTATGTCAAGCTTCGTATAACAGCTGTAAGCTTGCCTCCTATAAATCCTATTATGAACTTCTCCTAACACACTTCGTCCTTAGCACACTTGAATTCGCTGACACTCCCTGACACACACTCTTATTCATTCCTTTATATGAATTTTGACCTATTTATCCCTTAATATGCCTCGACACTCCCTAACACTCTTCAACATGCATTGACATTGTCTGACATGTGTTAGCATGCCTTTTTCATTCCTAATGTGCATGCCCTAACCCTCCCTAGCTATCATGCCCTCACAACTACCCTTACTTAATTTGCAACTTGGGAACCCAACCAAGCCCTTGCTTGACTACAAGAGCTTGACCAAGTTACATTTACTAAAACTAAAATATGTTGTTGAATTGTGTAGCTTGGGAGGTACTTCACAAGCCTAGTGAGATGGGTTTGTGTGAGTTTGGTTAAAAAAGGCTTTGTGGAAAAAGAATCCAAGAAAAGGGATTTTGGACCCAAGATGGGGTTTAAAATATAAAATAAAAAGTGATATTTCCTAAGGTCTAAGTGGATAGAACCCGTAAGTTCTAGAGGGTTCCTAAGAGGTCTAGGAAAAAATATTTAAGGAGGCCTTAGGATGAAGGAAAGAACATAAAGTGAGAAGGATCTCATTTGATCAAGGGGGTGAAGATAGATGTAGTCTTAAAGTAGGCCGAGTAGCTAGGGTTTCTAAAGGGAGGCCATCATCATCCTCCAAGAGCAAGATCATCATGTGAGGGTTCACAAGGATTTTGCAGACCTTAATGGTTAGTTCGAGCTAGGAAGTAGGATGGCATGTTGTTGGTTCTCTTATGGCAGATGGAGCTTAAGAGAGGTTTCTCATGAGAATATGGGCATGTGATTTCAATGGTGTCTTTGTGTGAAGGCTGCATCAAATTCTGAAATGTTGAAATTTTCAAAAAGAAACATTGAAATTGGAAACCAGAAAGAACAAAAAAAAAATTCACCCACACTGGTGAGGAATTTTGATGCACTAGGGGTGAGGAATGTGGGGCGTCTAATTTATTTTTCCCTTAAATAAATTGGACAATAAATTCTAATTTCATCTCATAACAACTTGTGTCAGTTAACTAAGTCATGATGACTGAGTTAGCTCAAGAAATTCGAGTTGAGGGTATAAGATGAGGCATGTAGAGGGATTAATATAATATTTTTGGGGTCTAGTTGCAGTTGATGCATTAGTGGGGTGCAGGTGTGAATTAGTTAACTCAATTAAATGAGTTAAAATTAGTTTAAATAGTTATAACTAAGTGATGAGCTAGTGAGAGGTCGACCAATGAATTAAATTAGATTTAATTCACAATGAGTGATCAATCAAATAACTGATAATTCACTATTAATAGCTGCATGCATGTCCATTCCGAGGAAGACCTAGTTGAGGCAGAGGTTAAAGGGAACATAACTATGAGTTGTATTTATACAAAATTTCCCATTTGCAATTATAAAGTCAATGGGATGCCATGATGGATTGTGCAATCAAGGAAGACTAATTTTCCTAATTAATAGGGAGATAATTCCCTAGGAATTGCATGAGAAAGGTAGGCTGAATTAAGGTTGAGAATTGGCTAAGTACTAGACTGAGTTTACCTAGATCAGCGGGAGACAAGTGTTAGAGTGTTTGAGAATCCCATGAGGGATTAAGCATTGTATTGTTTCATGATTCCTTAACTTAATACACAATAGAGATAGAGCAATTTTGAGCAGTTTGTTTCCCCAGATACATCTTGTGTTGTGCGATTGATAATTTTTTTCTTACTTATATGTGATTGTGTGATCATATTTTGTTTCCGAAAATTGTTGGAAGAATCCAATATCTTATTTTAGTACATTACAAGATCAAATTGAATCTCATTGGCTAGATTTTCTACATGGTATTAGAGCAAGAATTTTTTGGGTGGTGAGTTTGCAAAGAATATAGATTTTGTTGTAAAATTAAAAAAAAAATAGCATATTTGGATTCCTTGTGAAAAACTACCCAAATGGAAAATCAATTCCGAGCTCAGATGAGGGAGATATGGTCGATTTAAAATTAGCTCTTTTTTAGAAAATTTTGTAAAGGCGAGACAATTAAAATGTGCACAAGTCAAGAACCTATATGCACTTGAGGTACCAGATGCATGCAAATATTTGAGGAGAAAAGCAGAGGTTAGGGACTTGGTCGTTGAGAGGGAGTACAAATTACCTCTCAACATGTGGCCTTAGAAGTAGTCTGTTGGAGTAGGGTCCCTCGAGGCACAATTTTCGATATCTTTCTGTATAATTTTGTATGTGCGCGCTACATAAAGGGAGTCAAGGGGCTTTAGGGTGGGTCAAAGTCCACAATTTTGATGTAAATGGGCTTAATGGTAAAATGTGGGCCTCAAACCATGGTTTATGACCATAGTATCTCCACGCTAGGCGTATATAAATAGATAGATAGTGTCTAAGATAAATAGTTCAGTTTGGAAATGAACTATTGATGTTCTAATAAGTTTATGCATCTGTAAGGGTTGTTTGGGTTGGGTTGAAAGGCTCCTGCTGGCTGTGTGTGCGGAGACCTAGTCCTGGC
This sequence comes from Pinus albicaulis, assembly GCA_034641835.2. Taxonomy (NCBI): domain Eukaryota; kingdom Viridiplantae; phylum Streptophyta; class Pinopsida; order Pinales; family Pinaceae; genus Pinus; species Pinus albicaulis. The sequence continues at coordinate 170,476,929 of CM076583.1, forward strand.
TATGTTTGGACTCCATTGGCTGTGTGCGCAGAAGGGTTTTGTAAGGGAAAGTGGATGTATTGATTGACAGATCTGAAGCTAATAGAAAGGACAGTTTTTGGAAAGTTCACTATGTTATGCTTCTAAGTTGTTTACTTCTTATATTATGTTAAGATAATATTATTTGTCTTACTTATTGATGATTGCACAAGGATATCTGATATGAATATGAATGGTTATTGATGGTTAATAGATCTTTTTAATTATCTGCATTGGTTTAGATTTGGATATGGTTCTGTTCTATTTATCTGCGCTAAGGCAACAACAATTTTGTGTTATTCTGTTAATGACTACGCATTCTCTGTGATACTATTATATATTGTTGTGCGCCTATGTATAAGTTCACATTTGGTTTTTCTGAGGACCACTTCATTAAGTTCTCCCTCAGGGTGTAGAAACTTGGTTCCAACACCCCCCCATACTGCTTCGGGTGAGACTTTGTTCTACGCAACCAGATCACTGCTGAAAGGGCCAGTAGTTGGAGTGTCTATTGGTTTATCCATAAAATATGAACCTGGGTCAAGACCCCTCAAGCCAAAAAATGGTTTCGTTGTCGAGACCAAGATAATTTTGAGGGAGATTTGATGTTGTGGAATCTGTCATGAAACGAATTACAAGACTGGTTGGATAGAAAGATCCTTGAATTTTAGCTCCAAGAGAATAGAAGTACTAAGTTATTTGACGAACAATGGGTAAAAAATATATATTTATATAGAAGTGCATGAAATATTATTTTGTTCCTTTGCGCACAAACTATAGGAGTGGTTGTCCTGCTTAGCTGAATTCCATCACCACATAAAGGATGACGTAGTCACTGATTGGACTCCTGAATTGATCAAGCAAGTAGAGAAGATTGACAATAAGATCACCCGTGCGGTAGATCACTAGATCGATCGCCTCTTGGGAGGACTTGTGACTGAATTTTACATTGACCAATTTGTGTCATATTCTGAAGCAGAAAGAAGGTTTTTCAAAGGCCCAAGAGGTAAGTTCCTACGCTCATTGAAATTATTACTGAAAATTTTATTGTGTGAACGAGGTTGTCTTTGCGAACTATTGTGTAACCAGCTTCAAAAATAGAAGAAAAGAGATATCAACGCCTTATAAATAAGACACTTCGAGGGGGCAAACTCCAATACATTACATAAATGCACAATTCTTGGATGATACAATTTACAAAACCTCCTTTCTATATATAGGAGTCCATGGGGCCATAATGTAATCCTAGTGGGCCACAATGTAATCCTAGGCGACCTAACAATAATAATTTAAGGGCACAATAATAACAAAATGGGGGTTACAAGGGTACAATAATAACAATAAGGGGGTTACACTAACAAAATAAGGGACTATACTAGTAATATAGGGACCTAACATGCCCCTCTCCTTCAAAAAAGTGTTGTCCTCAACGCTTGAGTAGCTCTGGGTGCTTCTGTATAAAATTCTCATCCTCCCATGTAAAATCTTCAGTGGGTAAGTTCTTCCACTTGATGAGATACTCTGAAATTGATCGATTCCGTAGTTGTCGAGTTCTTGTTTCCGTGACCGCTTCAGGTTCCAATATGATTTTTCCTTCCTCATCAAGTTCTGGCAATATTGTTTGAACGGGAAGATTTTCACCTATAACCTTCTTTAAGCATGAAACATGGAAAACTGGATGTACTCGCGAAGAAGCAGGAAGCTCCAATTTGTATGCCATAGTACCAATCTTTTGCAACACCTTGTAAGGACCATAGTACTTTGGCGATAATTTATTATCCTTCTTAGCTTGCTTGAGGGACATTTGTTTGTATGGTTGTAGCAGTAAAAATACCCAATCTCCTACATCAAAACTTCTCTCGCTGCGATGTTGATCTGCCTGTTGTTTCATTCGATTTTGTGCCAAATTCAGGTTATCCTTTAAGAGTTGGAGAACTTCTTGCTGATGCTCGATGTGATCTTCCACTGCTTGAACCTTCGAATTTTCCTTAAAGATGATGTGATGGATGGTGGATGATATCCATAAAGTGCCATAAATGGGGTCATTTTTGCTGCAGTATGGAAGGAAGTGTTATACCACCATTCAGCGAGAGGTAACCACTTGACCCATTATGCTTGTTTATCGGATACAAAACAACGAAGATATCCTTCCAAACATTTATTTACTATCTCAGTTTGACCATCAGATTGAGGATGATAAGATGAGCTATGAGCTAATTGAGTACACAAACAAGAAAATAACTCCGTCCAAAAATTTCCAGTAAAAATGGGATCTCTGTCGCTCACAATAACCCTTGGGCTTCCATGTAGCTTTTGAATTCTATCCACAAATGTAGTAGCAACTGTACTTGCTTTAAATGGATGAGATAATGCACAAAAGTGTGCATACTTGGTAAGTCTATCAACTACCACCATGATGACATTCTTTCTTTCGGACTTAGGTAAACCTGTGATAAAATCCATTGAAATCTCCTCCCAACGTTGACTTGGAATGGATAAAGGTTGTAGAAGTCCCGGGGTCTTAATTGTCTCCACTTTATTCTGCTGGCAAACCAAACATTCCGCCACAAAATTTTGAATATCAGATTTAAGGCCATCCCAAATTTTTTTTTTCTTCACCCCATGGTAAGTTTTTAAAAATCCTGAGTGTCCTCCTAAAGGAGAAGTGTGCAATTCCAGAAGAATCTTTTGTTTTAGTTGGGAATTCTTACAAAGATATAAGCGATCTTTGTACCATAAGGAATCATTTTTCCAACTAAATGTATCAGATGTACTAGGATCTTGCTGCAGCTTTTGAATGAGTGTCCATACATCTTTGTCCTTCTTCCATTCATCTCTTGCTTCAGTTATCCAATCTGGTTGGATAATAGAAATGGCACAAAACAATGCTTCCACCTCTTCATTCTTTCTTGAGAGTGCATCTGCAACAACATTAAGCTTTCCCTTTTTGTAGATTATTTTAAAGTCATAACCCAACATCTTTGTGACCCATTTTTGCTGCTCTTCTGATGATAGTCTTTGTTCCAAAAAGTGTTTAAGACTATCATGATCGGTTTTTACCTTGAAGTGTCTTCCCATTAGGTAAGTTCGCCATTTCTTTAGTGCATGCGGTATTGCTAACATTTCCTTCTCATAAATAGGTTTCTGTAAATACTTTCCTTTGATTGGACGACTTTCAAAAGCAATGGGTCTTCCTTCCTGCATTAAAACTGCACCAATTCCATTTCCTGAGGCATCACATTCCACAATAAAGGTTTTTGTGAAGTCTGGTGTAGCTAAGACCGGTGCTAGGCACATTGCCTCTTTAAGATGTTCAAAGGCCTTGGTTGCTTCAGGAGTCCATGAAAATGCATCTTTCTTCAATAATGTTGTTAGAGGTGCTGCTATTCTCCCATAATTCTTAACAAACTTACGATAATACCCTGTTAACCCGAGAAATCCTCGCAACTGCTTTATGGTCGTGGGGACTTTCCATTCCTTAATAGCTTTAATTTTGTTAGGGTCTACTTTAACACCCTCGTGAGATATAATATGACCCAGATATTCCACCTCTTGTACTCCAAAGAAACATTTGGATGCTTTTGCATATAATTGTTTCTCCTGCAATAGTTTGAGCACCCTGTCAGCATGTTCAACATGATCCTTCTAAGACCTGCCGTATATTAGTATATCATCAAATAAAACTAGCACAAATTTTCTAAGGAAGGGTTTGAAAATGGAATTCATCAACCCTTGAAATGTAGAAGGTGCATTGGTAAGGACAAAAGGCATGACCAAAAATTCATAATGACCCTCATGAGTTCGAAATGTTGTTTTTGGAATATCTTCAGTCTTCATTCTAATTTGATGATATCCTGAACGAAGAGCCAACTTGGTAAAATAAATTGCTCCATGTAATTCATCCAATAATTCATCAATCACAGGAATGGGAAATTTGTCTTTAATGGTGAGCTTATTGAGCTCCCTATAATCTGGACACATTAGCCATGATCCATCCTTCTTGTGTACCAATACTACAGGAGCAGAGAAAGAACTTTGACTAGGTTGAATTATACCCGCCTCTAACATTTCTGCAATCATACGTTCAATTTCGCTCCTTTGGAAGTAAGGATATCTATAAGGCCTGATGTTTGGAGGAACACTTCCTGGAATCAAATGAATAGCATGATCATGATCACGAATAGGTGGGAGTCCTTTGGGAGTTTCAAACACCTTGGAATGATTGTCCAAGAGTTGTTGGAGATCTGCAGAAATAGATGATTTTGATGTTGGAACTTCTAGTGAGCATAATTGTGCAATTACGCCTCGTTGTTCTTTCTTTAGAAGATTTGTCATGCCATTAGAGCTTATTATCCTTCCTGGCTTCCCTTCAATACCCCGTAGTTCGATTTCCTTTCCTTCTGAAAAGAATTTCAAGAAAAGTTCTTGAAAATTAAAAGCTACCGTCCCCAAAGATTGTAACCATTGTACTCCTAGTACAACATCAGCACCTTCCATAGGAATGGAAAGCATTGGACTAGTCAATACATATTCCCCCATGGTTAGCTTGATATTATGGCATTTTCTAGAGCAATTTATAGTTCCTCCATTTGCAACCATCACTTGAGATTCTGGTGCTGGGTGTAGGAAACAATTTAATTCCTTGGCTACCTTACAATGAATAAAATTATGGGTGCTACCTGAATCAATCAACACTATTACCTTTCTCTTCTTGATTTGTCCTTTTATATTGAGAGTTTGAGGAGTGGTAATTCCTGCCAGTGCATTACACGATATGGTTGGATTCATTTCTTCCTCTTCTAGGGCTGGTTCCTGGTGTATATCCTCTTCTTGTTCATTTTCTTCTTCCTCTTCACAATCTATGTAAAATAATTTCTTCTTAGCACACTTGTGACCTTTAGTGTATTTACTATCACAATTGTAGCAAAGCCCTTTTGCTCTTTTTTCTTCCAATTGTTGTGGTGTCAACCTTGTAGGTTGTGGAAATCTAGGCGTAGCAACACTTCCTTCTTTATAGAATTGAGTGGTAGGCTTCCTTGTCGCCATAATTTTACATTCAACTTTTCTTGCCAACCTGAATGCCTTCTCCAATGAATCGGGTTCCAAAACGTGAACTTCATGTTGGATGTTATCCTTTAAAGTGCCTAGGAAGAGATCAATCCTATGTCCCTATGGAATATCAGTTACCCTTATATTCAATTTTTGGAAGTCCTCAATGTGCTGCCCCACTAAACCCTTTTGTTTGAGATTTATCAATTGGGTAAAGAAGGTGTTGCTCTTTGTATCCTCATAATGTGCTATCATTTCCTACGTAAAAATTGACCAAGTGACAATTTTTTTACGGGAGCAAAGCCATTGATACCATACAAATGTATTTTGTTCTAAATGTAAAGTTGCAATGCGTACTTTTTGTGTGTTTTGCACGTTATGGAGATCAAAATATTGCTCCATCTGTAGTATCCATGTTACAGGATCCTTTCCATCAAACTTCCTCATATCCATTTTTGGAATATGGTGGTTCTTCCCGCCAACATTAGAGTTTAAGAAATCACGATTAACATTTATTTTGTTCTCATCATGAGGTTCTTCTACTATATTTCCGCCATTAGGAATCATTTCTTGTTTTAAGCTTGTCATCAAGCCTTCCATGTATGCTTTTAGATCATTCTTCATGTTTTCCATGTTGTCTTTCATGTCATCCATCTTAGCTTCGATGCCCACTTCCATGCCATCCATCTTAGCTTCCATGCCATCCATCTTAGCTTCCACGCGTTTCTTCAAACCGTCCATCTTCACTTCCATGCCATCCATCTTAGCTTCCATGCCTTTCTTCAAACCATCCATCTTCACTTCCACGCCTTTCTTCAAAACTTCCATAACATTTTCTGTTGCTCTTTGCGAGAGTGAAATTTGTTGCACTTGCTCTTGTAATTTTGATAGATCATGTTGTAATTCTTCATCTTCATGAGTCATGGTAGAGCCTTCTGAAGGCTTAATGGGTGTTGAATTATTTTTAGGCACCATTTTAGAATCCAATATTGATACCTATTCTACAATAGGCCCTTGCAATCAATTCAACTTTATTCAAGACTTATGCAATTCGGAAAAAAATGCACACCTTTTACTTTCTTTGAGGAGCTCGATATTGAAATTGTATTATCTCTGTGACTGCAGATCTTCAATATCTGAAATTCAGCACTGAAGTAACCCTATGAATTATCTTTTGAATTCCACAGGTCTGACCTGATTTGGATTCTCCAAGACAAAGTTGTGTCCAATCTCCCACAATGACCTAATTATGGAATGGTTCAGTAGAGCGAACTTGTATGACTTGCCACGTGTCACTTTTTCATCCTTTGTCTCTGAAATTTATAGCCAAGAAACTACAGTCTGTGTACTTGCGACCAATTTTTACGGCACTCCAATCCGATGCCCAGAGAGAGAGTTATTGAACTTTTCCCACGATCACCTCTTTGAGATGCAATTCAGGAGCTTGAAAAAGAACTACCTTCCATAGATCATATCTCAAAAAATATTGCGAACCAAGATCTGAAATTTTTTGAAGAATTTCCTCAGGATTTCAGCTTCGTACCATACGAATTTCAGATTTTGACCCTTCGTAGAGAAAAAGTTATAGCGCAAATGCCACGATGAACTGTTTAGGAGCCTGAAAAAAAACTAAATTCCACAGATCATATCTCCGAAAATATTGCGAAAAAAGCTCTGAAATGTTTATACAACCTTCCTCAAGATTTCAGCTTCACACCCTAAAAATTTCAGCTTCTGAAGCTTCGTAGAAAAAAAGTTATAGCAAAAATGCCACGATGACCTGTTTGGAGCAGCGAAACCCTAGAATCCAAAGCTCTGATACCAAATGTTGTGTAACCAGCTTCAAAAATAGAAGAAAAGAGATATCAACGCCTTAGAAATAAGCCACTTCGAGGGAGCAACCTCCAATACATTACATAAATGCACAATTCTTGGATGATACAATTTACAAAACCTCCTTTCTATATATAGGAGTCCATGGGGCCATAATGTAATCCTAGTGGGCCACAATGTAATCCTAGCCGACCTAACAATAATAATTTAAGGGCACAATAATAACAAAATGGGGGTTAAAAGGGTACAATAATAACAATAAGGGGGTTACACTAACAAAAATAAGGGACTATACTTGTAATATAGGGACCTAACACGAACATACTGCTTGAATGCAACAAAGAGGTTCAATTACGCGCAATGAAAGAATTTACCGTGAAGATTTTGAAAAAATTGTTATAGCCCTCTGAAGCCTAGATCCGATAGTGAACCTAAACCAGAAACTGCTAGCTCAAGTGATTCTGCAGAAGAAAGCTCATCACAAAAAATACCCTTGAGTTTGTTTCTCACTCCATCCACTCCACTTCTGAAATCAAATCATATGACACGTAATCCATTGCGCAGTCTATCTCCACCGCCACCTCCACCTACCCCTGAAGTAGATATGGTTGCATCAATGAATTTACCTAATTTCAAAGGCATTGGAAATGAGGATATTGATCACTTCTGGTTTGTGGTTGAGGCTGTATGGCAGGCTCAGCAAGTTAACAGTATTGATATTAGAACAGTTTAATTGGCTATTGCATTCCAAGATTGCGCATTAGACTGGTACATTAGGTACGCTAAAGCAAACCCAAATGCTACCTTGAAGAAATTAAAGCAACCCTAAAGGAGAAATTTAATAAACCTAAGTCATACGTGTAGCTGGTGACATAAATGAAGGATATTTGTCAAGAGCCTAATGAATTTATATGGGAGGACGATCAAAGGTTGAAGCGCACCATCAAATATGGCAGATTTGTTATTGATGATACTCGGCATAAGGAATAGTTCATTTTTATGTTGCTATCGAATCTACACCAATCATTAGGTCAACAAAAGATTTCCACACAAGCTGAGGTTATGGAGATCACAATGAAATTGGAGACTACCCCAACACCTATTACGCTGGGAACTCAACAGATTCAGAATCAGCTGCAAGCCATGCATCTAGAAATTCAATGTCTATGCAAAGACAAAGGCAAGGAGGTATGCGCATAGGTGTGGTGTATAAAATGCAAAGCTTTTGGGCACCATAAAGACCAGTGTCCCATATTAAACAATTATCTAAATGCTGGAGGTCCTATCCCATTGAAGAATCATGTATGGTGCATTATCTATCAGATTGATGGATTACATGACACAGATGCTTGCCCAAGGATTGAAAAATATCAACCTGACTTGAAGCAGTTATTTTTAAAATTATGTTCATCATTAGGGCATGATGAGAAACATTGTCATACCTATGATATGATATTGGATAAAGCAGAGATATATAGAATGTAGGTTGAGCCTACATCACCAACATCCCCTTCTGGGCACGGAGGATTCCAAGGCAGAGGAAGAGGCCGAGGAGGTGGATCAACTAGCTGAGGAAGAGGACAAGTGATTTGCTATAACTGTGGAGATGTTGGCCATTATGTGCGCGATAGTTTTGTAGGTATTGTAGACAATTTGATCATGTCGTATAATACCATCCTGTCTTGATTGATAAAATGCAGGAAAAGAAGACGTAAACTCTGACACAAAATATTCAGATGGTTCACGCAGAAACTCGTGAAGAAGACCCCTATGTGAATACGGTTATTAGGATTGGTTTAGCCACTAATGAAGATAAAGGAAAGCAACTAGCCTCTAATGTATGGATCCGTAAAGCACCTGAAAACAAAGAAGGATTTAATCTTCAACGCGTAAAAGAGACCTTTATTGAAGCATGGAAAGAATTTGCAGAAGGAAGTACATCAACATCTGGTAGAACACTAAGGGAAGAAGGAGGAGATAAGGAGATTAAACCATTTCTAAAAGCATGTATAAATTTGCTGTGCAACAATAAGGTTGTAGGAAACCTATAGGCATTAATAGATAATTGCGTAGAGAAAGAACAATGAGCAATCAATAAAATATACAAGAACAATAAGAGAATGGCTAGGGAGATGCGTATGAATTCGAAGATTGGTGGTTATGAAATGGACTGAGTTATTCTATATCTGGAATCAGATGCTATTGTTCTACCTAAGAAAACATGGTAGCGAATGGGAGAGCCAAAGCTGGAATGTTCTACCATTCAGTTGCGCATTGCCAATCAATAGAATATCATTCCTTTAGGGAGGTTGTCACAAGTTGTGGTTAATATAGAGGGTGTTAAGGTGATGGAAAACTTTGAAGTCGTACAAATTTTAGTTGATACGGATCCATATCTTGCGCTATTAGGATTGGATTGGGCCATTGAAATGGATGGTTTTATCAATTTAAAGAGAAGGATGATGGAATTTGAAAGCAATGGAGTCAGGGTCATCATTCCTATAGATCTTGCAGATGGCCAAAGATATACTAAACCAATGTGCGATGCAGACGAGATCGATCAAATATATAAGCTAAATTTGCGCAAGGAAGACTGGATTAATCCAAAAGCAGATGGGAATCTTAATTGGGAGAAGAATAACCCTTGTCTTTTACACTCCGATGAAGAACTTGAAAATTGGCAGAACCACCTGCATGAAGTGTTTGTTTTGTGCTGTAATCATGTGACCTGATCTATGTGTTGTATTACATCTGAGATACATGATTTATTGCACTATGATGGCTCCATTGATGTTAACATGTTTATCAAAGAGTTGGAAAGGACTGTGTCAGAAGGACAAAGATTCCATGCCCTGGACCTTGGCTTACACGCTACTCCAACAAGATGGTGGGAAACTCATAAGGAGAATATGGGTAACTAGGAGGAATGTGTATGCATGATAAGGTTGCAGTTTGAATGTCTTGTTATTAAAATGGAAGATGTATACTCTGGAAAAGAGGATCTGTGCAGAAATTTGGCCAGATGGAATCAGGTATGGGGGTGTAGATCCAAGACCTAAATGGGTCCATATGTTTATTCACACATTGGGAAAGGTGCCTACTGAATGGTACTTTGAGATAGAGTTGCGCAGAGGAAATAGTGAATGGTCCGTGATGACATAGAGTTTTATTCTTACATTTAGCTCAGAACATGATGACCAAGCTTTGATCCCATAAATTATTAATGCACCAATAACACAAACTATGAATTATAGACAATTGACACTTGTTGAGTCTAGGAGCCGCGCGTCGTCAAAGGAACCTCAATTTACTCACCTACGAATGTAAGACAAATGCACTCCATGATGGGCCTTGTTTTGTATTACAAAAAGTGCATTCCAAATTATGAGTTGATCGCTATGCCCATGACCAGATTACTTAGAAGAGGTGCGACATTCCATTGGGATGTTGAATGTCAGAGAAGTTTGCAGTTGTTAAGGGATGTCACAGACACTACTCGATATGATTTGAATTACCTGGTCAACAAGCCTGTGTTGGGGGGGGGGGGGGGAGTTTGTCGATGGTTATCCTTAGCTTTGGATTATATGTGCATTGAGGTGTGACATGCACACATTATCTGCCAAAGGAGGTTGACTAGGTCGCAGAGGTGTAAAAAACTATCCATTGGAACAGTAAAACTGGATAAGACATATTTATTACCATTTTTTGGGAGCATCTAGGATGCATTCAATGAAGTTATTTTCCCATATTTGGGATTGTTTTTTTAGTAATGGATCCTCATGAATGCACAAGGATTTGTTGAAGATGTAGCACAAGTATAAATATGACCTATGGGGTTGCAATAGTTCCCTTTCCATTCTGTGTGATTTTTGTGCTTTGAGCTCTTTGATTGCCATTACATTTGTTGCATCTATGTTTGGTTTTGATCCAGGGTTTGAGGATGCATTGCACCGAGCAGGGATAAGGTATGCAATTCCTGAAAAGATGACAACCACGAGACAGGGTGATGATTTTTCTGCGCCTGAAGTACCTATTGTGGAAATACCTGCACCATCCAAGACTAAGAAGGGTCAGACCTCTAGAACGCGCAGATCTCTCCCAGAGAAGACCCCAAGAACACGCCCCTTAGTGGGAGAGAAGATGAAAAGACCCATGGGAGAAGTCCTAGAAACCATTGAGGAAGAAGACGAGGAAGTATTTGAAATAGCCCCATTCTCACAGCTACCAAGCTATATTGCACCGCACAAGCCATATGTAAAGGAACCTAAGGACTTGGACAAGGTGCGTGCAGTATCCAAGTACCCCTAATCCATGAGAATGCACCAATGGAAGGGTACATGCTCGCAAATATTCTGCAGTTCTGCTTTGATGATTGGGACATCGTTGATGTTGAGAAGTTCCCAGTGCTCGTGCCAAAGCTATATTTGGATCAGGGCACTTGTGAAGGAGGAGTTTTACACCTCGAGCCATGTCTCTCTATCATAAATTAGCATTTCCTATCATACCATGTCACTCCCTCATTAGAACACCTGACATGACCTTCATTTTCCCATGGTGGGTGACAATCATGGATGATATTGGAGTTTCAATGGTATGTAGTGGGTAAGGGAAATGGAATTATATTCCCTCTACCACCTGATGCATGCATTAAAAACCTTGCTATGCATGCATTCAAAACCTTGCTATGCATACAAGGAATATCTCCTTGGAATTATGGTAGTAGCTCTATGGTTTGACATGGCATCTCGCTCATATAGTAGTCATTGTCTCACAACTAAGGTGCTTGTTTGGATTGGTTTCATGACAAAGATAGGAGCTCCAACACAAGTACATAAAAAATTCTATAGAAAATCAGGAAAAAATACCCCTATTTTTTGGTTGATTGAGGTCATTTGAATATTTCTTGGTTGATTATCCAAGATACAAATATTTTTTGTTATCTAGAATTTCATGATGTTCCTTTCTAGTTTAATTTTTTGTACGACACACATGGAAATAATAATCAAAGATATGATGAACTTTAGTAGGATCATCTTTAGAGTAAACTAACTACACATTTTATCCTATACTAGCTATGGTTTCCTTATCCACTTCCTCCCTCCATAAATAAGATAGTATGCTTTTAGTTTGTGTGCCCAAGGCTAACATTCATCACATTACTACATATAATTTACAAACTTTGTGTTATTTTTTTGGCATGAAATTTTATTATATTTTGTCAATTTTTTTTGAATATTCAATATTATTTCTTGTATCTATGGAGTTGTGGTTTAGTGATTGAGATAAAGGTCATGAAGTTATGGTTTGATAGTTGAAATAGAGCATAACCATATTAGTCAATTGGGTCTAGTCTACGTGGTTGAGAGAAGTGTCTTCCTTCTCACCTAGGATAATTTCTCACAAGTGACATGTTGAGCCCTTAATAAGTATGTTGTTGTATTATACTTGAGCCCCAAAGAATCCATTTTATCCTAGGTACCATATTTATATTGAGGGTATTTTCCTAGTGGATTTCCTTACGATATATATATTTTATGGAAAAAAAGAGTATAGCAATATCAACGATCAAAGTTCAACCTTCAACATATACACAATTTTAAATTGATATGTAATTTTGATTTAATTAAAACATTTCCCTTATTTTTTGTACGAACTTTTGATATTCACAACAACTTTATTCTGGTTTGAAAAATCTCCACTCTATATTTGCATTCCCCTACCCATAACAATCAAGGCCAACATACTCACCCCTATTGTTGGGCACCATACTATCCTATTTCCCATAAAAAACACTCATGTATGGATGATGGAGCTAATCACACCTATGCTATGAGACCATAAAACCATGCAATGGAATGATAAACACCCCAATCTCAAACAAGATGCCAAATGAACCTTGGATTAAGAAAGAAGCCACAAGTGAACCTCCAATGTAGCTCTTGACCTTCAATATTCCCTTCCCATCACCAAACACCATTGTATTTCTCTTCATCACTTAGTCTTTTCACTTTAATATGGGATTTGGGTCTTCTCATTCATATTCTTCATTAACCATGAGAAAGTAGAAAGCACCTCATTCACACCAAAAAGGGATCAATATAGGAACGTATCATTATATAGATCTCATTAAAGTACATTTTATGCTAGGAAACAAACATGGAGGTCCTCTCCACCCTCACGAGAGTGTGAGTATGATGAAAGGTGAAACTAAACTATCATCTAACCATTTTACTAAGTTGAGTGAATGCTTCAAGAAGTAAGGAGCTGGGGAGGTCAATCTAGTCAAGTCTACATTCTTTTCATTTTCACAAGAATAATGGTGTCGATGCTTTCTTATTTGGTCTAACGTTAAGTGTGGGGGGGGGGGGTGTGTGAAGAAATAAGGAGAACCTTATCTTCTAACTAAGGTAATGCCATTACTTCGTCAGAATACTTATAAAGGCTTGGAAAAACAACTCGTTTACCTCAATGCTTGTTAGTGAACTATATGATTTTTATATATGTAATCATGGTTTTATGTAATCTCCTCGATAACGACTCTAAATTTTTCCTAACCATGTAGCACAAATCTGGGATCAACACCCATTGACCTTTATAAGGATATTAGTTAAATCTGACCTCGCCAACTCAACTTATTCTCATGTGCATGTAGAGGTAAAGTATCCCTCTCAAATGCAAAAATAAGTAACGAAGCCTTATTTTCCATTCCAAAGGCACGAGAAAATATAACTAACCTTTGAAGAAAGAGATGGCTTACTTTATTGCATGCCTTTTATGCTTGGTTTTGATTCACATTTGCAATAGAGCTACTTTTTACTCTTTTGGTAATTCTCTTATTTTCTTTTTTGCATTATTGTGTTAGTGTGATAATGAACAAGTCAAGTGTTATTGAAAAAAGGAAAACATAAATTGAATGATTTATTTTATTTATTTATGATATTATGATACTCTAATTATCCCAATGCACATAATTACTAGAGAATGGCCATCATCCAGAAATAAATAAAAGTGCATGCCAATTCACAAAGTCAAAACATAGATCCTACATGGTTCCTCCCCCCTCTTGACATGGTCAGTCAAGAGAATAGAAGTGTGTCTTCTCTCTTTGGTCCACCAAATCTCCCTCTCACAATAAACAAAACTTCATTCATTCCTACCCATCAACTCAATTTTCCATGCTTCCTTCCTTTCATTTGAATTATTTATTTTTCAAGGGAAATTATCCTCTTTCTTAGTTTAAGGGTGAGTGTGAGGGTCAAGACAACAATATTCATAGGCACCTAGCCATTACAAAAATATTTTTCATCATCATGTCACTTACAAGGAATTGAATTTGGGTGTGGGAGATAACAACCTTTCTTCCCAACCACCTGAGATAAACCCAATTGAATTATTTGAATTTGTATGTTATGCTATAATGAGAGATAATTAAGGAGATTAAATGGATTTATTCACTTTAAAGTGGAAAGAAAGAGATAGGGAGAGGCCTCTTGCAATTATTTTAAGGGCTCATGCGATGAGTAGAAGGTAAGGTGTTTAACATGCCTTTGGAAAGGAATTTGACATGGATTGACCCACCTCATGAACACATGTGAAATAGACCCCTCCCAAAATAAATCGTTATTCCTTAAAGAAAATAAGAAATTTAAACGAAACACTTAAAGAAAATATGAGTTTTCAAAACTAAGAAACTACTCTATTATACGTTGAATCTCATGGGCATGATTTAGAGTCTCAATGCCTCATTGATAGTTGTTTCTTCTATGAATATTAGGTTGCCACTCGATTGAATCATTATTATTAATAAGGTAGGGGGTGACGAGAGAGAGAACTTAGGTGATTGGAAAACCATTGAGAATTAATCATTCCCTTGAATATGTTAATTTTTTCTGGCCAATAACATGATTTCTGCCTAGTAAAAATGTGAAGGTAAATATTTACTAAGCTATTGTCATTAAATATTTTATTCCTCAAATGGACCTATGAAAAGGAAGCATGCCATGAATTAAAATCAATAAAGTATGGACAAGATAAAGTATCATATTTTTACTTTCTAGTTCCTTATGATGGGTGGAGTGTTCACCTGAAATGTTGAATAGGGTAAACATCTACACAATTTATTTCCAAAAGATTTTAACAATTTTGAATCCCATTTATCTAGGATTTGAGTAGTGTAAAACTTGTGGATATCGATGATAAAAAATTACAACTAATTATTAGAAATAATTAATGTCATACTTAGTTTAAATAGACGAAGGGTTCATTGATGAAAAAGATTTGAAAATCCAATGAAAATGAAATTGGAAGGGTTATCCCTTACGTTATAACAAAATTAAATACAAAAACATACACAAATTTTGAACAAAGGAAGATCCCATTAACAATAATGTGAGTGCACTTGGAAAAAAAATCTAACATTCATGTGAAAGAACCATAACATCAACCTCAAATAAGAGTAGACCCGGTGGTTGAGGCAGACTATTAATTCCCTCACCACTTATGTTTGATTCTCTATAATAACATGTTAAGCCTATTGTGATGAAGCTAAAGGAATAAGACCATAGTCCAACATTAAAAATAAAAAAACAAAAAAGCACTGGAACATTGATTTAAGCGCTATTTTGTGGACGTTTGATAGTCATATGAAAAACGCAGGAATTCTAGAGCCCATGCAAGTTAAAGGAATTTTAAAAAGAGCGAACTGCAAGCTAAATCCAAGCCCAATGATTCTTGAAGAGGTTTTGAAGAGGATTTATGTGGGGTTCTAAGCATCACAACGTTTTGTGAATGGTGCAGAGATGGGAGTAATTGAGGTCGAAAGCATTTCGGAAGTGATACCAGATGCCACATATTTTTTTGTAAATTTCCCCCGTTATCCTTCTTCCATTTCTTGAGCTATTGAAACCCTCGTGGGTACTGAAGAAATTGCTAAGGTGAGACCGCCTCTTTCTTTATTCACTTGCTTAAAACCCCGATGATATTTACATGACATTTGACTTGCTTGAGATTTTATATTCAAGAAACATTTGGATTTAATGGAAACTGGGTCGCAAATGGTTGTATATATTATGATAATAGATTGGAATTCCTTGAGGCCTCTACGATAGCATTCTTTACTAATACTATTCCCATTCCTTTCTTTTCACAAACCATGATCACATTGTTTTCGTAATTGCAGCGTTGCCTTTTTTGCAAACACTTGTAAATCATCAAATGTGCAAGTAACATTCTTGTAAATCATCAAACTCTGCACAGACTCTTCTTTTCCTTGCATTGTTAGTATTAACAAATTAGGAAAAACCTGGGAATCAAAATGACAAAAATTAGCTCTCTTTTGCATCCCTTTAGAACTAGCTTGTGCTTTGATTTCAACCTTTTTTCTGCTGAAATTTGCCTGGCATAGCATCACCTTGGCCACCACGTAAAAAATCCGTGCAAATATAATTTCCATCATCAATTTCAGCATGAACTAATGTAGTGTCTATTGGCTCATCTAAAAGCATATGTAGTTTCCTAGAATATCGTTCTTTAGCTCTAGAGAATTCCAGTCTTTGTTTGCTAATACGTGATCCTTTATATAATGGAGATCAACTTGTACCTCATTCAACGCTGCATTCTTCCGCTACCTTAATCATTGCAAGAAGCCTAGGAGTGTCTCCATATTAATCCTCTTGTTCCATCTTACACTTCTTCTTAACAAGAAGAGTCAAGTGACAATCCAACTCCTTTACTGAGACTTCCATCTTGCTTCTAATTGAAGATTGGGATAGTTAAGGGAGCTTTCAAGACAAATCTATTTGAGTTATATACAAGGTCATGGGAAATAACAGGTTCGAAACCCATACCTATGTTGAATAATTTGAGAACTAAACAGTATTTGGTATAGAATTAGAAAGGAATAGAAAGCGAGTAAACTTCTAAAATAATCTAAACAAAACATAAGAATGAAAAACAATCTAAAAAAAATATAATAATAAATAGAATTCTTCCCCGCCAACAAACAAAAGACTATAAATTCATTTTCTCTAAATGATGGGAAGAATATATAGGGATAAAAAGTAGCAACAAAAACTAAGAAGTACTAAAAGCTTTCTCATTTATGAAAGAATGAAGTGAATCAACCAATATTAATTACAAGTAGATAAGATAAGATAAGATAACTATATTAATGTCCAACTAATGAAAACAAAAGTAGGTCAATGGGACTGAAAAGTACAATGATGTCGATACAAGGAGGAGTACCAAAAGGTCTCCTATATAAAGAGAAAGAAATAAGAAATAAAGCAAGAAAAACATAATGCCTGAAAATCAAAATGAAGAAAGTCCTAGACTCCAAGTGCAAAGGGCACAATATATTGGTCCACTAAATCTCTCTCGTAACACTCGAGGTTGAATGAAAAAACTCAAGATGGAGTTTTGTCCCGATGGAAGGATAGGGGAGGATCTGGAGCCTTTGTTACGCTGCTGCCAAGAAGAAGTGATATGTCACTGATGACTGGGCGATCTCAATTGCCTGCTAGTAAGAGATCTGGTCCAGTAATGACTCAGGGGTCGCTATGCTAGGGGGATGGCCCCTCTAGGCTGCAACGATCTAAAGTCTTGAGGAAAAAATGTTATTAACTTGTCGCTTCGTGCCTCTTGTTGATGGGAGCACTGTAAAAAATGATGTAATCTGTTGCACGGGATCTGCTCTAGGAGGCTGGAGAATTTGTGTGTGAAGTCTCATGGCCTCCTATATGTACAAGGCTAGACATATCTAGTCTGTGTATCAAAATAAGCTAGATAAGGTTTGGATCCCTTTGAAAAAGAAATGGAATCTCCCACTAATCATAGTAAATGTGGTAGTGGAAGATGAAGTGTTCCTCTGACTTAGTCTCTCGGAGGTGGCACAACTGGAAAATCCTATCTAACCATGAAATATGATGGTCAGTCTCAATCTGCAGTTTATGAGAACCTACTTTGATCTGACCCAAGGTAATCCAAAGTTCCTGAATCCAATGGTGAAGTGTGTAATGGGGCCGAATAACGAGTCCATCTCTCAACAACATGAAGTGCTCAACATAGAAAGCCATCTTTGGACGTAACCCATCCTAAGGGTTTATCCAAATAACCTGTACATATTTCCTGTAAATATCCTCTCGGATGATTTTATTCATCTCTTGTTTGGTTGGTAGGAGGTGGCCCGATGCACACAAAGAATACTTGAATGGAGGGAGTTGGTCTATATTGATACCAACTGAACCAAGGAGATCTGAGACTCTAGCATACCAACACTAGGATCGAGCTGAAGGATTAACTACTAGAATGGACTCTGATGAAAGTTAGGCAAAGTATGGATATTGATCCCACCCCTTTGTTGTATCCGCAAAACCCCAAACACAATGAAGAAGAGAGATGATACCAAACACTGTCTCAAGGAAAAAGGGGTGAGCTCGAAACTCTGCAAGAGTGATGGGCTAAGGCACTGTCTGCTTGCACTGAATGATGCAATGAAGAAGGGTGATCTACACTCTCTTTGTAGAAGGCCAATCAGAATTTAGTAAGCTAGGACCCCAAACCTCCAAACCATATAGAACTGTGGGTCGAACAAGATTGCCCATCAGTGACATATCGGTTGGTATGTCCTGAAAATGATTCCGAAAACATTGTCTCTAGAGAAGGGCCAAGGATCCATAGCCCTTTTTGATTCAAGGCTGGAGTGTAGGCTGCAAGCTAAAGCGAGGTCCTGTGAATAGTACCCCCAGATAGGTGTATGAGCTGGTGATCTCAATATCCTCTCCTCTGAAAAAGAAATGGAGGTCACATAGGAACTTCTTCGACGTGTTGAAGATAATAACCTTGGTTTTACCTAGGTTAACCATCAACTGTCAAAGATCACTGAAAAGGGTCAGGGCATCCAACTGATTCTACAATCCATCAGGGGATGGGGCTAGAAGGACCACGTCATCTGCAAACAAAAAGATAGAAATCAAGACATGATGTAGAAGGCAACCATCACTGTCCTGGATGTGTTAATGTAAGAAGTACTCCAACTCGTCAATATAGATCCAAAATAGTGTCAAGGACAAGGGACAACCTTGTTTTACCCCAATAGTGCTCCAGATAAAATATGATAGCCCATGTACTGTGCACAGATGACCAAGGACTGACTCATATAAGTGCATGATGGATGACAAGAGGGTCTTTGAGATGCCAATATCTTTGAGTCTCTGGAATAATTATTCTATAGGGACCGAGTCAAAAGATTTTTGAAAGTCTACAAAACAACAATAGACTTTCGAAGAGCGATGTCGTGCCTCCTCAATGATGGCCCTAAGTGTAAGGATGTGGTCAACAGTCTGGTGCTTAGGTAAAAATCCAGCTTGTCCTCTAGCTCGAAGTTGTTTCCACTAAAGATCCTTAGAGATTTGGAGGTGGAGGGATGTAGCATATAGTTTGGAGAATGTGTGGCCCACCATGATAGCCCTATAATTGTTGGGATCTGAGCTGGACCTCTATTTGTGTATCGGGTGAATGATGTGTTGAGACCATGTCAATGGGAAACTTGTACAGACCACATGGTTGAAGAGATCAACCAAGTAGGGAACCAGAGCACGAAGATCGTGTTTAAGGAAATCTGCTTGGAAACCATCCTCATTTGTTGCTTTGTTGCTATTCATCACCCAAATGGCCTCTCTGATGTCACTATCATAGAATATGAAACCTAAAGAGGGCGGAGAGGTCACCTGAATCTGGGGTTGCCCTGGGATGTCATAGAGGGTGTACACATGGGAGAACATGGGCTGGGGGTTAAGGTCGGAGGGGAGGGGAGAGTGGCGAGGGAAGAAAATATGCCAGAAGTGTCTAGGGGAGTGAGCAAGAGAGGTACACAATTCACATCTTCTTTGGGAGACAAAGAGACGTTTCTTGCGATGGAGGAGGCGTCAATATGAGGCTTTGATATTGGGGTAGGAGAGGTGAGTATGGATGAATGCATGTCGAAGTTGGCGGTGGAGAGCTTTGCATTCCTCATCATACCATCGATTCCTAGGGAAATATTTGGGTTTATGAGAGGTGGAAGTGGGACAACAAGAGTGGGTGTAGGACTTAAGGGCAACATTCAAAATGATGGATGAGAGACAGTTGTACTTGGTCGATGCGGAGTCAAATAGTGATAATTTTTCCATGGAGGGGAGCATCTAGTGAAGGTGGGAAGAGAATATGTCTGGGTCACCCTCATCAAAATGAAAAGTAGTACGTGGTGAGCCCTTGGGGGGAGGTGGGGTTGTTAGCACAAAGAGAGAAAGAAAGAAGAGCATGGTCAGCTAAGGGGACGGGGGAAACAAAAAAGTGATGAATGATGGGGAGGAGGTTCTAGCTAGAGAGAAATAATCAACAACGCTTGCTCCTCCACCATGAGGTCGACATGTGGAAAATCATGAATTTGGAAAATGCGGGAGGCCATGAAGAATCAACAGCTCCTGAGATTCTTCCAAGTGTAAAAGATGTCGACCAAAGGCAGTAAGGGGCCCTAACGCATCATCAGAAATCCCGTGAAATCTCACTAACTCTAGATCGATATCATGGATGCAGTAAACGTCCTCAAATCAATTGTGAAGAGGGATCTTGAGGGATCTAGTGTGAGAGTTGAAGTCACCTAGAAGAATAACCTGCCCAATTGCTGAATACTGGGTATGTCGACATACAAATTGACAAAGCGGTACCTGCCAGGCCCATTATGAATGGAATATGATGAAGAAGCAGAAGGGAAGTAAAAAAAAACAATGTAAATGTCCCTAGGGAGAGGAGAGACCCCTCGAACCCAAACCCAAATAAACCTCGCAAACTCATCCACAACCACCATATAAATCCTGCTCCGAAAGGAATCTATAATGAAGCAAGAAACCCCCCCAGAACCTCTGATACCATCGGAACTCCTCGTCTCCTGCCTACAAGCTGTGAACTTATGGCAACCTGTAATGTCTGGGAGAGGTCGAACCGGGCTCTCATGTGTCTCGGTGATGTATAAAATACCTGATAGTTGAAGAGCATCATATAATAGACCTGGCGATGCCCAAAAAGACCCATTCCCATTCCAACAACTAAAGGAAATGGATGCCCCTTGTTGCCTCCCCTAACAAGCCTATAATTTGGAGGACCCGAAACGTGGCTTCCACCCAGGTGGAAAAGTGTCCTGAATCATTGCTTTGAGGTTCTTGATAACTACCCATTTTCCTGCCTGGCGTGTTGCTTTAACCAAATCCCTCGAGCGTTTGAGCTCAACAACCTGTGTTTTAGTGAGATCTTCATCAAGGAATATCTTACTAGGAAGTGAGAATAGTTTTCTCTTAGATCTAAGAGCCTGAAAGCGATCAGCCGTTGACCTGAACCGAAGAAAGAGAGTGGAATAATACCCAAGCCAAGCCTTATCAAGGGTCACATCCTGGAGATCTAGTTTTTCATTGAGGAACAGGGTCCCAACCACCATGGGGTCTGAGGCTGTGAGAGGCAAAGGAAGCCCACTCACTTTGAGGATAAATTCTCGTGCTTGTCTAGTGAATTATTCCATGAGTTTAGATTGTACCACGTCCTCAACTGCGGGTAAAGGGGGAACGAGGGGGTAACCCTTCCTCTAGCAACCTGTGCCCATGATTTGATGTGTGTTTATATTTCTTGTTTAAAGATTGCTTTCTGAGCTTTGATCTCCTCCTATTTGTTTTTCAAATTGAGAAATTCAGCGTGTAGAGTGTCATTAGAGGGGTGGTGGTAAACTGCTTGCTCCTTATTGTCCATCAACAACTACTTCAGTGAACCATTGTTGCCTTCCATTACAACTACTCTGTTCCTGAGTTCAGCAACCTCTCTTTTTAGTGCTTCGTTAGAGGATTCAAGGGTTTCCAATCTCCTAAATAGTTCCTGAAAATCCCTTTTGTCACACTAAAATCAATAATCAGGAAAAGGTGATGGTTCCGACAAGATTTGAAATAAGTCTTTGATGCCTATGTATATGTCGGTAGGAGGTCCTAATGGCATCGTCACCTGCGGTTGATCCTGTTGCTATGGTTGGGTGCCCATGGATCTAGGCATCATGGTGTTGACATCATTGGCGAATGTTTGCATCTTGAAAGTGGAATAACACTATTGAAGACTGATCCCTGCACTTCCATAAGAGCTCTTCAAGAATCTCTCATCGTCGAGGAGAAAACATACCATAGAGACATACTAGTGCCAACAACATGGCCAGGGCCCAAATCAGACCTGATAATCAGTGCTTGTTGAGGAGTTATGACAAACACTTTACCTGCAAACCCAAAACTCTCGTCCACGCACTTTCATAGCAAGATTCCATGCGTGAATGAGTGGCAACCGGCGGACAATCGCCAATCGCGTGAATGAGCCGTAGATGGCGGAAAAATCTCTGTAGATTCAAACTGAAGACTTGCGATGCTACGTCAATTATTCACTGTTTCAAGAGATAAAGAAGCATTGGCGAAAGATATGAGTGACTAAGAATTGAACCTTACAGTCAAAGAGAAAACCCAAAACTATTTCGCAGGCTACTGCTCCTTTTTCTCTGCTCCCCACTTCTGTAGCTCCCTTCCCTTTCCTTTCATAGGCCTTAAGAAACACTGAAGCTGAGATAATTTGATCACGTGTGCTGCCTTCCTAGACTCTGACGATGTTTGTCTAGGAGAGGGGGTTATCGATGGCTATGCAATTTTGGCAGATGTGATATTATTGATGCTAGAGTAACCAGAGTTGCTTTGATGTTTGGCCCGCCATTGAAGTTCCAATTCCACCACCGCTTTAAGCTAAAGGAAAGATCCAGGTTTGGCCCAAGAATACCATGACAGGATACAATTCAGGGAAATAGGAATGTACAATGGATTTAATGTTAAACCCTATAACTGCCGAGTGATCGATATGTATACAGATTTAGTGGATGCAGATGTGATTTGATTGATGTTGGAGTAACTGGAGCTGCATTGATGTTTCCAATTACACCACTGACTGGATCGATGCCCTGTACCTGTCTGCGAGCATGATTTTCTGTTAGCATGAGAAGGATGTCTCAAACTAGTTATTGCAAAAAAATGAGATTTTTCCTAGTATACTTCCTGAAAGTTATACCAGTGCCTCTAGATGTAGACTTGTAGCTATTCGTAGCCCTAATCATTGTCCTGGACCCAACCTTTCGATCAAAAGAAACTCGTCCAAATAAGGGAAAATTGCAGAAGACTGGAAATAGGAGTTGTGATTTTGTTGCTTCAAGTATTAAATCATTTCCAGACTCCATATTAAAGCTGAAACACACGAAGATGGATATTTATAAAGATGCTGAAAGGTTGTGTGCTGAATCTGAGGAAAAGCGAGCAGAATTAGATCTTAGACAGACTGAGATTATCATGAATACTCAGTTGCAAATTTCTAAACTACTTTCTTGCAAGGCTCATAGAAGAAAGCCAACTGCTTTTACTTCTCCAGTTCATTTGACCACTGCTACTATTAACTCTTTATCTTTATATACTATGGTTCTAGTAAATTTCACTGATGTTAGCGGGCAGACTGTGCAGTCTGTTTAACTTGGAAATGAGTACACTGTTTCCCATTTGTCTTTTTTGCAACCCTAGGGACAGATGATGGCCATCAATATGGGATCATAGAAGTGGCGCTTTGGTGGATTGAGGGTTTATTATGTCTGCTCTCACCAATGTGTATATGGTGTATGAATTTGAGCCAAATATCTGCATAAATGTCAAAATATGCTTGCATATTCTAAAAAATCATCAAAAACACTTCTTATGGTTGTAAACACTAACAGGACTATCAGATACAGTTACAGAAGTACGCATCCTTCAGAAGCATTGGAATATCATCTTGTTCTTGTGCTATTTTATGCGTGTTCATTAGTAAGGACCCTATTGTTGAATAGACAGGGAAAGTAGCCAATAAATTTAAAATACATTGCAGTAAAGACCCTATTGTTGAATAGATAGGGAAAGCAGTAAATTATAAAAATTTAACATCACCATTAAGCAACTTTATCAATGTACAAGGTCAATTCCTGTATTATAATTTGAATACATTTCTATATGACATGGGTACTAACAATTATAAATTTTACCTACATAGAAATTATAGTAGCTTTCTTCAAATAAGTTTTAGAAGAGTATTAAGGGTCCTCCAATAAACATT
Organism: Pinus albicaulis; assembly: GCA_034641835.2. Lineage (NCBI taxonomy): Eukaryota > Viridiplantae > Streptophyta > Pinopsida > Pinales > Pinaceae > Pinus > Pinus albicaulis. The sequence continues at coordinate 170,501,004 of CM076583.1, forward strand.
TTGATTAAAGGGATGCACTGGACAATTGAGCCGGAATTAAATCTCCCTTAGCCTCCACAGCCCAAAAGGAGAGAAATTTTTTTGGTTTTCTTTGGCTGTTTTCCAAAAGAAGTAGATTCAAAAAACCACAAATTTTATCTAGCACATCAATTCAGATAATCAAGTGTCATATCATAATGAAATAAATTCATGCACATAGAAGAAATAAACGATTAAACAAAATTCCATTTGATTCACCTCCATGTGTCTACATTCTCTGATTATAGAAGACAAACTTGTGACCAACTACACAGTAACATACATAATAAATTAAAGATTCTTTCACAAGTTCCAAACCAAATACACATAAAAAACCTAAATCATCATGCACAAATCATACAGATGACGTATCGTCATCTTCTTGAATTGCCATTTCTCTACATGAAAGTGCCCATACAGATGACGATTGCCCTCTATAGGTTTCTATCTAATAAAAATGACTCCAGGTAGTTGTTTGTAAGAGTGGTCCTATAATGCTATGATTCGGGAAGTATAATAGAATTAGAAGTCGTTGTAGAATATAGTTTCAGAAGTACCATGATGAGATATTCATAATAAATCTTGTCATGCTCCAAAATACCATATTGAACTATCATATTTAGAAACTTTCTTTGGGACTGCATAGTCAATTGGAATATTGTTATATGTAGAGATAAATTTCATGTCTCCATTCATTTCCTAGCAATGATGTATAAAAGGTTGATCGTAGACCCTGATTTGATCAAGGTTTAATCCCTCTCATTACCAACTAGATGTTTGAACCAAAATTGTAACCATTGTTTCCAGCAATGACTCCTTGCCCAAAGAAGTTATCATCAGGCGTAATTTTGAAAATTTCCCCACCTTGTGAAGCAGGGTGTATTTTCACTTCAAGCCGATTGTGATAATTCATAATATTAAGGTTCCCTAGTTTTGATGTCTTATTCTGATGCAACCCATCATATAAGTAAGTAATTCATTGATAGGCTGCTGATTACGAGTTGGAATTACTGAACTTGTAGTGCCAAGAGGATTAAGATTCACATTACCATTGGATGTTGTCTGTCCTTCCTTCTTAGATGGAAAAATACCCACCTTTTCTTGAACTTGTAGTTGGTTAGGCTGCCCTGTAGGTATACAAAATAAGTATTTACTCTCTTGAGTTTCTAGTCTCTGATATCCCATGCCTTGCAAATCTGTTCTATATTCACAAGTAGACTGATGGGCATTTCTTAAAATCTGATATTGAAATTCAATTTGGCGCTCATGATATGGGCACTGTTCATGTGGAAATGTATAGAACTTTTGATCTTCCAATGGAGATTGCTGTGGTAACTTTATTTTTCTGATAAAATCTGCATTAAATCCTACCTGAAGAGCTGAAACTCCCTCATTTTAAATACCTACATTGAAATGGTCAAAGTCTCGTGGTTTTCATTCCTATACCTCGGAACTTAATATATCCAAGTCTTTTGGTTTGAAATCCTACACATCAGTATTTGTATAAATAGATTTCGGATCATCTTCAAAGCCTTCAACATCATACTCGCTGCCGCTGCTTAATGTTAGAGACCCAGCATGTGTAGTCACTATAGCACTGGTCGATGGACAAGCATTAGGGTTTTTCTGGCTAGCTAATGCTTCCTCTTGGTTAAAAATTGCTAGCCAAGTTTCACTTTATTTAGCTGTCATCTTATCGTGCAAGCACTTTGACTGCCTAACAAGTTTGCGAATTTTGGCTATATCAGGTGACATGTGATAACATCAGTAAGAACCCCCACCTTCCAAGCCTTTTTCAGATCATGATGTTTTTAATAAGGCAGAGGTCCTTGTCCTTTTGGCAAGCCTAATTGTGGCCACCAATCCTCATTAGTAGTAGGCCACCAAGGAGGAAAAATACCCCTTTCTAAAGGATACCTCCGCTGAGGCGGATCATAGTTCTGCATAAGGGAATAAAGAAGCAAACCCAAAGTGGTGCCCTGAAGTTCCTGAAGAGTATAAGGGGTAGGATCCATAACCATGTTACTCTCATTTGCTTTAGGTGCTACATGTTCTGCTTGATATTTGGTGATTGTAGCAAGGCCATTTCTGTCAATCTGACCTTCTCCTTCCACCATGCTCTAATATTGTCAGAGGCTCCACTTACAGGGTTCTCTTTTTCAGGAATGATGCCATATAAAAAACCTTTCACTTTGAAAACTTCCATCATTTTAAACATGTACTTTAGTATAACATCCTCTACTTGAGACATATTTTTCCTTTGGGCTTGTTCTTGTGACTGTCTCTATTTTTCTGTGTCGCTGTGATATTTTCCCTTCTGTTTCTCGTTAATGTGCCTAAGCTGGATGTGATCCTTCGACATCTTATTCTCAAGATCATTCACATCAATGTCATCCTCACTAAGTCCATCATCATGCATAACCTCACCCTCATTTTCACACATTGAATCTCCTTCAAGGGGAACAGAAAGAATATCCAATTTCCTGGATAACCCATCTCATCATAAATCCCCATGAATTCTACCCTAGATTGGTTGTGCCAAATTTTTACAACTGATTGGAGGAAAACCAAGGAAAAACCAAAGTGTGAAAATATCCTTCCAGTATTGCAGAGAAAGTCCCCGTTCCATTACAATTAGTGATGAAATAAACATTAGCCTCTACCTTAGTTTCATGGAGGGAAGGCTACATAAATTAATATTGCCTTCGTAAATGGAGACATCCAACTAAAAAGAAACAACACTTTGGCATATTCATGGCAGTGTGTAGAAAATGCAGAAGTTACGTAATTTTTCATCTGTTGGACATGAGAAGAATTTCTCAAAAATTACAAGGTTTTTTCCACATCCAATTCTGCAATGGTCCAACATCCAAATCTAGCACTCCTAATTCACAAACATAAAAAAACATTCGAAATCACTACAATAATCCAGCTTATTCTCTAACAAAATTTAGTCAATATCTTCAAATAATTAACAAAAGACATAACCCACTGAAATTGTTGTTAATGTTACTTTGTATGGATTTAGTACAACTGAAGAAATCAACCATTAGTCTGAGAAAAAAATTGAGTAGTCTGGAAGGATTGTGCTAGAAAAAAATACTCGCCACAGGAAAATTTTTCAGGAATCACTGACATAGAGAACCAATAGTACATAACAGAAATATAAATATCTGACAAGAAATCCCCAAATATTTGGTCACATCGCTGAATGAAAACCCGTAAATACAATGTAAGTATTCTCTTCCCTCATGCATGTCTTAATCTATGTTGTTCTACATACTCATTCTGACATCTTGAATTATAATATGTTGCAAAATAGAAACAAAATTCTACAGGTCATAAACATAAGTGAACTTGCAAATTGTTAAATATATTTATTTTAAAACCATTTTGTGAAATTTGTGATTCCAGTGAGCACCAAAATTGATCGAAACATTGCCTAAATCATAAATAAATTTTGGAAAAGAAAATGAAAGCAAGACATCAATGTTAAATATAAATCAACCTTGTTAAGGGATGTAATAAGAACTTAAAAGTGAGCATTGACCATTGAAATTTTGTGCTTTATTATCATTAATATTCATGATCCAGGGAGCCTAAAAAACCATGCTATATAATGGCGGATTGAAGTTGAAACTTCGGGAAGGTTCATCCAAATTATATGATACTGATTTGGTATTTAAGTTGTCTTGTCAAGCCTAAAGTCAAAGTTTGGTGCCTATCATAATTTGTGTTCACTTTGTTGCTAGATCTCATGCAATTACTAATTCAAAGATCCATCTTATATCCTTGGAGGAAATTCAGTTCACAAAATCGCAAAGCTGATGAATGACTTAATGAACTTGGAACCATTAGCTGCTGCACCCATGGAGCATGTTCAACTTAATCTACAACCCAGGGAAGCAGGAGAAACGCCTCTTTTTCTAGTAGACCTGCTCATATTCATTTAAGTAACATGAATTCACAACCAAAGATATTCCAAACATTCCTTGCATTGACTTTCATTGGCATTATCCTATGAAACTCTGGTAATACAAATGCTTTGCTTGTAGGCCTTGTAGCACACATATTGCCAATCTCGTAGGGTAGCAAGCTCTCCTCTTCTCCCACAATAGTTGTATATTTTCCTTGTTGCTTGTATAATCAAGGAAATGAGCTTTCAGAAGTCAAGTTTGCAATTGTGAGTAACCTCCAGGGATTATTTTTTGTGAATTCGGTCTATGATCTTCATTTCCCTTGAAGATTTGCACCATAGACTACACACAGAAATCATTGATTCCTGACTTTGTAAAACTTTGCAATCACAACCCTATGCAAGAAATTTATTTAAACATTGTGAAGATTTGGTGCACATGATGCAGTTTTCCTGCAGGAGTAGAGATCAACTCTGATGAAGTGTAGGAAGATGATGCACAAAATCCAGTGCAATGCAAGGTATTCTATTTTATCTTTTACCCCATCCACCCTCTATTGTCTATACTTAATTTTGTTTCCAGGATGTTGGCATCCATTACTCTGTGCAAACCTCTCTTAAACAATATGGAGAAAAACAATGCTGGCAACAATTCCAAGCTCTCTGTGCATACTCTACATCACACAAAATCCTTCCAAGGCAAGGGATGAATAATTTTTTTTTGTTATATTACCATTCATGTTTTCGATTTATTTGAATTTCGCAAGGTTTGGTAGTTGGAGTCTTATTACATGTTCAACTCTGTCAGCACTATCAAACATAAAATTTAATTTTGGAATTTGGTCTGCCCATCACTTCCCATGCATGTGGATCATTGCCCCACTCTTGTTGAAGTTCCATTGAATGGTGCTTGTCATGATGGTGTTACGTAGTAAACTGATGCTTGTCAACATATGATTCAATTATTGATATTATTTAGCATACATTAGCCAACTGAGATAGATTTATACTATATAAAAAAAAACATATTAATACCAATTAAATCATCCTAATACTTGCAACGGGATGCGTTTTAGTGTGAGGGATAGGAGGGAAACATGAAAAAAACCTAGGTTCAAACCTCGACAAGTGTAGAGCCCTTGTGTGCATGTGTGAGGGAAGTTGTTTGACCTCCCAGAGTTAGCTTTGCTTCATCAACAAAAGGCCTCAACAGAAGTTAGACTTGTGTTAAGTGGATATTAATGGGATACTTTGTCTTTATTATTATATAGCTTAGATGTATAATTTAAAAAAATATAAATACATATATTGCATCTAATAAAAGAATATATTATTCCTATTTTATATATTAGTTGACATATACAGTGCGCGCGCACACACACACACACACATATATAATTCAGTTTCACATAAGTCAACCATAGAGGTAATTTAAATTTCTTATAAAGGTCAATTAAATTCTTAGATTAACAAGTTTTTTATATGCACTCAGTAACTTATTTTTGTTATTTTGAGACATGGTTTAACATTATCTTGTGCTGGTTTGCACCAATATTGTAGATGCTTTATGAGGAGTGGGGGTTGTTCCTTGAAATAACTGACATCATTCGAGGCTTGGGGCTTATGATTTTAAAGGATGTCATGGAAGCTCGCAGTGACAAGATTTGGGCTCGCTTTGTTGTTAAGGTAATTCCATGGTTGCAAATAAGATAATTAATTATTAGACCTTCGATTCCATGTAAAGTTGTCTCTTTTATTTGTGTTTAGTTGCTTCAACAGACCATAGAATTCAAGAATTGGCATTTGGATTTATAATGAGAACATGGTATGAAATTTATTTTAAGCCTACATCTGATTCTAGAGTTGGAGAAAAGCTCAGACCAAACAAATTGCTATGGCTGATGCTTAACAACTAAAAATTGGAGATTTTTCTTGGGAATTTGATTGTGGAGGGTTGAATACCATGAATAATATATCTATCAACCTCTGTATTTCACCATATGTGCTCATGTATCTTCTAGCATATAAAATTCTAAAGGCACCCTAGCCAGATTTGTCATGTGTAATTTGGCAGTTTCATGGTATTTTTGCATAGTAGTGGCTTCTTGGATTGGAAGTGAAAATCTAATGATGTAAAAAGATCAATAATTTTCTAAGAACCGCACAAAAAATTGAAAATCATAATTTTGATCTTTAGTGAGCCCTAGACATGGATGTTACTAAGGAAAACTTGCACTTAGCATAATATAGTGAAATCATTTTGGTAGACTTAGTACCCTCACTTGAAGGTGTAAATTAGAATTATGGAAGTGTAGGAAGATGCAAAAGGAGAAATAATATAGCACTATATTTTATGGCTTCTCCTTAGGTACATCTGTAGGAGGTTGTGTGCAATCAGGTCAAGCTGTAACACAAATTTTAACTTGAGGTATGCAAATTTTTCACTTGGCATGCAATTTTGACACTTTGGGGTGAATTATAAGTATGGAATATGATGTTTCATGGCATATAAGATAACCCCTTTTCCTTATCATCCATCAGGTTTGTAATTTATGTACATGGCATGAATTTTTTCATGCAAGTGGACATTTTAGCAGTATGAAAATAATAGGTAGAAAACAAAGTTGGTCTTATAGAAAGAATATTTTGGCCCATGGGAGAATAAATAAATGTAGGAGATGGTGTTGGTGAGAAATATCACTAGGTGTTCCCTCAAACATGGCATGAAAAAAAATGACCATAGAGGCTAACCTAGAAAATTTCCCATTCCAAAGACCTGCAAGCACGGTATTGGTGATCAAGTTTGACTCTGCCAAACTCAAATATGAAATATTGCACAGTAGGATACTTAATGGTTTGGGAACTTGTCTTTTAATGATTAATGCCCATGAGGAGGATTGTCACCTTTGACATTGTAAAAGAGATTAATGTTGAGGACTGCAAATTACTTCCTTGATTACGAATGGATGAGAGTGCATTGCCTTAGTAAGGACATTGCCTTAAACAATATGGCCATGGCTTTGCATTCCAAAAGCTCATTCTTCATAAGGACATCGCCTTAAACAACATGGCTACAAATAATTTGATCCAAGCTAAACTCAAAGAATATGATACAATCCATAAGGGGGAGGATGAATGGAAATTAAGGAGAAAAAATATCATTATATAAAAAACAATCAAGGTGTGCACCCATGTATATGGTTAATTTCTCCATTTTTCTATGTTATTACACTTTTGTGGGAAAATTTTAATGAATTTCCAGCAATAGACAAACAACAATATGGATGTAATGATGAACCTCATATTACAAAAGAAAACCTTGAACTTTCTTTCTCCATTAGATCTTCAACAAGGCTCACAGGGGAATTTCCCATTAATCCATCCATGCCTTTACAATGGAGAGAGCTTTTGTGTTATGCCTTTTTTCATCCTCCTAGCCAAAATTTTTCCATGAAATGTGCTCATTTGACCAAATTCTAGGGTTTGTTGTGCCACGTGTATGTCTTCTCATTGGAATGCTTTTCAAGGCAGTTTCTTCACATCCACTCCCATTAGAATAACATTATTTGACAAATCAATGGGGAGCTCTTTAAGATGTGGAATCTATTGATTAGAGTAGAACAGGAAGGATTCCACACTTGCCTAGGTTTAAACATGGTATGATGTACATTCTATTCCAGTGCTTTATTTGGTACACCATTCTATGCATGGATTGCATGATTTTAGGCCTAACAAATATAATTTGCAATATGTGCCAAATTTTAACCTTCTTCATATGTTATTATCCCATCTCTTATTCATTTATTCATTGACATATTCATCCCCTTTTATTCTGGTTAGTAAATAAGCCTTTGTTAACAAAGTGGGCCTACCTTTGGCCTAAATGCCATGACCAAGGTGTATCTATTTCATCAAAATTATGTAGGACATTGCCTAGGACCAACTGCCTAGGCTTAGTTATTGATGAGATATCAGACGATAACACAAATTGACAACATTAAATCACGACATCATGTTCTTAAGGGGAGATTACACTTGAGTCTCCGTAATCATAGCACATTTGATTTACCACTTTATCACAACACGCTTGACAAACATATTTTGGCAGGCCTTAGGGAGAACACGGGGTAGCCCTGGGTCCATAACATGTACACAAGTGTAATCACTTATTGATGGTGTAAGTTCAATGACTACCTCCATGTTATGGGTAAAGGCTATGTGAATGGAACTTGGTTAGCAATGTTTTCCTTAAGGAGAATGAGGGTAATCTTGGGTTTGAAATATATGCACATGGTTCATCACCTCCTAATGCCATAAGTTCAATCCCTTCCTAACACCCATGGGTGAAGCCTGTGATAATGGAATATTGACCAAAGGTGTGAAACTCCTCGCTACTAACTACTAGTCCCAAGCCTGTTGGGCATTGGTGTATTCTTCCCATATTTGGATTTTGTTTTTACATTTTTTAGCAAACTCATTTAGTTATTTTTCCTTTTATACCAAGGGAGTCACTGTGTTGGGGACTGCTCAAGGTGATATGACAAGGTAGGATGGCAGGGCGGTTAATGAATTGTATCCATTTAGCTTTAAAACATGTTTCTCTTAGAATATTTTGATAAGAATAGCTCTCTGTTCATGAGGAGTCACATCCGAAATTTCATTGCAAGGGAGAATTTGTCCCAACTTTGTTCTTGCCAGTTACATCCTCCCCATTCTAGACTTCACGGATAATTGTGTTTGCCGGTTTTGTGGCTCCCATGATACATGTCTGGTGTGTTAGTTCCCAAATCCACCTCAGGCTGAAATAAGGCAGAAGAAGGACAACACTAGACCACGCTCAGCCTCGTAGCTAGCCCTACGAGGACAGGAGAGGGCTCTCTCCGGGTCAATCTCAATGAAAATATTCAAAGGGGCTTGAGATGACTAAAACAAAAACTGATCTTAGGCTAGATAAACAAATATGAGGGTTTGATTTTGATTTTTAGGGGTTTTTGTTGGAAAAAAGGAAAAACAATTTTGGGCTTGGGGATGAGGCCAAATTCTTGCAGAGTTCAAGTTGGGGCGAGGTAGGCAGCGGATTTGATGTCTTAGATCGAATGAATGGATGGAAAATACTGCCGAGGAGCTGAAGAGGGCAAGAGAGTGCAAGGATCCTCTTCAAACTGACGAAAAACATGTAAAACTAAACAAAAGTTTAAGGCAGAGCACCAGCAAACTAATGAATTCTACCTCAATTACTCATTTGTTTAATTCAGAAGCATATAGAAGGGAAATGGAATACATATAACATTAATGAAACAATAACATGAGAAGAACATCATAAAAAATTAGAAGCCACAAAGATCCCAACAAGTGCTGCAAAACTCTGGTCTTTCCTTTGCGAAAAATCTGAAATGAATGTACAATGAGGTGCCAAAATTTTCGCAAGTATCCAACCCTGAAAATGTCTCAGAAAATACAATATATAGACCATCCTAACCCCATCCCATGCCTCTATGGGTTGAGCTCATCCTTCTAGGGGCTGTTTCAACCAATTCTAAACATGGAGCTAAAATCTAGGCAGCCAAACAACTTACCTCTATATGCTAGGAAACTGATCCATTCACTTAATTTTCACTTTTTAGTGAATGAATCCTCTAGAACAAGTAAAAAAATGCCAAAATTAAATCATGGTTACCAAATTACATCATGGTAGATAAATCATCACATGAAAAAGTAAAACTAGTCAAAACTGGGCGAATTTCTGAAAATGAGGCAAAATTTCTCTATGCGCCGCGCTCAAATTCTCTATGCATCGCGCCACTTTGGAGGTGATTTTGAGGCACTTATCGAAGTAAAAATTGAGCTTGTGATAGCTCGTTGGAAATCCCTGGATGTCTTCTATCCAACCCAAGTGGAATTTTTTAATTTGGATGTCATTTTCCCCTCCAAAACTGCAATCTCCCAAGACTGGTTCCTGATGGTGCAAAAAGTGGCAGAAAGGCCATTTTCAAGGTGTTTTTGGCCCTTTAAGCAGCCCAGAATTTGATGAAATGCTTTGGCCATTCCTGAAAATGCATAATATATCATGAAAAACCCAAAAATTCAAATTTTTCCTCCAGAAGATTTCCCAAACGTAAGCGTGCGTCGGGCGGAAAAACCTGTTTTGCAACCAAAATTTTCAAAAATGACAAAATCTTCTCCAAATTTGCTGAAATTTGGAGTGAAGATCTCCCATCATGTCTCATGCTCAGCCAAGGAAGCTTCAGCCAAGATTTGGAGTGGATCCATCCTTTTCCGACGTTTCAGTGCCTTTCTCAGCCTCGCCTTCAGGATCTTCATTTTTGCTCTGCAAACGTGCGTGCGGGCCCAATAGTGATTCTTCATGTGTCTGAGCATGTATTTGTCCCTATTGGCCTTCGCCAACAGCTTCTCTAGATGAATTTTGACTTGTTTAAGGCAAGTCTCTCGCTCAACTGGTGTCATGTCACCTAGTATCTTCCGGGCTAATTCATGATCTTCACGGATTTGCCACAACTCTATGAGTGTGTGCTGATCCTCCAGTTGTTTATTACACTGCTCCAAGTAATATATAACCCACTGAGCTCTCTGAAACTTCATGGTCAAAGTATCAATCTCAGCCTTTTGTTCCTGGATGATCTCTTTCAGCTTTGAGCTAGGAGAGCTTGCATCAACATCGATCAAAATAAAATCAATATCTTGGCCTTTCGAGGGGCCCTCATCGTGCATAGGCTTCTTGCCTCTGTCCTGTACCTGTGCTGATGTAGAAGGCAAGACCCCTTCCACGCCATGTGGAGATAGTAGTCGCACTGCTAATGAAGATAACGAGACCCCTTCCACCCCTGGTGGAGATAGTACTCGTCGTGCTGCTGCAAATAAGGCTCTGTGGCCTCTCTGATATGTCACACACACTGGAGCACTAATAGGCTCAGTATCAGGAACCTCGAACTGATGTGAAGGCTCTGCCTCATCATGAACAATCTCAGGAGGAGGCTCGGGGGCTGCAAAGAAGTCACAGGAAATGAACTCATCCCATGTGATGCCCTGCAAACCAAGCTGATGTACCACAATGATTTTGATGAGCGCATAATGATAAATGCTGTTATGCTGCTGCTCTGGAGTCTTCTTCTGCACAAGGGTAGTCATCCGCTCTATGTTTCGGCACATGAAGTATGGAATATTCATCATTCGTACTCTCGTGAAATGCATCAAAATTCTGATATGATATGCATAAAGGCGCGAGAATCTACCCTCACAGCTGAAATATCTAATGATGAGCTTCATTAATGGCGCATAGGACTCCTTCAGAAACCGGAACGGGAATACCCTGCTCAACTACCTCAAATATTCAGGCCTGATGTAAGGTTCATAATATGCTCTATCCAGCTGCTGTCTCTTATTCCACTCCTCACCAATGTTCGGTATCCCAGTCGCCTCAGAAATAGTCTCTGGTGTCAAAGTGAAGTTCACTCAAGCGAGATTTACATGACCATCCTGCAAATGTAGGACAAATAAGCGAACCAACTTCGGATGGTGCTGAATCTAAGATATAATTTCACAATATCGAAAACATGAATTTTGCTGAAAGCATGTCATTGCAAGCGGGCAGGCTTGCAATTGAGCCAAAGAAGTGGGCTCCTCCTTGACGTGCCTGCCACTCTTATGAGACCTCCTTGGTACATTTAGCTCTGCGGTTGAATCACTGTCCTGCTCATATCCCTGCTCATATGATGAATTTGTCTCTGACATGATGCTGAAAGCAAGGTGTTTAACAAGTATGCGCTGATATATGTATGGTGAAAACAATAATTTGGTGTATGCTTTGATGCCAAATGTGTCACATATATGATAAGATGCTATGAAGAAATATCACAGTGGGAAAAGGACTGTCAAATGAGATTTAAGTGTGAGGACAGTCACTGTTTTTGGAACTTAGGGATTTGGGGATTTATAAGTAATGGGAATGAGTGATAGTGATGGGGGGTAGTTTAGGAACATATAAGTGAAATAAAAGACATAAATGCAGCCCTTGAATGTTATGGAGATTAGGTTTAGTCAATGGATGGCAAGTAATAGGGTTTGAGGATTAACAAAATAGGATCAAAAGGGCATGAGGGATATGGGATAGAGGGAGGAATCGTGATAACAATATGATAATAGTATGACAACAGTGATAATAGTGTTGAGAGAACAAGAGAAAATGGGGTGCACCAAATATCAAATTTTAATCACCTCTTTAAAACCCTATGGAGAAGATTTCAATATGGGTATAGGGTTTATGTTTCACCAACTCAATTCTTTGATGTCTTTGCTTCTAAACCACAGCACCATAACTAAAAATCATTAAACAGGCTTTGTCAAACTTACTTGGAGAAACTTGAGCTGAAACAAATCGAGTTTTTATGGAGTGAAGATGATTTTGGCCTTGGGGCTCTGTGTGCCGCACGCAAGCCCAATTCGCCGCGCTCAGTGGGTGCGCCGCACCAGAGGAAAATAACACGGTGTTTTCCGGCTCTATGCGCCGCGTCATGTGTGTGCGCCACAGCCTATCCCAATGCGCCACGCTTAAATTACACACAGTCAGCCTTTCTCAAAACATAGTTTGGTCTCTCAACTTCCAACTTCGACTTCTCCCTTGGATTTTCTGAATGCCTCTTGATGCAAATGAATAGATAACTTTGAGAAATATCTTGAAAAGAGATGGCTTTAATTTTTTCTTCTCAAAACCCATTTTGTAATGTTTTTTACCTTTGGCACTTTTTCATTTAATACAACTTCTGTCTTTTTGTTTCCTCATGACTTTCTGAGCTTCGAATGATGAAATTGGTTGATTTTTTGCAGGGATGTTGGCGTTGAAACTTGGCAAAGGATGACTAGAGTTTGCATGGTGAAGTACAACATGGTGGAAAGATACATTTTATTACAAAACAAATTTTGACAATTTCTTCTTCAAAACAGAGTTTTGAAGAAGAAACGTCCTCGAGCATATTGACGATGAAAATTTTGAGCTAAAAACTTATTTGAAAACCTCCTCATGGCCTGCGGGAATTATTTAACATTTCGAAAGACCAAACCCTAGACCTAGAAATTAAAATGACTCTTTTTGACCAAAACAACTTCTATGATTGTAGATGACATGAACTGAAATTTGATGAATTTTGAGAAAATTTGACCAACCCAGCAGGTACAAACATGAGAAAAAATGAGAGAACAAAACCCTTCCATCAGACAATGGCATGCCCCTAGCGGAATGCATATGAATGAGAGGAATGAGACACCTAAACAATGAAGTGAAAAAAGAGGAATGATCTCTGACGAAGGGATGTAAAGACCGACTCTAACATGGTGCACTCATCACATGCAAGGAATTAAAGTCAGTTGTGGGAAAAAGATGTGCAATTCAGCACACCAGACTATTCAACTACGTCTTCTATGGATTAGGACATGTGGAAAATTCAACCTAAAAAGGTAGTGTGATGGGTGTAGTTGTAGTGGTTGTAAAACCTCAGGAGTTGTCTGTGGGTTGCCATGAATCATGAGGGATGAATTCACATTTTGTACCCATTTATTTCCAGATGTCCCTCATTAAGTACTAGTTTAAGACTCAATACTATGTTCTCTAGTGATACACCTCAACTCAGAAAGTTGTATATGATATCTCCTTGTCCTTGACACAGATATTTTAACTCTGAACCTTGTACTTGTTCACTGACTCTAAATTTGTCTAATATGATATAAAATGTTAAGTCATGTTGAAGATGGATTTCATTACTATAATTTTTAAAATTTAGAACAATATCTTCATAGTTGCAATATGATTTTCTGCAAGATTTTTGTAATAATATCTTCATAGTTGCAATCTGATTTTCTACAAGATTTGGTAATAATATATTCATAGTTGCAATCTGATTTTCTGCAAGATTTTTGCAATAATATCTTCATAGTTGCAATCTGATTTTCTGCAAGATTTTTGTTGAAATATGACCTTGTAATTTTAGTGTCTTTTCATATGTTTAAGAGAATAAGTAAAATGCTTTAAATTCTGAAGAAACCAATAAAAAATTCTACCATATCTGTAAATATAATAGTTGGTTAACGAGAACCTTATCATTTTCTTTCTTGGATTCATGTTTATCGTCTTTTCAAGGATTAAATTAGTAAGGAATTAATAATTTAATTATGGTTTTCACTGTTGGCTTATGTTATTTGGGACATGCAGGTCACATTGTACCATTATACTCACAATAAATCTCGAATGATGAAGTGGATGAGCAAGCCTTTTAAAGGTTCAAGTCACAAAGTGTCAGATGGACACTACGTAGGGGTGCATTTGGAGATGATAATGTAATTTGGCATGTGCCCTCTAATGCCATGGTAATCCCTAATTCATCAGAGTATATTGTCTTTTAAACTTCAATCTTCTATCTGTTAACTCTAACAAAGTTAGCATCATGCTAGTGATTAATTTGAAACTGTATTTTAGTGGAAAAATTCACTATTTTTTTTGGTGGAATAGTTCATAATTTATTCTTATCTTTTTTTGCAAGTGTACTAGTCACAATGATAAATGTGTGGTTTAATTTAGAGGGTTCTCAATTCTTTCTAGATATGCTTTCCATCATTTTATTTGAATACTGCTCTAGTGCTCCACCTTCATATTTTATCCCCTGCACAATTTCTCCTGAGGTCCATGTTGTTATGTTTATTGGCTATTTCTGTGGAAAATTTTCCTGAGGTTCTACAAGGTAAATCCAAATGCAAAAAATACTATTTTACATATTGATATTTGTTCAAGACATTGTTGTGTGATACTTTAATTTCATAAATCTAGATTTCTATTTCATTATCTATATCAATATATCAGAACAGGTTCATGGATTGTTCATATTTCTCAAACTGTGGAGTTGTTCCTTTCCCGTTGCATGTTCTTTTATATTGTTATGTTGTAATTCAAATTTCTAGTTGTGCTTTCCAGTTATTCTCCCACATAGTACATGCTTTGATATATTATATCAAAAGTCTTACCAATACGATAACATTGATTGTTGTATGTGGACATTTTTTTTCAGGATGGTCCATTACAAAATCAAGATGAGGAGCTGGATCAATGCAATTGCACTTTCTATTTCTGAAGAACTAACCAAACCAGATGGTATATGATGGAAATTTCATTTTTTTACAGTTGATTATAGTTTAATTATATCATTTAGCTCGATGCTTTTCATATATTCAACTAAAATTTTGTTGCTTAACAAGACTTTTCCATTTCCATGTTTTAGTGAAACTCCTTATGGTTATATACTCTCATATAACCTTTATCAAGTTACATGCACCCTCATTAGAAAAAACGAGAGAATTTTTCTTGCTGTGACTATCTTTCTTTGTCATTGTTGACTTAAGAAAGTCTTTTAGCTAAGAAACTAGTTTCAAGGTTATGGCATAACTTGTCATATGAATTGAACAAAAGTTATATCCAAAATGTTAACTTGTAAACTACTTAGCTGGTTTTAGGCTTTCCATTTAAAATCTACTTCAGTTTGAACTTTGAACGATTTGTTCCATAGACTTGAATATTAAGATATTTTGGTGTAAGGATTACAAATTAGCCCATAAGGCCTCTCAGTTATTCATTTATTTTATCTGAATATATCATTTACTATTAAATTAGAACCACTTGGCACAAATACATTATAGATCAAGATCATACTTTGTAGAGTGTCGTAGAATAAAAATAGGAGCAAGGACACTAAATTCTTTCAGTTTTATTGGTTCTTATTCCTTTGGTGTTTCTTTGCATCTTTAGGGAAAATTGCTAGTTTAAAGTCTAATTCTTTAAAGGGTGCTAGCTCAATGGAAGAGCACTTGCTTTACAAGCAGGAGGTTGGTGGTTTTATTCCATCATGCCCTGATATTCATAGGGAATGATGAAGATCAGTTTTTGGTGATAGATGCTCTTTTGACCATCACCAATGAGCTTATGGTGACATTTTTCGACCCTCACCAAAATATGAAATGGTGACGGTCAACGAACGCCACCATATATACGCATCAATAGTGACGACCATTAAAGGTCCATCACCATAAATCATTGTTGTTGATATGAAATGGTGAGGGTCATTGTTTGTCATTATAGTTATTATTCGTGATGAACCTTGATGTCACCAATGAGTTTATGGTGACGGTTAATGAACGTCGCCATATATATGCACCAATAGTGACGACCATGAAAGGTCCATCACAAAAAATCATTGCTGTTCATATGAGATGGTGACGATCAATATCCATCATTATAATCAATATTCGTGATGTACCTTGAATGTCACCACAACACATACTTTCGGTGACGCCACCTTTGGTGACATTCAGTTTTTTTGGTGATGGAGGATATTGTCCGTCACCATTGCTCATATGAAATGGTGACGGTCACTATCCGTCACTATACAACATTATTGGTGACGGACCTTGAATGTCACCACAACACCTATACTTTCGGGATGCCATCTTTGGTGACGTTCAGTTTTTGGTGACGAAGGCTCTTTTGACCCTCACCAATGAGCTTATGGTGACCATTTTTTCCCCTCACCAATGTGATTTTTTCTTGTAGTGAATGCTCTAAGCCTCTTTGACTAAAGGTTTAGAATACTGGATCATTGTGGGAGAGGAAAAAATTAGTAATTTTTTGCTCGATGATGCCTTATTGCATACCTTGCACAACTGCTGTCTACCTACCCATCATTATTCTAACATTTTTTAC
The DNA here is from genome assembly GCA_034641835.2 of Pinus albicaulis. Classification (NCBI taxonomy): domain Eukaryota; kingdom Viridiplantae; phylum Streptophyta; class Pinopsida; order Pinales; family Pinaceae; genus Pinus; species Pinus albicaulis. Next base: position 170,517,692 of record CM076583.1, read on the forward strand.
TTCATTTCCATGGGTGCATTTAAGCTTGCAACCCTAAATCCATTTTTCTTTCAAAGCAATAAATCTATCTAAATATAACCTTATTTCATCTGAGGGCTCAGATTAAACTGTTGAGCTCCTCATTTATTCTCTAACTATCTACTGATTTGTCAAGTTTAAACTGTTTGACATATCTTTATTCTCTATCTAAAACATGAAATTCAAAGCATGGAAAGTTAAGATTAAACTATTTAATTGATCATGGATTATGGCATTTATTGACAATCTGCACATAATCATTATTCTTACATTAAAAGTAATTAGTAGTGGCATTTTGACTTGCTCACGTTCAGGTCTTATTTTTATCTTTTTTTTTTGGGTCTATTCTTTTTCTAAGTCCTTTGATCTTTCTTTTAGGACTTTTACCCTCTTTTCATTTTATTATTATTTTTCAAATATGGGAAAACAACTTGCAGAAAGCAAGGTATGTACATATTTACAAGACTATCAAAGTCAATTCAAAAATTATGAATCCTATTATTATAGGACCCTAACAATAACCAGATAAACAAAAGAGTTAGATGTTTTGAGCATGCCATAAAATAAAACACACTAGATAATGATATAGTATGAATACGTAGAGAGAAAACAAGACTAAACTAAAAAAAAAACACGAAAATTCATATAGATTCAAACATCACGATAATAATAATGGTGGCGTCTATGTCCCCTCTTATTGTGTGCTTTTAGGAATAAGAGATAGTACATTTACACACTTTCCAAAGGGCCCTTAGAACTATGGAGCTCTAAGACCTGATGCAAGGACGTTATTTACCTCCTATCTTCTTGGTGCAAGGTCTCTCTCTGATCTACTCCAAAATATTGGACTTGTTGGATGGCTAACAACTGAATCCCCTCTCTACTTCTACTCTGGATTACTTACTGTTGGATTGCTCCAAAGAAATTTTGGCCAGCATAACATTGTTCTCTCCCTTTGTTCATCTCTTGGTGGAATTTTATAGATGAATTCAAACTATCCTTCCCTCTCTTGGTACATTGATGGATGGTGACCCAAGATAGGGGGTTGATTCCATTGCATGCCACATGATTCCATTGTGTGCTCCCTTGAGGTCCAAGGAGGCTTAGGCAGCTGTCCTTGGGCGACCTCAAGTATGGGATCATTTTCTTGAAGTGTGCCTTGTGGTCCTAGAGAGTGAATTCCGCCACTCTCAAGTTCGAATGGATTTTTGAGGGAAATCCGCACAAAGGCACACTTGCCGAAGAAAAATGTGCGTGAAGGCACATTCTGCTAATGACTTGAGTTCGCAATTTGATTTTTCTTCTCAATCTTAGATATTTTTAAAATTTTTCAGATTCTCTAATGTGCCTCATCCCTATAAATCAATTTTCCTGAAATTTAATAATATCATATTTGATTGTTTGATGTTCTAGTGATAATAGTTGCCCCTAATGTGTGAGGTCTAGGAAGAACTATACAGCCGAAATACATTATAGTTTCTTTTCTGTGTACTGTTTGGAGAGAGAGAGAGAGAGAATTGCATGTAGCAAGGAGTTGGAAATGCCTTACAATGGGTTGAAGAGAGACCATGTCCTGTGGGAACCCTACAAGAAATGGTATGATACAATAAATAAAAATTTTCTATGAGTTGGGCATGCCCCATACTCGTGATGCTTTGGCTAGCTAAACAAATCTATTTGATAGATACAAATTCTGTCTGTGTCACTAGTATGGTAGTGATCTGTTGGTTGATGACAATGATTGTTGACGCCCTTAGGGGCATTTTTTCTTTGAAAATAGGTGGAATGTGGTACCCACATTCCTAAGCCTGGTATGGAATATAAATGCTCATTGTACACATTGTTATATGATTGAGACCTTCCCGTGTAAGAATTGTTGAAAGAGATGTTTCTAAAGGCACGGGTCTTTGAAAAATTTGATCAAAGTGAAATGGTTGTAAGGTACGATACCATCTTGACATGAAAGCTTGTGTCATAGTCGAATGTCAGGAGGATCGATCACATCTGATGAGCTCCATCATTAGACATATTTGGAGGGGTTAATGGTCACCTTTTTTCCTTCTTAGATCTATTTTTCTTGCATTTTTATTATTATTTGGTTTTATGATGCTAGTAGAGGTGGTGATTAAGGCTAACATACTGAGACTACCTAATATGATATTGAGTGCAGAAAATCATGAACTATTAAGCATTTTTATAAGGATTTTATCATAAAGACTTGGAGGAGACAACAAGGAGAAATTATGGGAGGCTTTTCCACCCTCCTTAACTCTCAATGGTAGCCAAAGGATCCCAAATATTCTCTCCAGCAATTTGAATTCAGCCAAAGGATCCCCAAGGATTCTCTCCAGCAATTCGAATTCCAAAAGGAGCCAAGAAAATCAAAGAGGAGTGCACTCAATTTTTGTTTACTTGGAGTCAAGTGGACTCAATCACTATTTTCTAGGGAGTTATTGGTAGCTGCCCTGTAGAATAAATAGAGTAGAGATAGAGCTAGGAAGGGGTCGATTCTAGTCGGAAATTTTTTGCAAGCTATTGAGCTTTTTATTATTTTACTTAGTGATCAAACTTTCAGAAATGTATGGGGCTATTCTTTTATGAAATGAGCAGATTGATTTCACTTTACTGATTTAAGTTTCAGAGAGCTAGGTTCGTGGGTTAGGGCCCAATCCATATGCCTCAAACTCTCTATTGTATTTGTTCTCTGCTTTCTGTCATTCAATTAGTTCTGCTTCTGATAGTTTCATCGTTGTTTAGTTTTTATTTCAGTGTGTTGCTGTAGTTTTTCATTTGATAATGAGAGTAATAGAATATAGGAAAACCAAAAAGTTGTGAATCAAGACCCCCTTCTCATCTCTGTCAATAGGGGCTCGAGGAGGTCGAACCTTCCCACAGACCCAAAAACTGATGTCTATTCACTATTTCTGAGATTAAAAGTAGAGTTGCATTACCATTTTCAACCTTCCTTTTTGTATTTCATTTTCACACATTTTCTTGTTTTTCGTTCATAGGCTAGCAGAGTTGTTTGCAGGAATTAGTGATAAAGCCCCATAGTAGCTCCATGGTGCTTCCCCATTTCATTTTCCATCTTTGTACTCACAAATTGAGCATTTTTGTTATGCCCTCCATTCCTTCTTTTTCTCCGCTTATTCTAACTATTGCACCCACCTTTTTCCCCTACAAGAACTTAAACCCTCCAACCCACCTTATTCCTTTGTTTCTATTGGTTATAGTTGCCTTAACCATATTAGTGAAAAAACGCTTGAAAAACCATCAAAGTTTACCTCTGCCTTTCCTCGTCGAAATCCCCACTACCGTACTTCGCTCATTGCAGAGCACACTTTTCATTTGGTTTCTTTTAAGACTTACCACTCTTTTTTCCGATTGCGATATTATGATATCGCATATCGCAGATCACAACCTTTTCTCTTTTCGCAATCACACATCGCACCTTTTTACTTTTCCCTTACGACTTACCGCAATTCCAGTATCGCACTTCACACGTTGCACCTTTTCCCTTTTCCTTTACAACTTACTGCAATCCCCGCATCGAAATTGCACTTCGCACCTTTTCCCATTTTCCTCAAGACTTACTGCTTCTAAACACCGATTACGATATTGCGATCGCTCTCAGCCACGAGTCCCACCGCCACACCACCAGTCTTATTTTGCACTTTGCAACTTTTACTGCATCACACATCGCACTTCACATATGTTTCCTTTTTCCTTTTAAGACTTATTGTTCCTATCTTCAGATTGCAATATTGCGATCACAGTCCGCCATCAGTCCCACCGCCATGTCGCTTGTCGCAAATCGCATTTTGCAACCTTTTCCCTTTTCTTTTAAGACTTATTGCTCCTATCTTTCGATTGCGATATTGTGATCGCGCTCCTCCACCAGTCCCACCACCATGTCACCTATTGCAAATTGCATTTCGCAACCTTTTCCCTTTTATTTTAAGACTTACTTCTCCTAACGCCGATTTTTATATTCTCCATGCTCTGCCACATCGCAAATCGCAATGTTTATCCCCGTCACATTTCACACATCGCATTGTTTATTTTATTTCCTTTAACACTTATCGCTCCTTTCCGCCGATTGCGATATGATCATAGCACTCTGCCATCTATCCTAGTTGCACTTCATCTGACTTATCACATTTCGCATTTCATAGTTCTTTCCAATCGCATTTTTCATGTCGCAGCTTTTATCCTGTCGCACTTCACACTTCGAAACTTTTTCTCCATCGCATCTCTGCCATCACACTTTTAAAATTATTCTGCTCTGAAGAATTTTTGCGCTATAGTAAGGTTTAAACCCCTCTTTCCACTTCTAAGCCTTGTTTCATGTGTTAAGCTTTCCATTAGCCTCTTTAGCCCTCCTCCCCCCCCCCCACCAAGCTGAAAATCAACACTTTTTCAATTAGAATTAAGCCACGAATAGCTTCGATGCCTGGATAGAACCATGGTAGATAGACCATATGATAACTAGAGTGCATTTAGTTGTTTGTCCAACTTAAGTATGGTTTAGAATTGGTTTCCTTTCTGCCATTTATTTTCAGCAATTTAGTTTAGTTTCCTTCGTGTCATTTCTTTTCAGCAATTTAATTTAGTTTCTTCTTCTCATTTCCTTTCTGCACATTAAATTTTTTTCATTTCCTTTCTACAAATTAAGTTAGTTTCTTTTCTATCATTTCCTTCCAGCAATTTAATTTTTAGTTTTTATCATAGTTTAATAAATAGCACCCTTTCATGAAGCAGAAGAGGATGACATGAACATAATTCATATGATGTGTATATAGCACTATCACCTCCAAGTTTGTATGAACCTTGGGTTGATAAAGTAAAGTAGAGAAGCCCTTGGGAGTTGCAACACTCTTGGTGTAATGCCAGGGCTCACCAACATCTGTGGCCAGTAATGATTCCCACAGTGCCACCTAAGGATGTCCCTTTTGTGCTGAGGGGTAATCCAAGGTATCGCTTCCTTTTTGGAAAATAGGAGTTGAAGTCGACAAAAAGGAAGCCTCAATCGAACGAGAGAGTCACTGATGCAAGGGATTAGGATCCTGGATTTGATAGGTTTAACATAGGCATGATGGCGAGGGGTGAATGAAAACTAATGATGAGGATTCGGTGGCCCAAGTTTGGAGTATAAAAAGAAGCTTGGTGTCATTCATAACTATTTCTGATGGGGAAATCCCTAGCATCGGTAGGACGTCCAGGGTGGGTATATGTTGGTTATGAATGTCATGGTGGCTTATGCATGAAAGGTGTGATATTTTGACCAAGGGTGACCAGGGATTGCTGCCATGGGAGAAAAAATGGATGGATAAGTGGGGGAGGTTTTCCACCGTTTGCGGTCTTTGTACACTTACCAAAAGAATGAAACAATGGGTTTTGGATTGTACAAAATAGAGAGACGGGTGCCCCAAAACATGAAAATTCTCTCTCATTGATGATAAGAGGAGGGTTTTTTTGCTGAGGGTGGGGGCCCCATTGGTTGGTCTCTTGTGTGGGGGTGATGAAGCAGATGGAAAGTATTGTAGATGGGTTATGCTGATGGAGGTATGGTAGGCCAAATGAGGGGCGCAGTGGTGCGCTTTCGATCTTCTTTCAAAACCTGGTAGTCCGGAAAAGGGGTTTTATTTGGATATGGTAAAACATGACTTGATGCATGGTGGTTGAACGGGCATGAAGTGCTTCCTGGAATAAAGTGGTATGGCCATGGGGCCATGATTTTTCTGATATATGGTCGACTTTGAGTGACAGACACCATGGGGAGGAGGCTCTACAGACCAACAAGGATTTTTATCATGTGCAAGATGGGGCAACGATAAACATGGTCGAGTGCTTAGAACCTATGGTTAATTTCTTGTGGATAAATGATGTCAGGATATGCAGAGTTTTTCTAGGACTCTATCATACTGAGGGTAGAATGATACCTGCTTTGGTACTTTCTGTGGATGGAGCGATGGATGGTTTGCACAATACCTGCAACAAAATACCCCAATTGAAAGAATATTATTCATTCAAATATCATTGAAAGACATGTGCTAAATGAAAATAAGATGAGGGAGGGCATACCTGTCAGCATTGAATTTTTTTTTTTTTTCGAAGGTGTGAATGTGTGACACCTATGTTGGGCATTATGAAGTGTTGATCACTGTGTTTCTTTTGGTCCCACAATTGGGCCTTCTGAGCTCTTGTTATGGTCCTCCAAAAATTATGAAAAGGGCGACATATAGGCCAATATGGCTCATTTCAGTTCATTTGTGACATTTGAGTGTTTGAGGTTTTGAGAGATCAGAGGATTTTGTGGAGCTTTTCTTGCTGTTGTGGTTAGCCTGAGTACCCGGGACTCGAGATTATTGAGCTAGGTAGGCCCCATGACGTCCTGCATTCTAATTTTTTTAGTATGTCGATATTAGGGTCCGTACAAAATAGGTTTGTATGGATTCCAGGTCAACTTTTGCCTTGACCGCGCAAGCACTCAAGGCACAAATGCGTAATTTTCACGTAGAACCGAGGGTTTTGCGCAAACTTATTGCACTTGTATTTGATTTTAGCATGCCTTTTCTGCGTCTGTGGGAAAAATAGACGCACACTTCTCGCACCTGTCTAAGGAACAGGCACGCGGAGAGCCAAAGTAAATTTTTTGAAAAAAAAAATTGGAAATTTTGTCAATATTTTGGTGCCTTTGCTATCACTGATGTGTTCATGTTTGATTGACAAGATGTTATGGAGGGAGAGGGATTGGCCTGACCTCCGGATCGCTTTGGCAGATGATTCCAATGCACGCTAGTAGTTGGCACGCCGGGTTCTTCTAAATTTCATGGAGAATTACCTCTTATGATCACAGGATCACATTTTGCGTTACTTGATCTGATGCTGGAATAGGAAACACAAGGTCATGGTGTTGTGGGGTATGAACTTACTATCCGTCCCGATATGGATATCTATTTTGTGACCAGTTTGCTACCTTAAGGTGAGGCGATTCCTTATCCGCTTCCCCCTGGGAGAATGGATCTTCAGAGGTTCTCAGTGGGCCATTATGGCAGGGCGCCTCTCACAAAGGGGTGCATTCAGATAGCTTTGATGACTGACGTAGCCGAGTGGTGTGCTCTGGCCACTATTGTGAGACTATTAGGGTCATCTGCGCCCAATCGAGTGTTAGGCCCATAGATTGGTGTTCTGCATTAGCTGACGGCCGACCACTTCTTTGACTTCGCCCGTCACTGTTATGACGGGATGCTCGCTCAACTTTCAAAGGTACGAAATGGATCGAAGCTATTTATGTATGCTATTATCCTCTGTAGCATCGTGTATGGACGAGTGGTGTTGTTGAGGCCTACAGTGGTTGTGCCTGCTAGGGGGCCTCGAGAGCCTCATATGAGGAGTTGGGCCCCTGTGATGCCTTGTGATGGTGGAGGTAGGGTGGGGCGTTATTGGAATGCCACCACAATGGCTTGGTTTGAGGCCAATCCTCAGATGTTCTTGCCTTTCCCTTATGCAGGGATGGACTTTCGTGGAGACCCAGACATGGGTCTTCTAGCTGGGTACACCTGGGGGCTAGCAGGTATGTTTTTGTGTTTTTATTCTGCATTTACTTAAGTATTTACATTTTGTATGTGTGTATTTATGATGACACTGACATAGATTTGCTACTCTTGTAGATGTTTGCGAGGTCGGACGTCCCGTGGCTCATTTTGTGGGACATGAGTCAATCCAGAGGCCTCGAGGTGTTCCTCACATAGGAAGGGGAAAAGGAGGAGCTCTGGCATAGCCTCAGGGTGGAGCACCTAGCGGGGAGGCTGGTCCTTTGGGGGAGGGTAGCAGCTCGGCTGCTGCCGAGCGTGTTGTTGTGCTTGCTTGTGCCGAGGCGGCGAAGGCTCGCATCATAGAGATGACAAAGCATATTGCTGCTTTGGAGGTCAAAGCTCGAGTTTTAGAGGATGCATGGGGTCGAGTGGACCACTTGACCTAGGGGATGCCTACTCGAGGTTTTTTGGTTGACCTCGATGATGCATGGCTAGAGACTTTGATGGCCCAAGAGAGGGGCTATCAACCAAATTTGTATCTGGTGGCGATCTCTATTTTGACAATGGCTATGGGTCCAGGTGCCCCACCTGGGAGGGCATCACCCTAGACGCTTTATTGTATAAGGGGAAAGTACCCGTTATGAGGATGCTTCCCTTATTTTTTCCAACTTGTATATTTGTATCATTGGGCTGACTTATAGATCAGAGACACTATATTTTTTGTACTCAGACACATATTTTTTAGTATATATGAGAGAGATATTTTTGTGGCTCTACATGGTGTGTCCCTTGTTTATGGATTATGTGTTGTGCTGATGTATATCTATATTTTTTATGTTTTTTGTTTTTTAATGTATGATGGTTTATTCGAGATGCATTATAGTTTAGGATATTGTTATCTATGTGATCAGCTGTTTGGTTTTGATTCCTTGGTAAATGTGTGAATTTAATGTGATCAAATTGATGAATTAAACTTTTTACACGTAAATATTTTCTAAACAGATGTGAATCTCGTACCTCAAATGCTTGGTTTAACTATGACACCACTAACTGGGAATCGATGTAGATATGCAAATGGCGTATGCCTTGATTGAGGGAATCACACATAAGTTTGATGACGACATCATATTCTGCTTGATTTTTTGTTGCTGAGCTGATGCATATGCCATTGGTGAAGAATGGTGATTGGTCAGGGCTATAGATGACCCAGGCGGCTGCTGATAAACTTTGAGACCATGCGACACTCCATTAGTGAATCCAAAGTAATGGTCGGCTTGAGAATCCACTGTGACATTAGATCATATTTTGTGACAAGTCTTATGATCAAAAATTTAAAGTGATTGGTCTGTTTACTTTGATTCTAGGGGTGGGAAATTTGGGCCCTTATGGGTAGAATTTCTTTAGGTAAAGGCCGTTGATAGGGTTGTTGAGGAATGCTTCGTCCGACTATTTCAAGATGTATGCCCCCTTGAGGAGACAATGTTTTATGATGTAGGGTCCTTTCCACAAAGTTTCAAACTTTCCTAGCCCTTGGTCTTCTTTTGCGATATCGTAGCGGAGGACTAACTCTCCCTCAGTGAATGAAAGAGGGTTGATGTGGTGCTCGAATGATGCCTTTACTTATTTCTTGTGGACCTCGTTGTGTTGCAACAACTGTTGTCAACTTTCTTCGACGTACTCTAGTTGTACTAGATGTTGTTCTAGAGGTTGGGTGTCATCGAGGAGTTCGATGGCAGCATGTAAATTCACGATCTCACGTTCTATGGGAATCACGACTTCAACTCAGTATACTATGTGAAAGGGTGTGAAACCAGTGGATGTTTTCACAACTGCGTGGTATTCCCATAGGGTGGAGAAAAGCATGTGGTGCTAGTTTTTTTTGTGATTATTCACCATACGTTGTAACATAGTTTTGAGGACTTTGTTCACAACTTCTACCTATCCATTAGATTGGGGGTAGTATGGTGATGCGAATTCATGTGTGAATTTGAGATGGTGAGATAACTATTGGAAAACTTCTTTCTCGAAGTCTTTCCCATGTTCAGAGACTAACTCTTTGGGAACACCGAATCGAGCAATGACATGGTTAAACAGAAATCATGCAGTGATTTCTGCGATGTTGTCGTATGTGGGCTAGCCTCTACCCACTTGATGAAATAATTGATAGCCACAATGATGTATTTGTGATTGCCTGACGATGCAGGGTTGCAAGTCATGAAGTCGATCCCCCATTTATAAAAGGGGCCAGTGGTGATGACAGGGTGCAGAGGATAGGTTGAAGAGGAGCGGGAGGGGCTCTTTCCTTATAAGCGAAGCGTTGGCATCACTCCCACGTCTTGATTACTGAAATGAAATCGTGAAATAAAATGGGCTAGAAATATCCTACTTGTAGGAAGTTCTGGGCGATGTCCATTCCGAAAAGGTGGCCAATGAAAGATTCGTTGTGGCAGTCATTAAGGGCTTTTTTCGCTTGATCATGGGTAAGGTATCGATGTAATATGGTGTCGATGCCCCATCGGTATAAGACATCTCCCATAAGGAGGTATCAGGGGGCCTGATGGAGAATGCGCCGACGGTCGTATCGAGTGAGATGGGGTCTGAACTTTTGGGTTCCTAAGAAGAGGAGGATATCTCCATACCAAGTGTCGTCAGTTTCTACAAGGAAGAGATGTTCATTTGGTAGTGAATTGTTTACCGGTGATCCTTTGGTATGACTTTGTAGGTTCGTAATGAACTTTGCTAAGATTAATGCCATTTTTCTCTTGGGGGAGTGAAATTGTAAGTCGTATTATTATATAATGACTACTCAGCGACTCTATTTGTGGTTCATTAGGCGACGCGAGAGAAAATATTTGATGGGATTAATATCCGCAACGACCGTTGTGGTTTTTAAGATGATGTAGTGGCAAAGCTTTTTGACTTCATGGATTAGCGCTAAGGAAATATTTTCTTCAGGTTCATATCTTAATTTCAGGCTTGATAAGGTTTTTATCACATAGTAGATTATGTGTTCCTTCTCATATAGGCCCTCGTGGATCAATACTTTGGCCAAAGTGGTCTTGGATGCTGATAGATACAAGATGTAATATTTGTTGTAGTTTGGGGGACTGATGAGCGGTGTTGACGATAATGTGTCTTTCAGTGCATCGAAAAATTGTTGGGTGTGGTCGTCCCATTTGAATGGGATGTCATGGAAAAGGAGGCACAGGAACCCATGAGTGCAATTGGCGTAATCTGGGACGAAAAGTCTCATAAATTTTCCTTGCCTTGCAAGCTTTGTAGTTACCTGAGGGTTCGAGGTGGAGGTACCTCTTTGATGGCTTGGACCTTGAGGGGGTCCACTCAAATTCCTTGGTGGGACAATATAAAACCTAAAATTCTTCCTGCTGTAATGAAAAAGACGCACTTTAGGGGGTTCTTGCGTAGGTTGTATTGCCAACATCATTGGAATACTAGTCGTAGATCCTCGAGGTGGTTTGAACACTTCTTGTAGCAGACGGTGAGGTAGTCAAAGTAAGCAAGGGTAAGGTGTGCCAAGTCATGAAAGAAGTAATTCATGGCCCTTTGAAAGGTGGCTCTCGTGTTTTTTAGGTCAAATGGAATTACCTTGTATACGAATGTGCCCCAAGGGGTAGTGAACGCGGTTTTGTACTAGTTGTGTGGCGGATTTGAAATTGATTGTACCTAGAGAATCCGTCCATGAAGGAGAGGGCCTCATGACCTACATAGGCATCAATGACTTGGTCGATGAATGGGGTAGGGTAATTGTCCTTGGGACATGCTTTGTTCAAATCACAAAATTTGGTGGAAACACATATGGTGCCCTGTTTTTTCATAACGGGAACAGGGTTGGAAACCCAAGATGTGTAAGCAATGGGGTAGATAAACCCGAATTTGTGAAGCTTGTCGATTTCTTGTTTTATTGCTTCTGCCTTGGATGGGTGCAGTTTACACTGTTTCTGGCGTATTTGCGGTACGTCATGCCAGGTATCAATATGGTGCTATACGATAGTGGGACCATGCCCAAGCATCTCTAGGTAGTCCCATACGAAATATATCTCTATACTCCTATAGCAATTGGGTATAGAGGTTATCTCTTCTGGTGAACATGCTTCCCCCAGTGAGATTTCTTCGACCTTTCCAGGATTTTGAGATATATTCATTTTGAAAGTAGGTGAAATGTTTTACATGTTTCCTTCCTCGAACACAACGGGCGCTGGGATGGGGTTCTTGAACCAATCAAATTTTCCTGATGGGAGGAAATCTCTTGATTCAATCGCATAAATATCTTATTCCCCTATCTTGTTATTACTGAACTCTTTTCTTGGGAGAAAGAGCGAGTGGTGATGCATTGCATCCCATGGGTAATCTGGCTCCATCATGGCCTCCAGGATGTCCTCATCTGAATGAAATAAGGATCCTAAGGGGGATTGATTCTGCGCAAGGTTGTGCAGAAGAGGTTTCGTCCAAATGGAACTGGTTAACAGACACGAAAAGGATTCCATCGTCGATGTGGTGGAACCAAATGCAGTTGAAAGAGTACATATGGATTGGGTTTGCATTGTTTTTGGTACAACTACTGTCGTAGATGCAGTTGACTCGACACCTATGATAGATGAGCAGACAACCCAAGTCATAGTTCCAATACATGATGATATGAATTGTATATGATGTATCATGTCGTCAATGTTTGGTGGTTGAGAAATTTCCATCATGGGGATTTGCATGAGCGCAAGGCTAGATTCCTCGCTAGGTTGGGCACTTCCCAACAGATGGAAGTTGTACCTAGTACAAAGGTGCCTGAATGTTTCCATTAGTGGGCACGCCTCTTGTTCGTGGTTATGGCCATTGAAAATGGTGCACGGTACCACTGTGCCAACTGAGTATATTGTGTGGGAATAAACACTACTCTATCCCAGAAGTGGATGCTCGGAAAGGATCAGGGGTAGAGGAGAGGGTCCTCTGCTTCCATTTCCAATTTTGTGGCTTGGGTATGTCTAACTCTCTTTGGGAGTGTAGACTTAACACCACTCTTGTTGCTATAAGCTTCGAGAGATGATCACATTTTATTTTATGATGAAAGTGTGAGTAAATCCGACAAGAGAAGTGCATGATTTTCTCTTGGTTAGAGAGATGTCTTTGCGGGAGGGAAGAGAATATGCGGAAACTATTTGCGAGGTGCTTCAATTATATCACATAGCTCGCATGTTATCCTAGGTTTAACCTGGATCATTCTTAGTTGGCGTGCCTTCCTAACTTGCCCAATATGTCAAAATGGGTATGGAGTAGACTGCCTATGGGAAATCTGCCTTCCATGTTGGTTTTTAAGTTCTGGATTGATAAGATCTTGGCATTTTGTCTCTAATAGGCGTATCATGTCGATTAGAGGGCATACTTGTGGGATATAGGCACATCAATGCTCATGGTGATTGCCCTAACACACTAGGAAAAACATCCTAGAAATGGGGTTCTCATCCTGTTCGTTTGATGACGTGAATGGGTACCAGTGACGTAGCGCTTCTAACTCAAGGCAAGTGGCGACCACATGATTGCATGTGTTACATAACGCACATGTTGGTATTCTCCATGAAGGGCGATTGGGGGTGACTAAGGGTTCCCTGACTAGCCACTTTTTAGCTGATAGGAAGAGGATGGATCTACTCATCACATCTTCTTGGGTTGTCGAGCTATTCATGGATTCAGTGTCTGATCTGTCTTCTAGGAGAGGCGAACTATGGTTGAGCGCAAGCTAGCTAGTGCTGCATAGAATCTAGGGACATAGTGATAATGGCATAATGGGTGATTACCTTTGCATATTTGACATGAATACTGGGTGGCTTGGTCAATGCAGTATACTACATGGAATAGATACCATCACTAAAACATTTCTAGGGCTAAGCACTCGGCGATGAAATGATCGCGTTCATCATAGAGTGCACAACGCTCGATAGGGGGAGGGGGAATGGATGGGAATATTTTAGGCTACTATTGTTCCTCATGTAGGTATAAAATGATGCAAGGTTCATCTCCAGCTGATTAGATGGAGGGATCCTCTTGACATGATTGCTCGATGGTGTGTAAGGCATCCCTGTATTGCGGAATTTCTAGGCAATGACGGGTACAGTGCCCATAATTGTTGTAGATAGTGCATAAGTGATTGGTACGCAATGCCTTGCCCTGATTTTTGGTGGATGGTTCCTTTTTATGGGAACTTGTGGCCGTGATATTTTTTGTTGAGCTCAGGAGTGGTTTTAACTCATCCAACTCTAGGTAGATGTGGGTAGGGTGGCCTACTATGTCGCATATGGCGCAAGGTTGTAACTCCCGTTGCATGGTGGGATTCTCAATATTCTTCCCTCTTTTATTGGTGTTATTGGTCGTAACCATCAGTTTTGCAATGGGAATTTCCTTCGCAGGGATGTTTGAGACAGTCTCCTGAATGGGTGGGGCCTCCTCAGGACTGAGGGGGATTAACCTTGTAAAGGTGATGTGCGTGGCTCCCGTCCCGGTAGGTGGGACCAGGTACCAAACAGGGATTTCAAATGATATGTTTGGTAACACCACTATGGCCAAGACCTGTTGGGATACAAAACCAACTGGGGGATAGAGGAAAGGAGTTTGGGCTAGAGAAGCTGTCATGGCCAAGGACTCAGTGTTGTTACTTCTCGTCTCTGTCTCTCGGTTGGCTTTGGTGCTTGATGTGGAAATCATGCACACCAAATCCTCTGTGACATCAGATGATGATTCTAGTATAATAGGGGGGTCTCCTAGGAATGACCCAAGGATGAACGATGGTTTGAATAGGTTGGGGTCTTATTCTTGGTACCGTGTAAGCGTCTAGACAGATGTGTCTACATAGGGTAGGCTGAAATTAGTATTTGTTAGGGGTCTCTTGTCATGGTATGTAAATTGGTCGACAGTAATGATGAGATCCTCATGGGGGAACATCATAGTTCGGAAGACAGAGGAGGTTATGGCTGACATGGTGCACATATAACTTCGGCCAAGGAGTATATTGTAATTCAGTTGAGCATCCAACACTTCAATGTCTATAAGGAATATCTTTCTAGCTAAGCAAACTAGGATGTTTTGATAGATACTGATGGGAGCTGATGGTCGCCCGTCATATGCTCTGAGCATGATGTCGAATTGCTTTAGCTCGGGGGACCCTAATTTCTACCAAAATTTCTTTGACATGATGCATGTGGATGCACCCTCGTCAATTATACTTCAGTGAATGGTGATGTTTGAACTGACACCAGTATCTGGAAGGTGGCCATCGAAGGAAGCCTAGTGGTGGCTTTATCTAAATAAAAAGCCATTAGGCACGAATCGACAGGGTCGATGGCACCTAATGTAGAAATTAAGGCTTTCTTTTTCTTTATGCATGATTGTAATACCTCCAAAGCTGACATGGTGGCGAGAGACTAGGTTAAATAATCTATAATGCTATACTTATGGGCCGCTTTGGAATGGTTTCCTGCTAGCCTAGTTGGTCCCTTAGCCATATTTTGAAAAGGTTCAATAGGTATATTTGATATGGTCAAAGGTGTTGTTGCTGCACTTGTACTAGCCCCTGACGAATTGGTGTCTGGTGGGGTATCATAGTTCTAGTTCCGTTTCTGAAAAAAAAAATCTTCGCCAGTCATATAGATTTCATGATTGTTTTTTCTGGAATTTTCGGGATTTGTTTGCTGTTGGTGGGTGCTAATTGTACCTTGGTGGGGGGAAGGCTCCTGCATGATTGTTGTCTGCTATGAGGATCCCAATTGTCCACGATTACCTTGAATCTTCTTCAGCTTAGGGAGATCAGGACAATGGTGAGTGTAATGGCCGTACTCACCACTGATTGAACAAGAATGGTTGGCTCAAAGATTCACCCTCTTGTTCTGACCTTGTGAGTTGCTTGGCTCATGGTTTTGATTTCAGTTGGAGTTGCCCCCAGCCTGAGATCGCAGAGGGCATTGTTGATTGCTACCCCCTTGTCCAGGATTTCCCTTTGGCTTGTTTTTTCCTTTTTTCCTTGACATGTTAGGATGATAGCTAGGACTCTCTTGATTATATATATGGTTGGCACGATTGTGCTTGGGAAAGTTGCACAAATTTCACCTGTGCATTATTCTGCATGGGTGTTTTTTATGTTGGGGACTGGGCATATTGTGGTCCTTGTCCCTGGTTTATGAATGGTTGTTGGGGGGGAGCTCTTCCGTCAACATTTCTAGCTGTGTATTGGGTCCCCTGAGCCGGAGGATATGGACCTCCCAACTGATGGTGGTATGATACTACCCTATTAGTCATGTTTTTCAAATGTGTATGATGAATCTGGTAGTCGGATTGTGGGATTTTCTGGTTAGAATCATATGCATAACCGGGGGTACTGAAAGTTGTGGGTTAGGTGATTTTGGGTCAATGACCCAATCAAATCTTCTGCAGAGTTCGACGCGCCTGGAAATTATTTGTAATTTTGCAGGCGCAGGGCATTAGGCATGATATTGTAAATATATCCTGACTACGTGTAGATCAGCTCGAGCTATTGGGCCTTGCTGATGGCATCCTCTTCGAATATGGGATTTTGTGTTGCCACATCCTTTGAAATATCTACGGTGAGATTTTTCAGGAACAGGTCTATCAAAACTCAATCGTTGAGTTTGGCTTTGCACAAAATACGACGTCGCTGCCATTACTGGAGATGGTCTGAGATATGGATGGTGGGTTTCTGCCTAAAGTGGGTCAATAATTCCATCTCAGAATCGTGGTGGATGGGTAACTGAAAATAGGTAAGGAACGTAGTAGCGAGGGTGCTAAAAGTTCCATGTGTAGTAGATGGTTGCTCCACATACAATTCCACGGCTATTCTAGTTAGGGTGCATTGAAATAGTCTCAGTCAAATAGTATCGTCAATGATGTTGTTCAACGAACACCACAGGTGGAAAGTCATAACGTGATTTCCAGGCTCTTTCACTTGCTTCCCTTCGAACTTTGGAATGTTTGAAGGGAGATTTGTGGGCATGGGTGGCTATGTAGGGCTGTGTGCAATAGGGTTGTTCATTAACTTGGTTAGATCGGGTAAGTTTAACGAATCTAAGAATGGTGACTGCGAGTTGAGAGCCATTGCACAATTTGAATACACAGTGTTCTGGTTAGGTATAGGGTTTGTCTGCAACGTACCCGACTACGATTTCACTTAGCTTTGTAAATGGGAAGTGATCCTCTACTCCCTAGGGGTTGTGGGAGGAGTGGAATGTGGTGACCCTATGGGGGTTTCCACTGGTGTGCCGTTGGGTAACCGACGAGGGTTCCCAAGTAACGATGCCTCGATAAAGGATGAATTGATAAGGGTGGCAGTGTTTTGTCTTTGACACCTAAATGGTGAAAGAACTGGAACCCCTCCCAATAATGGGGGGAGGTCCAAAAGACGTTTAGATCTAAGAGGTCCCGTTGGGTCTGTTATGGCATCGACTAGATATGTTGTTGGAAATATTTTAGAGGATAGAGATTATAATCGAAGAAAAAATCCAGTCGCATACATAAAACGAAGCAAAAATGAAAGGCAAATTTTCCATTTAGATTAATCCTATGTGACCAGTGAATCAAAAAATATGTTTTTTGTTGTTTTTGCATATGATACTCAAATCCTAGAAGACCCAATCATCCTCACACTCTCAAATGTAACTAGGCCTTGAGAATATATCTTGTGAATGATGACACAATGTCTCGAAAGAGCTGGTGATGCCCTCAGTTAACCAAAGAAAATCGACCCAGGTAAAGGTAGAGGATCTAGTGTTTCTTGCACCGTCACATATAGGGAAGGATGCACTAGATTTTGTGACTAAGTACCATCGTCCCACGTGAGCATTCGAGTCTTAAGATTCTTGGTAAATTAGCTAAAAGTACCGAGTATTATATGGGTTAGGTAGCCTTGAATAATACCACACACACTAGGCCTAAGCTTAACCCCCTCTGAATCGGGTCTCTGTGGCACTCGAGTTTTCATTTTCGTGGGTAGATAGACAGATTTAAAATCTCCATAAAAATTCAACTCCTATATTTCAAGATGTAAACTAACCAAGGTATCTTATTGGATGCTTAACCCCTTTGTCCTAACTTAAGCTATAATTTATCTTGTGGCCCCTGTGTGAAGAGTTAATGAGTTTCGTTAAGTTAGTTTTAAGGTGGCTTTGATTCACTTATGGTGTGAAAGTGTGTGAGAAAGAGGTGAACAATAACATAGTTTTGACATGTGGTGATCCTTTTCAAATCCCCTATTAATATACATTTGGTTTTTCCTTGCTCAAAATCAAAGCATGTGCAGATATGGGCCGCTTACAATGTTGCCTAGTTAATCTAAGTGATCAACTAAAGGGAGATGGAAAACTATTAGCAAAGAGTGTTCATATGCTTGCCTAGGGTCACCAAAAGGTGCAAAGGTAGTAGAGATTACTTGCTCTCTAAGAATAATTAAATCCTAGTCCCAACTCCTAGTGCCAAAAAATTAAACTAAAATTTAAAGACTTTAAACTAGGAAAACATGAAAAAATTTAGCTAAAAATGTGTGGACTAGGGCCACTTTCTTTAGATAATTACCTATGTGTTTTTTGTGTCTATGCTCGCAAAAAATAAGTTATTTCAGGTTAAAAGTAAATTTCCCCCTACTTAAACTGTGTGGCTTTTTTTTTTGCGAAAATAAACTTTTAAATTTTAAAACTAACACTTAGAACTACTCAAATGCAGCCAAGAGTGAGTTTTAACCAGTCACAGGACACCTCACACAGTGCTGGCAGTTTTCTTACGGGCTGCCAAACACTTTACAAACAGGAAATGAAGAGAAATAACGAAATTTTTCTGCCTCTGGTTTCCGTGTGAAAATGTCTCACACAGGTGCGAAATATTTGTGCAGGTCACTACTGAACGTGCTCGGTCAGGCGCGTCTGTTTGTGTAAACTATGCACGAATTTCCTACAACAAAGATTTTTGGAGCTTCTAAACTTCGACCTCTCATTAAGGGTGAATGGGTAGAGAAGAAGAGAAGAAGGGTTGTTCAAGCCAAACTCCAGAGCATAGAAAAAGGTCCCTGCACTAGGCACAACCACATTAACCAGAAAGTAAAATAAGTGGATTCGCCAATCCTGTGTTAGTAGATTTGGTGCACAAGTGTACCAATCCACACTTACTTAAGAGGAGTGGTCGCTGCCTTTTAATTTTATGGTCACAGACAGATAAAGAAAATATTTAGCAGGTTAGTGAACATGCCATAAAATAAAACACACTAGATAATGATATAGTATGCATATTTAGAGAGAAAACAAGACTAAACTAAACAAAAAACATGAAATCTCATATAGCTTCAAACAACACAATAATACTAACGGTGGCATCTATGTCCCCTCTTATTGTGTGCTATTAGGAATAAGAGATAGTACGTTTACACACTTGCCAAAGGGCACTTATAACTATGGATTTATAAGACCCAATGCAAGGTATTTATTTACCTCCTAGTTGCTTGGTGCAAGGTCTCTCTCTCTATTCCAAAGGATTGGAGTTATTGGATGGCCAAAAACTGAATCCCCTCTCTACTTCTGCTTCGGATTACACACAGCTGGATTGGACCAACTTCCTACAATATTGAATTCCATTTTCAAGTATCTTATCATAGAGGGAGTGAACTTTAATTTCAATCCAACAAAGTGATCTCCAATATTCCTTGACCTTAACTTTGAAACCATGTTGAGAAATCAATTCTAGTAGAATTAGGGTTTGATTCCTCTTTCTTGATGATTACTTGTGAATTATGTTGGCCTATTTTTACTTCCTTATTAGATTACCTTTCATCAAGAAATTACCAAATTATATGTTTATGAATATCACAAGAACAAGAGATACAAGATATAGGCACACAACCAACGCAAATCCCCAATGAGGAGAAAACCTAGTGAAACCTCTTCCTTAAGTAGTTTCACAAGACAAGACAAGATAATCCAAGACTCTTTGACCTATACATAGACTTCCTCCAATCACCAATTCAACACTTCCTTTCCTCTTCAGATAATAAACTTCCAACAACAACTTCGACCTAGAACTTTGATCCTGTAGTAGCAGAATTTCGACCTCTCGTAACAATACTTCGAGTTGCAGTAAATTTCAAAATTTTGACCTCCTGCAATTTCCCAATAGCTTCACACGTGTGAGAGATATATGGCCCATATTTTTTTATCTTGTCCTTCTCTGCAATACTTCTCCTTCTCCTGTAATTTCACACTCTACTTCTCCTTGTATATTGAACTTGAGTGAGTGATGCTCAAAATGAATCTAACTACACTTCTATGTATAACCTTTTTTGTGGGTTGAATTTCCCTAATGTAGGCCAACTTCATTAGGAAAGGGACAGATTGGTGTGAAGGTGACAAATGACTTATTCTACTCAATAATAATTCTTTTTACATGATACAAAAGCCCAATAATGGTCTCATAAAATGGAAAATGACTCTAATGACCCCAGATAAAACCTAGAAGTCCTCAATGGGGACTTTGGCCTAGAAAATGATGACCCAAGCATGAAACCCATGCTTTAATAAGTCATTTTAATGAGAATAATTTTTTTTTCTTTCGTTTGATAAATACATTTCATTATGACTCAAATACAATTATGAAGACTGAACCTAGTTACATTCTTCAACACCAACAACACTGAAGTAGCAGAGAAGCCAACACAACCACACGGAGAAAAAAAAACATCCAAAAATAAATGCAAAGGAAGGCAACCCCTCATATGTTTATATTGTGGTAAACAAGGAAATTTTAATCCAAGTGTTTGGAAAGGAAAATAAGGTGCAAAAACATAGGTGGAACTCTCTATTTCAGCATCAACCACGAGCTTCTCAAAGAAATTTGCACAACCATGCAAAAAGAGCCATTTCCCTTCAAAAGAAAAATTATCAGAGGCTCAAAAACACTAGGAGAGCGAGTATCAATCCATGAAATTGAAGATTTGGTAAGAGTAATTCATTTTCCCCTTTCTTGAATCATGTTGAATGATACAAGTGTAATAATTTTGGGCACAAAGTAGCTGCATGCAAAATTGGAAGGAATTCACCTCCTTTCCAAAAAAAGTCAAATAGAGGCATGAATCATATTGAGAGTTAGAAAGGATAATTGCACATGAGTTATAGTAACAATCAAAATTGAGGCATGTCCTATGGTGCATGGAGGAAACGAAGACTAGTGTTTCGATTTCAATATTATCAACAAAATATTAGTAAATCATATCATGAAATTATTGTAGTTGATCAGTCTTATATAACTTGCAACACAAAAATACTTTAGTTAGATAAAAGGAACAATATATCTGCTAGTTATTAATTGCATAATGCAAACATATATAGTGAGAAAGAAGAGAAACATGTAATTTGTAGATTTGATTTAATTGTTTCTAACAAGAGGAATGATCAATTGATTTTATGCTCAGACTATGTCAGGAAGACATTCAGTCATGAAAGAGTACCATATCAACGCAAAAAATCATATCATGATGTTGACCAAGTAAAAAATTAGCATACCCAGGTGTGGAAGAAAAAGGGGATAATCTACTTAGGGGAGTAGATCCCCTATTTCTCTTCATTGAAAAGAAGAGGTTGGCTTCAAGAGAAACCAGAAAGGACAGATGCAAGGAGCAGAAAGGAACATGCCAATTAATGCATATGAAGGCTTAGGGAAGTATGTCACTTTTTTTCTTCTCGAGTTTATTTAATTGTTGAAGAAGACTGGTGTTGTTGATTATTTTGGTTTATTTAATGCTATTGCCAAATCATATTCACAAACTAAGTATAGATAGTGATGATTTGTTTACTACTGAAGTTTCCTTGTCTTGTGCAAGTATGTTTACAGATTCCTAATTAAAAGAGGGAGCATTACCACTGGGGGAGTATACTCACGCTATCATTTGGGTATCCATTTATTCATTAACAATTAGTATTAGTTTTTTTTTGCTTAAGGACAAGCATGGAAGATAAAGGATAATTATTTTTGCTACATTGTAATGTTTCCCGAATGATAAAAGTTTAAGTGGCAAATACGATGAATGGTATGACTGTTGTGATGCTTTTAGTCTGTTCCAATTAGTAAGTAGTATCAAACATCAGATTTTTGGAGAGAACACATATTGGTGAAAAGATAATGATCACATGAGGAGAACACTTAGTTATCAAATGCTCAACAAATGGTAATAGTGGTATCAATTAAGAAGTTGGTATCATTTGTCTCAAAGGTATTAACACTTGGTATTAAGTATTAACAATTGGTATTAGTTAAATTTTGTTAGGGTGTGGTATTCATATTGTTAGTAAGGATATTTTTAGTCCAAGTGTTGGTGAAAGAGTCCTTATTTGAATGATGTTAATGTTAATGTTAATTGAATTTAATGTGGTGAGTCTATTGTCATGAGAAATATGTTAAGTCAAGTATATGGTAGTTGATTGGTCTATGCATACATTGGTGAGAGTCCCTATATGTTTCTCATATAAGAACTTGTAAGTGATGTACTTTGTTATTCATCAGTTAACAAGTTGATGGTGTCAGTCATGCATATGATAGGTTGCTATTGTTTCTAGAGGTTAGGTGTATGCTTCTAGGAAGAGGCACTATTATGAATGTAAGCCTAGCCGAGACTTAGACTGGCAGGCATGATTTTTCTCATGGCTCATTGTACAACCATGTGTTGTTTTAGAAAGAGATCCCTCTTGACTACTTCAAGCAGATATTGGGAGTAAGTACTCCTCTCCTTTCAACTCGTTCTTCTCCATAGGACAGAAAGGAAGTTTCTTAGATAAGATCAAAGATACCTAAAGTTTTCAACATAAGAAGAAGTAGTTGATAGGTCCATAGGATTAGAAAGATAAAGGGAGATTGTTAGCAGGGGGAGAATGTTGGTATCTTTTCCATTGATGTCAAAGGGGGAGAAGTATCTCAAACAAAAACATGTTGGTCAAAGTTTTCACTGATGTCAATATGGATTTTTTGGAGATGGAAAATATTATTGTGATATTTCCCTAACAAACCCTAGGATATCTAAACCCCATCTACTTGACTTGACCCTATATACTCTTGTCATAACGTAACCCTAACCCTTGCATGCCATAAATTCTAAATGTATACCCTATATCCATATTAATACCTTAATTCTAAAAGTTGCAAGGCCTAACCCTAATTATAGAAAATCCTAAAAACCCTAAACCTAATTCTAATATATGATGAATCCTTAGAGAAAACCTAGATGTATGATAATAAATCCCTATTTGTTAAATAAATCCTAAGTAACCTTAAATACATATACATATAATGAATATGTATATATATTAATAAATTGTCAAAATTAAATTAAAAAATTAAATCATATGCATTTGATTAACAAATTAAATTACCAAAACTTTAATATATGAAAAAAAATTGACGGTGATGTAGCCCTTACATAACCTTTGAGGTTGGCTATAAAACTCATGTTCTGTTTCTAGAGCATTACGTGTTGGGTCCACCAAAAGAACAATCGTATTTCTTGTCTAGCTCCAAATACCATGCAGTCAGCTCATTCATATGTCGACTCCTCCAATTGATGTTCAATAAAAACACTATAAATATCACCAATGACAATTCGGTCAAGATGAATCCACACGGTTCAGTGAAAAAGTAGAAGAAGAGAATGACAGAAGGAGGAGACAACTTGAAATAGAAGCGAAGGAAAAATATTTTTTTTTGGGTCAATTAATACCTAAAGCAACTCAGACTCCATATGGAGGAAGCTACAGGCAACTATACTATCGCAGTGGCTCGGATCTCTTTGGCTGGACCTGTATACAATTACAATGGCACTGATGTCTTGGTTCAAACTTGTATAACATTGCAGTAACCTAAGTAACATTGTTGAGGCTCGAAATAGTGTTAAATGTCTTGTAGACAGACCCTCAGACCTGTCACATAAATTATATGACTCAGTGCATATCACAGTAGCTTTGAACTAGTGCAAAATTTCAGTGACTCAGATCCTTAAGGCTTGGTGCTTCTGTGGCACATAATTAGTTCACTCTTTGTGTTTCTTAGACCTACAACAATACACTTCGATACTGGTGA
Organism: Pinus albicaulis; assembly: GCA_034641835.2. NCBI lineage: Eukaryota > Viridiplantae > Streptophyta > Pinopsida > Pinales > Pinaceae > Pinus > Pinus albicaulis. The sequence continues at coordinate 170,541,364 of CM076583.1, forward strand.
CCCACTATAATACAAGACCTAAGCCTCAGATATGTACAAACACTCTAACTCAAATCTATACCCTCGGACCTAGACACAAGCTACAACTCAAGCATCACAAGGTTCAAATATTTAAAGACTATTTCCACCTCAAGCTTGGATAAATGACAGATAATCTTCTAGTCATTTCTATGGAGAGCTTGGACTATCAGTGAAGAAGGTCTAAAGGGTCTATCCTATAGCTACATATATGTATATATCTGTGCTATACAAGTGAAGGAGGAGATAGCTACAACACTAAGGAAAACAAATCAAATACATTTCAACACCTTGAGGTTTCATTCATTCAATATAGAAATAAATATAGTGGAATCATCAAGGAATATGTAGTTAATGGTGGAGGCCTAATAAATTGAAGATAGGGTTGTAGCCCTAGAGGATAGGAGACCCCAAGAGACCAGGTTGGATCCTGTACTAGATATAGGGTTAGAGCCCTTGAGGTTGGTGCCTCAGAATTGACAAGGTTAGAGCCTTGGAAGTCCAAGTCAGTGCTTGGAAAATACAGGTTGGAGCCTGGGAGATTGAAGATGGGTGTCTTAATCTAGGGTTGAAGCCCTACATATATTGTAATTGATTTATTGTAAAGAAGAAATGAATAAAATAATTTATTATTATTCTTCATTTTGTGTTCTAAATATAAGTGATCTATCTGGTAAAAATAACAATTGAAAAGAAATAATGATTCACCCCCCCCCAGTATTTCCAACAATTGGAATCAGAGCTAGAACCTTCACTCAAGGCCTAACAGCTTGAAAGTTGATCCTTAGAACACAAATGGCAAAGCCAAGGAAGAAAGTCTCCAATCCTCCTGAAGATGTGTTTTCCTCAACCATCGAAATTGAAGTCAATCAATTTGCGAAGGCTTCATTGTTCAATGGAAATTTTGATACATGGGAGGAAAGAATGAGGAATTTATTAAAGACTCAAGACGTTGAAGTCTGGAAATCGGTGGTTAGTGATAGCATGATGGAAGGAGAATCCAAGGAGTATAATACAATAGCAACGGAAGAAATCTTGAATGGGCTACCTGATTCTATGAAGGATAATTTGGAAAAAATTTCGTCAGCAAAAGGCATATGGGATAAACTTCATGATCTTCACTCAAAAGGATAATTGAAAATAATATTTAGTCAAGAATATGATGAAGGAAATCCAAAGCTCATCAAGAAAGCTGAAGACAGGAGTGATGATGACATCAATTCTAAAGAAGATCTAGAAGATGAAGAAAACAAATAAGACTTTGAAGAAGATCTCCTGACTAAACTTATGGCTTCCATGGAAGAGATTAACATGTTGGAAAAGGAAAATGAGGAGCTTAAGAAGAAAGTTCAAGTTGGTAACCAAGAAAAGACAAGGAAGGAAGTTGACTTTGTCAAGCTTCAAGTACAAGAAAGATATGAGGAGCTCACCAAAATTAAGGAGAAATTTCATCAAAACAAAAGAAAGCATCATGAAGAAGTCTTATCCATGACAAATCAATTGGATAAGGCAAATAAAAGGGAATAAACTTTGTCAATACACCTTGAACAAAGACTTAAGAGCTTGAACAATCTTGAAGCAGAGATTGGTCAATACAAGGAAGAGGTCTCCTATGTTAGATCTCAACTAGAAGAAGAAAGGAAACAAGCGCAAGGAGCCGAGAAGGTGATGGAAACTTTGGAATTCATAGAAGGACAAGTTGATGAAGCATAAAAGGAGAGAAACACCGTGATATTCCAACTAGAAGAAAAGGATGAAGAAATATTCAAATTAAAATTAGACATCAATCTTCTCAAGGATGAAACATGCGAAGCTACAAGATTATAAGAAGAAATGGAAAGAAGTATAGCAAAGGAGAACGAAGAAATCTTCATAATGAAATCAAATATCATCTCCCTTAAAATCAAAGCACACGAAGCAACAAGGATGATGGAAAAAATGAAGAGGCAACTAGTCATGAAAGATGAAGATTGTGAAAAATTGAAAGGATAATTTTTCACTCTTAAAAATGAAGTTGTCTCGTTGAATAAGAACTTGAAAAGCTCTCAAACCCTAGATGACATCCTAAGTCATCAAAGTTATCCTCTTGATAAATTAGGTCTTAGCTATGTAGGTGAACCCTCAAGAAAGAATGATAATGCTTCAAACAACAAGGATGTGAGGAAGCCATGAAGAAATGATACTCCCAGTTCCAGCAAAGGCGAGAGTCAAGATGAAATTAAAAGAAACCTTACTCCAAGGAGATTTACAGATGATGTCAAGAATACAAAAGGCAATGAATATCATCAAAGAATCCCAAGGCCAAAAGACTTCAGAAGTACTTCAAGGAACTCTTCATCTCCCAGGTACCAAAGTATATTTATTGGATATTGCTATTATTGTAAAAAATTTGGGTGCATGGAAAAATATTGTAGGGCATATAATAAAGACAAATATAATGGCCCCCGTCAATCTCCTAGAAGCAATTTTGCAAGAAGAAGTCATGATTTCTTATTCATGAACAAGATAGAGTGTTTCAATTTCCATAACACTGGACATATGGAACATGAATGTAACTTTACTTGGGTTCCTAAACAAGCTAAAACCATGACAACCAAGCCAAAGAAGAAAGTTACACAAATATGGAGAAGGAAACAAGTTGAATCCGAAAGTCTCTTGAAAACTCAATTCATCAACTCATGTTGTTGATTTGATGAAGACATCTTTGGCAGAAGTGATATTCCAAGTATTTGATGATGAGGCTCTGCCAAAATGAGACTATGCATATTGTTAGGGGGAACATGTGATTCTTGTCCAATCTTGTAGAAGCTATCTAAGAAGTGCCCTATGAAACCCTTGTTAAATCACACATGGAAAATCTTGATAGATCATCTCTCGAGAGAAATTCCATTGAAGAAAATCATGAAAATTGTGAAGATGTCTTCCACTTGATCACAAAGAAATAAATATTACTTGAGCTAGAGGAGTTTCTATCGACAGGGGGAGTTGGTTGATTACATGAAGAAATAAAAATCCTCTATTATGGACCACATTGCCAAGAGGAAGAGCACCTTGACAGGGGGAACAACATATCTATCATTGATGAAGAAAATATGATGGGAGCAACATATCAAGAAGAAACTTGATAGGGGGAGTACTTGGGCACCCCATTTGCCATTGATGTCAAAGGGGAAGAGAACGTTGAGAGGGAAAGAATATTTCCATCAATGAAAAAGGGGGAGATTCAATGGTGAAAGTTGTCATTGATGTCGATATAGAGTTTTTGGAGATGGAAAATATTCTTGTGATGTTGCCCTGACAAACCCTAGGATACCTAAACCCCATCTACTTAACTTGACCTTAGATGCTCTTGTCATAACATAACCCTAACCCTTGCATACCCTAAGTTATAAATGTATACCCCATCCCCATATTAATACCTTAATTATAAAAGTTCCAAGGCGTAACCCTAATTATAGAAAATCCTATAAAACCATAAACCTAATTCTAATATATGATGAAGCGCTAGGGAAACGCTATATATATGATAATAAATCCCTATTTGTTAAAGAAATCCTAAGTAACCCTAAATACATATACATATAATGAATATGTATATATATTAATACATTTTCAAAATAAATTAAAAAATTAAATTATATGCCTTTGATTAACAAATTAAATTACCAAAACTTTAATATATTAAAAAACCTTTGACGTTAATGTAGCCTTTAAGTAACCTTTGACGCTGGTTGTAAAACTCATGCTCCATTTCTAGAGAATTACGTGTTGGCTCCACCAAAACAACAATCGTATTTCTTGGCCAACTCCAAATACCATGCAGTCGACTCATTCATATGTTGGCTCCTGCAATTGATGTTCAATAAAAACACTATAAATATCACCAATGACGATTCGGTCAAGATGAAGCCACACGGTTCAGTGAAAAAGTCGAAGAAGAGAACGACACGGGGAGGAGACAACTCATAATAGAAGCGAAGGAAAAATATTTTTGTTTGGGTCAATTAATACCTGAAGCAACTCAGACTTCATACGCAGGAAGCTACATGTAGCTACACTATCGCAGTGGCTCAGATCTCTTGGGCTAGACCTGTATACAATTACAGTGGCACGAATGTCTTGGCTCGAACTTGTATAACATTGCAGTAACCTAACTAACCTTTTCGAGGCTCAGAACAGCGTTAAATTTCTTACAGACAGACCCTCAGACCTGCCACATAAATTTTATGACTCAGTGCATATCAGAGTAGCTCAGATCTAGTGCAGAATTTCAGTGACTCGGACCCGTAAGACCTGGTGCTTCTGTGGCATGGAATTAGTGTAGTCTTTGTGTTTCTTAGACCTACAACAATATACATCAAAACTGTCGACCCACTATAATACAAGACCTACAGTGCCTCAAATTTGTACAAACATTCTAACTCAGACCTATACCCTCGGACCTAGACACAACCTACACCTCAAGCATCATAAGGCTCAAATATATAATGACTGTCTCCACCCCAGGCTTGGATACATGAAGGATAATATCGTAGTCATATCTATGGAGAGATCGAATTATCAGTGAAGAAGGTCTAAAGGGTCTGTCCTATAGCTACATATATGTATATACCAGTGAAGGAGGAGAAAGTTACAACACCGAGGACAACAGCTCAGATGGATTCCAACAACTTGAGGTTTCAGTGATTCACTATCGAAATAACTTTGGTGGCGTCATCAAGGCATATGCATAACCGTGGATAATCATTCGTACTTTCATGCTTTTGGAGATAGCTCAAACCTAAGGCATAAGACCTCAAAGTGTAATTTGAAGATTGATCTCAAAGAAATACTTTGAAAGTAGTTTTGAGGCCTAGGCTATAGGAGAAGTTTTGGGACAAACTCTTGGAATATTGAATGAAGGAGCATGCATTTGGAGTACCTTTTGGAGTATTCTTGGAGAATTCTATTGAAGACACATTGAATATTTGTGCAGATCATTGAAGACGATGAGGCATTGATGAAGCAATCACAAGGGAACTTGGAGATTCTTGGTTGGGTGACATGAAGAGTAGTGGCCATACCTTATAAGAAGAAAAATGGTGCCATTGATGAAGTGACGTGAGGGGATAGCTGAATATTTTCAAGGCTAGTTGAAGAAGACATTGGGATTCGTGAAGAATAACCAAACACATATTGATGAAGTGAAGCTAAGGGTTGGAGCCCAAGAGGTTGGAGCCTCGTAGAGACAAGGTTGGTGCCTTGGAAGATAGGGTTGGAGCCCTAGAGGATAGGAGTTCTCAAGAGACCAGGTTGGAGCCTGTACCAGATATAGGGTTGGATCCCTTTAGGTTGGTGTCTCAGAATTGACAAGGTTGGAGCCTTGGAAGTCCAAGTCGGTGCTTGGCAAATACAAGTTGGAGCCTGGGAGAATGAAGATCGATGTATTCATCTAGGGTTGGAGCCCTACATATATTCTAGTTGATTTATTGTAAAGAATAAATTAATAAAATCATTTATTCTTATTGTTCATTTTGTGTTCTAAATATAAGTGATCTAACTGGTAAAAATAAAAATTGAAAAGAAATATTGATTCACCCGCCCTCTCAGTATTTCCAACAAAACAAACACAAAAGAGGGAAATGTATTGATTATCTTTGGAGATGTTATCTTGTTTGATCATGGTGTTGCCATCAATACCAAAGGGGGTGATTATTAAAAATATGTTGTGATTGATGGCAAAGGTGATGGAGATGAAGGAAAATACAAAGAAGATGATGCGAGATTGTTAAATATGTTGTCCAAGGAGGTGTTCATTGATGTCAAGTAAATGATGCCAAGCATTGACAAAGGTATTGTCATTAGTTCATTGATGTCACAAGTGTCAATGGTGGTGTATTTAGATTAAAGGTAATGAAATGGAAAAAGAAAAGAAGATTGTAAGAAGAAGGAAGATCAACGCATGTATGGCAAAGGTGTTGCAATGTTAATATGTTTCCAAGCACATTGGTGAACAATAATGGTGGAAATAATTGGTAAATGAGAAGAGAATTTGGTGTGATTTATTGTACACTAGATAATCTCAAATGTAGTTGAAACCCACTAAAATAGAAAGAGATTTGAAATATATTTATAGTGGTATGTGGAAGATCAAAATGGCCTTTTGGATTGAAAGTTATTTCCAGTCAAAGGTGAGAAGCCCTAAAAGTAAAATATTGCAGAGCTAAAGTGGTAGAGGACACCTTGGCACATGTTAAGTTCAATGTTTTAGCCAAACATGATAGAGAAGTTAGCAAAGTGGTCAAATAGAGAGTCAGACAAATGTGGCACAAAGGAGCAGGCTACAAGCATTTCTATTGGCTTGGCGGTGGAGCCTGTTAACATGCAATCCTGATGGGAGTACCCCGAAAGGATATTCCTAGAAGGATTTAGAGCAATGCACAAAAAGTTACAAGCGAGATGATGTTACCATAGGTGGAGGTGGCCTAATAAAAACAACAAAAAGGCTTTGATTGACACACGTTTAAAGCACAAGGTCCCACTTCATAGCTAAGCCTATGAAGGTTTGCCCGAAAGAACTTAAAGAAGAGCACAGAGGGAGGTGTTGGGATGATTAAGAACCAGGTTAGCATGTAAAAAATAAATACCAATGGAAATGAAGCTCGGTAGTCATGGAAATTGCAACAATAAAAAATTCTTGAACTCAATGGTTTTTGTCTAAATATTTAACAAAGAAATTGGTCGAAAAACATAAGGCTTAGAACATTTTCTCTCTCCTCTATGACAGGAATGTGACAACATTTTAGTAGATGATGATGTCAACATGATGTCAATATGGAGGACACATGGGATAAAAATTCAATGTTTTTAGGTACCCTAGTGGGCCAAATATGGGTGATAAGTGCCACACTCCGAAGGAAGCATGTCACAGAGATGACGTCAGTACAGAGGACACATGGTAGGAAGATTCAATGTTTTTAGGTAACCTAGTGGGCCAAATCAGGGTGACATGTGTCGCACTCTAGAGGTACCATGTGACAAAGATGACATAAACATGGCATCATCTCATAGGTATTATCCCTAAAGCTTTCAAAGGTGGATAAGTAAAAAATGTCAGGATGACAGAGAATAAAGCGAACGTTGTAGCTGTCAATGAAAATTAAGCCTGACTTGTTATTTATTGGTCCATAGTTGGGGTGGTGGTACCCACCAGGACATGTAAGCTTGATATCCTAAACTTAGAAGTTTTGAATGTTGTTAAAGGAGGAACGACATGCTGATAGTTCATCGGGACATGATTGATGTACAAAACAGAGCCAACGACCAATGGAGTAAGGCACAGGGTGGCCCCATGAAAAATGTCATCCCACAAGGAAAATATTAGAGTGAAAACAAAGACATATAAAGGAAAATGGATAGGATGACAGGCCTAGGATATGGAAATATTGTCGACAAGTGCATTAGATGTGGAGCCTGATTTTCTTCCTAATTCAGAGTTCTAGTTTCAAACACGTTTGGCTCTCAATCCCTGACGGGGGGGTCTGGGGGGCTTGCCCCCCCACTATTTCTTCCTAGAGGGTCTAAGGGGGAAAATGCATGTTTAGAGCCCCCCCTAGAGAGAGTTTGAGGGCAGTGCCTCCAAAGCTAAAAATAGATGAAAAATTTCCTTGTGAAATATTGTACTTTCGAAGTCAATTTGGGCCATTCATTAGGCACATGATATGAAGGTAGAGGTTATGTTTAATTTAGGGTTTTTTCCCTAGAAGGCAACCCCTTAGTTTATATGAAGGAATTGTATTACAGATGTGTATTATTATTTTGAGTGATAAAGAAATATGAGACTATGTGAGAGTGAAGATGAAATTACAAAAAATCTTTTGTAGGTTGAATCTCTTCATTTTGCTGTATAATATAAAATGAAGGACTAATTGTTTCTTCATGGACATGGCCCAAATGTGGTAAACCACATATATTTGTGTCTCTCTTGTTTTATGCATTTCTATATTTGTGTTTTTGCAATATTTTGTGTATTTCATTTTCCCTGTTAATTAATTTCTAACAACTGGTATTAGTGCCGAAGGTACTTTTGGCTAATAAACTCACAGGAGAGAAGGGAAACTTGCTCAAATAGGAGCAATGATGGAAGATGGTAGGTTTAGGGTCGATAAATTTAATGTCCAAAACTACCAGATGTGGAAGTGTAATATTCCAAAATGGAAAAGATTGGAATATAGAACATCTATAACATTCCAAACAAGCAAAATAGGAATATAACACTAAAATATGGAAAATTCTGGAAATATGTTGCAAAATCAAGACATTATAACCGTGAGCAGAAACTGTTAGGTCATATCATTATAAACAACAAAAAATATAAAGTGCATAGTGCTCCAAAGGAGATGCACTCAAGCCAATAAGAAGTGGTTGAAATACACTAATAAGAACTAGCACTGGAAATGTTGTGCTGCTAATACTGCTACTAAGAAGAAGAACCATGTGCTAGAGGCTACTGGAGTGCTCAAAATGATTCGGGATTTTAACCAGGGATTCTACTAAAAAAAATTAGAAAGCTTAGAAATAGTTTGGCCAAATTTTAACTTTGGTTTTTCGGCCCTTTTTGGGTTGCCAACTACACCCATGTTGGCTGACTTACACAATCCTCTGGGTAACTGCTGAGATGGGGATGAATTGATGATCTAACTACTACAATATCACCCAATCAACTCAATACATGAAGGGCTAGTACCTTCTCTTGATCTCCAATTTAGAAGCTTGAGATCTAGCTCCTCCTTCCTCTGGTTCAAGTTGCAGCTGCACACTGCACAAGTGCTGGAATAAACTGCACTTTCAATAGCGCTGAAGTTGTAGCCTACTGCTAGGTGATGGAATATAGCTCACAAATGATATAAATAATCTCTCCAACGTGAGGGGATGATACCTCATAGGATTCTAAGCTGAAATACTTGGAACTTCCTTCTTCCACTAGATCTACCAGGCTGGACTGCACAATTCCTGGAGGAACTGCTACTGCATGGAGGTATAATTGCTGGAGTGATGCCGGATATATATTTTTTTCCGAATTAGACTGATTCTATTAAGCAGAAATATGGTACAAGATGATGATACAAACAAGAGAAACAGAAAACCGGCATCCGGAAATGATAAAACTATCAACCTCGGTCCTGGAGAAGGAAAGAAACAAGCAAGGAATTACAAGAAAATACTGGATGGCAAAAAGACCGAAATCTACCCAGAGTGGGCAGAGGCCTCCACACGAAGCTTTTTCCCTTTCTTTTTACTGAATTTAACCCATCCATCCTCGGGTGTATGAGCTAAAAAAACTTGAAGACCAGAGTTATCCAAAGGGGGGATCTCCTTATCTGAATCGGAGGAGGAGGTCACATGGGAGAGCTTCTGAGTGACGGCAGTATCAGGAGGATGCGAAGGAGCATCAGTGGATAGGTCCATCGTATGATTCTGATCTGATTCTGCATCACTTCCATCATCTTCTGAGCAAGAGGAATCAGAGTCCTCTGCAGGTGGCAGAGAGTATGGAGCCCATCGTTTAGTTTTGGGCTTGGAGTTGTTCTCCTTTTTTTTTTTCGCCGGGAGAGCTGGGCATGAGTTCTGCAGATGTCTTGTTTGGTGACAATGTCGGCAACGGAAGGCAGTATTCTCATAATCCAGTGTCTAAGTCCAAACAAATTCATTTATCTTGAGATTTATTTGGTTTGGAAGTCCCTTTCTTAAATCTAGTTCCACACATATTCTGGCATATGTGTAAAGACCTTGTTTTCCTGCCAATAATATCCCATTAGAAAACTGCCCAAGGTGTTGCCTATCGCTTTATAGAATCTAATATGCCATAGATGGGCTGGTAAGTTGGGAAGCCTGATCCAGACAGGTGTCCTGGTGATGACAACAGTTGCTGGGTCAAAATCTGGGAACCATGGAGTTAAGAAGAGCCCTGCAGTTCCCATGAACCAAGGACCTTCTTCTATAGCCTTTTCATAATGCTTAATATTATCAAACAGAACTATGAAATATCCTTTTGAACAGAAGCTAACTTTGCAATGGTGAGTCCAATTAGCATGGATCCAATCATAGAGTTCCTTAGAGCGCGGCCATAGTCCATTAAATCTGCATATGATGGCTCTTTTTGCAAATTTTTGAAGATCATTTGCGATGTTTGAATGGGTTAACTCAACATAGGGAACCTCCTCAAGCTTTTCAACCAAAAAAGGCTTTGGTTTAAGGGCTTCAGGGGGTTTGGGGTGCTCAGAGTGAACTACATCTTTGTATGAGAAGGAAGGAGTAGAAGATGGCTGTCCAGCAGCACCACCTCTCAAACGAAGGGCTAGCACTAAAGATTCATTCTTATTAATGCTGTAAGCAAAGAGGGAAAGAAAATATTCAAGTTGTTTACCTCGAAAGAGAAGTCTCTAAAGGGCTGAGGGAATCCCAATCTGGCGTTCCAAATTTAGTTTGAGAGTCTGCACCAGATCTGAGGAGCAAACCTAATGCAGAATGGTCTTGCCTGAAGGTTGTGAAATTTGGATCTGATAGGAGGCCGAGTAGATCCTGGATGTCTACTATATTGACATAAAGTTAGGATCTTTGACGTCTCCAAGAGTGAGTCTGCCTGGGAGCTGTTGGGGAGGACATTTCTCTTGCGAAGGGAAACAGACACTCCATCTCAGATCCAAAAAGGAGGATAGGGAGACAAAGCAATAAAAAGGCGGAAAGTTCTTCCACAGCAAGCAAAACCCTGCATTGCTACCTGTGTGCTGAGAAATGAGAGGGTCAGACTCTTTACGCCTGTCCAAAGGTCCCGGAGCATGAGAACTACCGAGGGAATCCTCATGCAATGCCACAGAGGAGCGAAAGGGGCTCCTGAAGTGCTGAACACGCTGCCATCGATCTTTTGGTAGCGATAGCAGCTTCAGGGCTGTGGGATAGAGATAATACTGAGCGAGCAATGTAGGGAAGGGGGCTTCCGATGTAGAGGTACATGGAGATGGTCTCCCAAGTAGTTGCAGCGCGAGGGCTTCAGAGGAGAGAGTGGCCGCCTGTGTGGACAAAAACTAAACCCTAATCGCCATTCCGCTTATCCTGATCCTCCTAGTAGACTGTTCCTCTTGCCCTTCTCGTCAGAGTGATGCCAGATATCACGATGCTGCTCTTGGAAAATTGAAATTGAAGCACATGATGAAAGGATGAACCCTCCAGCGGTTTCTTAGCTGAAATGCTAAGAACTACCTTCCTCCTCTCAAACCCTAAGATAGGAATGCGTAGTTCCTAAAGCTGTATATGCAGGAGAGAGGGGCTGAATGTGGCATCAATGTTGGATGATGAATGGCTGCTAAAAATAACCTTCCCAGAGTAGGCACTCGAAGTCCCCCATGGGTAAGGGTGGGATTCCCGCTATTAGCCACCTATAAATTTTTTTAAAGCAAACATGTGGCTAAATTTGTTTCTGAGCCTTCAAGAGATACATTCCCCCTACAAATATCTCATTCTTGAAGCCTTTATGTGTCTTTTTTCCCTTGAAAGATCTTCACTACTATTTCCACATAAAAAGCCTCACTGTGTAAAAAATTGTGCTAAAAAAGCCTCCATATGCTCCCTTTTATCCCTGCAATTTCCCCATTTTCACCCCTTTTTTCCCTTCTCAAAATTTCCCTAAAAACCCCCAAAATCCCTTCCTTAGCCCTCTAAACCAACAAATTCCCCTTTTAAAACCTTATGGCTCCCTTCATTTGGTTTAAAAACCCCTCATTCCCTCTATCGGAACCACTGTCTAGCCTTAAAAAACTCTGTTTTTAGGCCCAAAACCCATCTTTTTACATATATTAGGCCTAAGCCCCCTTCGGCTAAGCCCCTAATCCTTTCTCCGCATATAACTGGGTGAAGAGACTAGGCACTAAGCCTTCGGGCGCTTATCGCAATTAGAGTTTGTTATGAGCACAATTTCCTTTGTTACCTATATTTTTTCCGATGCGATGAATTTTGTTCTGCAGACCTCCGCTTCAATATCAGCCGTCGATCTTTGCAGATCTAACAGTCAGTGCTGATGTCGCATCACGCCCTTAACATATTTTTATCAACCTGTCGATTGAATATGGATCGTCAATTTGCTTTTAAATCTGACGGCCATTGCAACATTGCATCATCGCTAATCGCAATGTCTCTACTTCTTTTTCTCCTCGATTGGCAATCCTCCGATGCAATCCTGGCCGTTGAATCCACAAGAACCAACGGCCAAGATTCGATCATACACCACCCGCCATTTTAATACTATCACTCTTCCCATTTAATCTGGACCGTTGAATCCATAAGAACCAACGACCCAGATTTAATTGTGCTCCGTTCATTTTCCCCTCATCGTTTCCCCTCCAAACAATCTCCACCGTTGATCTTCCATTGATCCAACAGTATGCACACAATCGAAAGTTCAAAACATCAGAGTTTTGGCCCTGCCTTTCTCCAGTGTGATTAGATCATAGTTTTCCATCCTGATTGATCCAACGGCTCTCCTTTTCCCTGGCCATTTCATTTGACCCTTGGCCTCTGTCTTTCTTTAAATCTCCACCGTCCATCCCTTGGATCCAACGGTCAAGATTTGTTCCTTCCGTCTATTATAATACTTCCCCTTTCGAACATCAGCGCCCCTCCTTTAGATCTTGACCATCCATTATCAGATCTGATGGCCCACATTTAATTCGCCTTTGACTATTCCCCACCATACCAACCGTGCATTTCTCCATATCGCGCTCCATCTTGCGCCGTCGGATCACTCTGCCTTTCATCCAATGGTCACCATCGTGTTTCACATTTTTTCTGCGCCCGAAGGTTAACACTCTCAAAAAATGCGAAATGGACGGTTTTGAAGAGGACACATGTCAGGTGGCGTGGCGTATCGCGTTTTTTTTGGGAAAATTTCAAAACCACTCTATTGTAGCGCGAAAACAGTTGTTTTCTTCTAAAAACCACTTCCCCTCCTTTGCCTCCGAAATATCCTTCCAAAGATCTTGACCGTTGATCTAATATAGATCTACGAACCTCATTCCATTGCGTCTTTCATCCAAATTCTTTCATCGGACCGCCCAAAGGACTTCTTTGGGAATCTCCACCGTTGGTCAATCACCCTCCGACCTTCCGGTCCCACCACCTAAGCCTTCGCTTTCATTGATTTTAATCGTTTTTCATTGTATTTCGCCCAAAGGATTAACTTTGGTGTTTTGCACTAAAGTTAATTTATTTCGCCTAACACCTCTACAACAGCTCCAATGATGAGTCTTGGTCGTTGATCACCACTGCTTGATCTAATCCAACGGTCCAGAACCATTTCTTCACCAGACCACCATCAGCTCTATGTTTCACCATTCTTTCACATTTTTCACCATTTTCCTCGCCGATTCCACCATTCCGTCACTACGCCACCGTCTTTCACAGGCCTCCATAGCATCCACCTTTGCTTCCCTTGATTTCTTAACATTTTTATTGTCTTTTTGCAGGGTATCAGGCAGTAAAACACCTCTCTCTGTCTCACAAACATAAACAGTGTTTTTCAGAGTGAAAAACTCCATTATCAGAACAAGAAATCGTAGATAACGCATTGGAAAGGATTTCAAAGCATATGTTATTAAGGAAGTAGTGTTAAATCCTAATCTAAACCCTCCTGCGCCATTAAAATTGCATTACCACAGACAGAGATAGTCAAAGGAAGCGGCGAAGTGTATCAGTAACAAATTAAAGGGATTAAAGGCATGATTATTGAAGATTAAGAACGTGATTTAGTATTTAAAAGAGTTAAAGACGTAGTGAAGACTGGAAAAGAAGACCAAGGCCTAATTATGCCCAAAACACAGATCAGAAGGCAAATTAAAGTTTTTTAGAAAAATACAAAGACAATTGTCAATCCAAAAAGCTTCCACTGCCACTCAGAGGCCCATTGAACCCTCTCCAGCACCAAAATCCAACCTCTCCAGCCACCAAAAGACACCTGCAGCCTCATAGAAAACAAATAAGGCCTATTTATTATGAGAACAGAAGATATTGACCTAAAAGACAACTGAACAATTAATACAAATCAAATGAGCTTATTTCTAATTGTCAGCAAAGTGATTTTAAATATAAAAAGCAGCCCATAAGTCAATTATTTCGACCATTAAGCCTCTAAAAGCCGAAACAGAGTTATGAAACAGAGTCATAGGTTGAGTGCATTCCTGCCTTATGCCTTGCTTGGTTTTCAAAGGCCAGGAATTGCATTGATTGTGAAATAAATGATACTTGACCCTTAGAAACTCTCGCACTTCCTCATTTTCTTATAAATTCTCCTTGAGGACCACATTGTAAGGGTTGGTCTCTAGATATCTGATTGCATGTAATAGTTTTCTGAAGCTATTGAAGTCCTGTTTGCAATTGAATATACATAAGATGAAATGATAAGTTTGAAGCTGTAGAGACCCACCGAGCTTGCTGATTGTCACTGGTTTGAACATCAAATACAAGCTGCTGATTTATGGGATCCTGATTTATGTCGATGGTGATGTTTTCTCATTGTCAATTGTTATTTCTCTTTATATTTCCATTATGTCCACTTTCTCTGATAAAGAACAGTAAATATAGAGCTAGGATTTACTCTTGATAGTACCCTACTCTTGTTGATAAGCTCTATCTATATGTTTTCTTCCTTTGAAAGTTTTCCTTAAGAGTACATTGAAGCAGGTTGGTTTCAAAGCACTTGCCTGATCTTACATTTCTCTTTATGATTATCATCTATGTTTTCTTATAGAATATGCTGAAATCAGGATAGGTTAGAAGTCCTTACCTGATCTTAAGCTATTCTAACCGATTTTTAATGTTTTCTAACTGAAATTAATTCAATGTATATTAGTTTAAAAGCACTTACCTGATCTCAAATTTATTTTATGTTTTCTCTTAAGTGCATGCCAAAGAAAGATAGTTTAAAAGCACTTACTTGATCTTAGGCTGCTCTTTGTTCTTCACTTGTCTCTCCTCCATTTCCTTTGCTTTCATTCCATAAATTCAACTTAAGAGATCCTTTGACATAGATGACTTGCCCCATGGATTACTATTGAACCTTGCTGTCCAATTAAATCCTCTTATGACTCCATAGCCCAATGGGTTAAAGCTACTTTTTGCCTATCTTATCAGCTGAATCATCCCTTCACTTGCATACACCTTCACCCTTTATTTGAACTTCCTTCACCTTCCATGTCCTTGCCCAACCAAAAATAAACGAAAACAAAAACCCATACTCTTTATAATAGCCTAAAATCACATTTCAAGCCTTAAAGATCACATCTTTAAACACACTCATAGAGAGATCCCTCTCTGGATTCAGGAGGGCTAGATCCTAGAATCCAAAAGTGGTTCATATATTGGCTCTGCAGTTTGTATTGCCAAACTTTCAAATTACATAGACCTAACATTCTGGAAACTCCGCTGGGGAGGCAAGACCACATTAGCCTATGTTTGGTAGTAAATCACTATGGTGGATAGTAAATCTCCTTCAAAACATTCTAAAACCTCCACCTGGCGACTCCACAGTTCTTAAATGAGCAAAAGACTCCACTGGCGATCAGTAAGTCTACTGATTATCTTTGTCTTCACAAGAATCCACTGGGAGACCAGTTTCCATTACAACATCATCCATTCTAAAGGAAACATATATGATTAAGCTTCTTTGTTTGAAGATATTCTACCTCTCAAAGACTGTCATATCTGGCAAACCTTCTTCATTGAGATTGTTATACGTACTGGCTTCAAGAACAATCCATACCAGGGCTTATCCTAATCCAAACCCCCCTGCAATAGTGGACAACGCTGAGAGTATTCTTAGGAAGCCTTCTTCATCTAGGAACCCAACTATTGCCAGACCCATTTATAGAGCTAACTCAGCACCTGAGAACCTTACATCTCTATTAGAAACTCAGTTTGATTTAGAGTTACCAAGAAATTCACCAAGAACTAAGTCATTCAGTAGCTTAGATCACACAAAATTTGAGCCTTCAAACACACCCCCTCATAGTGCTCAGCTTATTGGTGACAAAGGAACCCCTCCATGTACACCTCCTGACATAAATTTCATTCAAAAATTGGGTCTCTCTCACCCCAGATCTGCTCAACAGTTTGTTGTTGGTCCTAGCATTTCTATCACTCATATACCTACTACTCAAGCCCATCCTTTACCTCCACAAAACATCATCAGGGCAGCATGGTATGCTCCCTTGGTGTTACCACAGCCTTTAGCCCCTTTACCCAATGAATATGGGTCCAAAATTCCTCATTTCACTGGGAAAGAATCCACTACATCTCAACACCATGTAGATAGGATGGAAGATGCCTTTAATTACATGGAAATAGAGGATGAAACAATTAAGATGAGGATCTTTTCCTAGAGTTTAGGAGGAGAAGTGAAGAATTGGTTTAAAGGCTTACCTCCTCACATCATCAATGATCTCCCCTCCTTGCTCCAAACCTTTATAAAAAAATGGGAAGTCAGAATTAACCCTCTCCAAATCTTAGCAGATTATAAGAACCTTAAAAGAAATCAAGGATAGAGTGTCCAAGACTACTCTACTAGATTTAATAGTATCTACAATGCTCTTCCACCACACATTAAACCTCCCCAAGGGATGGCCTTAGTGAAATAACCTGAAGGCTTTGATGTTGATATGGCCTACCAGCTTAGGGAGAGAGATTATAACACATTGGAAGACATGTAGAAAGGAGCTGTGAGTGTAGAGGCAAACTTGATTGAGAAAAGAACCAGGATGAGGGCCGAGAAGAAGGTCACCTATAGAGATGACAACATAGCTTCTTCATCAGATCCCAAATATGATAGTCTATCCAAAAACATGGAGAGGATGGAAAGAATGATGGAGAAATTGGTCATCCAGGCAACTAATTAGAACAGAAACCAAAACCAAAACCAGAATCAGAACTTTAGGAGAAACAACCCCCCGAACAGACAAAGAGACTGTGATCAAAAGGTCATCCCTCCATTCCAAGAGAATTTTCTTGATGAGGATGAAGGGATAATAGAAGAATTAGAGGGGACCACCATAAATATGGTAGAAGTGGATGAACAAGATCCCACCTTTTCCACAGAAGAAAACCAGACCTCATACTCACATTGGGATGAGGAAGGGTTGGAAACTGAGGACTATAGGTTAGGATTAGAAAATGCCATCATGCAAGTCCGAGAACAATATGACCTCAGGAGAAAAAATAACACAGATAATTCCAAAACAAAATCTTCTGAAATCACCATCAAGAAAATACCTGAAAAGACTCCTAAAGTGATTGTTGAAAGTAGTTAATCAACAAGTGAGAATTCTGGTAAAAACAAAGGTAAGGACACCCAAACCAGTGACAAATCAGGTCAAGAATCTAGCAACACTAGCATGGCAGATAATGCTCCTGATAAAACAGTTTCAAACATTGTACATACTGAAAAACGATAAGCTGATCTTGCTAATAAAACGGTGCCCAATAAGACAGAAATGAACCTCTCAAAGAGTCAGTCTCCTTTCAGCTTGGAGAATGATATAGCCAAAATTAAAATTTCTTTCCCCCTCACTGAGTTGGCCACCCAAGATGTATATAAGAGTCAAATTTTGGAAGCTTTAAACTTGGGAGAAAACAGTGACACTGTCAATCTAAATGATGATCAACCAGCTCTCTTATTTGGCCCAAAAATTGAAGGGAAATTTTAGGAAGGGGTAGTACCTCCTTTCTATGTCAGCCTCAATATTCATGAAAAAATCCTACATAATGCTATGCATGACTCTGGAGCCTCACATAACCTTATGCCCAAGGTAATCATGGAAAGGCTAGGCCTAGAGATAAGCACACCTTACAAAGATTTATATTCTTTTGACTCTAGCAAAGTGAAATGCCTTGGCCAAATCAAAGATCTTTGTGTGAATTTGACTCAAATCCTAGCCAAATGCATGGTCATGGATTTTGTAGTAGCTGATGTACCTCCTAAGTATGGCATGTTGCTGTCAAGATCATGGGGTGCCAAGCTGCAAGGTACAATGCAGATGGATGGGACATATGCCACTATCCCTGTCTTTAACCAGCTTAGAAGACTATATAGAGAGGCACACATTAAATTCATGGTTAGTAGCCCAGAAAAGCCTAAGAATTACCCTCTTTACTCTATCCATACAGATCTGGACTCTTTTATCCTATACAATGATGAATCCATAAATGAGCCAGAGCTAGAAGACATAAATTCAGACAACCAATTAGAGGCCCCAAATCTAGACATAATGGCAGTCCTAGATATAGAGGAAGACAAGAGAGAAACCTTTGAACAGTGTGCTGAAAAAAATAACCAGAGTGAAAAAGACCAAGACTGCAAACATCAAATTACTTATCACTCTGAACTCCATGAAAATCTTGAAGAACAAGACACAACACAACATGGTGTAGACCCCAGAACACAACATAGTGATGCACATGACATTAGGGATGAAAATGATGTCAATCCTACAAATAATACCTTATGGTGCATGAACTTTGATGGGTCTTGCACTAAGAAGAATGCAGTAGCTGGGATATGGTTGTGCAATACTAAAAGAAATCATACATAGAGCCATGCCTTCAAGCTAGAATTTAAGTGCACAAACAACATTGGAGAGTATGAGGCTCTCATCCTAGGATTGCATCAATCGAAAAAGCTAGGAGCCAAGAGAATAGTTGTCCAGGGGGACTCAGAGTTAGTCATAAAACAACTGAATGGAGAGTATACTACAAAGCATCCTAGATTAAGGGCATACATAAATAATGCCATGGATTTTATGAAAACATTTGTAGAGTATGACCTTATGTTTGTTCCTAGGAATCAAAACATAATAGAGAATGGATTGGCCTGCGCTGCTGGTTCATATCAGAAAACACCTAGTGACAAATAGATCATTATCCAAACAAAATATAGAACCGCAGTGCCAGATAATGAGAAATATTGGCAGGTCTTTGAGGGTGACAAGCATATAGAAGATTTCTTGCTCTGCAGGAATGATTTTGAGCTACCTGATTCAGATTCCAAATCTGATGAAAACTGTTTAGATGAATATCCCCCTGATGAAGAAAAACCATTTCCCAATGTAGAAATAAACGTGATGGCCAAAGAATTCTAAAAACAAACTAAAGAATACATGAAATCAGATGAAGAAGATATCGAGGTGCTACAGTCCAAAGACAAAATCATACCTAGAGGATTAGCACCCCTATAGGACCTTTTTGATTTCAATGATGTAGCAAAGAAACCCACTATAGAACACACTGAATCATATGTTGAAGAATGAAATATAGGAAACAAAGATAAGCTAAAATGATTAAATTATCCAAGTCTTTGCCTGCCCATATAAAAAAAAAATATATTGATCTATTCAAAGAGTTTGTTGATGTGTTTTCTTGGAGCTATGAGGACTTAAAATCTTATGACACAGAGATTATCCAACATAAAATCCCCTTGAAAGAAAACCAGAAACCCTTTAGGCAGAAGCTACGCAGAATTAACCCAGTACAACTGCCTTTAGTGGAAAAGGAAATCAAGAAAATGTATGAGGCAGGAATCATAGTGCCTGTGATTGGGTATCCAACCTTGTAGCTATGAGGAAAAAGACAGGAGAAATCAGATTGTGCATTGATTTTAGAAATTTAAACAGAGCCTCTTTAAAAGACAATTATCCTTTACCCAAAATGGAACACATCCTACAAAGGGTAGTTGGCTTAAAAAAGATTTCCCTATTAGATGGCTTTTCAGGGTGCAACCAAGTCTTAGGACTCCCAGAGGATCAGCTTAAGACAACCTTCATAACCCCTTGGGGCACTTTCATGTATGTGAAAATGCCTTTTGGACTAATGAATGCTGGGGCCACTTTTCAAAGAGCTATGGACATTGCATTTTCAGAGGAAATAGGGCACTTCATTGTAATTTACCTTGATGACATAACAGTTTATTCCAAAAATGATGAAGAGAACCTTAAACATCTAAGGAAATTCTTTGAAAAGTGCAGAAGGTTTGGACTCTATTTAGATCCCAAGAAGACAATATTTGGCTTGCAAGAAGGTAAACTTCTTGGCCATATTATATCAGAAAAGGGGATTAGAATAGATCCAAAAAGAGTTTAGGGAATACTACAGATTAGCCACCCAAGGAACATAAAAGAATTGCAGTCCTTCATTGGGAAAATTAACTTCTTAAGAAGGTTTATTCCCAACTTAGCAGAGCTCCTTAGAAACATGACTAATATGCTTAAGAAATAAGTGGGAGTTAAGTGGGCTGTAGAAGCCAAAAAGTCCTTTGAATTGGTGAAACATGCACTCACTTGAGCACCAGTTCTAATTAGCCCAGATTTCACAAAATATTTCCTCATTTTTTCTTTTGCATCAAAAAATATTGTGGCTGCTGTCCTATTGCAGAAAAATCCAGAGGGACATGAGAAGCCAATAGCATTGTTTAGCAAGGCACTAAGAGATGCACCCTTGAAATACAACATCATGGAGAAGTAGGCCTATGCCTTGGTAAAGGCCTTAAAGGACTTCAAGGTGTATATTATGCATTCTCACACCATTGCTTATGTGCCTAACATAGTGGTAAAATATATCTTGTCACAAGATCCAGATGGAAAAAGAGGTAAGTGGATTGCAGTAATTCTAGAGTATGATTTAGAAATAAAACCCATAAAACTCATTAAAGGTCAGGGCTTAGCTCAACTGATGGCTGAATCTAACCTACAAGCCTTTGACATTAACATGGTAGATGCCTTGGATGAGCATGAAGGATTTCCTGCTCCCATTGTTGAAGAGAAGTTCCAAAACTCACCTTGGTATGCTGACATTTTGTATGTGCTTACAAATCTTAATTCTCCTCCTGATTTATCAAAGACTAAGGCAAGATTTTTAAAGTTTAAAGCTAGAAATTATTGCATTTTAAATGAATGTTTATATTGGAAAAATGCTAATGGTTTATTTCTTAAATGTTTGCTTGAAGTTGATGCAAAGAGGACCAAGCATGAATTCCATGAAGGAGAGTGTGGAGACCATCTCTACTAGAAAACCACAGCCAATAAAATCATTAGAGCTGGCTATTACTGGCCCACCCTCTTCCAAGATGTCCATAAAATGATAGATTCCCGTCACAAGTGCCAAATTTTTTAGGGAAAAAGAAAGCTCCTTCCCTTACCATTGAAACCAATCACTGTTGAAGCTCCTTTTCAATAGTGGGGCCTAGATTTCATAGGGGAAATCCATCCTGCTTCATCTACTCAACACAAATGGATTCTTACAGCCACAGACTACTTCAAAAAATGGATAGAGGCCATCCCTTCTAGGAATGCCACAGATTCTGCTATTATAAAATTCCTTGAAGACCATATCCTATCTAGATTTAGCTACCCTAGGAAGATTATTACTGACAATGCTGTTGCTTTTGGTTCCAAAAAGATGATTGATTTTTGTCACAGGTATCAAATTGTCCTTGGTCATTCTACTGCTTATTACCCTCAGGGTAATGGGTTTTCAGAATCATCAAATAAAATTTTGGTGACCATCATCAAGAAGCTGCTTGAAGAGAATAAGAAATCATGGCATAACAAGTTGGTGCATGCTTTGTGGGCAGACAGATTGACCACAAAGAAATCCATTGGAATGTCCGTTTACCAGCTTGTTTATGGAGTAGATGTAGTGTTCCCTACCAGCCTAGGGGTACTAGTGATTAAATTGGTCCAAGAGATACAGTCAGAAGAGGAAAACATGGTAAGAAGGATCAATCAGACTATACATCTCCAGCAAATAAGGGAAGAAGTCTACAACAGAGCTCAAAAGGTACAAGAGAACATCAAGAAGTTGTTTGACAAGAGAACTAAAGCTCGTGACTTCAAAATTGGAGACAAGGTACTCAAGTGGGACTCTAGAAGAGAAGAAAAGGGTAAACATGGAAAATTTGACAGTTTGTGGTAAGTTCCTTACATTATTCAGTCCACTATTGGTCCAAACACATTCTTCCTGCAAGAGTTAGATGGCATGGATCTGTTTGGGGGTCCTGTAAATGGCAGGATGCTCAAACATTATTATTGCTAAAATTCAAAGTTTAAATTTTTCACTTCCATTGTAAATACCATTTCTTTGTTCAATTTCACAAAAATAAAAAATACAAAAAGAGAAAAGAAAAGGTTAAGACAAACTCAAAACTTGAACATTTGATGTTTCAAAGAATGGCTCAAATTAGCCCAAAACCTGAGCCAAAGAAAGAGAAAGCTGGTTCTAATATGATCAAAACTTGAACCAACAAAGAAAGAAGAAGAATCAGCTCTAACAAACTAAAAACTAGAGCTGAAATAAAGGAGATACATCAGCTCTAACAAGCCCAAAACTAGAGCTGAAAAGAAGAAGAAAAAGTGACTCTAACAAGCTCAAAACTTGAGTCACAAAGGAAAGAAGGATACTTCAAAGTTTCACAATTCCAAGCCTTCACAATTTTTGTTTCAAATTCCTGTAAAGTTCAGTTCATGTGCAATTGTCTTTATGCCATGAACCCACAGCAAACCAGACAGTCTAATATTGGTTTGACTGTTTTTAAATTTTTGTTGTAGAATGTAGAGAAGAAATATGCTAGATAGTATAATCCTAGCAGATATTAGTGTAGGTAGAGAAACTATGAGGCCAACTGTCTAATCTAGTCTCATGGAGGAATAAGGGTAGAATTAGATTAGTGTTTTCTGCTTTCAATAAAAAAAATGATGTAAAAGGTCTGCAAGTCTAAATGCACCTTGAAGAAAAAATGTTAGGACAGTAGGTTGGGTGGGTAGATTGTTTGGAGAGATGTGTTTTTTGCTGATATAACATCCATCATGTTTGTGGCAGCATATTAAAGATAGAAACGATGTGTCAAGATCAGGCATCTGGCCTACTTCCAAAGAATTAAATCTGCAGTTCTTGACATCTTTAGGAAGATGCCATCCCCATGTGGAGCCACTGTTAGCCACCTATAAATTTTTGTCAAGAAAACATGTGGCTAAATTTGTTTCTGAGCCTTCAAGAGATACATTCCCCCTGAAAATCTCTCATTCTTGAAGCCTCTATGTGTCTTTTTTCCCTTGAAAGATCTTCACTATTGTTTCCACTGAAAAATCCTCACTGTGTAAAACATTGTGCTCAAAAAGCCTCCATATGCTCCCTTTTATCCCTGCAATTTCCCCATTTTCACCCCTTTTTTCCCTTCTCAAAATTTCCCTAAAAAACCCCCAAAATCCCTTCCTTAGCCCTCTAAACCACCAAATTCCCCTTTTAAAACCTTATGGCTCCCTTCATTTGGTTTAAAAACCCCTCATTCCCTCTACTGGAACCACTGTCTAGCCTTAAAAAACTTTGTTTTTAGGCCTAAAACCCATCTTTTTACATATATCAGGCCTAAGCCCCCTTCGGCTAAGCCCCTAACCCTTTCTCCGCATATAACCGGGTGACGAGACCAGGTGCTAAGCCTTTGGGCGCTTATCGAAATCTGAGTTTGTTATGAGCGCAATTTCCTTTGTTAATTATATTTTTTTTTCTGATGTGACGAATTTTGTTCTGCAAACCTCCGCTTCAATATCAGTCGTCAATCTTTGCAGATCTAACAGTCAGTGCTGATGTCGCATCACGCCCTTAACATATTTTTATCAACCTGTCGATTAAATATGGACCGCTAATTTCCTTTTAAATTCGATGGCCATTGCAACATCGCATCATCGCTAATCGCAATGTCTCTACTTCTTTTTCTCCCCGATTGGAAATCCTCCGATGCAATCCTGGCCGTTGAATCCACAAGAACCAACGGCCAAGATTCGATCATACACCACCCATCATTTTAATATTATCACTTCGATGATTTAATCTGGACCGTTGAATCCACAAGAACCAACGGCCCAGATTTAATCGTGCTCCGTTCATTTGCCCCCCGTCATTTCCCCTCCAAACAATCTCCACCATTGATGTTCAGTTGATCCAATGGTCCGCGCACAATCGCAAGTTCAAAACATCAGAGTTTTGGCCTTGCCTTTCTCCAGTGTGATTAGATCACAGCCATCCATCCTGATTGATCCAACGACTCTCCTTTTCCCCACCCATTTCATTTAACCCTTGGCCTCCGTCTTTCTTTAAATCTCTGTCATCCATCCCTTGGATCCAACGGTCAGGAATTGTTCCGCCTGTCTATTATAATACTTCCCCTTTGGAACATCAGTGCCCCTCCTTTAAATCCTGACCATCCATTATTAGATCTGATGGCCCACATTTAATCCACCTTTGACTATTCCCCACCATACCAACCGTGAATTTCTCCATATCGCGCTCCATCTTGCGCCGTCGGATCACTCCGCCTTTCATCCAATGGTCACCATCGTGTTTCACATTTTTTCTGCGCCCAAAGGTTAACACTCCAAAAAAATGAGAAATGGGCGGTTTTGAAGAGGACACATGTAAGGCGATGGGGCGTATCGCGTTTTTTTTGGGCAAATTTCAAAACCACTCTATTGCAGCACGAAAACAGTTGTTTTCTTCTAAAAACCACTTTCCCTCCTTTGCCTTTGAAATTTCCTTCCGAAGATCTCGACCGTTGATCTAATCTAGATCTATGAGCCTCGTTCCATCGCGTCTTTCATCCAAATTCTTTCATCGGACCTCCCAAAGGACTTCTTCGGGCAATCTCCACCATTGATCTCCTCTTGAGATCCAATGGCCCATAATAAATCACCCTCTGCCCTTCCAGTCCCACCACCTAAGCCTCCGTTTTCATTGATTTTAATTGTTTTTCATTGTATTTCGCCCAAAGGATTAACTTTGGTGTTTTGCACTAAAGTTAATTTATATTTCCTAACACCTCTACAACAGCTGCAACGATGAGTCCTGGCCGTTGATAACCACTGCTCGATCTAATCCAATGGTCCAGAACCATTTCTTCACCAGACCACAATCAGCTCTATGTTTCACCATTCTTTCACATTTTTCACGGTTTTCTTCGCCGATTCCACCATTTCGTCACTACGCCGCCTTCTTTCACAAGCCTCCATAGCATCCACCCCTGCTACCCTTGATTTATTAAAATTTTTATTGTCTTTTTGCAGGGTATCAGGCAGTAAAACACCTCTCTCTGTCTCACAAACACAGAAAATGTTTTTCATAGTGAAAAACTCCATTTTCAGAACAAGAAATCGTAGAGAACCCATCAGAAAGGATTTCAAAGCATATGTTATTAAGGAAGTAGTGTTAAACCCTAATCTAAACACTCCTGCGCGATTAAAATTGCATTGCCATAGACAGATATAATCAAAGGAAGCGGCGAAGTGTATCAATAACAAATTAAAAGGATTGAAGGCATGATTATTGAAGATTAAGAACATGATTCAGTGTTTAAAAGACTTAAAGACGCAGTGAAGATCGGAAAATAAGACCAAGGCCTAATTAGGCTTAAAACACAGATCAGAAGGCAAATTAAAGTGTTTTAGTATAAGACAAAGACATCTGTCAATCCAAGAAGCTTCCACCGCCACTCAGAGGCCAATTGAACCCTCTCCAGCACCAAAAGCCAACCTCTCCAGCCACCAAAAGACACCTGCAACCTCAAAGAAAATAAAGAAGGCCTATTTATTATGAGAATGGAAGATCTTGGCCTAAAATACAACTAAACAATTAATACAAATCAAAGGAGCTTATTCCTAATTGTCAACAAAGTGATTTTAAACATAAAAAACAGCCCAAAAGTCAATTATTTCGACCATTAAGCCTTGAAAAGTCAAAACAGAGTTATGAAACAGAGTCATAGGTTGAGTGCATTCCTGCCTTATGCCTTGCTTGGTTTTCAAAGGCTAGGAATTGCATTTATTGTGAAATAAATGATACTTGACCCTTAGAAACTCTCGCACTTCCTCATTTTCTTATAAATTATCCTTGAGGACCACATTGTAAGGGTTGGTCTCTGGATATATGATTGCATGTTATATTTTTCTAAAGTTACTGAAGTCCTATTTTCAATTGAAGATACATAAGCTAAAATAATAAGTTTGAAGCTGTAGAGACCCACCGGGCTTGCTGATTGTAACTGGTTTGAACATCAAATACAAGCTACTGATTTATGGGATCCTGTTTTATGTCGATGGTGATGTTTTTCTCATTGTCAATTGTGATTTCTCTTTATATTTCCATTATGTCCACTTTCTTTGATAAAGAAAAGTAAATATATAGCTAGGATTTACTCTTGACAGTACCTTACTCTTGCTGGTAAGCTCTATCTATATGTTTTCTTCCTTTGAAAGTTTTCCTTAAGAGTACATTGAAGCAGGTTGGCTTCAAAGCACTTGCCTGATCTTAGATTGTTGTTTATGATTATCATCTCTGTTTTCTTATAGAATATGCTGAAATAAGGATAGGTTAGAAGTCCTTACCTGATCTTAAGATATTCTAACCACTTTTTAATGTTTTCTAATTAAAATTACTTCAATGCAGGCTAGTTTAAAAGCACTTACCTGATCTCGGATTAATTTTATGTTTTCTCTTAAGTGCATGCCAAATCAAGATAGTTTAAAATCACTTACTTTATCTTAGGCTGCTCTTTGTTCTTCACTTGTATCTCCTCCATTTCCTTTGCTTTCATTCCATAAATTCAACTTAAGATATCCTTTGACATAGATGACTTGCCCCATGGATTAATCTTGAACCTTGTTGTCCAATTAAATCCTCTTATGACTCCATAGCCCAATGGGTTAAAGCTGCTTTTTGCCTATCTTATCAGCTGAATCATCCCTTCACTTGCATACACCTTCACCCTTTATTTGAACTTCCTTCACCTTCCATGTCCTTGCCCAACCAAAAAAAAACAAAAACAAAAACCCATACTCTTTATAACTAGCCTAAAATAACATTTCGAGCCTTAAAGATCACATCTTTAAACACAATCATAGAGAGATCCCTCTCTGGATTAAGGAGGGCTAGATCCTAGAATCCCAAAGTGGTTCATATGTTGGCTCTGCAGTTTGTATTGCCAAACTTTCAAATTACAGAGACCTAACACCTGCTTGGGAACACTCGTGTGCTAAAAAACCACAACAGACTTAGCTAAACAGCTGAAGCATGCAAAGAATGTCAAATGAAAATACAATATCAAATTCCAGACCGATTTGATTTTCTACCCTCATATTCCTTATATGGTTGTGAGCCTTCCCTTGCCTTGGCCCACCTCATAACTGTGCTGCACATGTGACCACTAGTCTCCGTGAAGTCTGTGTTGTCTCTCCATGATCTTTGCATTTACTTTCCACTACTCCAACATGTGTTCATTTAATGCACCAATTCCTCGATCACTGCATCATTAATGCTCTATGATCTTACTTTTATTCCTCCACTATCTCCATCATCTTCCTCATTATTCTCCATAATCTCCACTCTTCCTTCATTAATGAGTTGCTCCACTACTCCATGATGCTGATATACTATCTACTAACCCACATTCACACAAAAAAAGTGGAATTTATTCATCTATCGGGTTTATGGGTCCGTCCACCGTTTTATTTACTTAACTAAGTAAGAAAAGTAAGAAATTTAATATTCCATTTAATTGATGGAAAATTGGGAATATTACAGTCCTCCCCGCTAAAATGTTTCTTTTCCTCAAGCAACTGCAAAAGTGAATGCTACAACAATCTCTCTCCCTCAAAATAGCATCCTCATATGGAAGGTCTCCCCATCTGCTCCAATGTGTAATGAATTCCCAACTCCATAGTCGGCTCTCTAGAATGTCTAGAATGTCTTCCAATTGTATAGCTAAATGCCTCTCCTTATCAATGAACCTCCAAGTGGCAACCATTTGCAGTTCCAAAGCCTCTCCTTTGCATGAGTCATATTAAATGAAGTGGTTACTCCCCCCAAACTCCCCCCAAAGGAAAGTCCCAACTCATGAAATATCTCGCCAACCCATGCTACATGGAGTAGGATGTACCTCTCCATGCTCTCATAATTGGTCCTGTTGGCCCTGCTTGTTCCAAGCATCATCTCAACACTGTGAAAAATAGGAAACAAAGACATATGGGTTGACATGTGAAATGTCAAACCATACTCTCTCAATAACAACCACCACAAAAATGCCTCTTGTTTCCACACCACCCCATCATCATACCAAGTATGGTGGCCATACTCTCCTAACAGAGGCTAATGCAGTAAGTCCTCCTGTTGCCATCTCCTCGCCTCATCATGCAAGGTATGGGAGAAAGTCATCCCACACTCTCCCAAGAGTAACCAAAGTAGCAATGACTCTTACTACCACCTCACATAATCATCATGCAAGCCATGGAGCAACAACATATTTATTGACATGTAGAATGTTACATCAACCCAACATAACCAAGCTCCCTGCTGCCACATCATGTGAGTGCCATGCAATGTTCCAAAAAATAACATACCCATTGACATAAGATATGTCATGTGATGGAAAAAATCTCTCAAAATTAGCCAGCATAACCATGCCTCCTGCTACTGCATCACCTCAGTACTGTGGAAGGAATGGAACATACCAATTTGAAATGTCAGGTGATAACCATACTCGCCCAAGAGAAGCCAACGCAACCATGATTCTTGCTGCCCTATGTGATAGATCTGCAAGTAGCTCACCAACCACTTGCTCATCATCCTCACCCATCCATCCAACTATGGGTGATGACTCATATCATGCTCCAACATGGTATCCACCCAATGGAGAATACCATCCTCCCCAATATGATGATCTTTGGACTCCATGATATGTTGAAGTGCATCCTCCTTGAGGTTATTCCATGGGAACCTCTCATCGATGACCCGGTAAAATCCATAAGATTCTGAATATGTTGTAGGTAGAAAATTCTCTTTGACTTGTGATATGTTCATCAAGAGGGCTTCATCCTGATAATGGAGAATTATATCTATCATAAGATGTCTACCAACTATCATCTATCCATCCAATGCTTCATGATTGAAGCAATCATTGGAATGCCCCAAGAATAGTTGGGCCCCCAACTCATCACTTCTCCTCAGTGAGTTCGCTGCTGATCTCCATGATGGTGCATCTGCTGTCTCATGGCCATACAAAATGCTGAACTCATAGCCCGACATCGTACTGATTAGGACTATGCTCATCCCATACTTCAAAATTCCGCATTTCAACACAAAGTGTTGTGTGTAGCTCAATATTGAGCAACTGGGATGGCTATACATATTCTCCTAGAACAAGTCAAGGGTCCTCTGCGCAATGATAATTTTCTGCTCCAAATCAACAAGATGCTCTAAACCTTGGTTATGCAATTTACTTGATGGCATGATCCCACAAATCTCAAACTGAGGTGCTGAAATAACATGGGATGAAAATGTTTGCAAACCTTGGATCAACTGAAACTTGGGAACATCTTGCAAAGCTACAAGAGTTCCTCCAACCGATGCAATGGATTCTCCAACTGCTGGTGATGGTGATGGCTGCTCCTCTAATACTGCACCAATGCTGATATCTACCTCCTCCTCCTCATGCATGGGAATCTCAATGTCAAGTGCTCAAGACTATCTTGAAATGATGCAACTGCTCCTTCATCTGATGCAAGTACTTCTGTGACTGATGCTGGTGGAATTTCCTCCTCTTCCAGAGTGATAGTGCTGACATCCTCCCTTTGTTCTTCATGTGCTACCTGTTATACTCCTATACCAATAGGTGTCATATATCATGATTGAATTGATGAGCTATGTAATATGTTCATAGCTTTTCTTGTTGCAAAGGTTTTCCATATTGTCAAAAAAAAATAAAAAAAATTTAATGAGGGTATACCCTAAAAGAAAAATCAAAGGGTGAAAAAATAAAAATGGCCAAAAAAGTAAAAAGAAAATGAACCCCACCAAAAGAAAGGCCAAGGAAAGTGAGCAAGTCTAAATGCCACTACTTTTTACTCTTATGTGAATAAACAAATTGTGTGCAACTTGTATTTTATGCCACAATTTATGAATAGTCAAACAGTTTAAGCTTGGCTAGTTCATCTTTCAATTTTATGTTTTAGAGATAGAGAATAAAATCTGACCAAACTGTTTAATCTTGGCAGATAAGTAGATAGGTAGAGTAAATAAAAGGAGCTCAACAATTTAATTTGAGCCCTTGGATGTAATAAGGTTAGAATTAGATAGATTTCTACATGTAAAAAGAAAAAGTGTGACAAGGGTTTGCTAGTCTAAGTGCACCCTAATAAAGAAAAAATGGTAGGGTAAAGTAGGTAGGGTAGGTAGATGTTGTTGCAGAATTACTTGTGATGGATAGTGACTCTAGATGTGTTAATATTTACTTTCATCACAAGTGCAAGGCAGATATTACACTGGAAGAATTTCAAGCAAAACAAGGTCAAATTATTAACCTCCCTTCTCATTTTCCCCTAAAAATTTCACTAATTTCCCCTAAGTACTAAGGCATTTGAAAATTAGAGGGGCTCAAGGCATTTCCTTGACTTTTGGAGGGACCGGACCCTCGGCCCAATAATTGGAAAAGCCTAAATACTTAAATCCATTCATAAGATCATTCATTCACATCCAAAAAATCTTTTCCTAAGTAAAATCCCATTTTACTTAGGAAAATTATGCAATATTTCACAAAAAACCCTATTCATGCAAGCATAAGTTAAATACATTAACCTAATGTTTTACACTTAGCACTTTTATTCATTTTCCATATTAATTTCTAACTTATTATTTAAATCCCTACAAATTTCCCATCCCCTTATTATTTTAATAAAATTCCCAAATTAGTATATTATACCGCCCCTTTGGTTGAAAAATAACCATATAAGTATTAATTATGATTAATTGGTTGAATTTCCAGTTAATAAAAAAACTCGACACTCCGCCGTATAAAAGGGATTAATTAACCCTCATGGTTAATTAATAACCTAATCCACCAATAGAATTCCCCCTGATGCGATTATTTCATAATAAATTACATTGGGCCCGCACTATTAATTCCCCGTCATATTCCTTCCCCGAAGACCATTCGATCGACCAATCTGAGATCTACAGTTGATGTCCATATCGCTACGCCTCCACATTTGAATGATAGCGCGGGATGGCTAAGCAGTTTTCTAAACAGTGATGCGCCACGTGTTGTGTATCGTATGGAATCGCTCGCCCTTCGCTGAAAACCGCCCGTCCCCAAAAGCTGTGGGATGAATACCACTTACCGCTTGCCTCCTGTGACGAAGCCACCATATTTTCTGACTTCATCCATTAAAAAAATAAAAAACCCGCCAACCTTTGAATTTTTAAATAAAACAAATGTACCCGCGTCATTTTAACTATCTCGTGCAGTGACCAGTGTCCCATGCAATGAATTCCAAAGCCAACTGTGAAGATTTTCAACCGCCACCGTGCTGAGGAAATTTGCAGTCGAGCAATCCATAATTCGTCCCCCATAGCCAACACCTGTTTTCGTCACTGTTTATTTCCCGGAAAATAGGTATTTACCCAAATTCCCGTTGAACTCTGCAAAACCCTGGTTTTTGTTTTAATTCCACACAAGAAAACTGAAACAGGGTTCAAGATTGGTTTTCATTTTATTCCTCAATCCCTAAAAATTGCAATTGTATTCCCAAAACTGTGATTGTGCCTGTTTTTTCATCAAAACCCAAATTCATTTCTGAAACCACAAGAACCAGAAATGGAAATTCCCGTGGCTTTGAATATTGCACCCCTGAATACCCCTCATAGAGATTTAGACTACCTACCTCTAGCAGATAGGGATTTCCAAGTTAAAGACCTTGTCCTCAGTGAAAATCCTCTTTGAATTTTTTTCCCCTGCAGAGATAACTACCTGACTGGTTCTGACATTTTTGGACTATGGGAATCCAATCTTCCCATGTATCTTCTTCCCTCAGTTCACATTTTTCCTGAAATAATCCATTACTGCCATGAAAATTATGATCCCAATCAACGAGCAGTCTTATCCCTGAGTCAAACCATCCTTTTCCCAATAACTACTCAATCTATCAACGAAATGTTACAGTTTCAACCTGGTCAAGCCCTGACTCCCCTTTCCATGGGAGATTTAATTGAGAAATCAGCCAATTTATCCCAAGAAGAGTTAAATCGCCTCTGCCAAACCTTCATATTGCCAGAACATTAGCCCAAAGGCGCTCCCCCTTATGGTTATACCTTTTTCACTGATGTGGGCAGGCTTATTTTAAATATGATATCCTCTATAATGGGTTTCAATACTAGTGAATATGTTGATCAATTAACCCTAGTATTTTTTTTTAGATTTCTGTGGTGAGAGTTTTGAGTTTCTGGGTTCAGAATCTCCACAGTGAACATTTTTGTGTCAACGTTTCGGGTCTAGAAAAAGACCCATCATCAGGAAAAATGATGTGACGATGATGGGTCATTTGTCGTGATGATGGGTCTTGTTCTAGACCCAAAACTTTGACACAAAAATGTTCACTGTCGAGATTTCGAACCTAGAAACTCAAAACCCTAGTATTGTTGTCAATTTTTATCCCTGGACAGCCCCCTGCTGTCAAGTATGACTTTGCTTCCTACATAGCTGATAAAATCCATGATCAGTTCATGAGATTAGAGAATGAAAGAGTGTTCAAGTATTCTTCTATTATATACCATCTCATGCTTTTCTATCAATCTGAGAGCTTCCCTTTCCAGGTAAAGAAACTTGATTCCAAAGGAAATCCTAGGTCTATAATCTTTTGGTCTGCAATTACTCATAATTACTTTGATTCTCCTTATTCTTACAACGAGTTCATTGACCTATTTGTACACCCTGCAACCACCTTGTTAACAGGAGTCTCCCCTCCCAGGGTCAATAGTGACATCAAGAAAATTCTCCAACTCTCAAAGAAATATAGGATAGGTGATTGGTACCTATACCAAAATCACACAGAAATCAGAATATATGGGTGTGAGTTATGCCATTTCAAGTTACCAAAATATGTCCCAGTGAGGCTCTTTGCCTTAGAATATTTCAGACAGATGATAAATTCAGACATAGTCCATTTTTTCAATGCAAAGAAAAAATCTCAACTCAGAATTAAGAGTCAATTAGGTCCTTTTGTCTATAACTCTAGGGATGATGGAAAAGAATTTGAAAGAATCTTAGAAGACTATCTAAAATTGCAAAAAAGTTTCTATTGGGTACCTTATGACCCAAACAACTTTATTTGTGATAGAAGGATGAAAAACAAATTGTCACCCTACCTTCATCATAGAATCCCATAAATTGAACAATATGCCAATATGGATGAATGGATGGAAGGGACAATGATAGAACAAGATAGTGAACAGGTCAGTGTTGAAAATGTTATGAAAGACCTTGAAAAAATACTTGACCTAGACTCTTTTGGACAGGTGCAAAGACCAGGAATTGGTCCTTCTTCTGTCGGAACTTCTCAGCAAAATTTACAGGAAATCAGTGCATTGGCCATAGTAGCATCTAAAGGAAATGAGAAATAGGTTGATATACAAGTTACAGAGAAATTCACAATGACAGAATAGCCTAAAAATTCTAAGGAGAAAGGCCAAATTCAGACTTCTCCTACTCAGATCAATGTAGCAAAAATTTCAATTTTACAAACTCCTCTCAATGTAGAAAAAGGTAAGAAGAGAGATGCTGAAGCAACTACCCCTATCAGTGGATCTTCAGAACAACCTGATGTTAAAAGACAAAAAATAAATCCTCTTCCAGAAGTAGACTCTGTTCAAGAAATCCCTGATAGTCAGAGGAGAGAAGAATTAAGTAGTCAGCAAACATGTACAATCAGTGGGACATCCACTAATTCTCAAAGAAAAGAACTATAAAGGCAACAAAGTGTAGAAGTATCTTCTTTCAAGCCACCAGTGAAGGATTCCTGGGATATTAAAAGGACATTTATAAATATAAAGGCCAGAAATGATCCACTAAGACTTCAAGTCTACAATCAATATTTGAAGATGGCTCCTAAAAATCAACAAAGATTGATGTCAGCCTATGACATCCAGCAAGGTAAAATGACAATGAGTCACTTCAAACCCAAAGTGCAGCAGCCTCAAACAACTGCAGATTATATCATAACCAATTTTGAAGTCATAGCAAAGGATATTCATCCTTTGGATTAGATTGAGCTGCATAAACAAACAGGTGAAATGATTTATTCTACTTTGACTAATAAATCAATGATGACCCAAAATTTACAGGATTCTTTGGAGAATACTAATGCTCAATTGCATCTTGAAAAAGCCTTTTTTCAGGCTAAGGACAATAGAAGAAAGACTTTGGAAGAAATAATTATTGGATTGGGTCATAATCCCAAATATGTCAAAGGTATAGAAGCCTTAATTAAGAAGAAAGATGATGATATTGCAGCCTTAAGGAAACAACTGAAGTTGCCATC
The DNA here is from genome assembly GCA_034641835.2 of Pinus albicaulis. Lineage (NCBI taxonomy): Eukaryota > Viridiplantae > Streptophyta > Pinopsida > Pinales > Pinaceae > Pinus > Pinus albicaulis. The sequence goes on from CM076583.1 coordinate 170,575,803, forward strand.
TTCAAGGCATCCACAAACTGCAGAAATCATAAAGCAAAACTCTGAAGAAGAATTGATGGATTTACTCTTGAAACTAAATGAGAAACTTAATGAAACTGAAAAAGAGCTATAAAAGGCATTGAAAGACAAGCATGCAAACATTCCAGCATCTACAGTAGAAGTAATTACAGGTACAACAACAACAGGTCAGCTAACAGAATTATCACAGGTCAACACTTCCAATTTAAGCACTAAAGAATTAATAAAATCAATGGAAGAATTGAAACTCCAAGTGATAGAGCTCCAGAGAACAACGGTACAATTCACCACTTTTGAACAAAAATATCATCGCTCAAAGATAAGTGTTGTAGAAAAAACAAGAGAGGTCAACAGATTAGAAAAATTGGTGAAAGCATTGGAGAAGGATCTCACATTGGATATGCCTTTAAAGGAAATAAAAGAAATTCTTTGGGACAACATCATTCAGTCAAAAGAAGATGTTTGGCCATCAATCTAAATAATGCATGAGCAGAATGATTTAATTAAATTGGCTCTAGAAGAAATTTTAAAGGCAAGAGAAGAATTAGGAAACATGCCTGAAGAAGTCAATGAACTTATACATTTTTTGAATACCAAGAACAGATATCAACTTGAAGAACTAGGCATCCAAGACATGTTGGAAATGTTTTCATTGATGGAAAAGGATATGATAAAGGAGGAGCACCTGAAACATCATTCAAGGGGCATAGAGGCAGTAGAAGAAACAGAGGAATTGAAGCAGAAGCAACAAAGGAATTGGAGACAGAGCAGTGGAGTTGAAAGGGCGTGAAGGAGTGTAATACAGAGGTTTATTTATGAATTAGGGGTTTAATACAGTTTGCAGATTAGGCAGAAATTGAATCCTATATATGGTGGAGGAATTGATGATTTAGTGCAGGGTTAGTATTAATCTTGAAAAGGACCAGAGTTAGAAATTCATGTGTATCTATGGGAGACTCTGTAACTGGTGTGTATAATATTGTCCCATACACAGTACTTAGAACAGGGGTTTTTTGATAAAATAAATCCATGTAAGTCTGCATGTAAATAGAAGAACTCGATCTCTGAGTTAAATTCCATCTTTGAACCATATGGTATGCAATGAGATTGGATATGCTTTGAATAAGTTTGCATTCACTGTTTGAATTATGTTTGAAATTATCCCCAGTTTTGAATAGAGCACTCGCATTCGATTGACATAATAAAAAATTTCAAGAGATTTAAGGTGGCTTTTACAAAGGACTAATATTCAGTTATAGAGTGGATCCTGCATGGACTGTTATGATCATTGATCGAACAGTGAATCTAGATCGGGTCGAAACAAGGTTTTGTTGAAAGAGTTAGTAATACTCTTTCAAGAATTAGTAATACTTTTTCTGCTGTATAAATGTGTTGTTTTGTTAATGGTTGGCGATGGTAGTGAAGTTATCCACAACATCAACAGAGAAAACAAACCAAAGGAATAATCAAAATTCGTGTAAAGATTGGAGTGGCAATGTAATGCATATATATATAAATCTCATTCCGAGAATCGTATACTCTAGCGGAAAAGTATATATTGCGATTTATATACAAAGTAATATAGCATATATATATATATATATAGCCATATGTAGCGCGAGATTCAAAGAACCAAATTACCATAAGGCGAAACCTGGCGCGGCAAGGAAGAAGTGGAACTGTGACTGAGAGGAACAGTAATGGTGGTTTGGAGCCGAACGGTGGTTTTATCGCACCGCTTTTGCAGGTTGAGCAGTATTCAAGAGGTTGGCTCCGATTCCATAGAACGGGCGACACGCGTCCCTGTACGAATCCACAAAACCGCTTGTAACTACGCGCCATCGCGCGTTATTGTTTGACTCAGGATGCCTAGCGATATTGTTGAACGTCGTTGATCTGGGAAAGGGTCATCGGACGACGGTCACTTGCTATAGATGCGCGAAGCTTACCCAAGGTACGGTGCACCATCGCGCGTTATTTTCCATGCAAGTTGCCCGAGCGATATCCGTAGGATCATCAGAAGCCGTGCAATGTGATGTCTGCCATTGGATGTGGTAGATCGTTAATGCTGGGGCCCATTCCAACTCGCAACTATCGTAACTATCGCACTATCGCAATATCGCAACTATCGCAATATCGCAACCATCACAAATATCGCAACAATTGCAATATCGCAATTGGTTGAAACTGCACAACAACTATCACAAATAGAAGTTTGAGATTGCGATTAATCACATCGCATCAGAGTCATCGCATCGCATCAAATCGGAGGCAGCTCATCGCATCGGCAAATAAACAAAGATCAGCAAGTGGGCCCGAAAGGGTGTTTCCTATGTTAAATGGGTCTATTATTAAATCGCCGAAAGTTACATAAGAAAGGGTTCATATACATAAAAGTGCGAAGAAAGGTGTTATAAATGCTGAGAGCTGTTTTATGTAACGGTTGTGATCGTATTGAAATATTCCGCGTGGTATGTGGACCCATGGGCCTCGGCTTAAGGTGGAGGGTGATTATTAATATACAATGATTGCTGTGGTATATGTATGTTCCGCTTGCGGAACTCGCCACATCAACAAGACACTTGCTGTGTGTAAAGGGTTGGAATTTGCCCAGATTTAACACCAGCTATTACATATTTATATAAAATGCACTGATATAAAAAGCACAGTTACACGTATGCAACAGCTACACCGCAGCAGAGGACAGAAGAGAAAATAGAGCTGAAAAGAGATAAAACACAGTCAAATAAAAGCCAAAAGACTAAATGAGTTGAGCTGAAATTCTCATTGTAATTTGAATGTAAATGTTTTTAATTGATTTTTTATTTTTTGTGATGCACTGGCAAGTTTCCTGAGGAAAACAAAGCTCCCACTGTAATATTGAAATTAATGCATGTTGGTATATTTTCTGAATGAGCAAGTGAAAGAAATTAAAAGGCAGAAAGCGAAGAGGTATGGCTGTCCATTCCAAATTCATTGAGGAATGCTAACAGTCACAAGAAAATCCTTATAAATAATATCATCTTGATATGCAAATAGAGGTAAGAGAGAGAAAATATAGAGAAGGCAGAGTATAAAAGTGTAAGGTAGAGAAGATTAAGAAAATAAGAGAATAAAGAGAAGCTACAGAACAGAGCTGATATTTGAGGTAAATCAGCAAACCTTCAGCTTGATAAATTGAGGAATTTGGAGCTTCCCTATCAAGTTGCAGCTTGATAGCTATCAGTTGTAGCTGACTGAGGTTGGAGCCTCCTGTAGGTTGGTGCCTGCAGAAAATTGAAGGGAGTTGGTGCTTCCTTGCAAGTTGTAGCTTGAAGAATTGAGGTTGGAGCCTCCTGTAGGTTGGTGCTTGCAGAAAAACAGTGGTGAGAGGGAGTTGGAGCTTTCCTTTGCATCACAACAATAATAAGATGTGGTTTTCTCCCTTTATGGGTTTCCACTTATATCTGGTGTCTCTGTGCATGTGTTAATGTGATTTATCTAATATTCTTAATACTTGTTGCTCACATATTAAGACTGTTGTTACATTAACAAATCTATTTGATACTTGCTGCTCACTAATAAAGATTGCTCACATATTAAGTTGATTATGAAGTGAAGGTGTAAATAAATTTTAAGAGAAAAGTTTTAAAATTCCATGTATGTGTTAAACTTATTCATCCCCCCCCCCTCTCAGTTTAACTAAGAGTTCAACAATTGGTAATGGAGCCAGGTTCATTTGGTGTTAGCTTAATAGCTTGAAGGAGATCTGGTTGAGTCATGGACTACCAAAATGTACCTGTGCTAAATACAACAAACTTTCCTGAATGGAGAGATAAGGTTAAGACAGGTTTAATGGCTGATGAACCTGAGGTATGGAAGCTTGTTTGTGATGGTTACTGCACAGACTTCCCCATGGTGAAAGAACAACAGAGGATTTCCAAGGAAAAATGTGTGATATATAACAATTTTCATAACAAGGACCTTGAGTTGATAATGGATTTAACCTCTGCAAAAGAAATCTGGGATAGATTGCATTTCATACATGGAGTAGACACTAAGGACTGCACTGACAAGAAGGATAAGAGAATTAAGAAGAAGAAAAATTCATTTCAATAGGAAAATATTCAATCAAATGAAGTACCTGCTAGTATGAATGGAGATAAGAACCATGAAGAAATTATAGCTAAAGAAAAAGCCAAGCTTGACACTGCTTTGACTGAAATAGAAAAATTGAAAATTGAAAACAAATACCTTAAGACAGTGGTGCAAATATGTGATGAGAGAGAATATGAGGATAAGAAAGAAATTGTTGACCTAAAGACACACCTTGAAGAAGCAAGGAAAATAGAAGACACTCTGCTGCAACAAATGAGAGAGAAAAGTCAGGATTGTGAAAGATTGGAAGAAGAAGTAGCGAGCCTGAGAAAGAACTTAGAAAAATCCCAAAGAGAACTATTAATGAATACACCTCTAATGAAAGGCTCTGGATAGTTGGACCAGATTCTAAAGGCTCAAAGGTCACCTCTCGTAAAGGTTGGGATAGGATATGAAGGTGAAACTAGTAAGTCCAAGGTTGAAGATAATAGGAAAATCATTTTTGTAAAAGCTGTAAAGAACAGTGAAGCAGCTCAGAAAATTTCTCCAGAAGCAGAAACCAACAGGAACATGAGTTGCAGAGAAACATACAAAAACAAGCAACAACATGAGAGGATAGAGAATGAAGGGATGAAACAGTCAGCAGAAAAAGGCTCATACACTCATGAGGATGAAATGAATAAATTTGGAAGATGTCAACGAAGGTTCTTTCCTCCTATGAAAAATAGCACAAGTTTCTCTTGTCATAAACCAGGACATAATGTAGCATATTGTAAGACAAAGCCAATCCAGTCTAACCAGCAAAGGATGCAGCAAAAGAGTAGAACCCCTCAAGAAAGCAAATGGAAAAGACAATCCTTCACTAGGTACACAAATTACTTCCATGGCTATTGTTATGCATGCAATAATTTTGGACATAAATCTATTGAATGTAAATTGTATTAAAAAAGGGGAACAAAGTATTGTACCTCAGCTCAAACATACCTTGGTAGAATAAGATGTTATGTATGCCTCAAGCTTGGTCACAAAGCAAAAGACTGCAAACTGCCATATACATTAAAGAACTCTAGACAAATGATAGAAACAAAGAAAATCAATCAAAACTATGAATCTAAAAGAAGTGCAGACATTATGAAGAACCACAATAAAGTATGGAAGGAAAAGAGAAAGGGGGAACCTATAATCTCAATAACATAATGAATCTAGCATAGTCTCAGGGGGAGCTGCTCTAGAAAACAAAGAAAATATCCAATCCGTGATAAATATGGAGCAACATCTCAGGGGGAGAGAAGTTCATATATAGACCCCATGAAAGTAGTCTGAGAAGAGCTCCTTGGAATGAAAACAATTATAAGATTAGGAAGGGAAAGAAAATTTCTCTAAAAGAGGACTATAGAGGAAGAAGATCATGTGAAGTATTAAGTAGCAGACAGATTGATGAAAGAAGAGAAGACAGTAAGAAGCCTTGGTGGTAGATAGAACATCAACTATGAACATGTAAGCTTGGAAGACATCAGCACATTAAGTGATGGTCACATTGTGTATCATTCTACTAGAATTAACAATGAATTACATTAAGAAGATTAAGTAAGAAAAGAGTCTACTATCTTGATGTCAGTACATAATTGATCTATGAAAAGTCCCCTTGGAGGAATGAAGTCAAATAAGTGACAAATCTCTGAGTAATCAGCCCATGAAGATTCATAGTATAGAAATTGAAGATGTCCTTCTAAAGATCATTATGTCAGAACAATTGAAAGTGTATATAAAGCAGCAATGATTCTGGAGCAGTCATAGAAAAGAAAATGCTGTGACTTCCTCTGAACAAAATGATAGAAAAAGAAAAAGATTAATGAGGCCAAGATCAGATTTAGTATATTGATGATTTTTGTTGAAAACAGTGGAGGGCTCAATAATAGAATTTATGAAGGATGTCTTAATTATGGGTAAATGTGCAAGCTAAAGTGAAAGCTCTACATATTTTATCAAGGTAATATCAATTGGTACTAAGTACAGGTAGCATGTATATCAACAGAATATCAAGAGTTATCATGGAGAAGCAATGTGGTACAGGTCCTCAGGATCAAAGGTTATGGCAAGAGTACATCCAGCATGAAAAGGTCAGTAGCAGTACTAAAGGATTAGTATTTTTTTCACACTTGAAGCATTATATTGAACTTTGAAGTAGTATCCTTCTCTATATATAAATGCATGCCTTCCGCAAGTCAGCACTTATATATCTTAAAGGTCTCTTCCTTAAGATCAGTTATAACACCATGTGAAGTCTGTTTACAAAGATATCAATTAAACATCATGAAAATTCTTTGTGGAAGATCATCATGACACAATAGTTAAAGTATCTGAAGTTTAAAGGAATAGTTGTGATTACCATTTAAGCTCAAAAGTATTTTATTAGCTCATCCAAGCATACTTCAGCACAAAGTATTTGCTAGTAATCCATCTTTAAAGAGAGATTGATTATTGACATACATACTCCATTATGTCATTAATAAATCTACATGGTTGATAAATGAAACTGACCAGTACATTGAAGGGTTTATTTTGAAAATACAGTGTGCAAGCAGTAAAAGTGATTTTGCCTCTCACATTGAAAGATATTGCCTAATCTCACAGTAAGTTGTAAACTCTGGATTGATTCGTTGTTCATATCAACAACGAGAACCTCTCAGTCTTTAAAAGTAATATCTTTGTCAGCAACCTAGCTCATATCATCACCAACAGGCAGGAAAGGTGTACCACAACAATAAAAGATATATTGCGATCATTATCATAATTGAAAAAGTGTGGTACTGCAGGTGAGTATTGCAAAAGAAGACATATTCTATCCACAATCTGCCCCAACAGAAATGTATTGGCACACTACATCAGATGGAGACTGAAGTATATTTGAAGTATTCTAAGTATTTTAGGTTAATCCAGTGATGCATCCCTGATTAGATAAAGCTGGTTCAATGTGTTTTGTGAAGTGTCATTATCCTCACTTATATCCTTATACTAGTGAAAGGAGACTGTACTTTGGATTGTACCAATTTACAGTGTATATTCAAGTCCAATAATCCTCAAAGTGTTCTCTCAACAAGTATTGTACATCAATTTGGAGCAGCATGGTATCAAAGTCAGCAGAAGAGGGCCTAAACATAACTCAGAGAGAGGAAATGCAGAAAGAAAACTAGGAAATGAGCAACCCTTTTCCATTGATGTAAAGGGGGAGGGAAAAAAAAAGGGGGCTTTTAAAAGGCAAGCAGAGGAAGTATGTTGCCATCAATTCCAAAGGGGGAGACTATTGGAAATGTTGTCATTGATGGCAAAGGAGATGACAAAGGAGGAGCACCTGAAACATCATTCAAGGGGCAGAGAGGCAGCAGAAGAAACAAAGGAATTGAAGCAGAAGCAACAAAGGAATTAGAGACAGAGAAGTGGAGTTGAAAGGGCCTGAAGGAGTGTAATACAAGGGTTTATTTATGAATTAGGGGTTTAATACAGTTTGCAGATTAGGGAGAAATTGAATCCTATATATGGTGGAGGAATTGATGATTTAGTGCAGGGTTAGTATTAATCTTGAAAAGGACCAGAGTCAGAAATTCATGTGTATCTATAGGAGACTGTAACTGGTGTGTATAATGTTGTCCCATACACAGTACTTAGAACAGGGGTTTGTTGATAAAATAAATCCATGTAAGTCTGCATGTAAATAGAAGAACTCGATCTCTGAGTTAAATTCTATCTTTGAACCATATGGTATGCAATGAGATTGGATATGCTTTGAATCAGTTGGCATTCACTGTTTGAATTATGTTTGAAATTATCCCCAGTTTTGAACAGAGCACTCGTATTCGATTGACATAATAAAAAAGTTCAAGAGATTTAAGGTGGCTTTTACAAAGGACTAATATTCAGTTATAGAGTGGATCCTGCATGGACTGTTACGATCATTGATCGAACAGTGAATCCAGATCGGGTTGAAACAAGGTTTTGTTGAAAGAGTTAGTAATACTCTTTCAAGAATTAGTAATACTTTGTCTACCGTATAAATGCACTGTTGTGTTAATGGTTGGTGATGGTAGTGAAGTTATCCATAACATCAACGGAGAAAACAAACCAGAGGAATAATCAAAATTCGCGTAAATATTGGAGCGGAAATGTAATGCATATATATATAAATCTCATTCTGGGAATCATATACTCCAGCGGCAAAGTATATATTGCGCTTTATATACAAAGGACTATAGCATATATATATATATGTATAGCCATATGTAGCGCGAGATTCAAAGAACCAAAGTACCATAAGGCGGAACCTGGCGCGGAAAGGAAGAAGTGGAACCGTGATCGAGAGGAACAGTAACGACGGTTTGGAGCCGAACGGTGGTTTTTATCGCACTGCTTTTGCGGGTTGAGCGGTATTCAAGAGGTTGGCTCCGATTCCATAGAACAGGTGACACGCGTCCCTGTACGACTCCACAAAACCGCTTGTCACTGCATGCCATCGCGCGTTATTGTTCGACTTAGGATGCCCAACGATATTGTTGAACGCCGTTGATATGGGAAGGGGTCATCGGACGACGGTCACTTGCTATATATGCGTGAAGGTTACCTAAGGTACAGCATGCCATTGCGCGTTACTGTCCGTGCAAGTTGCCCGAGCGATATCCGTCGCATCATCAGAAGCTGTGCAATGTGATGTTTGCCGTTGGATGTGGTAGATCGTTAACGCTGGGGCCCATTCCAACTCGCAACTATCACAATATCGCAACTATCGCAACTATCGCAATATTGCAACTATCGCAATATCGAAACCATCGCAAATATCGCAACAATCGCAATATCGCAGTTGGTTGAAACTGCACAGCAACTATCGCAAATAGAAGTTTGCGATTGCGATTAATCGCATCGCATCAGAGTCTTCGCATCGCATCAAATCGGAGGCAGATCATCGCATCGACGGATAAACAAAGATCGGAAAGTGGGTCCGAAAGGGTGTTTCCTATGTTAAATGGGTCTATTATTAAATCGCCAAAAGTTACATAAGAAAGGGTTCATATACATAAAAGTGCGAAGAAAGGTGTTATAAACGCCGAGAGCTGTTTTATGTAACGGTTGTGATCGTATTGAAATATGCCGCGTGGTCTGTGGACCCACGGGCCTCGGCTTAAGGTGGAGGGAGATTATTAATATACAACAATTGCTGTGGTATATGTATGTTCCGCTTGCGGAACTCGCCACATCAACAAGACACTTGCTGTGTGTAAAGGGTTGGAATTTGCCCAAATTTAACGCCAGATGTTACATATTTATATAAAATGCATTAATATAAAAATCACAGTTACACGTATGCAACAGTTACACCATAGCAGAGGATATAAGAGAAAACAGAGCTGAAAAGAGATAAAACACAGTCAAAGAAAAGCCAAAAGACTAAATGAGTTGAGCTGGAATTCTCATTGTAATTTTAATGTAAATGTTTTTAATTGATTTTTTACTGTTTTTGATGCATTGGCAAGTTTCCTGAGGAAAACAAAGCTCCCACTGTAATATTGAAATTAATGCATGTTGGTATATTTTCTGAATGAGCAAGTGAAAGAAATGAAAAGGAAGAAAGCGAAGAGGTATGGTTGTCCATTCCAAATTCATTGAGGAATGCTAACATTCACAAGAAAATCCTTATAAATAATATCATCTTGATATGAAAATAGAGGTAAGAGAGAGAAAATATAGAGAAGGCAGAGTATAGAAGTGTAAGGCAGAGACGATTAAGAAAAGAAGAGCAGAAAGAGAAGCTACAGAACAGAGCTGATATCTGAGGTAAATCATCAAACCTTCAGTTTGATAAATTGAGGAAGTTGGAGCTTCCCTATCAAGTTGCAGCTTGATAGCCGTCAGTTGTAGCTGACTGAGGTTGGAGCCTCCTGTAGGTTGGTGCCTGCAGAAAATTGAAGGGAGTTGGTGCTTCCTTGCAAGTTGTAGCTTGCAGAATTGAGGTTGGAACCTCCTGTAGGTTGGTGCCTGCAGAAAAACAGTGGTGAGAGGGAGTTGGAGCTTGCCTTTGCATCACAACAATAATAAGATGTGGTTTTCTCCCTTTATGGGTTTCCACTTATATCTGGTGTCTCTGTGCATGTGTTGATGTGATTTATCTAATCTGCTTAATACTTGTTGCTCACATATTAAGATTGTTGTTACATTAACAAATTTGTTTGATACTTGCTGTTCACTAATAAAGATTTCTCACATATTAAGTTGATTATGAAGTGAAGGTGTAAATAATTTTTAAGAGAAAATTTTTAAAATTCCATGTATGTGTTAAACTGATTCACCCCCCCCCCCTCAGTTTAACTAAGAGTTCAACAAGATAGAACAAGAAAATTTTTGGAGATTAAAAGAGTTTTTACTAAAAGAACTCTGATGAAGAATCTAGAAAGAAGATGCTTTGAAATGCAGGAAGAAGTCAATGCCTTTATAGAGAGATTCAATATTTTGCAGAGTAAAGGATTGCCAAGTCCTTTAATTTCAGAGGATAAACTTATGAGCCTGGAAAAATATGTTGAGAAATTGAACAAGCATGCTGACAATCAGGCTAGCTTCTCAACTAGTTCATCAGCAGCAGCAGCATTTCCTACAGGAAAAATTCTTCATAACAGATTGGAAAATTTGTTTTATCTCGAGCATGAGGTAAAGAATTTATTCCCAATTCAGCTTAATTTCTTTAGATATACAGAGACATATGAAACTTTGAGAAAGATGCAAAGAACCAGAATACTGGAAGCTAAATGGTGGGAAGAGATGTTAGAACTTTTTTAAATGTTATCCTTGCATGAAATTTGATTATTTACTACAGTAAGACATGATAAAAAGGATAAACAAAGATCGAACAAAAGTCAAAGTGTATCAGTACAGGTAAAGAGTATCAGTAAAACAGAGTAGCCAACACAGAATTACTAAAGAGGACAACAGCAAGCCCAATCATAGGGCCTACCTCCATCACATTCTCAAAAGAAGGAAACATCACAACTTCTGTTATCCTTTCTCTTATCTACGAGACCATCTGTCTCTATTTTCTTGTAAGATATCCATGAATCATCCTAGATTATATCTCATTTTGTTAGGAGATATTTTTTATAATTCTTTGTATAAATACTCCCTTAATTGGAGTATTGAGGGGTGGAATTCATAGATTTTGCTGTAACATTGATTACTTTGGAATAAAGTGTTGTTGGAAAAATTTCGTATGGCTAGCTGGATAAAGAATTGATGCAAAAGACTTTTCACTGGATTCTTGAATCAGATAATGGATCAATAAGTCATCTATCTCTTATGTTTTAGAGTTTTTATACTTGTTTATTATACCATTTGTGTTTCACATCTGAATGATCAACGAGAAGGAATAATTCAGAAAGTGTTTTAGTGCAATCTGTTTTCAATCGTTGTTGTTCTTAATGTTTTCTTCTAAACTAGTTTAAACAGTGAATTCTTAATTGCTCCTATTTTCTAGTTTAATCATTTTGATTATTTGGTAAAGAATACTTAATTGCTCTTTATTAATAATCACTCAAGTTCCCTCTTTCAAATATGTTGAAGGATTCTTAGTTTCCCTTCATCCATTTCGAGTCCATTCCATTCATTTCAGATCTATAATTGTTCCTTATTTGATTACCTTGCCCTGTGAAACCATCTCTTGTTAAGAAACTTAATCGATTTAAGCGATCTTTCTTTGACTCCATTAGCCCAATGGCCTAAATTACTCAGTCTTACCCTCTGCTATATAATTTCATCACCCAATTTCAATCAAAATCCCTGGACTTTCATAACTAGCCTAATATCTTTCAAAACCAAGATAAATCTTACAAAGAGAGCCCTCTCTGGGTATAGATTGGCTATATTCTGTAGCTAAAATTTGGTTTGTGGTTACCTCAGACCCCTTTCCTCTTGCAACAACTTCAAGGAAAATATGAGTGATAACATAGTAGCGACCATACTAGGGAACTGAATAATTTTATTATTACTATTGTTTACTTTATAAACTAGAGACAGAGCCTGAAGTTAGCCAGGTAGCCTTTGAACTGATTTTGCTCTGCAATTGCATAAGTAAATAAATGCTGCTTCAGTCTATCTCCAGTTTAGTTTATGAGCTGAACATTTGGTTTCAAACATTTGATCAGTTCCTCTAGTCAAATAAATCTTTGAGAAAATTTAAATCCAATATCAAAAATTTCTTAAAGATATTGTCGAAGTTGTATTTTTCATTCCATTTAGACAAAAACCCAAAAAAAATCACCTAGAAATCTGACTTCAGAAAAGACTCATTACACCAGGGCTAATCCTGATCCAAATCCCCCGCCTGTGTTTGAAAATATGAATCTGATCTCCAGGATTCTTAGGAGACAAGAGAGTCAAGAAAGCTCTAGTAGTTCTCGACCTCTTTATAGATCAATATATTGTCTTGTGAAGTGGATTTTCCTTGAGGACGAACCTTTTGACGAGCAATTTGAAACCTCTTTATTTGTAATTTTTTCTGAATCTGAGTTGTCCAATTTAGTTCTAGACCCAGTATTTATTGAAGATTTACAATTTGAATTTGTTACTTCACATCTTGATAAAAATTTTCTAAATTCCATACAATCTGAGCCTACCACTGAAGAAACATCAAATATTTCCGTGATTACTTCAGCCTCTCCAAGTTCATCAACATTTCCTCAAACATCTCAACCTCAAACTACCCATTCTACTCCTCCATCCACTACTCATAGACCAAATTCACCTTTTATTTCATCGCTACCTCTTGAAATGGCAAACATATATGCTCCTTTGGTATTACCAGCCAATCTAGGGGCTATGCCCCAAGACTACCAAAGTAAAATCACTCCTTTCGATGGTTTTGGTACCTACACTGCACAACAACATACTAAAAAGATGACCGATTATTTTGAAATTTATGAAATAGATGCTGATGATGTAAGAATGAGAATATTTGTCCAAATTCTTACTAGAGATGTTAGAACCTGGTTTAGAGCCATTCCTACAAACAATGTTATTGACTTACAAGCTCTCTATATAACATTTTTAAACAGATGGGAAAAGAAGAAAGATCCTCTTCAAATCTTATCAGACTTTGGAAAACTAAAGAGAGGACCAAATGAGACTATGCAAGATTACGTCACTAGGTTCAATGATGCTTACAATGCTATTCCCCAAAATCTTAGACCTCCTCCAGATTTAGTATTAATCAAATTCCCTGATGGATTTGATTCTGATATGGCGTATCAACTTAGGGAAAGAGCTCCTCAAACTTTAGAAGATATGCAAAGTATAGTTGTTAGTGTTGAAGCCAACTTGATAGAGAAATGAGCTAGAGCCAGAGATGAAAGGAGAATGCCTTTAAATGAAGAACCCACAGCTTTTGAGAAGAAACTGGATGTTATTATTAAAGAAATGGAAAGGCTAGGAGATAGAGTAGAAACAATTGTAAAGAAATCTCCTTGGGATGGTCAACCGAGCAATACTGTGAGAAATCCAAATTCCAGAAGGAACCAAAATCAAAATACTAGAAAAACTGGTCCTGACCAAAATATTAGGCCCCCATTCCAGGAAAATTATATTGAAGCCTCAACTTTTGAGGAACCAACCGAAGATGCTCAAATAAACAACTTGACTGAACGCAAGAACGAACCAGAATTTTTCTTGACCCAATATGATCAAGAAGCTCACATTCTTAAGCAATTTCAAACCCATTCAGGAGAATCATTTGACTTTAAGGAAGGATATGATATAGCTATTTACAAAGTTCACAAGCAATATAATTTGAGGAGCAGAAGAATTGAAGTCCCAGAAACAAGTAAATAGAAAGCCACAAAACAACCCCTCAAAGGTAAACCTAATACTACCCCTGTAAATATTATTTCTAGATCAGATCCTAATCCTGCCAACCCAATAATTGAAGACGTATCCGATAGTCAAATGAATAATAAACAACTTTCCAATACTCTTACTCCCAAAGGAAATGTAGAGGAACCACTAGAAGTTGATTCAGAAACAACTTCAGCCCATAACCCCATTCCTGAGAAGGAGAAAAATACTGAAAACACAAAAGATAAACATAATCCAACTGTTCGAAATACAAGAACTCAGACTGAAAAACCTTTTAATCTGGAAGCTGAAGTAGGCAAATTAAAAATAGTTGTTCCATTGTTTGAATTAGCTAAACATGATGTCTAACGAAGTCAAATCAATAGATCACTTAATATTACTGGAAGTGATGACTTAGTAAATGTTTTTGATGATCAACCTAGATTATTATTTGGCCCTGAAGTAAATGGAAAACCAGGAAGTGGAGGGACTCCTCCATTCTATGTGATTTTGAACATACATGACAAAATAATTCATAATGCCATGCTTGACTCTGGGGCATCTCACAATCTAATGCCCAAGGCTGTAATGGAGAGATTAAAACTAGATATCACCAGACCATACAAAGATCTCTTTTCTTTTGATTCAAATCAAGTGAGATGTTTAGGCTTAATCAAAGACTTGTGTGTTTCACTGGTTCAATACCCTGCAAAAACAATTTTGATGGATATAGTAGTAGCAGATATTCCTCCAAAATATGGTATGCTATTATCCAGATCTTGGGGTGCAAAGCTTGGAGGATCTCTTCAATTGGACATGTCATATGCTACTATTTCAGTGGTCGGCCAACCTAAGAGACTATACAAAGAAACTTTAATGAAATATGTGGTCAGTAGTCAAGAGAAACCTGAAAATTTCCCCATCTACTCAGTACACTCTGATATGGATTCATTTATTCTTTATAACGCCGAAATTGATCATCCCACTGAATTAGAAGTACCAGCAACAGAACCAAAATAAATTGCAAATAAAAAATCTAATGTTCAAATCCAGGAAATATCTAAGGAAAAAGAAACATCAGATACCCAAGAAAAACCAGAAGAAAGTAAAAAACCAGATCTCACTGTTAAGAAAGTTCCTGAAATGCCTGACACCAATTATGAACATGAAATTCTTTGGCACTTAGAATTTGATGATTCCATTAATAAATTAGGATCAGGAGCTAGAATTTGGATACACAACCTTGAAAATGATCATGCTGAAGGCCATTCTTACAGATTAAACTTTAAGTGCACTAATAATATGGCAGAATATGAAGCTCTTTTTCTAGGGCTTAAACTTATCAAAAGATTAGGGGAAATTAGAGTATCTGTCATAGGAGATTCTGATTTAATCATTCAACAGATCAAAGATCAGTTTCTGACAAACGATCCCAGACTGAGAGAATATAGAGGAACAGTTGTAGAGATTCTCAATACTTTTCTGCAGACTCAGCTTGCTAAAATCCCAAAAAAACAAAATTTGCATGCTCATAGTCTTGCAATGTTTGCTAGCACTTGTAAATTACCATTCAAACCTAATCATCAGTTCACAACTGAGATTAGACATAGACAAGCTATACCAGACAATTTTAAGAATTGGAAAGTGTTTGCAAATGACAATCAGATTAACAATTTTTTGACTCTAGAGAATGAATTTTCTAACAGTAACAGAGATGAAGATACAGTAATTGAATCTGATCAAATAAATGAACAAGAAATAGGCATTTCAGAAGAAAGTGCAATTCAAATGCTTCATCCAACAAATTTCACCAAAAAATAAATGCAGGACCTCAAACAAATGGAGGTTGATGAGATTATAGAAGAAGAATCTGAGATCATTAATTTAAAAGATAATCATTTTCCTAAAGGATTAACTCCTTTGGAAGATATTTTTGATTCTAACGATATTCTAAAGAAACCCAAAATGGAACCTTTGAAAGCTGATATTGAGGAATATAATTTGGGAGCTGAAGAAAATCCTAAACTGATAAAGTTATCTAAATCTTTGTCCCCTGATCAAAAACTAAATTATGTTGAACTAATAAGAGAATTCCAGGATGTCTTTGCCTGGAGTTATGAAGACTTGAAATCTTATGACACCTCTATAATTCAGCATACAATACCTCTGAAAGAAAATCAGAAACCATTTAAACAGAAAATTAGAAGAATCAACCCTGTACTGCTACCTTTAATTGAAAAAGAAATCAAACGAATGTATGAAGCTGGGATAATTTCTCCTATTAGATTTTCAGAGTGGGTGTCTAATTTAGTCCCTACTAGGAAGAAAAATGGAGAGATCAGATTATGTGTTGATTTAAGAAATGTAAATAAGGTTTCTTAAGGATAATTACCCTTTGCCTAAAATGGATCACATTTTACAAAGGGTAGTAGGTGCTTCTAGAATTTATCTTCTAGATGGGTTCTCAAGATACAACTAGATTCTGGTTCATCCTGATGATCAAGAAAAAACATCTTTTACAACACCATGGGGCACATTCAAGTACGTTAAAATTCCATTTGGACTTAAAAATGCAGGAGAAACCTTCCAAAGAGCAATGGAAATCACATTTGCAAAAGAAATTCATGACTTTATTGTTATATATCTGGATTATTTAACTGTTTTTTCTAAATCAGATCAACAGCATTTGGACCATCTCAGACAAGTATTCATAAAATGCAGAAAGTATGGTATCTCTTTAAATCCAAAGAATTCCTTGTTTGGTATTGAAGAAGGTAAAATCTTGGGCCATATCATTTCCAAAGATGGTATTAGAATTTATCCTGCTAGAATAGAAGCTATATTGCAGATACCTCACCCTAGAAATGTTAAAGAGCTTCAAGATTTCCTAGGAAAAATCATTTTTTTGAGAAGATTCATATCTAGCTTAGCTGAACTAATTAGATTGCTTACTAACATGTTAAGAAAGGATTCAAGTATTAAATGGATAGTTGAAGCCAACAAAGCATTTGAAGAAATTAAATGGCTTTGACTAGAACACCAGTTCTTACTAGTCCACAATTTGATAAAGATTTCATAATATTTTCATTTGCATCAAAACACACTGTAGCAGTTGTTTTATTACAAAAGGATGATCAAGGATGTGAAAAACCTATAGCCTTTTTTAGTAAATCACTAAGGGATGCATCATTAAAATACAAAATCATAAAAAAACAAGCTTTTGCACTTATAAAAGCCATTAAAGATTTTAGAATCTACATATTGTATTCCCATGTGATAGCCTATGTACCAAATGCTGTTGTCAAAGACATCTTAACTCAAGATGGAATTGAGGGAAAAAGAGGTAAATGGATTGCTACCATATTAGAGTATGATATTGAAATAAAACCTACAAAGATGATAAAGGGACAAGGATTGGCTCAACTCATGACAGAAACAAATTGCCAAGCCCTAGATATTAATGAACTGGATGACAAACAGGAGCTGGCGACTCCACAAATCAACCAGGACTTCTTAGATTCACCATGGTATGCTGATATAATTTATGTATTGTTAAATCTGCAAGCTCCTCTAGGGTTATCCAGAACAAAGAAAAGGTTTTTAAAGATGACATCTTCAAAGTTTTGTATTTTAGATAATGTTCTTTTTTGGAAAAATCATGAAGGTATTTTATTGAATTGTTTGTTAAAAGATGAAGCTGACAAGGCTCTCAATGAATTCCATGCAGGAGACTGCGGTGGACACCTTTATTGGAAATCAACTGCCGACAAGATCCTAAGAGCTGGATTTTATTGGCCAACCTTTTTCTTTGATGTAAAGAAATTTGTCACTACTTGCCATAAATGTCAAATTTTTGAAGGCAAGAGAAAACTATTACCTTTAACCTTGAAACCAATTTCCACTGAAAAACCTTTCCAACAATGGGGCCTAGATTTCATTGGAGAAATCCATCCTCCTTCTTCTGGCCAACAAAAATAGATCCTCATTGCTACAGATTATTTCACCAAATGGATAGAAGCAATTCCTTCCAGACAAGCCAATGACACTGTGATCATAGGATTCCTAGAAACTAATATACTATCAAGATTTGGCTGTCCTGAGAAAATTATAACTAATAATGCTGTCGCCTTCAAATCTAAGAAGATGATAAGTTTCTGTAATAAATATCATATCACCTTAAGCCATTCCACAACCTATTACCCTCAGGGTACTGGACTGGCTGAATCTTCCAACAAGAGTCTCATTAATATTATTAAGAAATTATTGGAGGAAAACAAGAAAAATTGGCACAATAAACTTACAAATGCACTGTGGGCAGACAGACTCACCACCAAAAAATCTATTGGGACTAGTCCTTATGAGTTAGTCTATGGCATTGAGGCTATATTTCCTTCATCTTTAGGAGTTCCTATGATGAAATTACTTCAAGAGTTTCAAGTTGAACCTAATGATATTCAAAGGAGAATAAATCAAACTATCAATTTGCAGCAGACTAGAGAGGAAGTATATCAGAGATCCCAAGTATTGCAGGAGAAACTAAAGAATATATTTGATAAAAGAACGAAGGAAGAAGATTTCCAAATTGGAAACAAAGTTTTAAGATGGGATTCCAGAAGAAAGGATAAGGGAAAACATGGGAAGTTTGACTTCCTGTGGAGAGGACCTTATATTATTCATGCTTTACAAGGAAATAATACATATTTTTTGAAAAACTTGGATGGTACAGAAACTGAAGAAGGGCCAGTTAATGGTCGAATGTTGAAACATTAATTTGATCCTATTTATTAGGATATCCTAATTTTTAACGTGTACATACTATATCCTTTGTAATGTTACAGTTTTGAGTGGATAGTAACTTACTGGAGTTGAAGCCCGAGGAGAAGGCCTAAGCTTCAGAAGTGTTACTGTCATACATACAATAAAGTAACAAGCAGAAGAAGATTCCATGGTTCAGTCAAAATCATTCTGAGGACAATTGACTTGCTGTTCTTGACTTTTCACCAGGAAAAGCCATCCCCAAGTGGAGCCAGTGTTAGACTCCTATACCAATAGGTGTCATATATCATGATTGACTTGATGAGATATGTAATATGTTCATACCTTTTCTTGTTGCAAAGGTTTTCCATATTGTCAAAAAAAAAAAAAAAAAAGTAAAGAGGGTATACTGTAAAAGAAAAATCAAAGGGTGAAAAAATAAAAATGGCCAAAAAAGTAAAAAGAAAATGAACCCCACCAAAAGAAAGGCCAAGGAAAGTGAGCAAGTCTAAATGCCACTGCTTTTTACTCTTATGTAAATAAAAAAATTGTGTGCAACTTGTATTTTATGCCACAATTTATGAACAGTCAAATAATTTAAGCTTGGCTAGTTCATCTTTCAATTTTATGTTTTAGAGATAGAGAATAAAATCTGACCAAACTGTTTAATCTTGGAAGATAAGTAGATAGGTAGAGTAAATAAAAGGAGCTCAACAATTTAATCTGAGCCCTTGGATGTAATAAGGTTATAATTAGATAGATTTCTACATGTAAAAAGAAAAAGTGTGACAAGGGTTTGCCAGTCTAAGTGCACCCTAATAAAGAAAAAATGGTAGGGTAAAGTAGGTAGGGTGGGTAGATGTTGTTGCAGAATTACATGTGATGGATAGTGACTCTAGATGTGTTCATATTTACTTTCATCACAAGTGCAAGGAAGATATTACACTGGAATAATTTCAAGCAAAACAAGGTCAAATGATTAACCTCTCTTCTCATTTTCCCCTAAAAGTTTCACTAATTTCCCCTAAGTACTAAGGCATTTGAAAATTAGAGGGGCTCAAGGCGTTTCCTTAACTTTTGGAGGGACTGGACCCTCGGCCCAATAATTGGAAAAGCCTAAATACTTAAATCCATTCATAAGATCATTCATTCACATCCAAAAAATCTTTTCCTAATTAAAATCCCATTTTACTTAGGAAAATTATGCAATATTTCACAAAAAACCCTATTCATGCAAGCATAAGTTAAATACATTAACCTAATGTTTTATACTTAGCGCTTTTATTCATTTTCCATATTAATTTCTAACTTATTATTTAAATCCCTACAAATTTCCCATCCCCATATTATTTAAATAAAATTCCCAAATTAATATATTATACCGCTCCTTTGGTTGAAAAATAACCATATAAGTATTAATTATGATTAATTGGTTGAATTTCCAGTTAATAAACAAACCCGACACTCCGCCGTATAAAAGGGATTAATTAACCCTCATGGTTAATTAATAACCTAATCCACCAATAGAATCCCCCCCGATGCGATTATTTCATAATAAATTACATTGGGCCCGCACTATTAATTCCCCGTCATCTTCCTTCCTCGAAGACCATTCGATCGACCAATCTGAGATCTACGGTTAACGTCCATATCGTTGCGCCTCCACATCCGAACGATAACGCGCGATGGCCAAGCGGTTTTCTGAACAGTGCTGTGCCATGTGTCATGTATAGTATGGAATCACTCGCCCTCCGCTAAAAACTGCCCGTCCCCAAAAGCTGTGCGATGAATACCACTTACTGCTTGCCTCCCGTGACAAAGCCACCATATTTGCTAACATCATCCATTAAAAAAATAAAAAACCTGCCAACCTTTGACTTTGTAAATAAAACAAATCTAGCCGCGTCATTTTAACTATCTCGTGCAGTGACCAGTGTCCCATGCAACGAATTCCAAAACCAACAGTGAAGATTGTCAACCGCCACCTTGCTGAGGAAATTTGCAGTCGAGCAATCCAGAATTTGTCCGCCATAGCCAAAACATGTTTTCGTCACTGTTTATTTCCCGCAAAACAGGTATTTACCCAAATTCCCGTTGAACTCTGCAAAATCCTGGTTTTTGTTTTAATTCCACACAAGAAAACTAAAATAGGGTTCAAGATTGGTCTTCATTTTATTCCTCAATCCCTAAAAATTGCAATTGTATTCCCAAAACTGTGATTGTGCCTTCTTTTTCATCAAAACTCGAATTCATTTATGAAACCACAAGAACCAGAAATGGAAATTCCCGTGGCTTTGAATATTGCACCCCTGAATACTCCTCACAGAGATTTAGACTACCTGCCTCTAGCAGATAGGGATTTCCAAGTTAAATACCTTGTCCTCAGTGAAAATCCTCTTCGAATTTTTTTCCACTGCAGAGATAACTACCTGAATGGTTTTGACATTTTTGGACTATGGGTATCTAATCTTCCCATGTATCTTCTCCCCTCAGTCCACATTTTTCCTGAAATAATCCATTACTGCCATGAAAATTATGATCCCAATCAACGAGCAGTCTTGTCCCCGAGTCAAACCATCCTTTTCCCAATAATTGCTCAGTCTATCAACGAAATGTTACAGTTTCAACCTGGTCAAACCCTGACTCCCCTTTCCATGGGAGATTTACTTGAGAAATTAGCAAATTTATCCCAAGAAGAGTTAAATCGCCTCTGCCAAACCTTCATGTTGCCAGAACATCAACCCAAAGGCCCTCCCCGTTATGGTTATACCTTTTTCACTAATTTGGGTAGGCTTATTTTAAATATAATATCCTCTATAATGGGTTTCAATACTAGTGAATATGTTGATCAATTAACCCTAGTATAATTGTCAATTTTTATCCCTGGACAGCCCCCTGCTGTCAAGTATGACTTTTCTTCCTACATAGCTGATAAAATCCATGATCAATTCATGAGATTAGAGAATGAAAGAGTGTTCAATTATTATTTTTTTTATATACCATCTCATGCTTTTCTATCAATCAGAGAGTTTCCCTTTCTAGGTAAAGAAACTTGATGCCAAAGGAAATCCTAGGTTTGTAATCTTTTGGTCTGCAATTACTCATAATTCCTCTGATTTTCCTTATTCTTACAATGAGTTCATTGACCTATTTGTACACCCTACAACCACATTGTTAACAGGAGTCTCCCCTCCCAGGGTCAATAGTGACATCAAGAAAATTCTCCAACTCTCAAAGCAATACATGATAGGTGATTGGTACCTATACCGAAATCACACAGAAATCAGAATATATGGGTGTGAGTTATGCCATTTCAAGTTACCAAAATATGTCCCAATGAGGCTCTTTGCCTTAGAATATTTCAGACAGATGATAAATTCAGACATAGTCCATTTTTGTAATGCAAATAAAAAAGCTCAACTCAGAATTAAGAGTCAATTAGGTCCTTTTGTCTATAACTCTAGGGATGCTGGAAAAGAAGTTGAAAGAATCTTAGAAGAATATCTAAAATTACAAAATAGTTTCTACTGGGTACCTTATGACCCAAACAACTTTATTTGTGATAGAAGGATGAAAAACAAATTGTCACCCTACCTTCATCATAGAATCCTAGAAATTGAACAATATGCCAATATGGATGAATGGATGGAAGGGACATTGATAGAACAAGATAGTGAACAGGTCAGTGTTGAAAATGTTATGAAAGACCTTGAAAAAATACTTGACCTAGACTCTTTTGGACTGTTGCAAAGACCAAGAATTTGTCCTTCTTCTGCTGGAACTTCTCAGCAAAATTTACAGGAAATCAGTGCATTGGCCACAGTAGCATCTAAAGGAAAGGAGAAAGAGGTTGATATACAAGTTACAGAGAAATTCACAATGACATAACAACTTGAAACTTCTAAGGAGCAAGGCCAAATTCAGACTTCTCCTACTCAGATCAATGTAGCATAAATTTCAATTTTACAAACTCCTCTCAATGTAGAAAAAGGTAAGAAGAGAGATGCTGAAGCAGCTACCCGTATCAGTGGATCTTCAGAATAACCTGATGTTAAAAGAAAAAAATTAAATCCTCTTCCAGAAGTAGAATCTGTTCAAGAAATCCCTGATAGTCAGAGGAGAGAAGAATTAAGTAGTCAACAAACATGTACAATCAGTGGGACATCCACTAATTCTCAAAGAAAAGAACTACAAAGACAAAAAAGTGTAGAAGTATCTTCTTTCAAGCCACTAGTGAAGGATGCCTGGGATATTAAAAGGACATTTATAAATATAAAGGCCAGAAATGATCCACTAAGACTTCAAGTCTACAATCAATATTTGAAGATGGCTCCTAAAAATCATCAAAGATTGATGTCAGCGTATGACATCCAGCAAGGTAAAATGATAATGAGTCACTTCAAACCTAAAGTGCAGCAGCCTCAAACAACTGCAGATTATATCAGAACCAATTTTGAAGTCATAGCAAAGGATATTCATCATTTGGATTAGATTAAACTGCATAAAAAAACAGGTGAAATGATTTATTCTACTTTGACTGATAAATCAATGATGACCCAAAAATTACAGGATTCTTTGGAGAATACTAATGCTCAATTGCATCTTGAAAAAGCCTCTTCTCAGGCTAAGGACAACAGAATAAAGACTTTGGAAGAAATAATTATTGGATTGGGTCATAATCCCAAAGATGTCAAAGGTATAGAAGCCTTGATTAAGAAGAAAGATGATAATATTGCATCCTTAAGGAAACAGCTGAAGTTGCCATCTTCAAGGCATCCACAAACTGCAGAAATCATAAAGAAAAACTCTGAAGAAGAATTGATGGATTTACTCTTGAAACTGAATGAAAAACTTAATGAAACTAAAAAAGAGCTAGAAAAGGCATTGAAAGACAAGTAGGCAAACATTCCAACATCTATAGTAGAAGTAATTAGAGGTACAACAACAACAGGTCAGCTAACAGAATTATCACAGGTCAACACTTCCAATTTAAGCACTGAAGAATTAATAAAATCAATGGAAGAATTGAAACTCCAAGTGACAGAGCTCTAGAGAACAAAGGTACAATTCACCACTTTAGAACAAAAATATCATCTCTCAAAGACAAGTGTTGCAGAAAAAACAAGAGAGGTCAACAGATTAGAAAAATTGGTCAAAGCATTGGAGAAGGATCTCACATTGGAGAAGCCTTTAAAGGAAATAAAAGAAATTCTTTGGGACAACATCATTCAGTCAATAGAAGATGCCTGGCCATCAATCCAAATAATGTATGAGCAGAATGATTTAACTAAATTGGCTCTAGAAGAAATTTTAAAGGCAAGAGAAGAATTAGGAAACATGCCTGAAGAAGCCAATGAACTTATACGTTTTTTGAATACCAAGAACAGATATCAAATTGAAGAACTACGCATCCAAGACAGAACAGGAACAATTTTGGAGATTAAAAGAGTTTTTACTAAAAGAACTTTGATGCAGAATCTAGAAAGAAGATGCTCTGATATGCAGGAATAAGTCAACGCCTTTACAGAGAGATTCAATATTTTGTAGAGTAAAGGATTGCCAAGTCCTTTAATTTCAGAGGATAAACTTATGAGCCTGGAAAACTATGTTGAGAAATTGAACAAGCATGCTGACAATCAGGCCAGCTTCTCAACTAGTTCATCAACAGCAGTAGCATTGCCTATAGGAAAAATTCTTCATAATAGATTGGAAAATTTGTTTTATCTCAAGCATGAGGTAAAGCATTTATTCCCAATTCAGCCTACTTTCTTTAGATATACAGAGACAGATGAAACTTTTAGGAAGCTGCAAAGAACCAGAATATCGAAAGCTAAATGGTGGGAAGAAATGTTAGAAATTTTGTAAATGTTATCCTTGCATGAAATTTGATTATTTACTACAGTAAGACATGATGAAAAGGATAAACAAAGATCGAACAGAAGTCAAAGTGTATCAGTACAGGTAAAGAGTATCAGTAAAACAGAGTAGCCAGTACGAAATTACTAAATAGGAAAGTATCAAGCCAATCATAGGGCCTGCCTCCAGCACATTCTCAAAAGAAGGAAACAACACAACATCAGTTATCCTTTCTCTTATCTACGAGACCATCTGTATCTATTTTCTTGTAAGATATCCATGAGTCATCCTAGATTATATCTCATTTTGTTAGGAGATATTTTTTCTAATTATTTGTATAAATACTCCCTCAATTGGAGTATTGAGGGGTGGAATTCATAGATTTTGCTGTAACATTGATTACTTTGGAATAAAGTGCTGTTGGACAAATTTCGTATGGCTAGCTGGATAAAGAATTGATGCAAAAGACTTTTCACTGGATTCTTGAATCAGATAACGGATCAATAAGTCATCTATCTCTTATGTTTTAGAGTTTTTATACTTGTTTATTATACCATTTGTGTTTCATATCTGAATGATCAACGAGAAGGAATAATTCAAAAAGTGTTTTAGTGCAATCTGTTTTCAATCGTTGTTGTTCTTAATGTTTTCTTCTAAACTAGTTTAAACAGTGAATTCTTAATTACTCCTGTTTTCTAGTTTAATAATTTTGATTATTTGGTAAAGAATACTTAATTTCTCTTTATTAATAATCACTCAAGTTCCCTCTTTCAAATATGTTGAAGGATTCTTAGTTTCCCTTCATCCATTTCCAGTTCATTCCATTCATTTAAGGTCTATAATTGTTCCTTATTTGATTACCTTGCCCCGTGAAACCATCTCTTGTTAAGAAACTTAATCGAGTTAAGCCATCTTTCTTTGACTCCATTAGCCCAATGGCCTAAATTACTCAATCTCACCCTCTGTTATAGAATTTCATCACCCAATTTCAATAAAAATCCCTGGACTTTCATAACTAGGCTAATATCTTTCAAAACCAAGCTAAATCTTATAGAGAGAGCCCTCTCTGGGTACAGATTGGCTAGATTCTGTACCTAAAAGTTGGTTTGTGGTTACCTTGGACCCCTTTCCTCTTCCAAAAACTTCAAGGAAAATTTGAATGATAACACTATCTCATCAAGGTGGGGAAATGTCTCTATGGAAAGTACCTCCGGTTTCCTTCTATCAAACTTATTAATCAGCCTTTGAGTGAAGTATGCATAAGTAGTCACTCTTGCATGTTGTATATCGCTGAACCACCAATCCTTTTCTTCACTCTCAAGGTGCATCACTGCAAGCTCAACAACCTCTATTTCTGCTACTAGGTGTAGCTAGAAGAAATGATCTAACTCCTTCATCCAAGATTTTACTGTGAGTGTGGATGATTCATCGAATGTAGGCAAGAAGAATCCATTTTGTATATGCCTTATTCTTTTATTGCTGCTGTGGGATCTCTGGTTTTCTTCGATTTGGATAAAATGTTGGAGAGTTAGATTCTCCTTGAATGCTCTTTATTGATATTTGTACTCTACAAGATAATTACTCAAAGTCTCATGCTTTAAGTATCCTCCATCTCCATGCCATTGATCTCCTTCTGTAAGGAAAGTGGACATAGAAAGGTATTGTGGAGTTCTTTGCATTACCGGTTATTTATGTTG
Organism: Pinus albicaulis; assembly: GCA_034641835.2. Classification (NCBI taxonomy): domain Eukaryota; kingdom Viridiplantae; phylum Streptophyta; class Pinopsida; order Pinales; family Pinaceae; genus Pinus; species Pinus albicaulis. The sequence continues at coordinate 170,602,067 of CM076583.1, forward strand.
TTGATAGGAAGTGCTTGGAACTTCCTCATTCTGAAACCATCTTGAGGTTTCTGTTTTCCTTCCCCTTCTCATTTCTTTAGTCTCTGTGGAGAGATCCTGCATAGATTTAAAGAGAATTATGGCAAAACTTAATCCTTCCACCATTGAAGACTTCTTCTTTTTCTGCTTCTTCTTCTTATTCTTCTGATGTCATGAAGTGCCCACAATATGAGCCAAATATCATGCTCTTATACCAATGTAATATTCCAAAATGGAAAAGACAGGAATATAAAACATATATGACATTCCAAATAAGAAAAACATGAGTATAACACTAAAATCTGGAAAATGCCGGAAATATGTTGCAACATCAAGACATTATAACCATGAGAAGAAACAACTAAGTCATATCAGTATAAAAAAAAACAAATATAAAGTACAAAGTGCTCCAAATGAGATGCACTCAAGCCAATAAGAAGTCGCTGAAATACACTAATGAGAACTGGCACTAGAAATGTTGTGCTGCTACTGCTGCTGAGAAGAAGAACCATGTGTGAAAGGCTACTGGGTTGCTCAAAATGATCCTGTATTTAACCATAGATTCTACTAAAACAACCCAGAAAACCCAGAAATGGTTTGGCCAGATTTGAACTTTGCATTTTCAACTCTTTTTGGGTTGTCAACTTCAGCCCTACTGGCTGACTTACGTAATCCTCTTGAGTAACTACTGATATGAGGCTGAATTGATGATATACATGCTGTAATAGAACCCTATTAGCTCAATACATGAAGGGATGGTCCCTTCTTTTGATCTCCAAGCTAGAAGCTTGAGATCTAGCTCCTCCTTCCTCTACTTCAAGTTGCAACTACACACTGCACAACTACTGGAATGAAATGAACTGTCAAGAGGGATGAAGCTATAGCCTACTGCTAGGTAATGGAATATAGCTCATATATAATATAAATAATCTCTCCAAATGGAGGCGATGATCCCTCACAGGATTCCAAGTTGGAATAATTGGAACTCCCTTGCTCCACTAGATCTACTTGGCTAGACTACACAATTCCTGGAGGAACTACTAGTGCATGGAGGAATACTGAAATTGAAGCACAAGATGAAAGGATGAACCCTCAATTGGTTTCTTAGCTGAAATGATAATAATTACCTTCCTCCTCTCAAACCCTAAGACAAGAATGCGTAATTCCTGAAGCTGTATATGTAGGAGAGAGGGGCTAAATGTGGCACCAATGCTGGATGATGAATGGCTACTCAAAATAACCTTCCCAGAGTAGGCACTAGAAGTCCCCCGTGGGTAAGGGTGGGATTCCTGCTCAGGAACACCCATGTGCTAAACAACACAACAAAATTAGCTAAACAGCTGAAGCATGCAAAGAATGTCAAACAAAAATACAATATCAAATTCAAGATTGATTTTATTTGCTGCCCTCATCTTCCTTATATGGTTGTGAGCCTTCCCTAGCCTTGGCCCACCTCATATTTGCGCTGCACATGTGGCGACTAGTCTCCATGAATACTGCGTTGTCTCTCCATGATCTCCACATTTACTTTCCAATCCTCCATCATGTGTGCATTTAATGCACCACTTCATCCATCACTGCATCATTAATTCTCTATGATCTCACTTTTAATCCTCCACTCTCTCCATCATCTTCCTCATTATTCTCCATAATATCCACTCTCCCTTCATTACTAAGCTGCTCCACTACTCCAGTATGCTGATCTACTATCTACTAACCCACATTCACACAAAAAAAGTGGATTTTATTCATCTATGGGGTTTATGGGTCTCTCCACCCTTTTATTTACTTAACTAAGTAAGAAAGGTATGAACTCTAATATTCCAATTAACTGATGGAAAATTGAGAATATTACAGGAAGATGCAGATGGAAGATTATCTGTATCAGAAAGATCTATACCTATCATTGAGCGGAAAATCATAGAAGCCAATGAGTATGCCAAATGCAGAATGAGAGATTCTCGAGAGAAAGGCACTAGGAACAATATGACTGTGTCTCACAACATCAATGGCATTCAAAATTTCAAAGGAAACAACAATAAGAGGTTTAACGAATACATTGGGCAAAATATATGAAAAACCCTCGGCCCAAAATAAGCTATTTCTTATGAAGCGTCTATTTAATATGAAGATGTCAAAAGGTGGATATGTTGTTGATCATTTAAATGAGTTTAATACGGTTAATAGTCAGTTAAGTTCCATAGGGGTAAATTTTGATGATGAAGTTAGGGATTTATTGTTTCTGTGCTAATTACTAGAAAGTTAGAATGGTTTAGTTATGGCCATTAGTAATTTTGTCTCTAGATATGGTAATTTAAAGTTTGGTGATGTTTTTGGTGCTATCCTTAGTGAGGAAATGCGACGAAAAATCTCCGGTGGGCCATCAGGTAATGCTTTGACTGCAGAGACTAGGGGAAGAAAAATGAAAAGAGGAAGGAGGCTAGTAAATCGCATTAAGTCAAGTAAAGGCAGATATAAATTGAGATCAGGGATAGTGTGTTGGAAATGTGAAAATAAAGGAGACTTGAAGAATTATTGTAAATCGCAGAAGGGCAAAGAAGAAGATGGAAAAAAAGAGAATAATCATTAAGAGAATGTGACAAATTATGTGTTGCAATATGCTTTGATTATTTCATTATAGTATGTTATTGATGCCTGAGTTGTAGATTCAGGGGCTTCTTTCCATGCCACACGTGATAGGAAAAATTTTCATGACTATGTTCAAGGCTATTGTGGACATGTTTGTCTTGGTGATGATAAATCCTGTAAAATCGGTTGAAAGGGTAAGGTTTTTATAAAGAAAAAAATGGAAACCAGTGACTATTGAAGGAGGTAAGGCATGTTCTAGATCTAAAGTAAAATATAATTTTACTAGGGAAATTAGGTGGTGAAGGCTGTGTAACTATATTCATATAAAAAATATGGAAGGTCACTAAAGGAACCCTGGTAATAACAAAATGAGAAAGGTTGGTACGTTCTATTTATGCAATGGTATTTCTAATTCTATTGATGATTTAACCTCCATAGGAACAAATAAGACATTGTGGCATCATAGGCTTAGGAACATGAGTGAGAAGTGGATGAAAATTCTTAGCTCTAGAAATTTTTTGCCAATTATAAATCATGTTGATTTGGATTTCTGTGAAAATTGTGTTTATGGAAAGAAGAAGAGAGCCAGATTTCTCGGAGTTGGGAAGGAAAAGAAGAGTGAAAAATTAGAGCTTGTGCATAAAAAAGTATGGGGACCTGCTCCAGTATCATCTCTCAGTGGCTCTCACTATTATATTACTTTTATTGATGATTCAACTAGGAAAACCTAGATTTATTGTATTCAAAATAAATCTAATGTATTTGATACTTTCAAGAAATGGAAATAATTGGTTGAGAATAAGACAAGAATTAAGTTGAAGTGTCTCAGATCATACAATGGAGTTGAATACTACAACAAAGAGTTTGATAACTACTATTCAGAGCATGGAATTTTTAGAGAGAAGACAATTCTATGAACACCACAAGAAAATGGTGAGTAAAAAAGGATGAACATGACAATCATGGAGCGTGCAAGGTGCATGAGATTGCATGTAGGATTGGCCTTAAAATTTTGGGTAGATGTTGTAGGTACTACTGTTTATCTAATAAAAAAAGGGCCTTCAATTTCCTTGGATTGTGGTATTCTAGAGGAGGCATGAACAAGTAAAAATGTAAACTACTCAATTTTAAAGACTTTTGGTTGTGAAGCCTTTGTCCACATCAATAAAGAAAATAGAAAAAATCTTGAGGAAAATTAAAAAAAATGTACCTTTATTAGATATGGTGTTAATGATTTTGGTTATCTCTTATATGATTATGAAAATCACAAATTCATTAGGAGCCAAGATGTCATATTCAATGAAAAGGTCTTATATAAGGATCAAATGCAGGGAAATAAACAAGAAAATAAAACAAAAAATATGCATTGCTTGATGAGATCACAGAAAAGTAAAGGTGTCTGAAAATAATAATGATCAGCAGCCACAACAAAAACAACAACCACAACAATAGAAAAAACAACAAAAACCACATAAAACACATCAAAAACCTGAAAGTAGTGTTAGAAGATCTACTAGGATAAGTAGACCCCTTGAATGATACTCTCCTTCATTGTTGACTAATTATGGTGAATCAGAAAGATATGAATAAGAAATGTAGGTAGAAACCAGGAAGAAGTGGGAGAAAGCCATGGAAGAAGATATGTACTCCTTGATGCAGAAACAGACTTGGGACTTAGTCAAGTTGCCTACTGGAAAAACAACATCGCAAAATAAATGGGTTTACAGGTTGAAGGAAGAAGATGGAGGTAAAAAAAGGTATAAGGACAGGCTTATGGTGAAGGGATTTGCATAAATGAAAGGTATATACTTTGATGAATTTTTTTCTCCTGTTGTTAAAATGACTTCAATCAAAACTATTTTAAGTATAGTGGCAACATAAGATTTGCATCTTGTGCAATTAGATGTAAATACAACCTTTCTCCATGGGGATTTGGAGGAAGAAATATATATGTAGCAACCACAAGGGTACGAGTTCAAAGGGAAGGATAAATTAGTGTGCAAATTGAAGAAGGGTTTGTATGGCTTAAAATAGGCTCCAAGGTAGTGGTATCTAAAATTTGTCAGGTTTATATCTAAACAAGGTTATACTATATGTCACTCTGACCATTGTGTTTATTTTAAAAGGGAAAATGATGGCAACTATATTATATGACTATTGTATGTAGATGGAATTCTTGTTGAAGGGTCTAACATGCAAGAAATACATGTGTTCAAAGAAAATTTGGAAAATAAATTTGCAATGAAGGATTTGGGTGCTACAAAATAAATTCTCTGTATGAGAATAACTAGAGACAGGGAAAATTGCAAATTAACATTTCTGAGAGTGATAACATAAAAAAGGTGTTGGAAATATTTAATATGCAAAATGAAAAACCAGTTAGTACACCTTTGGATATCAATTTCAAACCAAGTAAGGAGATGTGTCCCAAGGCTTAGGAAGTGATGGATTATATGTGTAAATTTACATATGCATCAAGCAGTTGGAAGCTTAATGTATGCAATGGTATGCACATAGTGTGATATTTCACATGTAGTGGGAGTTGTAAGAAGGTATATGAACAATCCAAGAAAAGAACATTGGATGATAATGAAGTGGATTCTCAGGTATTTGAGAGGTATTAAAAATCAACCATTATGATTTGGAGGTTCAAACATTTCTCTACAGGGATATGTTGATTCAAATATGGGAGGTGATAGAGATAACATGAGGAGCACCACAAGGCGTGTGTATGCGGAACAACCGTCAGTTAGGTTTCAAAATTGAAAAAAATTGTTGCACTTTCAACAACAGAAGAAAAGTATGTTGCTGCTACAGAGGCTAGAAAAGAAATGATTTGGTTATAAAGTTTTATGGATGAATTGGGAAAGAATCAGAAGATGAGAAGGTTATATAGTGACAACTAGAGTTCCATTCATCTTGCAAATAATTCAACCTTTCATTTTAAGACTAAACATATACAACTCAGGTATAAATTCATACAACCAGTTTTGGATGATGGAAAATTGAAGCTAGAAAAGATACAAACTAGCCAGAATCCTGTAGATATGTTGACAAAGGTTGTAACGAATCAGAAGCTGAGATTCTTCTCAATTTAAATTGGTCTTAAATAATGACGAAAAAGATGAGAAACAACCAGGTAAAAAGTGGAAGCATTGTCAAACAGGTGAAGCAATGATGGAGTTGATATAATCAGTCTCCAAGTGGGAGTTTTTTAGATGTTGAGCCTGTTTATCTTCCCAATTCAGAGGTCTTGATTTAGTTTCGTTTGGATCCCAATCCCAAACGGGGTGGGGAGGCGAGGGGGTTCCCCCCACTATCTTTGCTTGGGGGGGACGGGGGAAGGGGGGGGGGGGGTGGGGGCGCATGTTTGGAGCCCCTTGTAGGTGGGGGTTCAGGGTAAATGCCCCTGAAGCTAAAAATAGATGAAAAAATTCCTTGTAAAATATTGTAATTTCATAGTCAATTTGGGCTATTCATTAGGAGGATGATATGATGGTAGAAGTTATCTTTAATTTCAGGTTTTTTCACTAGAAGGAAACCCCTTGATTTATACGAGGGAATTGTATTGTGGATGTGTATTATTATTCTAAGCAAGAAAGAGAGAGGAAACTATGTGAGAGCGAAGAAGAGATTACAACAAATCTGCAGTAGGTTGTATCTCTTCATTTTGCATGATAATATAAAAGGAAGGACTAAATGTTTCTCCGTGGACATAGACCAAATTGGGTGAACCATGTATATATGTGTCTATATTGTTCTATGCATTTATATATTTGTGTTTTCACAATATTTTGTGTATTTCATTGTTCTGCTAATTGATTTCTAACAAAGTGATGTTCCGTCGAGAAATGAAAAGCATGCCAAGACAAGGTTTTGTGGTGTTCTACATGTATTATGATTGAGGGACTTCGGGCTATAATCAATAAAAAGGGCCACGTTGCACGATAAAAAAGGCTTATTCCTTAATCCTCAATGATTTAGTATTTGGTAAGTGACCAAGAGCTAAGCTACCTACTGACAAGTGGTAGCTTTCATTTCAGGGGCAAGAATCCCTTTCAGCAGAGGTTGATAAATGAGGCAAGAGTCCCTTTAAGAAATAGATGATAAATGAGCAGGGGAAAGAGTCCCTTTCAGTAGTGGATGATAAACGAGCAAGGGAAAGAGCCCCTTTAAGTAGCGGCTGATAAATGAGCAGGGGAAAAATTACCTTTCATCAAAAAATAATAAACAAGTAGGGGTTGGAGTCCCTTTCAGCAAAAGCTGATAAATGAGTAGGGATAGAAGTTCCTTTCAGTAGCAACTGATAAACCCACAAGTAGTATCTTGTGGGGAAATGATATAAGCAAGTCGAAGATTGTAATTTCCAAAATAAATAAAAGGAATATTGATGTCTTAGATATATTTTGCACATGTGTATGATAATGGTTATGATGTTGACTATATGAGTGAATGCTAAAGTGATTCAAAGGTATAAATTTTCAAGGGTTGTATAATTTTGTCACACTAATGATGCACTCCCATTTCTCAGTAGTTTCATGGTTTCCATTGTTTCTAACAACTTGAGATTTAGAACCATAAATATCTAAAATCCTAACCCTAGGGGATGGTGTGGGAAAAGGAATGTGGAACAAAAGAGGCTAGTTGATACATAAAATTCCCAAGGGCTCAAAATTTGTGTACACACTCCATTTAGGGTATTTCCTAGATCATTACAAAGCTTATTATATGCCCTATGTTTTTGGAAATCGATACAAAAATTTCAACTACAAAAAATGTAAGGGAAATTCTTAAAAGATTCATCACACTTTTAAGACCTAAAAAAGAGTAGTAGAATTACCAAAATGTGGAAATATTTGAGTCAATGGAACACGTGGGTGACCACCAATATCCACCTCAATCATTCCCCCTTTGGAATCTTTCAATGGTCCTCATTGCACATAATACCTCCATAATATGGAAAAATTTCTGTTAAATATGACTCTTGGTGAATAACTTGCCATAGTGAATCCTTGATGTATTAGTCTCATATTTGATTATTTTTAAAACAATTGATGTTTTGTATTAACATCCCCTCACCCACACCCTTGTTGATTTGTTCATAAATCCATTTTCTTCCTTATTGGAGCTAGATTCAATTCACTTGTCTTAAACATGACCATTATCATTAAGATACAAAGCCCTTTGTTCAATTTAATCATTTGCATTTCCAATTCTCAAATATTTATAGTTTTTATCTTTTTCCCCATATGTTAGTTTTTCTTCATCAATAATATATCATGATTTTAAGTTGTGATGCTATTTTTTATGACATATTCTAGCTCCCATTCTTATGCAATCTTTATATATTGAAAATAGAAAATGTATTTTTCAAAAAATTCTTACCAATAAAGAATCTGATATCTTCTAGCTAATAAAAACAGTAAAAACAAAAAACAAGTCCAGAGACCAATAGGAACTTTAATCCCCTAAAATTATTTGAAAATTAAAATAACCTTTATCAACAACCCTTTATGATTCGTAAAGTTTGTGAATTAATTTGAAAAAACTATATTAAGGCATACTGAATAAATACCACTTTCTAGAGGAAAAAATAAATAAGGATTTTTAATTTTTTTTAATTTTTTATCTTTTGGGTCACCCTCAAGGGTTTTTGATGAAGAATATCTCTGAACCTTAGGAAAAAATGCTTAAATTGAAAGTTAATTCATGTCGTTTAAATATATTTCAATATAGCCAAATAATATTCAATCAAAAGTTTCTTTTGATTGAAGAAACCAATCAACTATACAACGTTACACTTGCAAGGTAAGTTTAAATGATTAAACCTGTACAAATATTTATATCAATATATTTAATGTTAAATATAATTTTTCCCTAACTTTGTTATGATTTTTTTATCTTTACTTTAATTTCTTTGAAAAATAAACACACATTATGGGACCTCCCTCTTCCTTAGAATATTTAGATGGAGGATGACCTTAAATACTAATCATAATATAATTTATAAACCTAAGGGATTTAAACATATTTGAACTTATGAATTATGGCCTCCCCATCGACAAATTTTTTTGGCTGAATGGATCATTCATTTGAGCTATCCCTTGGAGCCCTTTTCTAAGGAAAACGTCATGGGAAAATCAAAATGATGCTTCCCCACTGTAGTCAATGGTATCCATGGTAAACTTGTTGGCATAAATTGGTGCAACTTACCAAGATGGATTCAAATAGAGCACATATTGGAGAAACTATCCAAATTTCCATCAAAATTCGTGATCACTGGTTCAACCAACATCTTGGATTTTAAAAATTGAAGGAGATGGGTATAAGATTTGATCCACTCATGTGTGAATTGGTCACAAGGTCATTAAATATTATTTCCTTGGGTAAACTGAAACATATGACCACTACGTAACAACCCCTAGTTGATTTTCCATGTAAAAATATAAGACCAAGTTCACGGGACCCATATTCCAAGCTGAATGGTGAGAAAATATTATAGTAGGGATAATTTTCGGTTTATTAATGGCCAAGGAAATTGGCAAAGGCAAAGAGGAAATAATTGGAATTTATTTATGGAAATAAAGGAAAATAGGAGAAAAGGAAGGCGAAGGGACACATATTTGCATGCAAGGGAAATTAGAGGAAAAATGAAGGAAAATGAAGAAAATAAAGGCCTCAATGATAAAAAGTATTATGAGGATTAGTTCATAGAGTTTTGAAAGTTCAGTTTTGGATCTCCCTTCATTCTCTCACTCTCTTATAATCTTTCACATTTAGAGCATTCTTGGAGCACTTTGACATACATTGAATTTGGAGAAAGAAGGAAAAGGAAAGTAGGGAGCACAAAGAAACAATTGGATCAAAAACTACAACTAGATTTCTTTGCAGGTAACAAGTTGCATGGTTGATTTCCTTTTTTTTTTAGGATGCATGATATATGCATGTGATTTTCTGTTTATGTGCTATCATTGGCATGGATATTTTCCTAGAGTGATAGTGGCTTTAGCCTTTCCTTGCTATTTCCTGGATAACCATCGTGCTGTGGGTTTTCCACTTATTATTTTTATGATTGGTTCTCAGGTTCCTTATAATGGATGTGGGTTGGAACAAATGCTTTGGAAGCCCTTGAATAGCTTGGGTCGAGTTACTAGTCTTGGATCCTAGGTTGGGAAAAACACTCTTGAGCAGTTGGTGGGTTGAGTTACTAGTCCCTGGAGCTAGGTTGGAAAAATGCTATGGAGCCCTAGAAGGTTATGGTTTGTGTTACTAGTCCCTGGAGCCTTGGATAACTTGGTAAAAGACCGATCTGGTTGATGTTAGTGATTTCCAGATAGTAGAGGTGGAATCAACATGGATGAGGGTTGAGGGGGTTTGGCCTATGGAAGTCTTGGTTGGTTTTGTTTTGGGTTAATCTATGAGAACTGCATTCATTCTTGGAATATGGCACGTGGGTGACTGGATGAAAGAGAGATTTTGTTTAGCCCAATCTTTGGTATGGTGGTATGTGGAAGTCCCTAAATTGGTATGAATTTTCATGTGTTCATATAAGGTATTTTACTATCGTGATATATAAGCATATGCATTGATTATGATGGTGATTTTATGGATAAGTTTACATGGATTATATGTTGTCTATATGATTTATATTATCTATGGCTCATGACATGTTTTTATAATTTATTGATTGGTTGATGAATGCATGGACTAACAAGTGATATTGAAGCTATTTAGAGAGGGTATAAAGCCTTCTTGATGATTCTTAGATGAAGACTATCAATTTATGATTATATATGCATTCATGGCCTGTAGCTTACACATTTTCCATATGTTTGACAAAATGTATAGTGTGTTCTAGGTAGTCCAGGTCAAGTTTCTGATTCAAGATTGAATGTTTAGCTTTCTTTTCATGTTCATTATGATTCTGGAAAGTTATGAAAATTTTAGGCACTGGTCTGGAGGTTGACTTGAAAATGTGGCACAGATCTGAGGATTGCATGCTCAAAACTGAATATTTTAGGTCATAGCCATTGGAATCTAGGTTTATGAGTGTGGTTGGAGTGTCATAATCACATGCATGTCTTGTTGTGGATGTGGTTAGGGGTTATGTCAGTGAAAACATAGTTCCAACTCAGGATCTGATCATTAGAGGTTGTGGATTGAATTTAGTGTCTCGGGGAATGTCTATGAGTTGTCAGTTTGTAGGCCCAAACTCCATAGATGGAACTTGGATGTCGAGTCATGTCATAGTGACACTCGTCTCATTTTTACCCTAGAGATTTGGTGAATTTTGGTAAATGTGGGAGGAGGCGTTACATGGTGGTATCAAAGCTTCTAGGTTAAAACACTTAGAATGGATGGGATAAATGTACATGGTTATGCATGCATAGTAGGTCATACATGCATCGTGGTGGTAATTATTAAATTTATGTCATCGTGATGCTATTGGTATGTTATAAGTTGATATGTTGGCTGAGATGGAGCAAGAGATGAAAATTATTAGAGCGAGTTTACAACACTGGACCTTAGGGCAAGAGAGGACCGTCATACAGATTTGTATTTTTGCTATGTAGGTATGATGGTTAATGTTTTTTATATGCATTATGGTTATATACATGCCCGCCATTGTATTACTATTGTGGTTACATGCATGATATATGCTAGTTAATAAATGTGGTAATATGCACGTGCATCAATTAGTTATGCATGGTAGCTAACTTATTATTATATACATTGCGATCATACACATTATGATTATGGTCATTGCATTTAAGATCTTGATGTTATATGTATCATTCTAAACTGTATCAGCCTATGCAGATGGTTAGGGTTATGATATTCATGTATGAGTTGATGTTCTTGTGATATTGTGTCGTACTAATATGGACTCACTTGTGAAAATGTGATATCCTCCCTTGAGATAAATTGAGACATGAGTTTGATTATGTCGTATATTTGGTTTATCTAACATGGTATGTTTGCAGTAAATAGAAGATCAGGGATGAAGAGTAGAATAGTGGACTACCATTCACATGACTACCCTTATAGGCCTGGTGTGAAATCTATGTAATGGAAAAGTGTCATGATTAGGTGGTATGTTTTCAAGTACAAAATGTATGAGAAATAAAAATCAAGGTTTGGCAAGAGTGGTTAAAATTAGTAGAGATTTGGAGATCAGGCCATTATAGTAGCTGCCTCCTTCTACCTTAGTGTGGACCATTGGTTGTAAGGGGTTATGTTTACAGGTAGTTTTAATTTTTGATTAATTGCATGACACATGTATGTGTCTATAATATTTAATTAACGAATGATATTGTTTTAAGACGGTTGTACTAATACATTACGTGCCAAGACAACTGAAACCCACTTGAGTGTAAGTGGGTGCTAGTTGTATTATTATGACTAATGACTATGAGTTTATTATGACATGGTTGTTAGTCTTGGTAAAGGTTGATTTCAAATTAATAGACACAATGTCTTGATCTTTGGAACATGTGACTAACATGTGAATAGTTGTAGGAAAACATGCTTGGTATTAGCATGAGAAGGTAACAATTGATTTTTTTTATATAAATAACAACTAGTTGATGTGATAACACATAATAAGACTTGGCTGTAGTAAGGAAAAAGTTAAAATAAAGGAATTAGATGATAATTACTTTGGATATGTTTTAAAACCACAATTCCAAACGAATGAGTGCTTTTCATGAATACAAGAAGTATTCTTAACCGTGATTTTGTTCGACATTTTGTGGGTATGTGTTATATTCATGAACATCTATTTGACGAGTATAATAACTGTTTTTTTGTTCTAGTTGGATTCATCAAGGAATTGGAGTCCCTTGAGAGATTATATATGTATGTGTTCAATTATAGGTCAGTATGATGGGTACAACAAGGTAAGGTGACTGATATATTGTTATGTTTATTTATGCATTGACAATTGTTTGTTTATGGAATTATGATGTAGGGGATTGCATGGAAAATGGGACCTCCAAGAAATATTGAAGAAGGTTCAGGTTGAGATTTCTCGTGGAGGCGTTGGGAACCATGGGGTTGTCATGGTGTCTATTGCTAGTTTTTTTCTTTCGGTATTTTGTGATTTGTTTGTAATTGATTTGTAGTTTTGATTGTGTTTAGTGCATGGCCATGCCAATTTATTTGTGGTGTTGTATTTATATTGTTTTTTCATGAATTTCTTCTTATTTGTTTATTTTTATTTCCTTTTATGCTTTTATGGTCTTTGGAATTTGTTGGGGAAATATGAAAGTTAATGGAGCTTAGGGAGAATTAGATGAAACCAAACAGGCAATGTAAGACCTAGATGAAGCGTGATTCATGAGTAGAGGGCAACTAAAGAAAATAATATGATGAATAGTTGGATTGGTTATGTTAATTTGTGTAACTAGAAAATGGTAGGATGGTCATGAGAAAGATAACATGAAAGGTAAAGTAAATGCATTTGAGGCATCAGATGCCTTGTCTATGATGGGACCTGTTGTTATCAATGTTGCAGATGTTGTGCATGGGTAAATAAAGTTACTCTTAACCTTGAACTTACAATATTTGTTAATTGTGTAGTGATCATGATTATGCTAATGCTTATATATGTATATATGCATGCCATTTTATGATAGGGTCATCAGGGATCATTATTGTGGAAGAATTATTGTTTTATTTCAGGTGAATGACATGAAAATGTTCCTATTTTTATAAGGAATCAAGTGGGAAGAGTAGCCCTAACATATATATGAGGTTAGTATCATGTGAATATGAATTCATATTATGTGCTTATACGATGGCTATGTTTATGTTATGGAAATCTATAATGATATATATATTAGCGGAATGGAAGCAGTGTGAAATGTGGTATGCTATGACAAGCATGAATAATGGAAAGAACCACTGACCTGGAATTTTTATTGTGGATGCACACAGTAAGGCATGGGAAAGACACTAGAGGCAAGGTTGCTAGGTAGAGACATTGTGGTATTTGAATATGCAGTACTATGCTTGTACATGTTGTACGAGTGGTGCTTTGTACATATGGTTATGTGTACATGTTGTACATGTGGTGTTGTGTACATTTTTTGTAGGTGGTGTTGTGTACATGTGGTGTTGTGTACTTATTGTACATATGCTATTGTGTACATGTGGTACTGTGTACATGTTGTACATGTGGTGCACTGTACATGTTGTACATGTGGTATTGTGTACATGTCATAGATGTTGTGTTGTGTACAAGTGGTATTTCATTACATGTATCTTTTATTCATTGTATCATGACATGTGTATTCATTGCGTTGTATTCTTTGTATGTATATGCATTGTGTTGTACATTAGGTGTAGGTGTATGTGTTGTGTTGTACATAGGGTGTAGGTGTATGTATTGTGCGGTGTTGTACATCATGTGTGGGTGTATGTGTTGTGATGTACACTTTGTATATGTGTAAGTGATTGAAGAGAAGAGAAGGCAATGGGTTCTTTCTGGGTGTGGTACCAGATCTGGTGTTTGTACTAAAAGGACAAAGAAAAAAGGCAGAAGAAAAGAACCAATTAAAAGATAAGTATAAATATTTTATTTTAGTTTTAACTATGCATGTGATATATGCCTCTGATTTATGATGGTTGTATATGATATATGATTTTGATTTATGATGATTGAGTTTTGAGCTAACAAAATGTGATATGTTTATACATGATGATTTGATCGAACAACTAGTTCGTTTTTTTATGAGACGAAGTAAATATAATTGAAAGTGTACCTTATTGATGGGCCACCAACGAGGTATGATTCTAATTATTGAAATTCCTTTTGAATCTAATGGAAATTATGTGTTTGGTACAAGAAAGCATGAAAAAATTCCTAGGTTTGGGTGGTTGAAATGCTCAGTTTGGGTGGTTGCAATTGGAATCCAGAGAATGTTAGCAAAAGTAGTGAAAGGAATTAGAACATGCAATAGTATGTTGGTAAAGCACTTCAAGAGAAGGGCCATTATGTGACACTAGTACCCAATAGTGTCCATTTATTTCTTTGAGCATGTTGTGACCGATATGATGGTTTTTAGGTAGGGATATTCCTTGGTTTTTGGACCTTCTGACGCGAGGTTTTTCCAAGGGACGAATCACTATACAAACTGTGTAGTAGAGAAGGGGATGCCAACGAAACTTGGAAGGTGAGTGACTACATGGAAGGGGGTGACCGGATTTCTCGAGGGACTCTGTAGCAGAGAAGGGAAGGCCAAGGATGGAATTTTTTTTGGTAATTTTCATTTCTATATGGAATAAAAAGCTCATTGGCAGTGTGCCTTGGAAAAATGAGCTGATAACTAGTCACTGAGAGAACAAGTAGCAAAAGGATCGTAGCACTAGAAATTGGATGCAGGATTCACTTTGGAAGTGGATTTTGGAATTTTTGGAAAGGAGGTGAATCCTAGTACTACTTTTGAGGGTGGAGGTGTGAGCCTATATATTCCCTTGTTGAATGATGTAGAAACCATATCCTTTTAATTAATGGTTAGAGAAAATGTGCATATGTATATATCTGGTTGTTATTCTAAGTACCGTAATGAGTTGTATTATAAAGATTTAGTAAATGATATGATTGTCATGTTTTCAAAATTATTCATTGTAAAAAATGTAATGAGTTGGGTTATAAAGCTCCATTGGTAGTATGTTTTGTTTTCAGTGGTTTGTTGGTCATATGTATCATAGAACACCAAGGGCGGTGTTCCCCCAATGGGGAGGATTTTGTAACATACCCTGGTTGATTTTACATGTAAAATTATAAGACCAATGTCATGTGACACATATTCCAAGCTAAATTGTGGGAATATATTAAAGTCAGGATCATTTTTAGTTTATTTATGGCTAAGGAAATTGGCAAAGGTAAAGAGGCAAAAATTGGAACTCATTAATGGAAGTAAAGGAAAATTGGAGAATAGGAAGGCGAAGAGACACATATTTGCATGCAAGGGAAACTAGATGGAAAATGAAGGAAAATGAAGAAAATAGAGGCCTCAATGATAAAAATCCTTCCGAGGATCAGTTCATCCTTTTGACAGTTTGGTTTTGGAGCTCCTTTCATACTCTCACTCTCTCATACTCTTGCACACTTAGAGAATTCTTGGAGCACTTTGGCATACATTGGATTTGGAGAAAGAAGGAAAATCAAAGCAAGGAGCGTAAGGAAAAAATTGGATCAAAAACTACATATAGATTTCTTTGTAGGAAACAAGTTGCATGGGTGTTTTCCTTACTAATTTTTGGATGCATGGTTTATGCATGTGATTTTATGGTGAATTGTTGTCATTGGCATAGAGATTTTCTTGGAGTGACAATGGTTTTAGCCTTGCCTTTCCATTTCCTGTATAACCATGGTGTTGTGGTTTTTCCACTTGTTTTTTCTTCTGATTGGTGCTCAGCTTCCTTATGGATGTTGGTTGGAATAAATTATCAGGAAGCCTTGGAACAACTTGTGTTGAGTTACTAGTCTTGGAGCCTAGGTTAGGAAATTTTTTTTGGAACCCTTGGTGGGTTGAGTTACTAGTCCCTGCAACTTAGTTGGACAAATGCTTCAGAACCTTGGAAGGTTGTGGGTTGAGTTACTAGTTCATGGAGCCTTGGACAACTTGGGTAGAGAGCTATCTGGTTGATGTTAGTGATTTCCGAATCATAGAGGTGGAATCAATGTGGATGAGGGTTGAGGTGGTTCACCCTTTGGAAGCCCTAGTTGGTTTTGTTTTTGGTTAATCCATGAGATCCCACATTCATGCTTGGAACATGGCATGAGGGTGATTGGATGAAATAGATATTTGGTTCAACCAAATCTATGGTAGAGTGTTATGTGAAAGCCCCTGACATGGTTTGCATTTTCATATGTTAATGTAAGGTATTTTCCTATTGTGATCTATGAGAATATGTATTGATTATGATGGTGATGCTATGGCTAAGTTGCCATGGATTCTATGTTGGTTATTTGTTGGTTATATGATTTATATTATCTATGGATCATGATGTGTTTTGATAATTTATTGATTGGTTGATGAATGCATGGAATAAAAAGATCTATTGCAACTAGTTAGAGAGGGTATAGAGCCTTCTCAGTGATTCTCAGGTGAAGATTATAAGTTTATGATCAAACATGCATTCATGACATGTAGCTTACATGTTTTTCATATGTTTGACGAAATTTATAGTGTGTTATAGTCAGTCTAGGGTAAGTTCCCGATTCAATATTGAATTTTTAGCTTTTTCATCATGCTAATTATGATTATGGAAAGTTACAAAAATTTTGGGCAGTGGTCTGGAGGTTGGATTGAAAATGTGGCACAATTCCAAGGATCACATGCTAAGAACTAAATATTTTAGGTCATAACCACTGGAAACTAGGATTATGAGTGCAGTTGGAGCATCATAACCATATGCATGCCTTGTTGTGGGTGTGGTTGGGGGTTATGTGAGTGAAAAATAAGTTCCAACTCATGATTTGGTCATATGAGGTTGTGGAATGACTTTTGGGTGATGCAGTGTCCTTAAGAATGTTTGTGAATTGTCGGTTTGTAGGTCCAACTTCCATAGCTAGAATTTGGAGGTCAGGTCATGTCATAGTGACACTCATCTCACATTTACCCTAGCGAGCTGGTGAATTTGGGTAAATTTGGGAGGAGGCATTACACACTACCTCAAGGTGAACCAATGACCATAAGGCATGGATAATCAAACCTTGGAAATTGGTGAAAACTCTTATATTTATGTGTGTGTAAGCCCAAGGGTTAAATTAAGTGGTTTGACTTACCATGTCAAAACCATGTTTTCCAAGGAGGTCAAAGGTAAAATCCATGTGGACCCCTTAGTATTAGGTGTGAATGTTTTCTACCAATGGTGTACACTTCAAGAAACATTCAAATGTTAGTTTCAATACCTTTGGATGAGGTGCACTATTCTATGTTAATTGGTTTACTAGGGATGACATGATTTTGGTTTCCACATGAGGTTTTCTTTCTAATATATGTATATATGTGTGTATGCATTTCATAAAATAAGAGTTAGCTAAATTACTTGAACCAACTACTAAAGGCATGCTCTTGAGGGTGAGGGCATAAGACACATGTTCAAATATGGTTGTCTCTCGAGGTTACCAATCATTCTTATGGTTGGTAGTTAAGTAGCCTTTATTTGAATATTTTGAGGAGAAAAAAGGCATCCCATGAGGTTTTATTTGGATAAGTATGTGTGTGTGTGTACACATCACTTTAATCCAATAAAAAATTAACAAAATGCACAATCCAAATTGACTAACCACATATGATTTCAACAATAACTAGGCCAACTATATCACAAAAAAAAACTACAATACAAGAAAAAATTGCTCCATAAGAAAAACTAGAAAATGACATTATATATAGATTAAAGGTATAGCTCAACATCTTAGAAAAACCATAAAGTGATACTAGATACATATATGTATGTACATATGTATAACCAAATATGGAAACTAAATATATAACTAAAAAATATCTAAATAAAATGAAAGGGAGGTGTCTATGTAATGATGTCCTCATTCATCTCCACAATATTCATCATTCTAGCATTTAAATAAATTCTCTATTTTCAAAATAAAACATATTTTGAGTTGAGCTCATGAAATTCATGAGATAGTGAGATAAAGAAAAAAATATTTCTTAGGGCTATTATCTAATCCATGATAACTTTAAGACCTAAATTTCACAAGGAGGATTTTTCATCCAAATAGTATGTTGGGAAAAATACTGAGAGGGGGGGGGTGAATCAGTATTTACTGCATACTCAAAACTTTTCACTTTTTCATTCCTTAAAACCCATACACTACTTTCCTTTAGTAAACTCGCGTATATACGCGGATACCTTTCATTCAACTAGCGTATACACAGAGATCTAAATATGTCATTAGTTCTTTGCTTATATCATTCCATTATTCATTCATCAGATGTTCTATAAACAGTAAACATGTGTAGTAAGAACAGAATAAACCATCACACAAAGCATCACACATGAACACCAGGATTTTTAGGTGGAAACCCAAGTCGGGAGAAAACCACCGCTGCAGTTTCTCAGCCTTCAATATTTTATTATATAGAAAACATCTTACAACATATGTGCTGGCGCAGACTTGACCAGCACGCAGGCACCCACCTGCGCTCGTTTACCAGCCTCTCCTGGAAGGGAGCTCCAACCCCCTGACTCGTTTACCAGCCTCTCCTGGAAGGGAGCTACGACCCCCTGATCTCGTTTACCAGCCTCACGTGGAAGGGAGCTACAACCCCCTGACTGAAGGCTACAACCCTCAGCACCTCCTTGGACCACGTTTCATCAATTTTCACACTGGATCCAACAACTTCAATAGAAAAACACTTGCAAGCCACATTTCATCATATTTTCAAACTGGACCCTTTCCATACTTTTAAGCACAACCATACATCACCAACAGATACTTATCAACACAGATCAAATAGCAGAAACACAGCAGAACAGATCAGATTTTTCATACCCCATGCTTCAGCAAACCCTAGTTTGCATACGCGCTTTCCTATCTCTGATGTCGCGTATATACGCGCTTTCATCCACATCAACCAGCGTATACATCTGTATACACTTCACTCCGCATACGCTCTTTTTCTTCAGCGAAGCTGCGTATATACGCGCTTCCTCTTCAGCAAACTCGCGTATAGATATTTAACCATTATAGAGCTGCATACTTCTTCAGATCAGACATTTGGTTCAGATTCGACCCTTTACTTCAGACAGATGTTCGCCTCATCACAGATCCAATCACTCCATAAACAGATCTAGCAAATACAGATACATTTCAGATCTAGATATCCTGATTCATCATTTCTTCATTGGTGCATCATAGATTCAGATCTATCATCAATCCTTTTTAACTCATACGAATGTACTTCACAATGTCATTCAGATTAGAATATCTTACTCCAACATGGTACATGACATTCTTCTCCTTATATAGGTTTATCCTTTTTCAATACCACGGGCAAAGCAATACCATGGCCTTTAATCTGCAGACGAGGCTTAGGAGGTGAATTATACCACGGGCCAAGAAATATCATGAGCCTTCAATACCACGGGCCCTGGTTGCACTTTTTGACGCTTTTCCCATGCAGCGACTTGGAACGTTCTTTTCAGCGCCATGTGACTTTTCCTTAGACAAATCGTATTCATGAGACATACTCTTTTCATCATACTTTGACACATTGCGAGATTCTTTTCTTCATTGCCTTATTTGTACACAACTGTAGATATCATATCCACATCGAACCTCGACATCATATTGCTAACAAACATCATTTACCAAGTCAAGAATACTTTCATCAGGTGGTTTGCCATCAAGGACAACACATGTCAATAGTCGCATGTCTTCATCTTCATTCAGTGGGTTGCCATCAAGGACAACACTCTGCATCATATTTCCAACAATCTCCCCCTTTGGACTTGATGGCAACCACGATGGTGTTTGGTTACCACAACAGATAAGTAGATTGACACCATGTCACTCTCCCAATTCTTTGACACCATTATCTGCATTCAAACACCATGTCACTCTCCCCCTTTGACATCAAGGGAAAAGGGCGGATCAAAACCAACGAAAGTGCGGATCAAAACCAACATACTCACCCCCTTTTCTCCTCATGTAGAAGAAGCATTCTGCAGATCTGATGTATACTGAAGTGACCAAGCTCCCCCTGAGTTCATGCTGAATCTTCAAACATATTTTTCAATGAAGTACATGACTCTATGAACTTCCTATTACCAAAGAATCATACTTACATCAATTATCCATCCAAGTGGATTTACATATGAGACTCAACTACCCAACCAAGTGGGTTTACAAATTTGACTCAGCTACCCAACCAAGTGGGTTTACAAAATTTGACTCAGCTACCCAACCAAGTGGGTTTACAAAATTTGACAAGTCCTTACATGACTGAATATTACAATTTTACATCATGGGTCTCAACATGACCTTTTCATCAAAAATACAAATATGACTTTTCATGACCAATACCAAGAAGACCTCAAGAGAGATCATATAACAGAACCATCATAATGCCAACAATGCATTACACTCAGCAACTCTAATGCTCCCCCTGAATCTGTGCATCCATGCATCCTTTTCATATGACTAAGGCTCCCCCTTAGGTTGTGCATCCTGAACACTTTCACCAACAAATCATCAAGGCATCTTCATCAAAACATTAGAAACAGAATTATGAGAACTGGAACACCACCAGAGATACCAAACAGTATCAGAGATACCAAACAGCACTGCAGCTATGCTGAAGAGAGCTGACTTCAACCAAGAATTGTCACGGCCCCGATCAGAAATCTGACGATTTCCAGTGAAGGAACAACCAGCGTATACGCGTGTTTCGGGAAACCCGCGTATCCAAAGCCATCTTCTAAATTTCAACCAGATATGATTCTCTGTGAGGCAAAGACAGTGTTCAGCTTCTTTCTGAGACATTTGAATGCTTCCCTGGACTACAGATAGATAGAACAGTGTAGTTGTGTCTTCAAGCGTCATCCAACGGTTGTAGCATCAGCACAATAGTAACCAAGCCTTCAGATTCTTTGTAGCATCAATACAATATTTCCAAGAGAGATTCTCATATCAGAACAACATCTTCACATAGGTGTCAAGCAATCATCCATGTGGTCCAACATCACCATGATCTTCAAAATTTAACATGAAGTAACATATGTAGGCAAAAGATCTCTCAACCATAGAAACAAACTCTACATGATTTATTTCTGAATCAAATGACATCCAACTCATCCATGTGTGAGTACAAAAGATAATTATCAGCAACCAGGGCTCAAAAACTCATTATAATAAACCATGTACCAAGTCATCATCATTTGAGCATGAGTATCACAAAAACCAAAGAATAAGCAGTCATATTGCCAAAAATGCAATCATTAGTATTCAACCTGCTGCTCCCCCTAAACCAGTGCTCTTCCTTAACTTGTGCAATCTGAAACACCTTCAACAGCAAGTCTCTGCATGATCAATCCTCATCTCTGAGTTATAAGACTTTCACCTCAACAACGAATGCTCTTCATCATAAAGCAACCAGGCTTCATACATAATCTTCAACACGAGAACCCATGTATCATATCATTTTCATGAGTATAACCAGAATAATGCTATCAGTGCAATCATCAGCAGTCAGATGGATGCTCCCCCTGGACTTCTGCTCCAGATCTTCAGCTATCAGATAAATTCTCTCATCATCAAAGCATACGCGTCTGTGTCAGCTGGAACTCGCGTGTATACGCGACTTTGTTTCATAGAACCCGCGTATGGAAAGTGAAGCATAGAAAATTTTCATCTTCCTTCATTTCCCTCCGAGCTTGTATCTCCACATTTTCCTGTACACGGATATATTAGAAATGCAAAAATAACAGGTAATCAAATCAACCATGAGAGTCATCATGCATTGCTCTCCCTGTGACGATACATTACTAAATCTCATAATGTATCCCACATCATTCCTGCAGTCAATAAGAAAAGTCAGCTTCAGAAGCAGATGACTGCAGTAGGGTCAGAATTCCCTACGTTTCTGATCGGTCTTCTATATTTTTCCAGATTTGTTTGAACTTTCTATTTGAGTGCTGGAAGTTATCCAATTTCTCATATCTGTTCAACCTGCATTGCTTTTCTACATGTCCACATTCCTATTTACAACATAACGTATCATGTGGCAGAGAAATATTTGCAGGGCATAATGAGTATTTCTTTATTCTTTATCACACAATCAGTTACTTTAATATTCACACATGTTACATGAGAAACAATATCCCACAGAAGAAGCAGAGTACCTTTGCGAGTAGAACACCTTTGTTTAGTAGCAAATGATGCACTCTTGCAATTTGCTGCAACATGCCATAATTATGACATCTCACTGCAATTCTGAATGATTCCTAGATGTGGTTGATCCTTTATTTCTTTCAACTCTTCGGGTTTTGCATTGACATCCTTTGAATCTTTAGCACTTCCTTGTGAACTAGATTCTCCTTTAACAGTTTCATGAAAACCAAGACCAAGTTTAATAGCAAGAGACCTTTGATTACTAAGAATATTGTCCAGAATCTTAGTACTATCTTGAAACCTCAAGAGTTTAACCTTTTCTTCTAATTTACCTTTGAGAATGTTTACCTCAACCTCCAAGGCTTGACATTGCTTTGTCATGATTTCTTCTTTCCTTCTTCCATCTTCTACTTGATCCTTCAGATTTAGGATCTCTTCTTTCAACCAATTTTAGTTTTCTTCACATGTTTGTTCTAGCTCTTCATTCTTCTTATTTGATTTTTCCAGATCTTCTTTGAGAGATATGATTTCTGCTTCAAGGCCTTCCTTTTCAAATGATTGTAGAGGTTCCTCATTTTTCTTACTTGATGCTTCTAGATCTGCCTGCAGAGAGATGATTGCAACTTCAAGTCCTTCATTCTTCTTGCTTGATTTTTCAAGATCTGCTTCTAGTTCTTTAATTCGATTGGATGCATAAGTATGAAACCTTTGATACTTGTCCACCTGTCCATTCAACATTTCTATTTGATCTTTCATTTGAGAAGTCATCTCTTTGTAAATAGAATCTTTCGTATCAATTTCCATTTGTTGTTCTTCAACTTTGATCTTGATGGCTTCCACAACTTTACTATCTTCACTATTGTTTGCACAAAGAAGAGTATTACAAGTGGCCTTCTTCTTTTCCTTCTTTGCCATGAGTATTTGTAGAGCTTCGTCAGAAACTTCTGGTTCATCTCCTTCAATTTTTGCTATACATGATTTCTGAGGTATCTCCTTTCCTTGAGTAACCTTCTTCTTTTGCTTCTTAGCCATGAGCACTTTCAGATCTTGGTCAGACTCTTCTTCATCTTCACTAGACACTTCATCATCATCTTCTTTTGCATAATAACTCTGTCTCTTTTCAAATTGTTTCCTTATAACTTCCTATAAGTACAGCTTGCTGACACCGTGACCAACTCTTCCACAATTAAAACATTTGAAGGGAAGCTTACCTTTGAATCTTCCGGTTCCTAGTTGAAGTTTTCTCACAAAATTTGCTTCCTCTTCTTCTGATATATAATTTGATTCTTTGACAACTTCCTTTTCCTTTTCACATGCCTTAAAAGTACCTTCTCTGTTTTGAGAGGGACCTCCTTTTCTCATTTCAAAAGCAGTCAGGATACCATGTAGTTGAACAATAGTCAGAGTTTGCAGATCTTTCTTTTCTTCAGGAGCAGACACTTTAGATTCAAATTTTGAAGTCAAATATCTTAAGACCTTTTCTACCAGAGTAGTATCGGTTATGGTTTCACCCAAATTTCTCATTCGATTTACGATATCATCTAAACGTAAGAAGAAAATGGCAATACTCTCATCACTATGCATCTTCAAATTTTCATATTCAATTCTAAGGGTTTGGAGCTTTGCACTTTTTACCTTTGCATCACCTTCATAACTTAGAATGATTTTGTCCCATATTTCTTTCTTGAATGTACTTTGCATCACTTTAGCAAATTCGATTGAACAATGCTTCCTAACAAGACATTCTTGCTTTGGCATTGATTTCATACTTCTTCTTCCTGCTTTGCATCGGTAGAATACTTCTTTGAGTATTGATAACCTTCTTCCACGATTGCCCATACATCTGCACCAAGACTTTGCAGATACGCTTTTGTTCGTACCTTCCAGAATATCAGATTGCTTCCATTGAATAGAGGTGGATTTATAGACATTACTCCTTCTTGACTTCCCATGGCGGATCTGTGACGTCCAGCCTGAGAAGAACACATGCGATGCCAAATTGTTGGGAAAAATACTGAGAGGGGGGGGGGTGAATCAGTATTTACTGCATACTCAAAAATTTTCACTTTTTCATTCTTTAAAACCCATACGCTACTTTCCTTTAGTAAACTCACGTATATACGTGGATACCTTTCATTCAACTAGCGTATACACAGAGATCTAAATATGTCATTAGTTCTTTGCTTATATCATTCCATTATTCATTCATCAGATATTCAATAAGCAGTAAACATGTGCAGTAAGAACAGAATAAGCCATCACACAGAGCATCACACATGAACACCAGGATTTTTAGGTGGAAACTGAGTGTGGAAACCACATTGCGGTTGCTCGACCTTCAATATTTTTATTATGAAAGCATCTTACAACATATGCGGCGCGGACTTGACATGCCTTGAGCCTCCCTGCTTTCCGTTTGCAAACCTCTCTAGAAAGAGCTCAACACGATTCATTTACCGGCCTCTCTGCAGGCTTCATTACGATCTGTTTGACCTCACACAGAAAGAACTACAACACGGCCGAAGGCTACAACCTGGCACCTCCTTGGACCACGTTTCATCAATTTTCTACCGGATCCAACAACTTCAATAGAACAACACTTGTGAGCCATTTCATCATGTACTTTCATGGACCCTTTCCCTTTTAAGCACAACCATACATCACCAGCAGATACTTATCAACACGGAATCGAATGCCAGCTCTTATTGAGAATAAATCAGGTACCATGCCATGTGACAAACCCTAGTTTGCATACGCGCTTTCCTTTCACTGATGTCGCGTATATACGCGCTTCTGTCCACATCAACCAGCGTATACATCTGTATACACTTCACTGCGCATACGCTCTTTTTCTTCAGCGAAGCCGCGTATATACGCGCTTCCTCTTCAGCAAACTCGCGTATAGATCTTCAACCATTATAGAGCTGCATACTTCTTCAGATCAGACATTCGGTTCAGATTCAACCCTTTACTTCAGACAGATGTTCGCCTCATCACAGATCCAATCACTCCATAAACAGATCTAGCAAATACAGATACATTTCAGATCTAGATATCCTGCTTCATCATTTCTTCATTGGTGCATCATAGATTCAGATCTATCATCAATCCTTTACCCTTTCCATACAGATATACTTCACAGAGAAGTATTCATTCAAGTTCAGACATCTTGCTCCCACGCTTGTGATTTGCACAATGAATTTCTTCTCCTTATATAGGTTTATCCTTTTTCAATACCACGGGCCAAAGCAATACCATGAGCCTTCAATACCACGGGCCAAGGCAATACCATGAGCCTTCAATACCACGGGCCAAATCAATACCATGAGCCTTCAATACCACGGGCCCCTGGATTTGCACTTTTTGAGCGCTTTTGCCCATACGCGACTTGGAACGTTCTTTTCCGCGTGCATACGCGACTTTCCTTAGACAGATCCGCGTATTCATAGAGACATACTCTTTTCATCATAATTTGAGCACATTCTGAATTCTTTTCTTCATTGCCTTCTGTACACACTGTAGATACATCATATCACATCAGACACTCAGCATCATATTGCTAACAAACATCATATCACATCAAATTTACATCGTTCATCAGGTGCATTGCCATCAAGGACAACACATGTCAACTGTCACATGTCTTCATCTTCATTCAGTGGGTTGCCATCAAGGACAACACTCTGCATCATATTTCCAACATAGTACACATTAATTTTTGAGTCTCCATAAACCCAAATGTTTCCCACATTCATCTCAAGAATAATTCTTAAGAGAGACTCCATGGTTCTTATATCAATTCACTGATTATAACTTTCCCTTAGGCCTAATGAGAGTGAAATATAATGGGTAGATTTAAAGAACAAATAATATATATCCCATTACCACAATTCCTAGCATTATCACAGGAAACACCCTCAATTAATCATCAATGGAAAGATTCATCAATCAGTAAAGAAACAATTTGGCACTAAGGTCTTTCCTTCATTATGTCTTTATATGTATCATAGTAGAATTTGAATTTAAAATTCAATTTCTCGTGAGCATAAATAACATATTGAAAAATAACCTCATTTCGACATCACCACATAGCCTAACTAACAACAATTTGGAAAGAGTGAAAATTAGTTACCATTCCATCCTCATACCAAAATTTGAAGGATTATAGTAGTGTGTCACCTTCCTATTTACCTATACCATTCAACAATGTTAATGATGTTTCCAAAATTTCCTTTGTAAAATGATATCACACAAATAAGTGTGCATAATTCTCCACTTGTTCTGGAAATAAAATCCAAATACTTGGATCAATATAGATTACTCTCATAAGTTTATCCCATGGCCCATCTCCCTTAAACAATATTGATGATATTTTAGCTACTAGGGATTGGAAAAAGAGTTCTAGGTTCTTTAAACTCAAACCATTGAGATTCTTGAGCTAAGAAAGTCATCACTAATTAACCTAGCCTATTGAATCCCACTATTTTTTCCCTCTCCAAGGAAAATTAAACCTTTTCATTGGTATCATTTTTTAATCCTAAGTGGAATCTTTTCTATAGTTTTATAATAGATTAGGGTGGCCTCTAAGACATACTTTATACAAGTCAATCTACCTCTAAGGATAGTCATATATTGCACCATACCTCCATTCTCCTTTTGTTTTTTGTACATAACCATATCTAGTGATTTAACTATATTCATAGGCCTTTAAAATAAACCCGATATTTTCAATCCCCCTTTGAAAATGGATATCAATGAATTTTGAAAACCACTTTGGGAAATATGCTTCAAACTTCCAACAGCCTACAAATCATCAAAGATGATTGTTACTCATTTATTTTCATCCATGTTGCTCTCATGTATAAGTCTAGTATTTCTTACAACTTGATTGCATCCCCTATTGATCCATCCTTGAACAATAACCCGTCATCCATGAAAATAGACATGTTAAGAAGTGATTCCTACCCATTCTCATGCCTTGACTACACCATTTGTCTTGAGTATACCACATACCTACTTAATCTCTTTGCTACCAAGAGAAATAATAATATGGATAGGTGAAAGTCTTGTCTAAGACCTCTTGATCCATAAAATGCCATGGATATTCCACTTGAACATTTATCACAATAGATTTGATAAAATTATACTTAAAAATATGAAATCTATACTATGCAGATTACTTTTTCTTAGAATTATGGATTTATGAAGTTATGGTTTCATGCATGAAACATGTGAAATGCGGAAAATATAAAACAATAAAACATATAATCACTCACAACCACAAGAACACAAGATATACCATAGGAATCTCTTTCAGGAAAAAATATAGATGGAAGGTGATGTTGCTTTGCTTTCTTTCTCTAAATGGAAAATTATAGGTACCTATAATAATAGTGTATCCCCTTATTATTATTGTTACTATCACCCCCTTATTGTTATTGTTGTGCCCATGTAGTCTCCATATTGTTATTATTTTTCCCCATAGAAGCCCACTATTGTTATTGTTGTGCCCTTACATTGTTATTTTTATGTCGGCTAGGATTATATTGTGACCCTTTGGAATCCTATATATAGAAAAGAGGTTTTTTCATTTGTATCATCCAAGAATTGTTCATTTATGTAATGTAGAGGATGTTTCCCCCTTGAATTGGATAATTTTGAAGTCGTTGATCTATATTTTCTTCTATTTTGTGAGCTGGTTGCATAACATTTGGTTTCATAACTTTGGATTCTACGGTTTCGTTGTTGCAAACAAGTCATAATGAAATTTTTTCTATAAATATTTTTATATGAAGTTTCAGAAGCTAAAAAAAACATCCATTTGAGCCGAAATCCTAAGGAGCACCGTGTAAAAATTTTAGATGTTGGTTCGCAATATTTTTGGAGATATGATCTGTGGAAGTTAGGGTTTTTGCAAGCTCTAAAATTTCATCTCAAATAGGTGACCGAGGGAAAATTGTCATAAATTTCATTTCAGGAATCATATATTAATTATTTAAAATGTGGACGAAAGTACATGATCAGTAGTTTCTTTTATATCGATTTTAGAGTTGAAGGACAAAATAGTGACACATGGTACGTTGTACAAGTTCGTTCTACTGGACTCGTCCATAATTAGGGAATTATGGGATATTGGGCATAAATTTGTCTTGGAAAGAGGAATTAGAGGTGTACTACAAGACCGAAATTGAGATATTTTAGGTCTGAAATCACAGAGATAATTTAGGTTCAATATAGACCTTCTAAAAAGTAAGAAAAATGTGTGTATTTGTTTTTTTTTAAATTGCATAACTTTTGTTTGAAGTGATTCCAATGGCATATTGAAGCATATATATAAGTATTAGATTCTAAAATTCCTCCAAAAAATAATTCTACACCCATTAATAGCTCAGAAAACTCTACTATGATGCATGAAGAGGAAGAATTGCAACATAATATATCAAAATTATGGGACCAAGTGCAACAAATTTCCGTCTCACACAGAGCAACCAAAGATGAACTAAAAGGTAACATCGATGGTTTAAAAGGTGACATGGATGGTTTAAAAATAGACATGGAAGTTAATATAAATGGAATGGAAGCTAAGATTGATGGTATAGAAGCAAAAATTGAAGGTTTGACAAAATTGCTACAAGAAAATCTTCCTAATGGTGAAAAGGTAGTAGAGGAAACTCACGATGAGAAAAAAATAAATGTTAATCATGATTTCACAGACTCTAACGTTGGCTCGATTACCCACCATATTCCAAATATTGAGATGAGGAAGTTTGATGACAAGGATCCTATAATATGGATACAACAAATGTAACAATACTTTGAGCTCCATAATGTGCAACGCACACAAACGTTACACATTGAAACTTTATATTTAGAAAAAAATAAGTTTGTATGGTATCAATGGATTTTTTCTCATAAAACCCTTGTCACTTGGTCAATTTTTATGGAGGAAATGATAACACATTATGAGGATACAAAGAGAAAAACCTTCTTTAGCCAATTTATAAATCTCAAACAAAAGGGTTCAATGATGGAGCACATTGAGGACTTCCAAAAATTGAATATAAGGGTAAAATATATTCCATAGGAACATAGGATTGATGTCTTCATAGGGATTTTAAAGGATAACATCCAACATGAGGTTTACCTTTGGGAACCTGATACATTGGTGAAGGCATTCAGGTTGGAAATAAAAATTAAAAGAAAAATTATGGCAACAAGGAAGCCTACCACTCAAAACTATAAAGGTGGAAGTGTTGCTACTCCTAGCCATACACAACTACAAGGTTGACACCACAATAGTTGGAAGAAAAAAGAGGAAAAGGGATTTTTTATAGTTGTGATAGAAAATACACTAAAGGTCATACGTGTGCTGAGAAGAAATTATTTTACATAGATTGTGAAAGGAGGAAGATAAGGAACAAGAAACTTCAAAATAAGAGGATATACACCAGGAACCAGACTTAGAGAAAGAAAATATAAGTATGACCATATTTTGTAATGCATTGGCAGGAATTAATGCTCCTCAAACTCTCAATATAGAAGGACATATCAAGAAGAAATAGGTAATAGTGTTGATTGATTTGGGTAGTACCCATAATTTTATTCATTGTAAGATATCCAAGGAATTGAATTTCTTCTTATATCTGGTATCGGAGCTATATTTTTACTTTGCATTTGTTCTTGTGTAAAGATATAGTTGATTGTTTGCAAGTTTTGATGCTTACTAGGCTTAAACTCAAGAGAATGGAAGGACACTTGGTTAGAGAACAAAGTAATCCTCAAACAAGAAGGGCCAGAGAGCCACCTCCAAGAGCCATATAAGAAGCCTCAAGCATGTCTTCAAGAGAAGGAGAAGTTCTTCAAGACATTGATCCCAAAGAAGAATAATGGGTGTTCCAAAAGGCTTTCTTGGACATGACGGAGATGGTGAGGATACTCTACCAAGAAAGGAATGAAAGTCTTGTAGGAGAAGGGCCTAAACATCAAAAAGAAGGATAGGGTTCTTCAGGAGGAAATAAAAGTGATGACAAGTCAAAGAAAGGACATGGGGAAATGGTGATCCACCATCCCCATCTTCATCCTCTTCCTCTACATCGTCATCCTCTACTTCGGTGAATCAATATCACAAGTCTAAAACCACTAGTAAAAGTCCATTTTTAAAGCTTGATGTTAAATTTGAGCTTCCTATGTTAATGGTGAAGTCAATGTAGAGAAACTTGACAATTGGATAAGATAGTTGGAAGTTTACTTGAGGATACAAAACCTTCATGAAAAAGACACCAAGATTCAGTTAGTATCTTAGAGAGTGGAGGGAGCAACACTAGTATGGTGGGAAGCCAAGACCAAGGATGAAATTAAAAAACATGGTAAGATCACTTTATCGTTGGCTGAATTTATTTCCGCAATTAAGCAACAATTTTATCCATTAGCTCATTTACAAAAGGCTATCATGAATTGGAAAAGTTTTAGACAACTTAAGGGACAAAGTGTTGAAGATTACACCCAAGAGTTTAGATGAAGGGCTCTTTTGTTAGGAATTGATTTGCATAGCCAAGAGACCTCTCTGAAATATATAGGTGATTTACACAACTATCTTATACATGCTATTCTTATGTTCAATCCTACTTGTCTAGATGAGGTTTGTGTCCAAGCCACGCATTTAGAGGCTAGAGGGGAACAATATTTTGATGGGAATGAGGATAGTGAAATTAAAGGCAAAGGAAGAAAAATAAATGCAAAATCTAGGAAAGAAAAACGAAAATTCTTTTGTAAAAACTGTTCCAAAACAAGCCACGATGAAGACCATTGCTGGAAACTTCATCTGGAGTTGAAACCATAAAAATTCAAAACCAAATATAAGGCCAAAGAAAAGGGAAAGCTGGTTGCAATAGATGAACAAGACTTAGGGTCTGAATCAGGAGATGAAACTAAAAGCATAGCCATGGTACTAAATAACTTAAAGGGGAAAGAGATTGTAAAAGAAACAAATCTCAGTTCTAGCACTTTAAACTGTCACATAGAAGCTCCAAATGAAGAGAGGAGGATTGAGCTATTTCATGTGAGGATAATTTCCAAACACAAAAAGATAGACACACTATTTGACAGTGGGTCTCAAGAAATATTATCTTAGAAGACTTAGTCAGGAAGCTAAAACTTGAGACCATTCCACATCCAAAGCCATATCCACTTGGATGGATTTGCAAGGATGCTAATTTACAAGTTTCAAGGAAGTGCATGTTGCGCTTCGCCATAACAGCTCATTATGTTGACATGGTTGAATTAGATGTGGTACCACTTGACATTACAGGTGTGGTGTTGGGTAGTCCCTACTTATATGACAGGAAAGTGGTATTCCATCGCCATGAGAAAAAATATCATCTATTCAAGGATGGCAAGGAGTTTATTGTGAGAGCACATCTGAAAAAGCTAGAATCTTCTTTAGTGAATGCAGGGCAATTGAAAAGGTTTGTCAACGCAAGTAAAAATTTTACTTTGTTGATGATTAAGAAAAAATATTTTGTACATAATAATTTTCAAGTTATTGCTGATGTAAATGATGATATGTTTCAGTCTAAAAGTAGGTCGTCTTTGGAAGAAGATGACAAGATGTTGCACAAGGTGTCTTTGGTGTCGATCGGTGCAGAGAACAAAGTGTTGGCACAAAGTGGTGCAAGAATCCAAGAAAGGGAAAAGCATGCAAGCAAAGAGGACACAAAATTCAGCATAGATAAATGCTCATTTCAGAATGGCAGGTTGGTATGGCGAGAAAACTTGGTTGGGAATCGACACAAGTACATGGCTCATTCGGAAAAAATTTTCCATGAAGACAATTGGCAAGGTGAATCTTATTTTCAGTTTCCTTTGAAGGTAGAGCATTGTAGGAGTAATATGTTTTCTGCAAATTTCAAAAATTTGCATCATGACACAGTCAAGGTTAGCAACAGTCGGTCAACAGATTCAAGGAAGAATTTATCTTCTTATGAGAAGCTGAATTTGATGAAATCGGGGAGATTTCAGCAGTTCAAGGTTGGAAGAGTGGAGAATCAATCTCCTCATCTTCAGTTTCTGTAATTCAGAGAGCTTTTGGTGTCCAAAAGCTTCCCATTGGGGAGGTGTGATCAGGTGATCATGTCCAAGTTAAAAAATTGCTCAAATTTGGAAGTGCTCAGAAATGGTTTCAATTTGAACGATTGGAAAGGCCTCGTCACTGTGATTTTTGTGCCATGAATGGAACTCAAAACTGATGTCGTATGTGAAAGTTACTGAGGTTTGAATTCGTCCAGTGACCTCCAAAAACAAGAATTTTTGACTAAATGATTTTTTCATTTTCTACAAAACAATTTATGGCAAAATTTATTTTTATTAATTTGTTTTAGGCCTATCAGTGGGTTCCATGTGGCCCCAGTCCATGGGTTGAAAGGTCCATTTAAAATTTTTTTGAGGGCATGAGGGTCGAACCCATGACCCGAATCTTCAGGTAGGGTCAACCCGACTAGCACGATAGAGGCAGTGTGTTGAATAATGGGTGAGTCGGGTCATTGATAAAGTGTGGGAAGATAAAAATTTTTGGCTAGCCCTCAAGGCTAAGCCCCGTTGGGACGTGAACGAACCCTCAAAAACTAGCGCTTAAACAAATGAACTGGCGGATTAAAGGGATAAGCCCCTTAGGGTTAGTCCTGTTCACGTGACCACAGTGCTGTGACCAGGGCCTAAGGCTCTCTGCAATGGTCGGAAGTGGAGACGGTTAAGATAAACTGTGTCTTGTGAACATGTCTCCAATATTTAATGCACGGTTCCTCGTGGCAGAGTTTACGACATTAACCGTTAACCCAATGGTTACGGTGGTTTTTAATGTGACCACCCAGCGCTTAAATTAAATTCCATATTTAACTGTCCGGCTATTTTTGGAGCACGACATCATTTCCAGCAGAATTTCCAAATCAGTGGAGTTAATTGAAGTTCTCCCACTTTTAGTGGGGTTTTTGGGGGACATTAGGCATTTTTTTTGCAGTAGTCATAACTCTCTCAAATTTTGACCAAATTGGATGAAATTTTAGTCAATTTTGGGTCTCTTGAGAATTATTGAGATTTTGGAACAAGTTTCAGAGTGAACAGAGGTGATATACAACAAATTTTTCTTCATATAAGAGGAAGGATCCACTAGGACCATAATGGAGGAGGCACTGTTTTGGGTTGTATTTCACTGTTTAAGGTGAAACAAAAGTAATTTCTAGTTATTTTCTATCTTCTGAAATCAAATTTACAAGTGGTTTTTCCTGTTTAGGCATATTTTTCACTGTGTAACCATTTTTAGAAAATTAATAGAGTAAGGACATGCCATTGGGGAGCCTTGGACCGACAGATGTAGCCCTAGAGGGGTGAACTGCCTCAACAATTTGCTGTGTTATGTTATGGTGAATTTTACTTGCTATATATTTCTGCTGTGATATGTTAAAAAATAAATATAAATAACAAATCCTCACACATAAAACTCAAAAACATTACCAAAAATACTTTGTTTAACCTGCAAGTCATGGAGAACACTTTTCCCACTAAATTATATGGAAATGGATACTTTGCATAGCATTACAAATAATTCCATTTTCTAATCAATATCCAACACCAAAGTGTCAAGTGATGGTTGAAAATGGAGGAACTATAAATTGCTCTAGAAAGTGCCACAATATCAAGCTAACCATGTGGGAATATGTATTGAATAGAACAATGCTTTCCATTCCAATGGGTGTCGCTGATGTGGTACTATAAGTTCAATGGTTACAATATTTGGGTTCGATAACTTTTAGTTTTCAAGAAATTTTATTGAATTTTTTTTGGGAAGGAAAGGAAGTTGAATTAAGGGGTATTACAGGGAAACCAAGAAATATAATAAACTCTAATGGCATGACAAATCTTACAAGGAAATAAAAACTAGGTGTAATTACACAATTATGCTCACCAGAGTTTCAAACATTGAAATAATATATATCTCTAGATCTCCAAAAAGCCTTGGACAATCATTCCAAGCTATTTGAGACTCCCAAATGCCTCCCACGTATTAGTGATCATGATCATGCTATTCATTTGATTCCTGGAAGTGTTCCTTCAAACATTAGGCCTTACAAATATCCCTATTCCCAAAAGAGTGAAATGGAACGTATGATTGCAAGAATGATAGAGGTTGGAGGACACTAAGGATTTTTAAGAACTTACCAAAGGGTCAAGAAATATTTTTTTTGGGATGGCCTTAAATCTACTATTCAAAAGTTTGTGGAAGAATTTTTAGTCTGCCAACAAAATAAAGTTGAGATAATTAATACCCCAGTTTTGCTACAACCTTTATCCATTCCAGGTCAATGTTGGGAGGATATTTCAATGGATTTTATCAAAGGATTCCCTAATTCCGAAGGAAAGAGTGTCATCATGGATGTGGTAGTTGATAGAATTACCAAGTATGCACACTTTTGTTAATTATCTCATCCATTTTAAGCTAGTATAGTTGCTACTGTATTTATGGAAATAATTGAAAAGCTACATGGAAACCCAAAGATTATTGTAAGCAACAGAGATCCCATTTTCATTGGAAATATTTGGATGGAATATTTTCTTGTTTGGGTACTCAACTAGCCCATATTTCATCTTATCATCCTGAACATGATGGGAAAACTGAGATAATGAATAAATGTTTGGAAGGATATCTTCGTTTCTTTGTATCTGATAAGAAAACATAATGGGTCAAGTGGTTACCTCTGGTTAAATGGTGGTATAACACTTCCTTCCATACTGCAACAAAAATGACCCCGTTTATGGCACTTTACGGATATCATCCACCATCCATCACATCATATTTAAGAGAAAATTCTAATGTTCAAGCAGTGGAATATCACATCGATGATCGAGAAAAAATTTCTCCAACTCTTAAAGGATAACCTCACTTTGGTGCAGAAACTAATGAAACAACAGGTAGATCAACATCACAACGAAAGAAGTTTTGATGTATGCGACTGGGTATTTTTACGACTACAACCATACAAAAAAATGTCCCTCAAGAAAGCTACGAAGGATAAAAAAATTATCACCAAAATTTATGGTCCTTACAAGGCGATAAAAAAAATTGGTACTATGGCATACAAATTGGACCTTCGTGGATCTTCCCGAGTGCACCTAGTTTTCCATGTTTCATGCTTAAAGAAGGATATAGGTGACAATATTGCAGTTCAAAAAATATTTCCAAAACTTGAAGGGGAAGGAAAAATCATATTGGAACCTAAAGTAGTCACATAAATAAGAACTCGACAGCTACGAAATCAATCAATTTCAGAGTATCTCATCAAGTGGAAGAAATTATCGGCTGAAGATTCGACATGGGAGCATGAAAATTTTATACAGAGGACTCCAAAACTACTCAAGCATTGAGGGCAACACTTTTTTGAAGGAGAGGGGCATGCTAGGTCCCTATAATACTTGTGTATCCCATTATTGTTTACTTTAGCCCCCTTATTCTTATTTTTGTGCCCATGTAGTCCCCATATTGTTATTATAGTTCCCCATAGAAGCCCACTATTTTTATTATTGTGCCCTTATATTGTTATTGTTATGTCTACTAGGATTATATTGTGACCATTTGGACTCCTTTATATGGAAAGGGGGTCTTTTTATTTGTATCATCCAAGAATTGTTCATTTATGCAATGTAAAGGAGGTTTCCCCCTCAAAGTGGATAATTTTCAAGTCGTTGTTCTATGTTTTCATCTATTTTTTGAGCTGGTTTCATAACAGAAAATGGTTGTCAGTAAAAATAAGTGAGGCTTATGGCCCATGGGATGCTACAATCCACACATTCTCTCTATTCTCTCTCTCTCTCTCCCTATCCACTCTTAGCTAATTTTCTCATCTATGGAACAAAATGAACTCAAATAGAATTGAACCCCTTTTCCCCCTAGTGGCCCGTTTATAAGACAACCCGATAGCCTAATAGTGGTTAAGTTTGACTACTTCAACTCTTAACTAGAGTTACAGTATGGAATATTCTAGTCTTCTTAATCATGATCGCGTGGCTATCCCATTTTCCTTGAATAATGGGGGTTGACGTAGGATGGTGGTCAAAACAGGAAGGTCAACTTCTGAGTGGAATAACTTTTGCATGTAGAATTAAATTGAGGTGATTCTTACACCTTTGGAAAGATATTCATGTGTATAATAACAACAAATTATGCATGCTTAAGAAAAAAAATTACACCCCAAAAAAGTCGTTTGATGCTTCAAACTGCTCCTTGAATGTTTCAAACCCCATGTTGGGCATAATAAACAACCTAAGAATTAATTGTCAATCTGGGAGTTCATAAAATTAGAGGCACAACACTGGAAATGCCAAAGAAGGATTTCAACAACCTGCACTAGTTAATACAATGAAACCACACCATTTTGGAAACTAGAATAAAAAGAAAGTAATTTGAAAAATAAATAAAAGGAACTCTCATGCTGTTGCAAAAAATCCTAATTACCGAAGTAAAATTCTATGTTTATTTTCACCATATTTGTTGAAAGATTAACAATTGGGCCCTTGAAGAGATCTACCTTCTTTAAGGATTTTCTTTCCTACACTAAGCTGTTATTCCTGTACTACTGCAATCTTCTTGCACAAGTATAAGCACAAGGATTATGCGCTGGAAGTATCTTTAACACTTATACTGTTGATTTATGTCTTTATGTAGGGGCTCTCAACATTAGGACTAGAGAACTCTATTCCTGTATCAAGATATTGGTTCCTGTACCGTAATAGAGGTTCCTACACCAAGTTTTCCAATTACTTTCAGGAAAAATTAATGAGTGCGATAACTATGAAAAGAAATTGTGAAGGTGAACGAAATTCTGAAATAAATTACACAAACAAAAGAATGCTTCAACAAAACTGAACTTTGAAATGAAAATAGACTTTGAAATAAAAATGAACTTCAGAAGCCAAATAACACTTTATTCAATCAAGGAACTCTTTCATACAACCAAAGAAATTATCTAAGTATGACAATAGGCTTTATCCCTATAATAGTTACCCACATAAATCAAATCTGCATTTTAATATTTTTAACTCAGAAAGGTTCACTTTAACAATTCAAAATGAGTTTTAATCCTTTCTTTAAAAGTGTAAAGTGCGGGTACAGATTAATGCATTGTAACAATGCTCATTCCTTAATTACCAAAGCGTCTTTAATCTATACTATTTTAACTCTTTATATTAAAAATAATTCTATATAATAATGAACAATTACTTGCAGAAATGTATTTAATTTTTGTGAAATAAAGGAATGAAAAATCTTTGTTGTGATGAACCAAAAAAGTCAAATTGTAGAATTGTAAATGTACAAGTGTAGGAATAACATGTTTGCATGCTCCAAGTAGAAGTAAACTAAGATTTGGAAAAGGAAATTACTGAAGGTAAATCAAACTTAATTAACATTCACACCACAGATCTATCACACATTGACTATTAATGAAATAGAACTAGAACTCTTATGAAAGAATGAAACATAATCTTAATCCATGCTTTAATGCATTTAAATGAAATCAACATACACTTTTGACGAAGCAAAAGCGAAAGGGAGAGCGAGATGGGTTGGCTGGGTCCTAGCCAACCAACTCGTTTCCCATTTTAGGAAACTTGGAACTTCATCACTCAGTGACGCATCAATAAAGAATTAAAACGTAGGATGAAAATAACATGACGCAACTACTTTGTATTAAATTCAAATCAACAAATGTACATTATGAAATTGATTCCAACCCAGAATGAGGGTGACATCAACAAAATCACAATTTCTCGAGAGTTATAGTAGCATTGTTATCACCCCCCACTAATTCCTATATGAAATCTGCATTTTATACAACCCTTAGGTCTGCGTCCATAATGAAATTACATACAGTCATTCCAATGCAAGCCTTTAGGATGAAACAAAATAATAATAGAATTACAAAATAAGCCTATGGTTGTAACGAAGAGCTAATATAATCGTTGGTTGGCAACCTAATATCAACCATATCCCCAAATTTCCTCTACTTCGAGTCCACTCGAGATGACCACAACTGAACAAGACAAATTGAAATGAGATGCCCGCGTTAGGTAGTGAGATGTCATGAGAGTTTAGGAGTAAGCGGTTTCCAACGGTGCAAGAATCTACCTACACTCGACCATACTAATGAAACAATTAATAAATTTTTCTATAAAATACTTTAGGAGAGAAAGCATTAGTTTCAAGAAATATTAAAGGCATTAAATCTGTTAAAATTATTAATTAAGTTCTTTGTAAACCTTAAATATGAAATATAAAGCTAGTGCAGAAATATACATGATTCTTGAAATAGTGCAGGAATAAGGAGGTTTATGAGGATTAAAAAAAGGTTTAAATTTGTGGTTTTGAAGTAGGAAGGGGTAAAAATGAAGCATTTTAGCCTATGAACATCCTCTCATCCCTAAGTTGTTGTGTGTCCTCACACAACCTTTACCTGCTGCAAAAAATAAAAACAAGGAGCCTCCCTTCAATCCTAAAATTGTATGCTGATCCCTGCTTTCACTCTCTTCATCTTCTTAAATCGAGCTTCTTGAGTCGCTTGGTCACATTTTTAAGACGTTTAAAAAACCTCGAGGCCCAGAACTTCCAACTCTATGTCTAAACCTCAGAAAAATATCACAATCGAGAATTCAAAGGGTATGCTGAGAGATTTGTGATGGTAGAGCCATCCACCCATCGCCCTATTAACCATATTCCATTCAATCATGCTCCATCATTAAAATTACACCTTCAGGACGGGTGCACACACATATCGGTCCAATTACAGGTAGGCAACAATGATTGGAAAAGGCGTAGGTTTAGGCGGTGATGTGGTGTAACGGTCATGCATGATCAGATTATGAGGTAAGGCCATCATTGACAGGTGATGATTTTGTTTTAAAAAAGAGGTAAGTATTGGGTTTAGGTGAACAGTACTATCCCAGATTCGCTTGATGATTCATATAAGGTGTACTTAGTACTCATTAAAAAGAAGATTTCATAACCTAAAATATCTTGTACTTAGATGATTTCTTCCTAAATTAGTAAATGATAAAAGAAAGTTTTAACCATAATTCAAATTATTAGATGCCATGGTCTATCAGTGGTTTAGTCATTATATCTGCAAAAAAATATTATGAAACAAAGATAAAATTTTCCAGTGCACATTTTTGCACCAGGTGTTCCTACACTGTATTAAACATTCTTGCACTGGGACCATGTTTTTTTACATTCGGGTGCGCTCTCAACGATGTGGATCTTTGTACTGAACATGCCTACACTAATCATTCTTGAACTGAACCTGCCTGCATTTAAACATTCTTGCAGTGATCATGCCTGCACTTGAACACACATTCCCACGC
The DNA here is from genome assembly GCA_034641835.2 of Pinus albicaulis. Classification (NCBI taxonomy): domain Eukaryota; kingdom Viridiplantae; phylum Streptophyta; class Pinopsida; order Pinales; family Pinaceae; genus Pinus; species Pinus albicaulis. The sequence goes on from CM076583.1 coordinate 170,641,944, forward strand.
TAGATAAAGCATGTTCTAAAAACAAAGAGTCTGCTGAGCTATTTATTTATTTAAAACTGATTTCACAAAGATATAACACAAAGTCTACCATGGGAATACTAAATTGCAAGGATGGTGTTATTTACTTGAATAAAATATCCAACTTATTAAAATTTCCATAAACATTTCTGGGGCATCCTCAATCAAAATTTTTACTTTAATATCCTCATTGTAAATATGAGTGACATGATTTGAAATCCATGGTGTTAAAAGTAGTCATAATAATACTTTCCCATAGTGACCATCTTACCATTATCCAGATATAGTTGAAGTTCCTCTTTTCTAGGCTCAGTGAGTTACCTACACTAAGGGTCCCACATCCATAAAAACAAATTATTCCAAAAATATAGAACTCTAAGGCATAACACCAAAAGGATATTTAAAGCCATTCTCAAAGAGATATGATAATGAATTCAGGAAGACAAAAACAACCAATTAAATCATAGTGTAAAGTTAACTTTAATACAACGGGCATCACCCTACTGCCAACAAGCATCAATAGCCTCGACATGGATGCCTTTTAATCCACGAAATGCCTGTGTCCCAACTATTAGATATAGATTCAGAGTTGCTTAAAATAATTTACATTTGTTTGAAATTAATTGAAGGAAACTGTCTCGACTTGGTAACCAGGTAATGAAAGTTCCATTCACAAGAACGAACAAGAAATAATAAGTCAACTCGTGACGAGACCTATTGTCTTCCAGGTTTTCAATTGAAAGCCATTACCCTGGCTTGGTGACCAGTGCGGTAAAGTCGTTCTTGTTAGGACCCATGATCATGGTAGGTTGACTCGTAATGGGACCTCCTATCCATCAATTAATATATCTTATATAAAAAGTCTAATTAAAGTCAACTTTAAATAGGTTACTTAATAGTTGGGGAGGTGATTCTGCTCCTAAGAATATGGTATAGCGTGAAAAATTTTCAATTACTAATATTTACTAGTTGTTCCTTCTGTCCTGAAGACCAATTTTAAATAAATCATGTTAGATAATGACTAAAAAATTCCTCAAATTGAACATGTCAGGGTTCTTGTGAAAACTCGTTATAGTTTTGTAGGTGTGGTCCACCATGTTATCACTCCACGGATCTCTAAGGCTAAGAAAGAGTCCAAACAGAGGTAACCATAGACCAATACTTTAGCTTGGTCGCTAGCCCTACCAAACCAGAGAGGGATCTCTCCACAAAATCATAGCCAAGAGGGTTGGATGAATTAGGGTTTTAGGCTAGGTATGAGTACAGGGGGTTTTTTGTTTGAATTGGTTTGATGGATGGGTGAATTAGGTCAAAGAGGCTAGGTCAGGGCAAATAAGATTAGGATTGCAGTCCATTCAATGGGGCAAGATAGGTATGAAAGCTAAAACTTTAAGGTTTCAAGGTGAGATGGATCAGACTGATGAGGATCTAGAAATAGAAAGACAATGCATGTATTCTTTCTAAACTGAAGAAAATGAACAAATTATGAAGATTTTCGTAAAAAAAAGCATGAGAGATGTATTTTTCTTACCAACTTGAAAATCAACATATAATAGAGATGAAATGGATCATGAAGACAAAACATTCATACATATGTAGCAAAAGAAGGAAAAATATTAAATTTCCATACCACAGGTATCCCAAAGAAATAGCTGCAACTCTTTCATTAATTTCCTGCCAAATATTGATTACACTAGAGTCTCTGATCAATGCAACAACATCCAACCTCTGAAATGAGTCAAAAAGTGAAATATATAGCCATAAAAAAACCTCTCCCAACCTTAGGGGTCGTGTAATGTTCCAAATTGGGAACTGCTCATGAATCCGGCAAATCGTATTCCCTTTTTCAAAAACATTAACGATTAACAACTGGACTATTCCAGAGATTGACTGTAGGGGAATTTACCAGGTATGTCACCTTTAAAAGAAAGGATGAGACCCAGAGGCTATCTGGCCCACTAGCAGGCTCTACCTATAGAACTATGTCGAGAGCTAATATTTCTAAGAGCGGATGCTCAGTAAGCCAAGCCTGAAAAACACATTTTTCAGAGATGGGTGCTTAAAAAACTGATATAAAACTCTTGGATCCCTTATATATGATAATATAAAACCCAATTCCAAGAGGAGATCATAAAAAAATCAGACTAGGTGGGTTAAACAGTTCTCCCACACCTAGCTTGCCTTGAAAACTCCCGAAATAAGGGACTGCAGCAATATGGAAATTGTATAACGGTCATAAAATGAGGAATAAGCTTAAAAATAGGTGCTGTAGATAGAAATACAAATATTTAACTACATAAATAACTTATACAACGTTTCATGAACCAAGGGGTGGGGAAAAGTGAAGATTTAGGCCATAAAACGAGTATAATAAGAGATCTGCGTAAAAATAAGGTGGGAAAGTGGTTGGATCTGATATCTAGGGTTATTTCGGACTCCCATGTCGAATTTTAGGAAAAAAAAAAAGTTTGGCTATGTTAAAAAATTCCTCCTTCCCGACTAGTCAAGAAAAACACCCAATCCCCATGACTTTGAATATGCAGAATTTACTAAAGCTCAGGAAGCGTGATTTTCTGAAGCTATTAGTTTAAATATGAAAAAATAATCAGAAAATCATCTTGGGTTCATAGCTTAAGCAAAATATTTAATAAAAACAGAGATTTACATGAAATAACCCTCAAGTTTGAGGTGCTGCAACACAGGAAATTACCCAAAAAGTATTCAGCATAAATTTCAGGAGGCTGAAGCTTCATTTTGTTATAAATAATATCTAAAACAGATCCTTTCATGAAAACAGAGAGCTCTTACAGATCTGGAAGCCAAAGAGGCTCTTTATTACACTCCCCTTGGGGATCTCAGCAAATGATGGACAACCGTGAGTAGATCTGAGATCTAAGTCACAGTTACGCAGCAGTAGTTAGAAATTCTGTAGTAAATAAATCAAAAAATAAATCATATCTGAAGGGTACATGGATTGGTTGGCCAATCCATGGATCACCAGAGTGAAAGGAGGGATCCTTTCCACTAGAGATCTCTCCTCCAGAAGAACTCCAAAACACCCGCAACACTGCTCCTCAAGAATTACACAGTTCAGGGAAGATAAAATACACATTCCATTGAAATTACACTCTGGCATGATGCCAAGATATGGATCTGAAGCACAAATAGCCTAGGACCAGCTTATCATCATGGTGGATGAGTTTCCCATTGACAAGGGGTGCTAGAAATGCATAGATCTGCAGGGATATATTCTCCACTTGTTGCAGCTTACAAAAGAAATCAAACCCTCAACAGGATCTACATTGTAGTTGGAAGTAGAAGCTTGGCCAAATGCCAGATAGTGGACAAAGTTGAACATCCTCCTCCAAAGAGCTACTCCATGGAAGGAGAGAGGGTTCCTAAACAGGAAGCCCTCTTCCCTTTGGCTAAACAACCAAGAGAAATTGAGTTTCCCAAGCAACCTCAAATTCAAAATATCATCAACAACCCTTTCTTGAGTCCTCTCCCTCCTTTTATAAAATGAGGATGTGAAAAACCCTAAACCAGTTCACTTGAATTAGCCCCTTTCACACTGAGGTCCTCCTTCTAAAACTACGTAGATCACTTAGGAGGTTCAATGCACCTGTACTGTCTTGTGATTTGGTCCTGTTGACCCAGAAAAATAGCTTAGCCCTGGTCACACACAAGTGGGTTTTATGCAACTAGGTCATATTTAATCCTGTTCACATTGAGCATGTATTTATTTTTAGATCTAAGGAGTGTTACATGTCCTCCATTAGTCTATTATTCATAAACATGAAAAATAAAACAAAATTTCAATATTCCAATTAGCTTAGCTGATTTAGGAATATTACAGGTCAAATCCCTAAGTTGAGGAGATGTTCCACCAAAAACTGAACTGCATACCTAGAGTGTAGGGAGGTCAAACTGACTCATCCCTCACTTTTTGGAAACTGATTCATTACATCTCATCAAGAGTTTTGACCTACTATATTTACCCCTAGGTAAGTGTAAAAATATGATTATTACATTTAAATCCTTGAATTAAAATGGTAAAAACTTCATTTTCCAAAGTGAAATTGAAAAAAACTGAGAAAATTTACAAATATAAGGAAACTCAGAAAATTGGTAAAAAGCATAGCGTCAGTGTAGAAAGAGCAATGCCAGTGTAGAAAGCGCAACGCCAACTTCAACTCCACTTTTGAAGGGGTTCCCAATGTCCAAATTGATCTCAGGATATCTCATTGGAAATCCTGTCCTGATTGATTTCCATATCTATGCTTATTTTCGAAAATGGTGTTGATTTTTCCCTTCAAAACTACATTATTCCAAGACTAGTCAAAAGCACGGCGCCGACCTCAAAAATAGGGCAAAATATGTTTTTTGAGGTGTTTTTTGACTTTTTGATTGGCTAGTTGACCCAAAAAAAATTGTAAAAGTTTCTAGGGTGATTTTATTTTGCCTTCTAAATCCAATGGTGCCTTCAGTTTCTCCATTGGAGGTCCCTATAAAAAGTGCAACGCCTAGGGCGATGCGCTTTTGACAGTGCAACTGTGCAAAATTGCTAAAAGTGCAAAAAGTTCCAAAATTTTCAATTTTTTCTCAAAATTCTCCAAAATTTGTTCTGTGCAAGGCTGATGGGGTGTTTTAGGCAATGAGTGATTCCTCAAAAAGGATATCAATCTTGTCTCCTTATTTTCTCTTGATTAGGGTTTCAAGTCTTGATTTGACCTTTTGGAGCTTGGACTTTGCAATTTGATTTCTCCCGCAATAGTGCTTGGCCATATTCCTCTGTACATCATTGTCCTTATTTTACTTTTCCAGGAGATTCTAAATATTCTCATTGACCCTCTCAAATAAATTCTCCTAGTTCTCATTTACCATGATGGAAAATTGCTCATTCAAGGATAGTTCATTGGCAAATTGAGCCTCTTTTTTCCTCTCTAGTTCTAGAGCTATTTTCAGCCCTCTAGTCCTAGGCCTATTTCTTGGCACTTGATCTTGTTCCTAATTAGTTTCACGATACCTCTCATAAGCCTCATCAAGAAAATCCTTTTCCTTGTTTTCTTCTCTTTTTTCCTTGAGAAGTTGCATCTCCATGATTGCCTTCTTGGTTTGGAGTTGTTGATTTTCCTGCTCATAGTATGAAATCAAAAACTTAGATCTCTATAAGTTGGTCTAAAGCTCCCTAATTTGGGAATCCTTCTCCTTGATAATCAAGGAAGTGTCATCATCATCGATTTTATCCATGTTAACAAGATCAAAATTTTCCTCTATCTCATGGAGGTCTTCCTCCTCATTAGTTTCTTCATGAACATCTTCCTCTACCATCTTTTGTTTCCCCTTTTGTACGTTCTTTATTGATGAATAAGGCAAGGTCCCTTCCACTTTCCATGGAGAAAACACTTTCATGTACCCTCTCTGATATATTCTAGCTGATGTGCCCAATTTAGCCCTTTTAGGATTGTTGATCATAACTTTTCTAGGTGACTCAACCTGACCCTAAAATGGTGACGATGGTGGTGAAATATGTGTAGTAGGTTGAGTTGATGAAGGATTAAGTGCCGAGGGTTGATATGGAGGAATAGATACAGTAAGATGAGATGGAGGGGGAAAATCTTCAACATGTTGATTAGTGGGATGAGATGAAGAAGGCATATCTTCAACATGCTGAGATTGTGGAGCTGTGAAGATATCATTGGCTATGAAGGTGTCCCATGAGATATGAAAATGTTTAAGTTGATGGAGGACAATTATCTTGATGAGAGAGTGGTGAAAGAGGTTATTCATCTGCTGGTCATAATATCTCCTTTGCAAAACATATGCCATTTTGTCCATGCTCCTAAACATATAGTATGGAATATTAAGAAATTTGACTCTTGTGAAGTGCATAAATAGTCTAATATGATATGTATAGATCCTGGAGAACCTTCCTTCACAAGAGAAGTATTTCATGATGATATTCATCATGGGGGTATACCAGTCAAGAAGGTAGCTAAAAAGAAAAACTCTCCTTCTCTCATTTCTTTGCCTTGGTTTGATGAATGGTTCATAATACTGATCATCCAAGTCTTTGGATTTAAACCATATTTCACCCATGTTTGGAATCCCTGTGGCAGAAAAAATGATAGATGTAGATAAGGTGAAGGTTACACCTGCAAGGGTCACCTTATTTTCTTTGAGGTTTGAAATGAAAATCCTACTCAAAATGGGGTGGTGTTGAACTTCTTCAATCATATTGTAGAAATCAAGGCAACCAACATATTAAAAGCAAGATACTGTCATTGGTGAAGCCATCAGTTCTCTGGTGTTGGTGGGTTCAAGCCTTAGGATTCTTCCTCCTTTATGTGGTATTCTCTCTTATTTTTCCTCCTCTCCCTGCCTATCCTCCTCCTGCCTATCCTTCTCCTATTCCATGTAATCTTTTCCCTCTTCCATGGTGTCTTGGTCTAGAAATTCTAGGGGAGGAAAATGGGAGTTGGGATAGGTTTAGGGAGTAGGAATTAGAGTAGAAAAATTTAGGGAGATGAGGGAAGGGGTTAGGAAACTCTAGGGACTGATAGGGGTTCAAAATACATAGGGAATTAGGAATAGTAATTTAATTACATGTTTTGGGTATGGGTGCCTAGGAAATTTGAAATACCTAGGACTTAGGGTTTAGGGGAAAATGGATTTAGGGAAATGGATATGGTGTTGTAGGTATAGAGATAGGGTTTACAGTGATGTAGGAAGGGAATGCAGGGTTTATGGGCACCAAATTGGGAATGAGAGTGAATTTAGGGTTTGTAGCTAGACAAACTTCCAAATTTACATAGAAACCAAAAACCCCATGAAAATTCCTCTTGAAGACTACTAGGAGGTGGAAATTAGTTGTGAATTACTTGGAAAGAGGTGTTGAGAGTCTTTGCAGGAGGTTTGAAGCAGTTTGAATGAGTTTTGAAGCTTAGAGAGCTTACTAGGAAAAAACGCAGCACATCACCCAAAGGCATAGTGCCTCACCTAGAAGTGCAGCGCCCTTCAACAAAAAGCACAACGCTAACTTCCAAAAGCGCAACACCACTTCCAAAAATGCAATGCCTCCTTGAAAAACATAGCGTTGCACACAAATTCTAGTTTTGACCCTGGAAATTGGTTTTCCAAGACGAGGGAGTGTGAGCTTGATGTTTGCAAGAGTAAACGAGCTTCTTTTTAATGTCTTGGTGGTATTTATACTTCATGAATTTGATGTTTGGGCCTTGGGACCCACTTTCTCCTCTTCACATTCACTTCAAATTTTGAAACTATACCCTTTTGACTTGAATTTTTTATTTGACAAATTGATTATGTAATGAGTTTGAGAACTCTTTGAAGTTGAATTTTTTTATGCTTTGGCATGTTAGAACTTTGATCTAGCATCTTTGGGAAGCATGAAATTATTACATTTTTTAATGACATAAAATTACATAGTGAAAATATATATATTACATTTGAAATAAAAATTACATGTTGAAATAAGAATTTCTCTTTACAAATCATCCTCACATAGTGAAGAGAAGTTATTGGATCACCCTTTACTTGTTGGTCTTATGCAATGGAAATGAAGTTTTATTGAACCTTGAAAAACCATAAAAAACTAATGATAACCTTAATTGACTGGACTTCATGATGACATGTTTGATGTGATGGCATGATGAAATTAAATTTATGGATGATACACAGTCAGCAAGGTATGAAAATATGCCAACAAGTAATCAAATCTAAGGAAGAGTGATGCTTTTGGGCTACGACTACCATCAGTGACTAAATTTTTGAATGAAAACCTAGTGGAATGATAAAAAGTTCTAAATGAGACCCTAATATGATATGAAAAGAGGATTTTTAATCACTGATGGAAGTATGCAAATACTGACACTAACACACCATAGGAATATTCTCATCAATACCTTCAAAAAGGGTCTTAAAAAATAATTTTTGGATGATAGTTATTGGTCAATAATCAAAGTCAATTTATAAAATATGAGGCATTAAGAGTGAATTTCTTCTAACAAGTATACTCATGACAATGCATAATTATATAAACTTCAAAATTTATGCTTTAGGGAATCACAGTTTCAATAGTGATGTTATACAAATTTATTTCAAATGGCATCTTTATTCCTTATCCTACCCTATCTTAAAGAGAGGAAGATCCATTTTAAGTGTAGGCATACTTCCAATGTAGCCATGTATGCAACATAATGCTAAATATACTCACACTTAGTTTTACATAATAAAACTCACACATACCAAAGTGTGAGAAACCAATTTCTTTGATTGATATGGTACTAAGAGTTTCCAGTTAATGAGGGAATGTAGTGTGCTAACAATTGTTTGGAACTGGGATTCAATAGGACCCACATATTAATGATTCTCCAATTCATACAAATATTCCAAAACTTGATGTTTACTCTCTTGTTTTATTGACAAGGATGGTTAAGGAAAATTCTAGGATTTTCTTCTTGGTGAGCTTCAATGACGGTTTTCAAACAAGTTCTAATTATAGTTTTCTCCTCTAATGGTTTATGGATTAAAGTTTATTCCCAAGGTAGATGTTGTGTGGTAATAGGGGAAGCTTTTGAATTCTTTCCTCTCCCCTTTCTATAAGATATGTCATTACATTCAGTAGGGGAGTGAGTAGGAAAAAGAAGTATTTTAAATTGATGTGCAACTTGTTAATCAAAATTAGGATTTGGTTGCACAAATGATTGGGACCATAGAGAACGATAACATGGTGGTGCATTGGATAGGAATTAAATTTGTTGAGGCATACGTAATGGATTTTTCATGGGTAATTACCCTAGAGAGAAGGCTCCAAACCATCCTTGAGGTTGTGGGAATATATGGCTCGATGGAGAGGTCCAATGTGGCCATAAGGTGGGGTATTGAATTAGAGGAGGATATATAGGGTTATAGATCTGCTAAGGAACCCATTGAGGACAATATATATTATTACAATTATTAAATGACGCTGAGTTTTGAGTTATACCTGGTTGTCGATTTATTTCCTCACTTGATTCCTTGAATACTTGTTGTAACCCTAGAAGTGATGGGAAATTTATTGAGTGATCCTCCTTGCACTGCTTCTATTCTTCCTGCAAATAATCTAATTGTAAGTTTAGAGAAGCTTTTGTAACTCCTATTTTTGTAGAAGATTCCAAAATTTGAGAAGAAAGTTTCCAAGAATTCTTACCGATCTTGGAGATTCCTCTTGAATACCTAATGCATAATTCACAAACATAATTGTATGGTAAGTGAAAAACATCACCAACTCCTATCATATTTAAAGGTGTTGGAAATAATTGGGGGGAGGGGGGGGGATAAGTATTCCTTTCAATTAGAGAATTATTTAATCTTCAATTATTATCAGTGTTTGTACAATGATAATAGCAAACAAGAGGAACATAAATGCATACAGTTTTTAAGGTGGAAACCCACTCTGGGATAGAAACCACCTAATGATTTTCTAATAATTCTTTAATATTCAACTCCAATTGAAATAAATCTCCAACTTCCTATAATATAGAAAATCATTCTTCTCTAGCTCCCACTGGATGGATGCCCCAACACCCAATGAGCTACAACTCACCCTAGTACCACCCTAGCACCCTATAGAAGAATAAAAGAAGAATGGACTCCCGTACCAAGGAAAATGGTCCACTTTAAAATGATATAGAATGATGTAGAATAAGAAGATATACTAGAACATAACCCCAACTTTGACACAACCACCTAATGATGATCCTAGACCTCCCAACACTGCCTCTTCAAACCTTGGCAGATAGACACTAGTACAATTTTTACAATAATGTATTTACAATGACTTAGTACAATGATACCTTTACAATGATTGTATGCAGTGTTGCCCACTTGAAGACTTCATATGATGAACATATGGCTGTTGTTATGCACCTTGGTTGCTTCTCTTGTCATGCTACCTTCTTCTTCACCTTTCTTTGCTTTGCTGCCATAGAAAGTCTGGTCCTTTGCAACCCTTGACAACACATGATATAGATTTTTCTTGCCTTCTATGAGATTGATATTGAATCTGGTGTATCTCTGTTATTTCAGATCCTCAATATCTAATTTTTAGTCCTGTAGTATTCCTCTGAGTTGTCTTTCCAATGCCAGAGGTCTGACCCAATTTGGATTCTTCAAGAGAGATTTATACCCAATCTCTCACAATTCCCTAATTATGGACTATTTCAGTAGAGCACACTTGTACGACATGCCACGTGTCACTGCTTATTCATTTGGCTCTGAAATTGATAGAGAGAAAATTACAGACTTTTAAATATCTGCCAATTTTTACAAAATTCCAATCCGATACTCAGAGAGAGAGTTATGATGAACTTACCAAGGTCACTTCTTTGAGATGAATTTCAGGAGCCTACAAAAACCTTGACTTCCACAGATCATATCTCAAAAAATGTTGCTCATCTTGATCTGAAATTTTTACAGCAGCTTCCTTAGGATTTCGGCTTCGCCTCAAAAACATTTCAGCTTCTAAAACTTTGTAGAGAAAAAGTTAGAGCACAAATTCCACGATGACCTATTTCAGTTGGTGAAATCCCTTGCCTAAAGAGGAAATGAAGATCACAATTTATATAAATGCTAAGGTTGAGAGGGGCTTCAACAAGTGAACGTGGGAGGGATTTTAGGAGCTTGAAAAATATTAATTATGACTTTTCAATGACCCATGCCCCAACCCCATGGGGTTTTAGCCCACTAACTGGGGGTACAAACTTCAAACATGAATACCTCTCAAACCGTGAAGAATTACATGGCGTGCCATATATTAATGGAAACATATCGACAAGTAGAAACCATCAAAAGAATTATTGACCTAGAATATATTAATTTTGTAGGTAAAAATTCCCATGCAATATTGGGTTAGCCCCTGGTGCTGCTTGGGTTGACATCAATGACAACCGTTGATCAACAATCTCCCCCTTTGGCATTGATGGCAACACAAGTACTCCCCCTGCGATCATGACACCTCTTCCTACAACATTCTCTCCCTCTTTGAAATCAATGGCAAAGGGTAACTCCCCCTGAAACACAACCATCCTGCGGACCTGTACACACTTCCACTCCCGCTGACACACAACCGTCCTGCAAACTTGTAATCTAATGAGAACTTGGGAGAATCCCAAGCTGTTGATGAAGATATTCAAATGCTTCATGAGGTAAATTTTTAGTGAAGATATCAGCAATTTTTTCTTTTGTACAAACATACTCAAGTTTGATATTCTTTTTAGCGACTTGTTCTCTAAAAAAATGATTTTTGATCAGAATGTGTTTTGTTTTTGAATGCATGACATGATTCTTGGAGATGCTGATGGAACCAGTGTTGTCACAGAATATGGGAATAGGCTCACTAAATTGTACTTGAAGATCTTGAAAATTTTGTTTCATCCAAAGGACTTGAGTACAACATGATGTTGTTGCAATGTATTCTGCTTCTGCTGTAGATAACGAGATTGAAGTTTGCTTTTTGCTCAGCCATGATATGAGACAACCACCTAGATAGAATCCTGCTCCACTATTACTCTTATGATCATCAATGCTTCCTGCCCAATATGCATCTGTAAAGGCTTGAATAATGATATTTTTACCCTTGGGATACCACAATCCATATTCTTCTATGCCCTTTAGATATATATGAATTCTTTTGATGGCAATAATATGTGATTCTTTTGGTGCTGCTTGGAATCTTGCTACTTGTCCAACTGCTTGCATAACATTTGGCCAAGAGGCTGTTACATATAGAAGACTACCAATCATAGATCTGTACAACCTTTGATCCATATCCTTAGATGAGTCTTCTATGCTCAATTTGCAACCTGTTACCATCAGTGTAAGGATGGGTTTGCAATATTCCTTTTTGAATTTCTTGAGCATTTCCTTGATGTACTTGGCTTGACATATAAATATTCCTTTCTCTTGTTGAGATATTTGAAGCCCTAAGAAGTATGTCAGCTCACCAAGTAAAGACATCTCAAAATCACTTTTCATCTTTGTAGAAAATTTCTTACTTAGTCGATCATCATTGCTACCAAATATTATATCATCCACATCTACCTCAACGATTGTTAAATTATCTTTATCTATTTGTACATAAATATTTCTATCAATAGTACCTTTCTTGAACCCTTGTTTACATAGATATCCATCAAGATGAGCATACCATGCTCTGGAAGCCTGCTTGAGACCATATAGAGCCTTCTTTAACTTGCAAACATAGTCTCCTTTTTATGATAGTAGAAAACCTTCAGGTTGTTCGATGTAAAATTCTTCTTCTAATTCTCCATTCAGAAATGTTGACTTAACATCCATTTGGTAGACTTTGATTTTTCTTGAGCATGCATAGGCGAGAAAAATCTGGATGGCTTCCATTTTGGCAACTGGTGCAAATGTTTCGTTAAAATCAATTCCTTCCACTTGTGCATAGTCTTTGCAAACCAATCTTGCTTTGTTTCTAGTAACCTGCCCATCTTCATTCAATTTGTTCCTGAACACCCATTTATTCCCAATGAAATTTTTATCTTTTGGTCGTGGAACTAATTCCCAGGTGTTATTCTTCTCAATTTGATCCAATTCTTCATTCATAGCTGCTACCCAATGTTCATTCTGGCTGGCTTCCTCAAAACTAATAGGCTCAAAGGTTTCTAGAAAAGCAACAGGAGCTTGTTGTGATGAACAAAGCTGTCTGTTAGCTCCCTGTAGTCAGAAATATTGGCAAAATTATGACCACAGGGAGAACATCATTTCAACCACTTTGGGATTCTAGGATCTAGCCCTCCTGAATCCGAAGAGGGATCTCTCCAATAAGTTGCAAAGATGGATTTGTCTTTGAAAGTTTATCGTAATGATGTTAGGCTAGTTATGAAGGCCGAGGTTTTGTTTGTTTTTAGATGGTTGAGCATGATTATTATTTTAGGTGGAAAGTCCTAAATGCAATGAGTTTCAAAGGTGAGAAGTTGCAAGCAATTAGAATAAGCTTTGGCCAAAAAGATAGATAATTGCAGGTTTTAGTCCATTGGGCTATAAAGTCATAATAGGGTTTAATTGAAACAACAAGGGCCAAGAGTGGTCCATGGGGAAAGTCATCTATGTCTAAGGATCTCTTTAAAGTTTGATTTATGGAATGAAATGATACAACAAGAAGGGGAATTTAAACAAATGAAGAACAAAGAGCAGCCCAAGATCTGGTAAGTACTTTGAAACTAGCCAGCTTTTGACATACACTTAAGAAAGACATAAAAGAAATCCAGGATCTAGTAAGTACTTCAAAACTAGCCAGCCTTTGATACACTTTCAATAGAAAACACTTAAAAACAGGGGGGGAACTTGAAGGCAACTGTTGGAGTAGAAACTAGCGGGCCGGGCTCACCACAAATCCTCTCCTAGCTCTGCTTTACTTGGTAACTTTCAAGACAAACATAAAGATAACAAAGAATGGTCTAAGATCTGGTAAGTACTTCGAAACTAGCCAGCTTTTAACACATTCCAAGGGAAACTTTTAGACAGTCTTTTGGGATAAAACTAGGACCAGTGCACACCATATCTTCCTTTGTTCATCTCTACTTAACATATACTAAAAATAACACTTAAGAATAAAAATTAGCTAAGACAGTAGGATGAGGGAACACCAACATTCCTAACTTCTTGAACTGAATTAAGTCATTCCCAAATAACACAAATTGGAAGAAAACATTAAGATAAAGCTTATTAGTCAGAGAAGGGTACTGATATACAGTAGGTCCTAACTCTATTCATGCTGTTCTTTAAACGAGAAGATGAAAAAAGTGAAAAAATAAGTAAAATAACAATTCACAGTAAGAAATAACGTCACCGTCGACATAGACCAGGATCCCATAAATCAACTTGTATTGATCCTCCAAACCAGTTACAACTTTAAGTCCAATGGTTTATTTTAGCAATCATCTACACTTCCCAGACTAACTTATCTATCACAAGTAGAGCTCCAAAATCCAGTGAACACTATTTACAAGTAGAAGTCTCAAGCTCAAGTATATTTCAAAGTTCAGCAACCAAAAATTCCTCATTTTCTACAGAAGTATTTATAGAAGAATGAGGAGGTGGGATTTGATAAAAGATCTCCTGGGTCAATTAATACAGACTAATTACTTCTCGGCCTTTGAGGGGCTCGATGAAGAAGTTTATAGATGTTTATATGTATTAATTATTTTACATTAAAGATTAAGCTCGGTGGGAGATTTTTTTGACCTTTGAGGCTCTGTGTCATGCTATAGTAACTCTGCAGATATTTTTATCATTAACTTCCTTCAGTAGAATTAACTATTTGGCTGCGTTGAGGCTAATATCTTATTTCTGATCAATAACTTCAGCCTCTATTGAATGCTTGTGGTTACAGGTGGCACTGTGGTAGCTGGGAGGAACAAATTTGCCTCTGTTGTGGTGGTGGAGGCCTTGCTGTCTGATAGATCTTTTGATTTTCTTTTACTGTGTTTAATTTGGAGGATTAGGCTTTTGATAATCAATCTTAGCCGTAATCCCCACAAATATTTCTTCAATATTCTATTTTGTCGTGTTTAAATCTTCGACACTGATACTTTTTTATTTGTGATTTTATTCACTGTGTCTTGTTGATGTGCACTGCTGCGCAAGGCTCACAAGGCATAAATGCCCATGAAGCATCGACGAGACGTGGAGTTCAAACCCTGAAAATGGTTTCCTTTGATGAATCAAAGGCATGGTAAACGTACTTCCCGACCTTCGGCCTTTCTTTAATAATAATAGATAAACCATTAAATACCTACAAAATACAAAACTTATTAAAAAATCCTGCGATTTGTGGGTAAACTACTTCAAAGGGCGTGGGGATAAGCATGGCCGTTGGATGGCATCATATAACGGTTGGGATTGATTTAGAGGAGTTTGAAAAGAAGAGAAGATGGAGAAAAAGTCAGAACCGTTGATCACGCTGAGATCAATGATGGGGATCAGTCAGGGAAACATAAAGTGGAAAGGCCATTTTATAATAAAACGGGGGAAAAATGCAGAGGAAAAGGTTTAAAACCTTAGCTTTGGAGGAAAAGGGTTAAAAATTGAGTTGGCAGTTCGGGATGATCGTGGGCTGTCGGATGAGATCGGCCCATTAGATCAACGGTGGATATCACAAATTGAATATCCCTTAGCAGGGTTGGAGGGCAATATGTAAGGCCTAATGAGATCTAGGCCATTGATCTGCAGAGATCAACGGTGGGAGTTGTACGCGACAAAAAAGAATAGAAATGGGGGAAAGGTGGTTTTGGGGGGAAAAAAATTGTTTTCGCGTGGCGAAAGGGTGGGGAAGTGGTTTTACCTTTTGGAATGCGATATGTGTTCCTTCCCGACACGTCGTGTTAGAAAACCACTTACATCGCGTAATTTTTAAGAATTATCTTTCGTGCTCAAAATTGCACAACTTGTGATGTGGGACATTGGATCAAGGGTCTTAGATCTGACAGTGGAGGATGAGCGCGATATGAGATAGATGCGCGAGCGGTAAGAAGGTGGGTGGTTTTATTCTGGGCCGTCGGATCAAGGATGAACGGTCGAGATAAAACTTGGGAGGAGACAAGACCCACAGGGGTCGGGCTCGGCAGGTTAAACGTGAGCCATTGGATATGAAAGATCAATGGTGGAGATTGATCTGAGGTTTAAACAGAAATAACACAAAGCGGATAAATGGGTTAATGAGGGCCGTTGATCTGCAGAGATTCAACGGTCAGGATTCGGCCTAAAACATTATAAGCGGGTGGGGGGGGGGCATGAATTTAAACCAAGATCGGGAAATGCGATCTGGACCATCTGATCTAGACACGTGGACGATCCAGATGCAATCGGAGGCAAATGCATCAGCAGGGTAGAGAATTGGAGTGCGATGGAGCGATTGAGCGCTAGCCGTTGATCCGAAGATCAGATCAACGATGGGTAGTAAATCAGAGGGATGGCCAATCAGGGGGGGGGGGACAAACAAATGCACCCAATGAAAATTGCGATGCGATGTAGCGCATATCGTTGATCAGTTTCAGATCAACGACAGATATTTTTTTCAAAAGCGAACCGGTGAAAACCCTTTATAATGTATGAAAACCCAAAAAATTTAATAAAACAAAGGTTTAATGCTTCGGGGGTGGGATATATATATGAAATGGTTGGCACTCGTCTGCAGGGTCATGGGTTTATATGAAGAGCCATAGGCCTGAGGCTTTTATAATAAAGGACCAATCGCATCGGAAGGTCGGGCCCAGTCTTTCAATCTAACCATTTTTAAATCTTTGCGATGCGATTGGCGCCTCGGGACTTAAACTCTTGGTTTCGAGTGTAGGCTATATGTAATGAAAAGAGGAGGGGGCGGAGTTTTAATATAGGGACTCAATCACATCAGAACTTTTGATGCGGTCTTTCAATCTACCCATTTTTATTTAAAAAACATAACTCCGGCGCGTTTTAGACCAAACTTTGGGAAAGTGGGTTTTACGTCTTTAACAAAGAAAAATATTAATCGGAGATGGTTTATACAATGGTCTGGGGTTTATGTACATAGGCCAATCGACATCGGAGATTTCAAGGTTCACATACAAAAAGACTTGCGATTGCTCGGAAGTTCCGATGCGATAAGCACTCGATGGGTTTAGCGCCTGGTTCTTAGGGCGCAGACATGTGTTGGGAAGTGGTTAGGACTTAGCCCAAGGGGGCTTAAGTCTGTAATACAAAAAGGCATTTTTTATGGATTTTCAATGGTTTTCAAAAGGATTTGAGGGTTTTGGCAGAGTTCAAAAAGGAGTTTTAAACTCTGCAAAGGAGGTTTATGAAGGGGGAAATGGAACAAAGGAAAAATAAAGGAATTTTATGAGGAAAAAGAGGAGGAAAAATGAAGGTTAGTTTTGAGGTGGAGGGAAAAGAAAAATGGATTTTTGTAGCAGTCTTTCTCTTGTTGAATCAACAGAATTTCTGATTTCTAAATGGAAACAGCAATGACGATTGAGACAAGGGCATGATGTCTTCAAGAGTCTTCAAGAGATAACATTTTTATCAATAAAAGTTTTTCTTGAAGGCTCCAAAAAATATTTTGGCCACCTTTTTATATGAAATATTTTATAGGTGGCCAAAAATGGCTCCACTTGGGGATGGTGCCTTCTTGAAGGCATCAAGAACTTCAGACTTACATTCTCTGGGAGGCAGACCCGTGCCTCATCCATTGGATTCTCTGGGGGCTGACCTGTGCCTCATCCATTGGGTTGCCTTTATTTACTTAAATGATCTTCTTTTGGTCTAAAATCATATTAGCAGCCATGTAAAACAATGGAACTTCATCAATACAAGCTTTCTTCCTACCCAATCCTACTGATCTAAATTTTTTTATTCATTAGAGTGCACTTGGATTGGAAATGTCTTTACAAGATTTTATTCTTTTGAAAGAAACAATCTAATCTAATTCTACTCCTTATTTCTCCCTGAAATCAGATTAGACAGTTGAGTTCAAATGCTTCTCTACCTAATCTACTAATATGTTAGGATTAAACAGTCTAACAGATTGTTATTTCTCTAAATTCTACAACAAAAATTTAAAATCAGTCAAGTCAGTTTAAGATGTTTGACTTGTTGTGATCTATGGCATGAAAAACAAGCTGCTCATAGATATTATTTTGCATAAATTTAAATCAAAATAGAAGGCTTAAGATCTGAAAGTTCAAGCACTTCCTTCACCTTTTCACAGCTCCATTTTGACTCTTGTTTGAGTTGTTTCTTTCTTTGTTTCCCTGGTTCAGATTTTCAGCTGATTAGAACCAGTTTTTCCTCTGTTTTGAATCATAAATTTAAACAGATTTGAATCATTCTTGTTTGGAAACTTAGGTTCAGATTTTGAGCATTTTTGAACCTTTAATTTCTAGCCTAATCTACCTACTGATAAGCCAAGATTAAACAATTTGGCAAATCAAATTCACTATCCTATCGGCAGTAAATTTAAAGCTAATTAGTCAAGATTAGGCTATATGACTAATTAGAAGTGTGTTTTTTCAGGAGTGGCATTTAAGCTTGCACACTTTCAGATTTTTTCTCTTTTTTGGTATGGGGCTATACCTTTCTTGTTTTTACAATCTTCCCTCTTTTCTCTTTTCTATTGTTTTTGGTAATTTTATTTTTTTCATTTTTTCTTCAAAACAGAAATCAACAACTAACTAAATGCTCAAAGGCTGAGCTTTATTGACATTCCTATCTAACCTATTATAACTTGGAATATTTACATTTTAACCTACAAATTCTCTTTTCCAATACATCTAGTCAATTAGATGATTCCATGACTGGTCTTTGCTCATCTCTTTGAGCATGCAGGACAGACAGGGGCATTCCCATGTTCTCTGTTTCTTGGTAGCAACTCTAAAAAACTTTGTTGCACTTGGTGATATGCTGTTGTCTGCAACCTTTATCCCTTCTTCAGATTTCTTCAAGAAATCAACATAGGGATCTTGAAATAATGCCTGGTTAGGAATATTTAATAATTAGGTTTCAACCAGGATTACTTCCTCTTCCACTGGGTCAAGGAAATGATTCTTTTGAGGAAGACAATCTTCGTCATCTTCATTGTCATATGAATTGGAAAATTCATCATACACTGCAGTGTTGTCCTCTTGTAGTCTTGGTGTGTTCTGTTTTAATGGATTGAGCTCTGTGAAGAGGTTAATATTTTCTTGAGCAGGGGTATGTTCACTTGCTTCTTCTTTTTCAAGAGAAGGCTCTTTGTTTTCAACCTGCTCAAAAATTTCTTCATTGCTTTCCTCCTCAACCTTTGAGCTAAAAGACTGCTGATTCCCAATAACATGGAATTTATTACTGATGATATGAGATGGAGTAGAGAAAATATCCAATGAATCGTTACTTACTTCCAAACTTTCATAACTTTCTTCATCAGTATCATAAATAGTTTGAACTGGCTCATTACTTCTTTGAAGGAACCAATTTCCCTCCCATAAATCTACTAATGATGGTCCTGCAAGATTAAATTTTTTATGGGGAGCATCATCAGTAGATAGATCAAAGTTAGGAGAATAAAAAATATAAGTAATACTATCAATCAAACATATTGAAGTATCAGTAGGTCTTTCTTTATTTTGATTTACAGAAGAATTTTCCAAATCTTTACAACAAAGTTCATTATGTGAATGGGCAAGAGTATTTTTTTTGCAATAAATATCAGAGACTGACTATTTATTAATATCCTGATATATCTTTCCTTCTGTCGACAGGGAGGATATTTCTATGTCCCTTTGAACAGAAGTACAACATTTCTCTGTCTCTTGTGAAGACTGATTTTGAGGCTAGATGTCTTCTTGAGCCTCAGTTATAAGGGATGATGAATCATTGTTCATGTTTGCAGGAATATCTTGAGGAATTTCATCCATTCTTGGATTGATTTCTTCCTCAAATGATTCATCTATAATCTTATAATTTTTCAATAAGATATTAAACTCATGATTGGCTGTCAAAAGATCTTCAGGATGTATTTGTTCTAGACCTTTATCATTATCTATAATGTGTTGGGTGATGTTTTTCGATGGATCATAATATATTTCACCCCACAATAATGATTTAGTGTTTTCTTTATATTTCTTAGAAAATATATATTCAAGGTCCTTTAAAGAAAACAAACTACTAGATCTCAAGCATTCATACCAATCCCTAGCTTTTCCTTCTAATGTTAACATGAACATTTTCATTAGGTAGTCCTCATGCCATTCAAATTTCAACCTCCATACATGCATGTGAAATTTGATGAGATGTAATAAAGGGTCATCAAACTTTTCACCTTGAAAAACAAGCAGGTTGTCATCCCAATTCACCTGGGGCATCTTATGTGGAAACCCAGGGATATGATCTCTAATCATTGGGGCATATCTTCGTTGTATTCTTGGAATCATGTTTGTAAATCAAGAAAGAGGCCACTGTGTCTGGTCAATCAGTTCAGGGTCTTCTACCGGTGGAGTCATTTGGTCTTTTGGGAGTTTCAGAGTGTGGAGTCGCCAGGTGGAAGTTTTTTAACTCCTAAGGAGATAAAAGGTTTAATGGTCCACCACCAATGTTTATTGAATACCAATCTGAAATATTTTTGGGTTTTTTGAGTTATTTTTTCAGTCTTATTGGTTTTTTAAGAGTATGCTAAATCTGCTTCAAAATTTAGCTACAATTATGAGACAAAGACAGTGTACTCTTATGGCTAAGCCAACTGATTTTTCAAGGTTAGATAAACTCTTATGAGAACCCTAGGGTTTTCCTAGTTTGTCACTAATTCAAACAAGTTTTACCATGATTACCACGTGTTTGGTAGTGTTTGAAAAGGCTGCTTTTTACTCACAAGGTGTTATGAAGTGTTTTAAGGGAACCTAAGATAAAAATTCAACTCAATTCCCCAACGGAGTTGCCAGAAATGTTAGCTCCTTGTAGTCAGCAAGATTGGAAAAAGTATGACTGCAGGGAGAACATCGTTTCAACCACTTTGGGATTCTAGGATCTATCCCTCCTGAATCTGGAGAGGGTTATCTCCAATAAGTTGCAAAGATGGATTTGTCTTTGAAAGTTTATGGTAATGATGTTAGGCTAGTTATGAAGGCTGAGGTTTTGTTTGTTTTTGGATGGTTGAGCATGATTATTATTTGAGGTGGAAAGTCCTAAATGAAATGAGTTTCAAAGGTGAGAAGTTGCAAGCAATCAGAACAAGCTTTGGCCAAAAAGATAGATAATTGGAGGTTTTAGTCCATTGGGCTATAGAGTCATAATAGGGTTTAATTGAAACAACAAGGGGCAAGAGTGGTCCATGGGGAAAGTCATCTATGTATAAGGATCTCTTTAAAGTTTGATTTATGGAATGAAATGATACAACAAGAAGGGGAATTTAAACAAATGAAGAACAAAGAGCAGCCCAAGATCTGGTAAGTACTTTAAAACTAGCCAGCTTTTGACATACACTTAAGAAAGACATAAAAGCAATCCAGGATCTGGTAAGTACTTCGAAACTAGCCAACCTTTGATACACTTTCAATAGAAAAAACTTTAAAACAGGGGGGGAAAGTTGAAGGCAAATGTTGGAGTAGAAACTAGCGGGCCGGGCTTACCAAAAATCCTCTCCTAGCTCTGCTTTACTTGGTAAATTTCAAGACAAACAAATAGATAACAAAGAATGGTCTAAGATCTGGTAAGTACTTCAAAACTAGCCAGCTTTTAACATAATCCAAGGGAAACTTTCAGACAGTATTTTGGGATAAAACTAGGACCAGGGCACACCATGTCTTCCTTAGTTCATCTCTACTTAACATATATTGAAAATAACATTTAAGAATAACGATTAGCTAAGATAGTAGGATGAGGGAACACCAACATTCCTAACTGCTTGAACTGAATTAAGTCATTCCCAAATAACACAAATTGGAAGAAAACATTAAGATAAAGCTTATCAGTCAGAGAAGGCTACTGATATACAGTAGGTCCTAGCTCTATGCATGTTGTTCTTTATAAGAGAATATGAACAAAGTGAAAACAGAAGTAAAATAACAATTCACAATAAGAAATAACATCACCATCAACATAGACCAGGATCCCATAAATCAACTTGTATTGATGCTCTAAACCAGTTACAGCTTTAAGTCCAATGCTTTAGTTTAGCAATCATCTACATTTCCCAGACTAACTTATCTATCACAAGAAGAGCTCCAAGAGCCAGTGAACACTATTTACAAGTAGAATTCTCAGGCTCAATTATATTTCAAATTTCAGCAACCAACAATTCTTCATATTCTACAGAAGTATTTATAGAAGAATGAGGAGGTGGGATCTGATAAAATATCTCCTAGGTCAATTAATACAGACTAATGACTTCTCGGCCTTTGAGGGGCTTGATGAAGAAGTTTACAGATGTTTATCTATATTAATTATTTTACATTAAAGATTAAGCTCCGTGGGAGCTTTTTTTGACCTTTGAGGCTCTGTGTCATGCTATAGTAACTTTGCAGATATTTTTATCATTAAATTCCTTCAGCAGAATTAATTGTTTGGCTGCATTGAGGCTAATATCTTCTTTCTGATCAATAACTTCGGCCTTTGTCGAATGCTTGTGGCTACAAGTGGCACTGTGGTAGTTGGCCTTGCTGTCTGATAGATCTTTTGATTTTCTTTTACTGTGTTTAATTTGGAGGATTAGGCTTTTGATAATCAATCTTAGCCGTAATCCCCACAAATATTTCTTCAATATTCTATTCTGCCGTGTTTAAATCTTCGACACTGATACTTTTTGATTTGTGATTTTATTCACTGTGTCTTGTTGATGTGCAGTGCTACGCAGGGATCATAAGGCATCAATGCCCATGAAGCATCGACGAGACGTGGAGTTCAAACCCTGCAAATTGTTTCCTTTGATGAATCAAAGGCACGGGAAACGTCTTTCCCAACCTTCGGCCTTTCTTTAATCATAATAGATAAACCATTAAATACCTGCAAAATATAAAACTTATTAAAAAATCCTACGATTTGTGGGTAAACTGCTTCAGAGGGTGTGGGGAGAAGCATGGCCGTTGGATGGCATCATCCAACGGTTGGGATTGATTTAGAGGAGTTTGAAAAGAATATCAGAGGGAGAAAAAGTCAGAATCGTTGATCGCGCTGAGATAAAAAATGGGGATCAGTTGGGGAAACATAAAGTGGAAAGGTTGTTTTATAATAAAACGGGGGAAAATGCAGAGGAAAAGGTTTAAATCCTTAGCTTTGGAGGGAAAATGGTTAAAAATTGAGTTGGGAGTTCAGGATGATTGTGGGCCGTTGGATGAGATCGGCCCATGAGATCAATGGTGGAGATCACACGTTGAATATCCCTTGGTAGGGGTGGAGGGCGATATGTAAGGCCTGATCAGATCTAGGTCGTTGATTTGCAGAGATCAACGTTGGGAGTTGCATGTGACAAAACAGAAGAGAAATGGGGGAAAGGTGGTTCCTGGGGAAAACAACTGTTTTCACACTGCGAAAGGGCAGGGAAGTGGTTTTACCTTTTGGAACACAATATGAATTCCTTCCCGACACGTGGCATTAGAAAACCACTTACATCGCGTAATTTTTAAAAAATATCTTTTGTGCTCGAAATTGTGCGAATTGTGATGTGGGCCGTTGGATCAAGGGTCTTAGATCTGACGGTGGAGGATAAGTGCGATATGAGATAGATGCGCGGGCAGTAAGAAGGTGGGTGGTTTTATTCCGGGCCGTTGGATCAAGGATGAACAGTCGAGATCAAACATGGGAGGAGACAGGACCCACAGGGGTTGGGCTCGGCGGGTTAAACGTGAGCCATTGGATATGAAATATCAATGGTGGAGATTGATCTAAAGTTTAAACAGAAATAACACAAAGCGGATACATGGGTTAATGAGGGCCGTTGATCTGCAGAGATTCAACGGTCAGGATTCGGCCTAAAACATTATAGGCGGGGTGGGGCATGAATTTAAACCAATATTGGGAAATGCGATCTAAATCATCCGATTTGGACACGTGGATGGTTCAGATGCAATCAGAGGCAAATGCATCGGCAGGGTAGATAATTTGGAGTGCGATGGAGCGATTGAGTGCTAGTCGTTGATCTGAAGATCAGATCAACGGTGGGTAGTAAATTGGAGGGATGGCCAATCAGGGGGGACAAACAAATGCACCCAATGAAAATTGCGATGCGATGTAGCGCGGATCGTTGATCGGTTTCAGATCAACAATAGATATTGTTTTCAAAAGCGAACCAGTGAAAACCCTTTATAATGTATGAAAACCCAAAAAAATTAATAAAACAAAGGTTTAATGCTTCAGGGGCGGGATATATATATATGAAATGGTTGGCGCCCGTCTACGGGGCCGTGGGTTTATATGAAGAGCCATAGGCCCAAGGCTTTTATAATAAAGGGCCAATTGCATCGGAAGGTCGGGCCCGGTCTTTCAATCTAACCATTTTGAAATCTTTGTGATGCGATTGGCGCTTCGGGACGTAAACTCTTGGTCCCGGGTGTAGGTTATATGGAATGAAAAGCAGAGGGGGCGGAGTTTTAATATAGGGACTCAATCGCATCGGAACTTTTAATGCGGTCTTTTATTTAAAAAACATAACTCTGGCACGTTTTAGACCAAACTTTGGAAAAGTGGATTTTACGTCTTTAAAAAAGAAAAATATTAATCGGAGATGGTTTATACAATGGTCTGGGGTTTATATACATAGGCCAATTGGCATTGGAGGTTTCAAGGTTCACACACAAA
The DNA here is from genome assembly GCA_034641835.2 of Pinus albicaulis. Lineage (NCBI taxonomy): Eukaryota > Viridiplantae > Streptophyta > Pinopsida > Pinales > Pinaceae > Pinus > Pinus albicaulis. Next base: position 170,666,283 of record CM076583.1, read on the forward strand.
AAGACTTGCGATTGCTCGGAAGTTTTGATGCAATAAGCACTCGATGGGTTTAGCGCCTGGTTCTTAGGGCGCGGACATGTGTGGGGAAGTGGTTAGGACTTAGCCCAAGGGGGCTTAAGTTTGTAATACAAAAAGGCATTTTTTATGGATTTTCAATGGTTTTCAAAAGGATTTGAGGGTTTCAGTAGAGTTCAAAAAGGAGTTTTAAACTCTGCAAAGGATATTTATGAAGGGGGAAATGGAACAAAGGAAAAATAGAGGAATTTTATGAGGAAAAAGAGGAGGCAAAATGAAGGTTATTTTTGAGGTGGAGGGAAAGGAAAAATGGATTTTTGCAGCAGTATTTCTCTTATGGAATCAGCAGAATTTCTGATTTCTAAATGGAAACAATAGTGAAGATTGAGACAAGGGCATGATGTCTTCAAGAGTCTTCAAGAGATAACATTTTTAGCAATAAAAGTGTTTCTTGAAGGCTCCAAAAAATGTTTTGGCCACCTTTTGATATGAAAATTTTTATAGGTGGACAACCCTGTCGACCTTCATTTATGTCACCAATGATTTGATTTGATGGATGGTTCTTTTGAATCCACTCTTTTGTTCTCCTTGGAGGAGCTTCTTGTTGTTGTTCTAGTATATCTTGATGATCATTGTTTACTTCTTCCTCGTTGATAGTTGCTTCTTGTTCTACAATTTTATCTTTGTCTTTTTCAGCTTCTGTCTCAAGTTTCAAAGATTCTAGATCCTCATCATTACTCACTAGAACACCATCTTCATCAAATGTAACATTTATGCTCTCCACTATTTGTTTTCATCTTAGATTTTAGCATTTATAGGCCTTTCTTTTGCGTGAGTAACCAAAAAATATACCTTCATCAACACGTGATTCAAAATTACCCAAATTTTGATCTTCTCTTTTGATATAACATTTGCTTCCAAAGATTCTGAAATATTTTACATTAGTTGGTTTTCCTTTCCATAATTCATATGGAGTCTTGTTGCAATTATTTCTGAGAAGACTTCGGTTGATAATGAAGACTGCCGTATCAATTTCTTGAACCTAGAATTTTTCATCCAATTTTGAGTCCTTCAACATTGTTCTACCCATTTCCTATATGGTTCTATTCTTTCTTTCAGCAACTCCATTTTGCTGAGGTGTTCGTGCTATTGAAAATTGTCTTTTTATTCCATTTTATTCATAGTATTGCCGAACTAATTTGGAAGTGAATTCTCCACCATTATCTAATCTTAAACACTTTATTTTCAAATCAGTTTCATTTTCAACCAACTCCCTGTAGATCTTAAAGCATTCAAATGCTTCAGATTTTTTCTTTAGGAAACTGACGACTGTCATCCTGGTATAGTCATCTATCATTAACATGAAATATAATTCTCTGTCTAAGCCTTTTTTTCTCATAGGACCACATAGATCAGTATGTATCAATTCCAATGGATGTGATGCAAAGTGTTCTTTTTTTTTAAATTGGACTTTTGTCTGCTTGCCATGCCGACATGCCTCACATAGTGTGTTGAAAGGTTTTGAGATTTTCGACATTTCTCGTACTACTTCCTTTTTGCTTATCCTGACAAGATTGTCAAAGTTTATGTGACCCATTTGTTTGTGCCATAACCAGCTTTCATCTTCTTTAGCTAGTAGACATGCTTTAGTTGCTTCATCCAGAACATATACATCGTTTGGAGCTCGACTTGCTATAGCCACAATTTTACCATATCTGCTTTTCCTGATTTCACATTTTGTGGAGTTGAATAGCATTGTGTGTCCTTGATCACACATTTATCCAATAGAACATACTTGGCTATAACATATTTGCTTCCGAGAGTGACGATACCTGATCCTATAGCATTTTAAGATCCATCATTTCCAAAGGATATGGTTCCATCCTTCTTCTCTTTCAGAGATACAAAATTCCTTCTATCTCCAGTCATATGCGTTGAGCAACCACTGTCAACATACCACGCATCTTTATTTTTTTGAGCCTTGAGAGTGAGAGCACAATTATCAGTCTTCTTCTTCTTCCATGTTCGTTCATTCTGTGGCTTCGAAGATTCTTCTGGAGGATTTTCAAGTCTACAGTCTTTGGCTATGTGTCCAAAGTTCTGAAATTTGTAACATTCCATATTATTTCTTAAATGTTCAAATCTATTGATGTTTCTTTGAGCCCTGGGAGGTTCATATTTGAAGAATCTCTTGGAATTGTATTGGTTCCTAGGGTACGTGCTACATTCTACAGCTTTATGACCAAATTTTCCACATGAATAACAATAGTCGTGAAAAATATGTTGGTACTTGGATGAAAATATTCATCGAGGAATCGTCTTCCAAGGATGTGCTTGCGAATCTTGTCCAATGAAGTCTACATGTATGTTAGATCTCATAGGTTCATTGTATTTTGTTGTAGAAGGTCCTGATTCTTCTTCTTTGTAACCGAGGCCAGTTCTGTCGTTGTAAGATCAATGATTGTTGATGAGTTCTTCCAATGACCTTGAGCTGTTGGCATAGTTTTGGATAGTTTTTCCTATCTTCACTTCCTTACGCAGTGAGACTACTTCGGCTTCAAATGCTTCCCTTTCTTGTTTTCTTTCTTCTAACTTCTTTTGAAGTGACTCTTCAATACATTTGTGTTCTTCAAACTCAATTTTGAGACCTTGAACTTGTTCTTCAAGAGTATTGGAACGGATCTTCTTAGCATTGAGCTATTTTATAAGCTTGATTGCCTCATAAAATTCTTCTATGGTCAACCCTTCTTCTTCATTGTTCGATACTTCTTGTTTATTGTGCTTGGCCATAAACAATATTTTCTCATTGGCTTCTTATTTGCTGTCACTTTCTTCATCGGATGATGAGCTATCTTCTTTAGAGAGAAATTTCCTTTTGGATCCTTTCCTTTTGCCTTGCTTGTTGAATTTCTTAAAGCCTTTCTTTCCTTTTGAGTTTCCATCACTTTTTTTCAGACATTTTGCTACAAAATTCCCAACCTCACCACAACCGAAACATATCAATGGAAGTTTACCTTTGAATTTTCCCTTAGCAGGTTTTAGTTTTCTCATAAAGTAAGCATATTCTTCATCTGAAAGACCTTCTCCATCATCTCCCTTTTCTTCACACTTGTAGGTGCATGCCATTTCAATTGAAGGTTGTTTGTCCTTATTGGTTTGCTTAGATGCAACGAACGCAGTTTCTAGATTTGAAGTACCCTTTTCTTCATCAAGTCTCATTTCATATGCTATGAGAACTCCATGTAATTCTTCCTTGCTGAGTTTGTCCAGATTTTCACTGTATTCTAAAACTGATATCTTTGGGTTGAATCTCCCTGGTAACATTCTAAGAATCTTCCATATAATAGTCTTCTCGTCAGCTGGCTCTCCCAATTCTTCCAGAGTATTGGTTATTTCATCAACGTATTGGAAGTATGCAGCAATGTTGCAATCTTCTTTCATTCCGAGTTGCTCAAATTTTTCTCTATAGATTTGAAGCTTTGCTTCTTTGACATTTGAGTCACATGCATATATATTCTCAAACTTGTCCCATACATTTTTGGTGGTTTTACAAACCAACACCTTATGGTAAGCAGATTCAATAATTCCACTGATAATAATATTCTTTGCTTTTGCATCATTTACCAAATTATTCTTACCTTGTTCATCCGCGGTTGATGTAAATCCATTTTAAACAGTGTCCCATACTTCGTGACCTTGCGCCAAGAGATAGACCTCCATTCTTCCTTTCCAAAGTGCATAATTATTTTCATTGAATAGAGGTACACCATTCTTGGTATGCTCCATGACCTCCTTCCAACTGTTAAACTGCTATTGAAGGAACCAAGCTATGATACCAATTGTTGGAAATACTGAGGAGGGGGGGGGGGGTGTTAATCAGTATTCGTTTCAACTAGAGCATTAGTTAATCTTCAATTATTATCAGTGTTTGTACAATGATAGTAGAAAACAAGAGGAAAGAAAATGCACATAGTTTTTAAGGTGGAAACCCACTCCGGGACAAAACCACCTAATGCTTTTCTAATAATTCTTTAATATTCAACTCCAATTGAAAATAAAGCTCCAACTTCATAGAATCTAGAAAATAATTCTTCTCTAGCTCCCACTGGATGGATGCTCCAACACCCGAGATTCTTCAGTAGTCAACTGAATGGATGCCCCAACACCTAATGAGCTACAACTCACCCTAGAACCACCCTACCACCCTATAGAAGAATAAAAGAAGAATGGACTCTCGTATAAGGGAAAATGGTCCACTTTACAATGATATAGAATGATGTAGAATAAGAAGATATACTAGACCATAGCCCCAACTTTGACACAACCACCTAATGATGATCCTAGACCTCCCAACACTACCTCTTCAACCCTTGGCAGATAGACACTAGTACAATTTTTACAATAATGTATTTACAATGACTTAGTACAATGATACCTTTACAATGATTGTATGCAGTGTTGCCCACTTGAAGACTTCATATGATGAACTTCTTGTTGCTGTTATGCATCTTGGTTGTTGCTCTTGTCATACTACCTTCTTCTGCACCTTGATTTGCTTTGCTGCCATAGAAAGTCTGGTCCTTTGCAACCCTTGACAACACATGATCTATCTTTTTCTTGCCTTCTAGGAGCTCGATATTGAATCTGGTGTATCTCTATTATTTCAGATCCTCAATATATCATTTTTGGTCTTGTAGTAGTCCTCTGAGTCATATTTCCAATGCCAAAGGTCTGACCGAATTTGGATTCTTCAAGAGAGAGTTATACCCAATCTCTCGCAATGCCCTAATTATGGACTGTTTCAGCAGAGCGCACTTGTACAATGTGCCACATGTCACTGTTTCTTCATTTGGCTCTAAAATTGATAGAGAGAAAAATATAGACTATGAAATATTTGCCACTTTTTACAGAATTCCAATCCGATACTCAGAGAGAGAGTTATGAAGAATTTACAAAGGTCACTTCTTTGAGATGAAGTTTAGGAACCTGCAAAAACCCTGACTTCCACAGATCATATCTCCAAAAATATTGCGCACCTTGATCTGAAATTTTTACAGAAGCTTCCTCAAGATTTCAGCTTCCCCTCATAAAAATTTTAGCCTCTAAACCTTCGTAGAAAAAAAATTTAGAGCGCAAATTCCACGATGACCTGTTTCAAATGACGAAATCCCTTGCCTAAGGAGGAAATGAAGATCAAAATTTATATAAATGCTTAGGTTGAGAGGGGCTTAAACAAGTGAATGTGGGAGGAATTTCAGGAGCTTGAAAAATACTAATTATGACTTTTCAATGACCCATGCCCCAACCCCATGGGGTTTTAGCCCACTAACTGGGGGTACAAACTTCAAACATGAATATCTCTCAAACCGTGAATAATTACATGGCGTGCCATATATCAATGGAAACATCTCGACAAGTAGAAACCATATAAAGAATTATTGACCCAGAATATATTAATTTTGAAGGTCAAAATTCCCATGAAATATTTGGTTAGCCCCTGGTGCTGCTTGGGTTGACATCAATGAAAACCGCTGATCAACAAAAGGTTCTAAAAAATCATCTTTAATTCCTTCGAATAGGAGTGTTTTCAAGGTCTCTTTTTCCAAATTATGTTTATTTTTTGATTTTTGAAGGTTTTATTGAAATTGGTCAACATATTCCTCCAAATTTTAATTTTCCTCTTGTGTTATTCCAAAAATATCTTCATCGTCCTCGCATTAGTCTTGGTATTTCTTCAAGAATACATTCCTCATGTCTTCCCATGTTTGAAAGTAGTTCCCTCCAAGTCTCATTAAAACCATTAGAGAGCTGATACTTTTAGAGTAAGAGGAAACACTTGAAACCTTTGAGCATTAATACAATAACCATATCCTCTACAAAGTACTTAAAACTCAAATAAAAATGTATTTTGATCTTGATTTTCCAAACCATGGAATTTTGGTAGTGTAGATGGGGGAATATTATGCATTTGTGCTACTCATGGATCTTCGATAGGGAATTAAAAACTAACAATGTTTTCCATTTCTTACCAAATGAAAAGAGGTTATCCATGTACTACTTTGAGACTCCTTCCAATTTTCTTTCCAATTGATCAGTGAAATAGGTGCATTGGATGATTGAAAAATCCCTTGAAATACCATTTCTATGTTTTCAACAAGCTAGTTGGTATATCTTGTAAGCACATGGTTGAATAGATTATGCTAAGGAAATAAATTTTACAAGAAAAAAATACGTAAAGAGAAAAAAAAAATGCAACAGGTTACCAAGGTCATTCCCTAGGCGCCTCCCCGGAAATGATGCCAAAATTTTGGGCACAATAAACAACCTAAAATTTAATTTTGAATCTGGGAGTTCGCAAACTTAGAGGCGCAGCACTAGAAATTCGAGAGAAGGACTTCAAAAACTTGCACTAGTTAATACAATGACACCATACCATTATGGAAATTGGAATAAAAAGAAAGTACTTTGCAAAATAAATAAAAGGAACTCTAAATATGCTACAAAAAATCCTAATTACTGAAGTAAAATTCTATGTTTGTCTTTAGTATAGTTGTTGATAGATTAACAATTGGTCCATTGAAGAGATCTACCTTCTTTAATGATTTTCCTTCCAGCACTAAGCTATTATTCCTGTACTCCTGCAATATTCTTGCACTAGTACAAGCACAAGGATTATGTGTTGGAAGTATCTTTTACAATTAGACTGGAGATTTATGTATTTATGCAAGGGATCTTAGCCTTAGGACTAGAGAACTTTGTTCCTATATTAGGATATTGGTTCCTCTACAAGAACAGAGGTTCCTGCACAAAGTTTTCCAATTACTTTTAGGAAAAATTAAAGAGTGTGCTAACTATGAAAATAATTTATGAAGGTGAACAGAAGTCTAAAATAAATTCCACAAACAAAAGAATGATTCAACCAAACTGAACTTTGAAAATAAAATAAAATTTGAAATAAAAATGAACTTCAGAAGCCAAAGCACGCTTTCTTTAATCAAGGAACTCTTTCATACAGTCAAATAAATTATCTAAGTATGAAAACATGCTTTATCGCTGTAATAATTACCCACATAAATCATATCTTCCTTTTAATCTTTTTAGCTCTGAAAGGTTCACTTTAATAATTCAAAATGAGTTTTAATCCTTTCCTGAAAAGTGTAAAGTGCAGGTATAGATCAATGCATTGTAACAACGTTCATTCCTTAATTACCAAATCATATTTAATCTCTAATATTTTAACTCTTTATATTAAAAATACTTCTATCTGATAATGAACACTTAATTGCAAAAATGTATCGAATTTATGAGAAATAAAGGAATGAAAAAGCTTTGCTTTAATGAACCAACAAAATCAAGTTTCATAATTGTAAATGCACTAGTGTAGGAATAACATGCTTTCACGATCCAAGTAGAAGTAAACAAACATTTGGGAAATGATATTACTGAAGGTAAATCAAAATCAATTAGCATTCACACCACAAATCCATCACACATTGACTATTAATGAAATAGAACCAAAACTCTTATGAAAGAATGAAACATAATCTTAATCCACGCTTTGAATTTAAATGAAATCAATGCACACCTTTGACGAAACAAAAGTGTAAGGGAGAACAAGTTGGGTTGGCTAGGCCCTAGCCAACCAGATCGTTTCCCATTTTAGGAAACTTGGAACTTCAACACTTAGTGATGCATCAATAAAGAATTAAGATGCAGGATGAAAATAACATGGCAGAACTCCTTTGTATTAATTTCAAATCAGAAAATGTACATTATGAAATCAATTCCAACCTATAATGAGGGCGAAAATAACAAAATCACAATTTCCCCAGAGTTACAGTAGTTTTGCTATCACCCCCCCCAATTCCTATCTGAAATATACATTTTATAAAAACCTTAGGCCTACGGCCATAATGAAATTACATACAGTCATTCCAATCCAAGCCTTTTGGCTGAAACAAAATAACAATAACGTTAGAAAATAAGGCTAGGACTGTAACGAACTACTAATCTAATCTTTGTCTGGTGACCTAATCTCAACCATATCCCTGAATTTCCTCCGCTCTGAGTCCACTCGAGATGACCACAATTGAACAAGACAAATTAGAAAGATATGCCCACGTTAGGTAGTGAGCTGTCATGGGAGTTTAGGAGCAAGCGATTGCCAATGGTGCAAGAATATACTTGCACTCCACCATGCCAATGAAATGACTAATAATTTTTCCTATAAAATTGTTGAGAAACCAACTCCAAAAATACAAGAAAAGAGATATCAACGCCTTAGAAATAAGCCATTTCGAGGGGGAAACCTCCAATACAATACATGAATGAAAAATTCTCGGATGATACAAATGAAAAAACCTCCTTTCTATATATAGGAGTCCATGGGGCCACAATTTAATCCTAGTGGGGCCACAATGTAATCTTAGCCAACCTAACAATAATAATTGAAGGGCACAATAATAACAATATGGGGGATACAGGGGTACAACAATAACAATAAGGGGGTTACACTAACAACAATAAGGGACTATACTAGTAATTTAGGGACCTAACAAAAATACTTTAGGAGAGAAAGTATTAGTTGCAATAAATATTAAAGGAATAAAATCCCATCAATTAAGTGCTTTGTAAACCTTAAATATGAAATATAAAGCTAGTGCAGGAATAGGCATGATTCTTGCAATAGTGCAGGAATAAGGATGTTTGCGAGGTTAAAACAAAGGCTTAAGGTTGTGGTTTTGAAGTAGGATGGGGGTAAAAAATGAAGCATTTTAGCCTACCAACACCTCAATTTTATAAACTTCATCCCACCAGTAAAAGGGTCTTGTGAGTGGATTCCTCCAATTTTTCCAATTTGAAAGCATAAACATAGAGGAAAAACGATATAATGATCTAACATAGATCCTTTATTAGGCTTGAATACAAATTTTATTGATCCATTAATTAGGAATGAGAAGAAATTTGATTATAGGAACAATAAAACACATATGGCTTCACATTAACATGATGCATAACCATGATACTTGACCATATGCTTCAAAGTGATGTAGCTTGATTATGAAGGTTAACATTATATGAAGGATGCTTTAACTACTTCCATAACATAATAAATCTATCTGCCATAAAAAACTCAAAATACTAAAAATAAATTGATTTGGATAGTATTGGCTTTATCGTCCTTTCCATGGAATTGGAAATGATTATATACACACAATTTGCTAAATAAATAGGCCTAAAGTCCTAAAAGGTATCTGAATCATATTTTTTTAAATAAATGAAAGGAAAGTATAATTAATGGTCAAAGGAATTAGCCCAAAATTATAGAATACTCTATGATATCCAATTGCTACAGAGCTTAAAGCAACCCCCAAAGGTTTAGAAGACAAGAACAACCCTTGCCACCCCCAAAGGTTTAGAAGACAAGAACAACCCTTGCCAAGTAAAAGGGTTAGATTGTGATTGGTGAAGCATAAAGAAAAATGGTGTTTTGAGGGATCGATGCTCTTAGCTAGTTATGGGAAGAAACTAGAAGGCCTAGCAATGCCCTTGTCTATTGTTGGGGATTGAACTACAAGCCTAACAATGCCCTATCTGAACTAGAGCTTTGAAACCGAGTGAAGCTTCAAATGTATAAGCATTTATTCGATCTAATTTAACAAATTTGATTAAAATAATAATTGATTTGGTCAATTTTAATCATAACCTATGATGCAATCAAGAAAATGTATAGGTTCAATGAGACCAATCATGAGAAAAATCTATAAAATACAAGCTCTTCACTAGTCATAGGGAGGAGGAATGAACTATGATGAAGTGTTGTCAGTATACATCCGTGATAAAATTGTGCATGTAGGTGCCAAACAATGAGCATATAGGCTAGGAAATTGGCTAAAGACAGAGGATTGGAGGACTCGACTATGTACTCCTATTTATCTTGAATTCTCCAGTAAGAAAATAATCTCCCCATTTTTCATTTTTTGTGTTCTTCGTATATTATATGGTTGATGTATGTTATGTTGTGCACTAATATTGTTTTGCAAGTAGATTGGTTAGTTCCTTTCTTTGTGTGAAAGTCACTTAGGAGATCAGGAGAAAATATCTTGGGGAGATCTTCCTAAGAGTTGGCTTCACCAAATATAGACCATTATTATTGTTGGCATTGTAGTTTTTGAATTGATGTTAATAGGGTCATAGTCGTAGTGCTACTGGTCATATGCAAGTGTGATGGATGTTTGGCTTGATGGTCTTGTTAGTTAGCATTGATGTCAACATACTTAAGACTAGACCTAGTGCAAGTGATTTGGAGGCTGAGTAGAGATGGATTACACATGATGATTGGATTGAGGTTGGTATGTTGTGTTGATTGGAGATACTACTACTGCAGGCGGTTGAAATGATGCTACAAGTGTTGCATATGTCTCTACATGTCTTGGAGACATTGAATTTGCTGCTACATGTTTTGAGATGAGGTTGTACGTGTCAAAGGTGCTTCTACCAATATTGGAGGAAGTTGATGACATGATGCTACTACTGCAGGAGCTTTGAGATACTGCTACAGGATTTAGAGATGCTGCTACAATGTTGGATATGTTTTTATAGGTCGTGGTTGTTGCTTAAGAAGTTGGAGGTGTTGGTCTTGCTGCTAAGGTTGGAATAATATGTCTTGCATGTAATTTACATGTTCTTAGCCTATTCATTAGTTTCAAACTTGACACAGAGGATTGGAGTTGTGATTATATGCTGAAGAAGGTGTTCCATTAGCTGACATAGGTTCTGGACTAAAGATCCATTTGTTTCCTTCATATTTAGCCTAAGTCACATGGATCCAAGCCCATGGGAGCGACTGAAAAGCTCCATTCACTGGTAGGAAGCCTTATGTGTAATATTCCCAAATGGGGAAGTAGAAATATTTGAGCACAATAATGGAAATAGAAGTATGAATAATTACATAAACATAGGAGACCAATATGGAGCCATTACATTATGTATAATAGCAACAAATCAATACAATATAGTGAGGCATAAATCATATGAACTGAGGAAACAAGCCTCCCATAAACAATCACTCCCAAAGATGAGATGCTGCTATAATAAAAAAATGTCGGAGAGATGATACAGTGTAGTCATACTAAGCATAAATACAGCTGGATATCATAAAATGATACAAAAATACTGATATATGCCTAAAAATACACTATAAAGGAAGATCAAGGCACTATATCAACTTTCCAAGACAACTTAAGAGGTACACTATGCAAATGTAAGATGCAATCCTAGGGATGAAGGTATGCTACAAAAATAGAAATGAGCAGATATGGTTGAAGCTAATGTAGAATCCTACAACTATTATCCAATAGATCCTCCAGATGAAAGGATGTCCCCTCCACTGAAGAAATCACCTCCCAAAACACATACTACAACTACCCCTGCAACTCCTCCCTTATATAACACAGATCTAGAATAAAATTGCATTGTAGGGGATAAAATCACCTTGGCCTGATGCCAAATATATAAATAAAGCTCAAGGGGATTCTTTACTAGCCTCCCAATGGAAAGGAGCCCTCCTCCCATGAAAATATAGCTCGAAAAACACCCAATACAATCCTCCATTGCTGCACCCTGAAACACAACAAAACTCTAAGCAGACACTACACTATTGAAGAAAGTTGTAGCTTGTCCAAATGCCAGAATGTGGAAATGTAGTGAAAATACTTCTCCAAAGTAGGCGCTTGAAGTCCCCCGAGGATGAAGGTTGGATTCCCGCTCGGGAACACCCTTGTGCTAAACATCATTGCAATCTTAGCTAAATAGCTAAAGAGAGCCACAAGTATTAACAGACCATCAACACAATAATAATCAAATCATGCTCACAATGGCTGCAATCCTCTTCCTTATATTCTTGGTGAGCTTCCTCACCTTGGGCCCCACTCATTAAATCCACTACTTCCATGCATGGATTCTCCCTCCAAAACTGTGTTGTCCCTCAATGAATGTCACTCCTTCCATACCAACACTATTTGATTTGGTCAAGGTTGATCTAGTCTACATGTTCCAACCCCTTTTCACACACAAGGGTCTTCAATACAGCTTTTAGATGACCTCCCTTCACATTAGGAATGTATTTATTCCTACTAAGGAGATTTATGGGTCTCCATACCCTCTTATTCTTAAAACTAAGAGGCAAAATGAAAAATTAATATTCCAATTAGCTGTATGATAACTTAGGAATATTACAATCCTCCCTCCCAAATGTTGCTTATACCCAAGAAACTACAAGGATATAATTGAATAGCCTCCTCTCCTCCTCCTGTATCATCCTCATATGACAAGTCCCTCCAAGGAACAAGATGCCCTCTCATCAATATGTCCCCAAGTTTCTCCTCCCAAGTGCATAAGTAAGCCTTTGGTGATAAATCCAAATGGATCTCATCATAAAAAGGTGGAATATCCAAGGAGGAAACTATATGCTGTCTAGAGGCCTTCTTGAGGCATGGAATCAGAAAAATATTGGAAATATCCATCCCCATGTCAAGCTCCAAACCCCAAGCTATCATCCACACAAAGTGAGTCACCCTCCAACATGGTAACTCATGGAAAATTTCCTCCACCTTTGGCTCTTGCAAAGTAGGTGGGATGCATAAATGATCATGGTAGACCCAATGTCCTACCCCACACTGTCTCTCCATCCACTTATGGAAAGTGTAGAGCTGCTGCTGATATTGGGTTGCAATAGTGTTTCCCTCAAAGGACAAAAGGATAACTGGATCTCCAAAGACCCCTTCTCTAGTTTCATGAATCTATCTTTCCCAAACCATCCCATACCGAGTGAATAGTACATCATCACCATATGGTATCCAAATCAGAAAGATATTTAATTTCATGTGTAATGATGGATGGTACCAATGGTTTCTCCAGTGGATACAACACAATTTTACTAACTGTTGTTTCATAACATCATGTGGCAAGTTGTCTCCCAAAACATTTCTAGCTGTGCATGTTTTCTCATCTACTAGGAAGTAGTAAATGGCATTATATATCAGCTGAGCATAATAATAATAACACAAAATTTTCCCAAATTCATACAATAAATGGATATTTCCATCATAAATGTTGGTCCTAGAATGACCATGAAGCCCAAATAAAATCTTGCCCTCTTGTGGAGAAATGCACTGTATATAGATGGCAAGAGAATGCAAATAATTTGTGAAATGATCAATAAGTACAGAAATACAATTCTTACCATGCATTGTGAGTAGGCTGAAAATAAGGTTCATGGATGAGGCTTCCAATGAGAATCCTCTCATAGTGGTCTGAAAAGTGAAGGGATACATACTCCCCTTGGAAGTTTAGATGATCTTTCAACCTTTGAGATTGAGATTCATAATCTTGAAGATAGTAACCAAGAGTCTCCTCCTTTGGCACATCTCCTTTCTCCATCTCTCTTGCTATGAACATAGGCATGGTAGAGCATTGTATATATGATTGTGTGGCTAAATGCTCACACCAATAATAGGAAGAAATGGAGCTTTATTCATGTGAAAATATTCTTGAGGGATCTTCATGTCTTTCCCTCCTCATTCCCTTGATTTCTCTGTTAAGCTCATGCATAGTTTGGAGAAGAAGTTCTGAAAACTTCTTTCCCTCCATTTATCCAAATAATGGAGACTTGCCTTTGTCTCTTCTACGAGTCTTCCATTTTTTGTGATAAGCTTATTCTTCTTCTGATAACATAGATGCAATGTCTTCATAGGCTGAGCTAATATTATGCTTTGATACCACTGTAATATTCCCAAATGGGTAAGGAACAATATTTGAATGAAATAATGGAAATAACAATGTAAATCATTACACAAACATAGGAGACCAATATGGAGCCATTAAATTATTTATAAGAACAAAAAATCAGTACAATATAGTGAGACATAAATCATATGAACTAAGGAAACAATCCTCCTGTTGTACAAAATCAGCCCCTACATTCAAATTCCAGCTAGGGTCCCCTTTTTCTTCCTTATTGTTGCCATTTCCCGAGCCAGAAATACATTGAAAAAAGGCTAAAATCTGCTTTTGAAAGTTATATAAGGCCTAGCTCCTTTCTCCCCTAGCTCCGCGCCTTCTTTCATTCGTCTAGCCAAGTGCTGCCCCTCAGAGTGTTTATCGCAAATCGCATGATCGCGCCATCGCACTTTCTCCTCATCGCATATCTGCCCCATCGCAAAAGTGCAGTTTCCCATTCATGCTATTCTCCTTCATCGCACTTTTCATTTTTGCGATCTACGCTCGACCGGTTACGCCCATCGCATAGCGCATAGCGCAGATTCTTGTTATTCCATCGTTCCCTCCATCGCATTTTCTCCACTTGCGAATTTGCGATGTGCGCTCTGGGTCCCACTTCCAAAGCCTTTGCTCCATTGTTTTGTCACGTTTTTCTTCGTAACTCCCATGAAAGTTAATCTTCGAATTTTGGTGCCGTTAGCATTGTTTCGCCATTTTTCGTCATCTGCCCACGTGTCATCCGCTGTTCCTTCCACTATTCACATATTATGTTTATGTGTCGCATTTCAGTGTTTTTGTTTGATGTTTTTGCCCCTTGCACTTATCATCGTCCCTTTTTATTACCTCATTTTCACTTCCTATTTCTCTGCTATTCCTCTGCATTTTTCACCACGGCGCGTCATCTCATCATCCTCCCAAATCTGTGCAACCACTTCCATTAACCTCACTACGTCCACTCTCTCTGTGATTAGTTTTATTCAACAGGCTTTTGTTTTTGCAGGAACTTGCTATGGAAACGAAGTGGGCGGAAAGCATCCGAGAGTCACTATGATGTGACCACCATTAAAGAAAGATACTTCGGTCTATAGAACTCTCTAGAGAAAATCAAAAGGCACATTTGGGCGGATGAAAACATTAATGCGGCAACAGATTATTAATGAAGAAGCAATGAATTCAGTGTCTGACATGAAAAAGGTTTGAAATTTAAATTGAAAACCTGTAGATCGAAAGTATCACGTACAAAAGCAGGCGCCTCAAGGTTTAATTGCCACAGATCTTCCTCCTCTAGCAAAGAGCTGAATATCTACATATTTTATTATTTATGTCTTTTTTGTAAGCAGATTTTCATTCCCAGCATTCATTTCCGGAAATAAGTCGTAAAGTACAGTCATTTATGTTCAGTCATTCATAGTGTGGGCGCGAATGTTTTCTGCCATCTGATATAAAATAAGTCATTAAATGTTTTCCATCTACCTCCTTCTCTAGAATTCTCTATCCCTTCTATAAAAGCTGAAAAGAAAGACATTGTAAGGGTTCTAGATTTCTATCAGAAAACTGTGCAGTGAAAAGGCTTTTGTATACATTTTGTAATATTTCTGTATGAAGGTTCAGAACCCGTAGGGTCTCAGTGAGGAGGAGTTATAACTTTAATGAGGATTCTAGTCTTTGGTATCTCACAGTATGTAATTTCTCTTATGTGTTAATACAATATATTATTTCATGCTATTTATATTCTTGTATCATGTTCTAGAATGCAAGTGGCTCACTAGTTTGCAGTAAGGATTCATCCTTGTTGGTGCCCTTTCTGGAATTAGTCAAGCGCTTTAAATAGGCCTAGTCATGATATACTGTTCCATGTTCATCTCTTCCATATTTTCTGCTATATTAGTTACTTGAGGAGGGTGCTTTTAAAATGCCATTGTCATATAAGGATTCATAAATTAATATGCCCTTATGTGGTTCTGTTGTGTATCTAGGTATCAGTCTCATGTTAACTAATATCTTCTTTATGTTTCCTCACTGCACTCACTTCCTGATATTTGATTTCTGTGATATATTATTTGAACTGGCCCTCTTTACAGTAAGTTGTCTCTTAACTTTCTGATGCCTTTGTATTGGAGTTTTACATGATGTCCCTACACTATTCTTATCTTTGTGTCAGCTTCTGAGAGAGTTTGGTCCCATTCAAAACTAATTTCCTTGTTCAAACAAGAGATAGTAAGTGAGCTCTTGGAATGACAATCCAAACTATATGAAGAGCCCCTTGCTATATTAAGATGTCCTAGGCACTGGTCTATGGAAAATCTAGACTGTCTCTAGGAGGTGACAAAATTGTCCACAACATCTTTCTGGCGCCGTTGCCGGGGAAGAATTCAAGAATATCAGTTTCCCTGGGTCTCGACAAATTGTTTTCACTCTCTAATCAGGTGAACACAGAGAGTTGAAGAGTTGCATATCTCTCACCTTGGTGACTCCACTGGTTTCATTTGGTAGATTTATTGGTAGTCCTGGCTCCTCGTAAGCCACATTTAAGGTTAGATACATCCCAGTCGAAAACACCTTATGTGTCTGACCTAGAGAAGATCATTCATAAAAGAGTTAGGAAGGAGAGAAAGTCAGCTCGTGCTGAAAACCCTGAATATTCCGTTGAAGATTATCCGCCCTCTTATTCTCAAGAAGTTAGAACAGAAAATCCCGAGTTTTACTCAGAAACTCCATGTAGAGGAAGTGCCTGGATTGAAGAGGATTCTCATCCTACTTTCGAGGTTGAAGAAATTAAAGAGGTCACAGAAGTAGCTGCTGTTAACCGTGAACTATTCCCATCCACCCCTTAGGATTCTGTGCAATATATTCCCATTGTTATTCATACTCCACTTCCTCCTACTCCCCTCCCTTCATTTTTTTTTCACACTGTTGCTCAACCCCCACCTCCCCCAATGGCTAATGTTCCCGCTTTTATTTTGAACAAATATGCACCACTGGCCTTACCCCAAGTGCTAAATGATATGCCACAGGATTATCTAAAGATTCTGTCGAGATTTAATGGTGAAAATGAAGTCGGTGCTCAGAAACATCTTGAGACTTTATGCTCTTTTGCAGAGAACTTAAATGTTGAACATTTGGACGTGGTCTTGAGATTATTTGTGCAGTCTTTGGAGGGTGAAGCCAGAAAATGGTTTAAGACATTGGGAAATAATTCTGTGACCACCTCGGACGAAATGGAGAATAATTTTCTCAGGAAGTGGGGAGAAAAGAAAGATCATGGTCAATGTCTTACTGAGTTTAATACAATGAAGAAGAAACAGAATGAAGGGGTATCAGAATTTATTAAAAGATTCAACAAGTTATATTTGAGCTTGCCTCCTGAAATGAAGCCCCATGAAGCTGCTGCCAAGATAATTTTTATAGCAGCCTTTGATTTTGACTTTGGATTCTCCTTGAGAGAAAGAAAACCTGCCACCTTAGATGATGCACAGTCAGACACTCTGGAATTGGAAGCAAACTTTGCCTCCACTAGGAAACTGAAGGGAAAAATTGAACAAGATACTAGGAGGAAAGGCAAAGAAGAGGCTTCCACCTCTAATCAGGAAAAAGATTTAGATAAAATGGATGAAATAAGTAAAATGATAAAGAAGATGGTCAAGCTTGAACTGGAAGCTAAAAATGCAGCTCCCAAGAACTATTACAATGCTCCAAACAGAGGATACAATCCTCAGTATAGAAGGCCACCGCTGCAGATATTGCCTAGAGAAGAAAAAGAACAACAAGACCAGGTACCCCATCCCTTATACCTGGAAGGTCCAGCAGAAGACTCCACTGAAGATATGGCTTATGGATTAGAAGAATCAAACCTGGCTCTTTCAAATAATGATGATATGGAATGCCCATTGCAAGATGAAGAAGAAGAAGCAGAAATTGACCATTATTGTAAGAAATTTGCTGATTTCATGCAAGCACAATTCAATGTAAAGTATGATCTCCGATCTTCAAGGAAGAGGACCAGAACTCAAGATCAAGAGGAGGAGCCACCTCAGAAAGAAGCATCTGCTAAGAAGGAATCAGCAACAAAGAAACGCATAGAAAAAGGTAAGAACCCTCTAAATTTTCCCCCGCAGTCTAATAATCAGATTCCTTCTTCTTCGAAAATAGTCAGTCCTCTCAATGTTGAGTCAGGGTTGAAAGAAATTAAGTCTTCAGCTGAAAATAAAGAATTTAAAGAAGTTGTAACAAAAAAGCCCCCTTCTGCTTTTAATTTACAAAAAGAACTCGAGAAAATTAAGATTCCTGTCCCCCTGACTGAACTATTAAAACAGCCTATATATCAGTCCCAAGTTACTTCCTTTATTCTTCCCCCTGAAATACCAATCGCGCCTGATAGTTTAAACCTTCAGGAAGAAAGACCCATGGTAGTCTTTGGCCCACATGTTGAGGAGATAGACCCCTCTACTTCTCCCTTTTACGTGTCCCTAGTTATTCATGACCTGCTGTTACACAATTGTATGTTAGATTCTGGGGCTTTCCATAATCTTATGCCTTTGTCTGTCATGGAGCAATTAGGGCTGCAAATTACAAGACCATACAAAGACCTATATTCATTTGATTCTAGAAGGGTTAAATGCTTGGGAATGATTAAGGATTTAGTGGTCAATTTGGCCCAAATTCTAGCAAAAAGTGTGGTCATGGACATTGTGGTTGCCGATATCCCATCCCGCTTTGGCATGCTACTGTCAAGATCCTGGGGTACAAAAATTTGTGGGTCAATTAAATTGGATTTAACATATGCTATTGTCCCAGTCTTTGGAGGACAGGAGAGGAGGTTATACAGGGAGACTAGATTTGTTAAAATGGTTACTAAGGCTGACTGCTCAGAGAACTCTCCAGTTTATAACAAAAAGGGAGACTTCTCATGTTTGATGTTAGAAGAAAATCAAAATTATGCTCATGAGCCCCTTTTTGGTCAAATTCAAGCTGAGCAGCCTAAAGAAGATCAGGAATCAGGAATTTGGACTTTGCATTTTGATGGAGCAAATTCAAGAGAAGGCAATGGAGTTGGGGTGCTACTAATCTCCCCTACGGGAAAATGGGTGCCACTGTCCTTTAAATTGGAGTATGAGGCTATAAAAAATGTAGCCGAATATGAGGCACTATTATTGGGACTGCAGACAGCCAGAAACATGGGCATCCAAAGTTTAAAAGTCTTGGGAGACTCTGAACTGGTGGTAAGATAGATCAAAAATCAATGCCAAACTGAGCATCCACGTCTAAGATCTTATAGAAACGAAGTGTGGGACATGATAGAAATTTTTTTCTCAGCATTTAACATACAGTTCATGCCCCGGGAGCAAAATAGAATAACAGATTCTCTTGCTGTAGCTGCTAGTACATTCCGTCCTCCTCAGAATCCACTCCTAAGATATGAAGTGGAGGTACGTTACAGACCATCCATTCCAGATAACATAAAGCATTGGAAGGTATTTGAAGACGATGAACAGATGAAGAGATTCATGGAGATAGTGGGAGAATTCTCCAATATGGATATTGATGATAATGAGGAGGAAGAAGTTGAAAATATTGTAGAAAACAGATGGGAAGAAAGAATAGCAGGAAATAAAGTGCTACAGCTGAAAGGAAATGTTATACCTAGAGGTCTGGTGCCCCTAGAAAGATTATTTAACAAGGATGATATTCCATTGCAGCCAAACAAGGTGACAGAAGAATATCAAGTGGGAGATTTGAATCTGGGTACTTATGTTGATCCCAAAATTGTAAAATTATCTAAAAGAGTCCCAGAAGAATACAAAGAAAAATATTTGAAGTTGTTTCAATCTTACAAAGACGTATTTGCTTGGTCCTATTAGGACCTAAAAACTTTTGATGTTAATATAATGCAACATAAAATCCCTTTGAGGGAAGGTGCAAAGTCTTATAAGCAAAAGCTAAGACAGATAAATCCTCTGCTGCTTCCCTCTATTGAAAAAGAAGTCAAAAAGCTATTGAAAGCTAAAATAATTGTCCCATTGAGATATTCTAAGTGGGTAGCAAACCTTGTTCCTGTTCGAAAGAAGAATGGAGAAATAAGGCTGTGTGTGGATTTCAGGAATTTGAATAGAGCATCTCTCAAAGATAATTATCCACTACCTAAGATGGACCACATCCTGCAGAAAGTAGTCGGAGCGTCTAGAATGTCAATGATGGATGGTTTTTCTGGTTATAATCAGGTGGCTGTTTTCCCAGAGGATCAGAAGAAAACTGCATTCACTACACCATGGGGAACCTTTATGTATGCCAGGATGCCATTTGGATTAATTAATGCAGGAGCTAATTTTCAGAGGGCAATGGATATAGCCTTTGTTGGGGAGCGGGACAAGTTTTTGGTGGTATATCTCGATGACATTACAGTGTTTTCGAAAAATGATGATGAACATATTGAGCATTTAAGAAGAACTTTTGAAAAGTGTAGAAGGTATGGCCTATCCCTCAACCCTCAAAAGTCTTTATTTACATTAGATGAGGGAAAACTCTTAGGGCACATTGTAACTAAAGACGGTGTAAAAATAGACCCTAAGAGGGTGGAAGTAATAAACAACATCCCTCTACCCAGGAACAAGAAGGAGGTGCAGGTGTTTTTAGGCCAAATTAATTTTTTGAGAAGGTTCATTCCTAACTATGCCGAGATAGTTAGACATATAACTAATATGTTGGAAACGGAGAATGAAGTAAAATGGTCTCAGGAGTCTAGAGATGCATTCACAAGGATAAAATAGGCATTCCCTGAAGCTCCTGTGCTAGCTGGACCTGATTACAAAAAGCCATTTACAATATTCTCATTTGCTTCGCCTCATACAATTGCTGGAGTGTTGTTGCAGAAAAATGAAGAGGGGCATGAGCAGCCTATAGCTTTCTTCAGTCACGTGCTTTATGATGCTGAATTGAAGTATAACATATTGGAGAAGCAGGCATATGCCCTGGTAAAGTCACTTAAAGCTTTTAGAACATATGTCTTGCAATCTTATGTTACTGCCTATGTCCCCACAGCAGCTGTCAAAGACATTCTTGTTCAGGGAGATAGCGAGGGTAAAAGAGGAAGATGGATTGCAAAAATACAAGAATGTGATTTGGATGTAAGGCCCACTAAGCTGATTAAAGGAAAAGGACTTGCTAATATGTTATCTGAATCAAATCATCAAGCTTTGGGCATTAATTTATCTATGATAGAAAATGAAGGATTCGAAAAAGAAGAAGAACAGCAAGGGCTGGAGATGGCTACTCAAAAGATACATATGAAATATCTAACTAGTCCTTGGTATAAAGAAATAGTTGAATACCTTTTAACTCTTAGCTGTCCCCCAAGTTGCGATAAGATAAAATACAGAGCTGTAAGGATGAAATCCCAGAAATATGTAATTGCCAACGGACAACTCTATTGGAGAGACCCTTTAGGTATATTACTGTTATGCCTCACAGAGAATGAGGTGCAGAATGTAATGACAGAATTTCATGAAGGAATTTGTGGAGGACATTACAGTTGGAAGGCTACAACTCATAAAATCTTGAGGGCTGGTTTTTACTGGCCAAAACTGTACTCAGATACTTTTGCTTGGATCAGAGCCTGCGACAAGTGCCAAAGATTTGCAGAAAGACATAAATTAGCAGCTTTACCCTTGATTCCTATTCATGTGAATGAACCATTTCAGAAATGGGGATTAGAATTTATAGGAGAGATACATCCCCCATCAAGTGGCCAATATAAATGGATACTAACAGCCACAGACTATTTCACGAAATGGGTGGAAGCCATACCTACCAGAAATGCTACAGATGCCGTAATAATGAGTTTTATGGAGGAAAATATCATATCTAGGTTTGGTTGCCCTGCTAGAATTGTAACTGACAATGCATAGGCTTTCAAGTCTGCCAGGTTTGTAAAGTTCTGCCAAAGGTATAACATTACATTGACTCACTCCACAGCTTACTATCCACAGGGGAATGGCTTAGCAGAGTCTTCTAATAAAACCCTGGTGAGGGACCTAAAGAAAACAATAAGTGAGAATCAGAAGAATTGGGATTCTCAATTAAAGTTTGCTCTATGGGCGAATAGAATAACAAGCAAGAGAGCAATAGGGAAGTCACCCTATGAGTTGGTGTATGGGCGAGCTGCTATGTTTCCTCTACAATTGGCATTACCAGTGGCACGCTTCATGCAATAAATTCAGGAAGAACCAGATGATATGATCAGAAGAATAAACCAATTGGTGGAATTAGAGGAAACACGAGACCAGGTAAATAAGAGACTGGTAGAGTATCAGGAAAAAATGAAGAATATTTTTGATTTCCATGCAAAGGATAGAAAATTTCAAGTTGGAGACCTGGTTCTCAGGTGGGATGCTCGCAGAGCAGAAAAGGGAAAGCATGCTAAGTTTGATACACTGTGGTTTGGCCCATTCAAAATCGTGAATCTAGGGAGAAATAATACTTTCATGTTAGAAAACCTACAGGGTGATCTGCTGGACGCCCCTGTGAATGGACAATTCCTTAAACACTACTTTCAGTACTGACTCAAGTAGACCAGGCTTGATGTATTTTAATTTATATGATGTATGTAAGTGTGATTTCAATTTTGAATGTAAATAGTATAAATAAGCTGATAAGTTTTGAGGAAAAGCAAAGGGATCGTAGAATGAAATTCATGCAGAAGAGGGTCTGAGGTCTGCACATTCTCGACATGCCCGAGGACGAACATGCTGTCCCCAGATGGAGCCAATGTTGTATAAAATTAGCCCCTACATTCAAATTCCAGCTAGGGTCCCCTTTTTCTTCCTTATCGTTGCCATTTCCCGAGCCGGAAATACATTGAAAAAAGGCTAAAATCTGCTTTTGAAAGTTATATAAGGCCTAGCTCCTTTCTCCCCTAGCTCTGCGCCTTCTTTCATCCATCTAGCCAAGCGCTGCCCCTCAGAGTGTTTATCGCAACTCGCATGATCGCGCCATCGCACTTTCTCCTCATTGCATATCCGCCCCATCGCAAAAGCGCAGTTTCCCGTTCATGCTATTCTCCTTCATCGCACTTTTCGTTTTTGCGATCTGCGCTCGACCGGTTACGCCCATCGCATAGCGCATAGCGCAGATTCTTGTTATTCCATCGTTCCCTCCATCGCATTTTATCCACTTGCGAATTTGCGATGTGCGCTCTGGGTCCCACTTCCTAAGCCTTTGCTCCATTGTTTTGTCACGTTTTTCTTCGTAACTCCCATGAAAGTTAATCTTCGAATTTTGGTGCCATTAGCATTGTTTTGCCATTTTTCGTCATCTGCCCACGTGTCATCCGCTGTTCCTTCCACTATTCACATATTCTGTTTATGTGTCGCATTTCAGTGTTTTTGTTTGATGTTTTTTCCCCTTGCACTTATCATCGTCCCTTTGTATTACCTCATTTTCACTTCCTATTTCTTTGCTGTTCCTCTGTGTTTTTCGCCACGCCGCATCATCTCATCATCCTCCCAAATCTGTGCAACCACTTCCATTAACCTCACTACGTCCACTCTCTCTGTGATTAGTTTTATTCAACGGGCTTTTGTTTTTGCTAGAACTTGCTATGGAAACGAAGTGGGCGGAAAGGATCCGGGAGTCACTATGATGTGACCACCATTAAAGAAAGATACTTCGGTCTATAAAACTCTCCAGAGAAAATAAAAAGGCACATTTGGGCGGATGAAAACATTAATGCGGCAGCAGATTATTAATGAAGAAGCAATGAATTCAGTGTCCGGCATGAAAAAGGCTTCAAATTTAAATTCAAAACCTGTAGATAGAAAGTATCACGTACAAAAGCAGGCGCCTCAAGGTTTAATTGCCACAGATCTTCCTCCTCTAGCAAAGAGCTGAATATCTACAGATTTTATTATTTATGTCTTGTTTGTAAGCAGATTTTCATTCCCAGCATTCATTTCTGGAAATAAGTCGTATAGTACAGTCATTCATAGTGTGGGCGCGAATGTTTTCCGCCATCTGATTCAAAATAAGTCATTAAATGTTTTCCATCTACCTCCTTCTCTAGAATTCTCTATCCCTTCTATAAAAGCTGAAAAGAAAGACATTGTAAGGGTTCTAGATTTCTATCAGCAAACTGTGCAATGAAAAGGCTTTTGTATACATTTTGTAATATTTCTGTATGAAGGTTCAGAGCCCGTAGGGTCTCAGTGAGGAGGAGTTATAACTGTAATGAGGATTCTGGTCTTTGGTATCTCACAGTATGTAATTTCTCTTATGCGTTAATACAATATCTTATTTCATGTTATTTATCTTCTTGTATCATGTTGTAGAATGCGAGTGGCTCACTAGTTTGCAGTAAGGATTCATCCTTGTTGGTGCCCTTTCTGGAATTAGTCAAGCGCTTTAAATAGGCCTAGTCATGATATATTGTTCCATGTTCATCTCTTCCATATTTTCTGCTATATTAGTTACTTGAGGAGGGTGCTTTTAAAACGCCATTGTCATATAAGGATTCATAAATTAATATGCCCTTATGTGGTTCTGTTGTGTATCTGGGTATCAGTGTCATGTTAACTAATATCTTCTCTATGTTTCCTCACTGCACTCACTTCCTGATATTTGATTTCTGTGATATATTATTTGAACTGGCCCTCTTTACAGTAAGTTGTCTCTTAACTGTCTGATGCCTTTGTATTGGAGTTTTACATGATGTCCCTACACTATTCTTATCTTTGTGTCAGCTTTTGAGAGAGTTTGGTCCCATTCAAAACTAATTTCCTTGTTCAAACAAGAGATAGTAAGTGAGCTCTTGGACTGAAAATCCAAACTATATGAAGAGCCCCTTTCTATATTAAGATGTCCTAGGCACTGGTCTATGGCAACTATAGACTGTCTCTAGGAGGTGACAAAATTGTCCACAACACCTCCCATAAACAATCACTCCCAAAGATGAGATGCTGCTACAATACAAAATGCCAGAGAGTTGCTACAACATAGTCATACTAAGCATAAATACAACTGGAGATCATACAATGATACAAAAAACTGATATATACCTCAAAATATACTATACAGGAAGATCAAGGCACTATATCAACTTTCCAAGACAACGTAAGAGGGTTTCCAGAAAATGCATACATTATGCAAATGTAAGTTGTAGCCCTAGGGCTGAAGGCATGCTACAACAACATAAATGAGAAGATATGGCTGAAGCTGTTGTAGAATCCTACAACTCTTCTCCAATAGATCCTCCGGATGAAAGGATGTCCCCTCCACTAAAGAAATCACCTCCCAAAACACATACTGCAACTACCCCTGCAACTCCTCCCTAATATAACACAGATCTACACTGAAACTGTGTTGTAGGGGATAAAATAACCTTGGCTTGATGCCAAATATATCAATAAACTCAAGTGGATTCTTTATTAGCCTCTGAATGGAAAGGAACCCTCCTCCCATGAAAATCTAGCTCGGAAACACCTAATACAATCCTCCATTGTTGCACCTTGCAACATAGCACAACTCTAAGCAGAAATTGCGCTGTTGAAGAAAGTTGTAGCTTGGCCAAATGCCAGAATGTGGAAATTTAGTGCAAATACTTCTCCATAGTAGGCACTCGAAGTCCCCCGAGGATGAACATAGGATTCTCGCTTGGGAACAACCTTGTGCTAAACATCACTACAATCTTAGCTAAATAGCTGAAGAGAGCCACAAGTCTTAATAGACCATCAAAAAAATAATAATCCAATCATGCTCACAATGGCTGCCATCCTCTTCCTTATATTCTTGGTGATCTTCCTCACCTTGGGCCCCACTCATTAAAGCCACTACTTCCATGCATGGAGTCTCCCTCCAAAACTGCGTTGTCCCTTAATGAATGCCACTCCTTCCATACCAACACTATTTGATTTGGCCAAGGTTGACCTAGTCTACATGTTCCAACTCCTTTTCACACACAAGGGTCTTCAATAAAACTTTTAGATGACCTCCCTTCACATTAGGAGTGCTTTTATTCCTATTAAGGAGATTTATGGGTCTCCATACACTCTTATTCTTCAAACTAAGAAGAAAAATGAAAAATGAATATTCCAATTAGCTGTATGCTAATTTAGGAATATTACATTGTGGGAGTGGATATGATGTTCCATTCAAATGGAGCCAGTCTCATCTGTGCAATCAAGACCTTGCACCTTTTTTTTCTCCATATTTGTCACACTGATCAACTAATTTTTGTGTTTTGGTGACATTCTTGTTCAAAATTTTTCAGTTTATGTTCGGAAAAGTTCGTGGGACCTCCAGAAGTTTATCAAAGTTGAAAATATCAAAATTATAGTGGATTTATTGGTTTGATAGGGTTAATGAGCTGAATCCAGATCAAATCTAGCATATGAACAGAGTTGTGAATCCCAATAGCTCTATGTAATTATTGAGTTGAGCAGTTGAGTTCATCCATATATTGTAGAAATCTCATTGGTAGTATGGTTGATTTTTTTGTATGTGTGTAGTGAGTGTAATCTTGGAGAGGAGTATGGAAGACGTGTGAGGATTGCATTGCAGAATTTCTGAATTAGTTTGCAGTTGTAGAAGTAGCGAGTTGAAGTTTATTTCAACCATTATATTTATGCAGTGAGTGAGTTTTTGATATGTGGATTGGAGTAGAGTTTTGAGGAGATTATTTTGCAGCTTGTGTGGAGGTTTTGATTGAAACTGGTGCTGCAAATTTTCTATTTGATTTTTCTTTGATGCTATATTATTGTAGTGCTCACGTTGAACAAATTGGGAGTCCAGTCTGAAAATATATGAAATGAGGCTCACATGGAGGAAGTGAAGGCATGGAGGTTTCATAGTGTAAAATGAATTGGCAGATTCAGTAGAAGGAATAGATTTCTCCATCTAATAGGAGTTGGATCATCCAAAGGAAGTTGGGAAAATATCATTGATAATGGTGGCCTTCAGCGGATGGTAATCCGTAGATACGCGAGAAAAACAATTTCCTGTCTCATAGGTGGCAACATACTATGAAAGAAGCCTAGTCTTCCAACTTATGGATGTAATATAATCCATGCATAAGTTTTTCATCATTTAATAAAAGAATTGAATAGTGCAACAAAAGTAGGCTATATTTTTTTTCGCTGTGAAGGGTTTTCCACCAGACATACTCATGTCTATTGTGTTGATTTATTTTATGGTTACAAGTTTATTTTGATGCTCTGATCTATGATTTTGTGCTTTAGTTTGTGCATGGTGAAAGAATAATAACTTGTAGAAAAGGTTTAAAAGTGTCATCATTACAGATTCACCCCCTCCTCCTAGTAGTGATATAATTTCCAACAACTGGTATCAGAGTGGGGTTCTTAGATGAAAATTTATCTCTGGAGAGTGGATCTTGGATATTTTGGAAGATTTTTTGCAAATTTTCTAAAATTGATCAACAAGGATTTAAATTACTTCACGAAGGTTACAGAATTTTTATATTGGAGGAAAATCACATTTTTTATAAATGGAGAAAAATGAAAAACATTCTACTTTTATTGCAGTAACAAATCAATCCTCCTCACAGAAGAAGATGAAGGCACTAGTGATAACAGTGAGAGATCGAGCATAAAAGATGAAGATCAATTAAATATAATGGCACTTGAAGAAAAATTCAAAGAGTTCAGGCTGAATTAATTTATACAATGGAAGAATTAGAGAAGTCCAAAACTAGTGCTCAAGAATCAATAAGAAAATATGAAAATGTTGGAGCAACTAGTGATAACAAGAAAATTGAAAATCTCCATCCATGCATGAAGTATAAAAATAAGAGAAGGAGGCCCAAGAAGAAGAATATAAATATGAAGTGTTATAATTGTGGAATTCATGGGCACATAACATAAATTTGCAGTATTTGAGATATCAAAATATCTCATCTAAATGAGCAGCAAAAGGAGAAACAACATCAAGCATGCATGCAAAGGAAATCCCCATATTTCAGGTATAATAGTCCATTTTATGGTTATTATTTCTCATACAATGATTTTGGCCATAGGTCTTGATGGACCTCCAAATTAGAAATAAATTAAGGCCCATCTAACCATCCTTCAACACATTAAACCTCTGTTTTTTGCATTAGATGACATATATTAAACTTTAATATGTTCATTAGGAAGGTTTAGAGATAATTTCATACTTGTGCCTAACATTATTTATTTTTGTAGAATATTGTGAGAATATTGGGAAGATTATGAAGATTTGGAAGGAGATATAATATAGGGACTTTATCCCTTCAATAAGAGGATGAATATTAGATAATAAATGAACAAAATATCATGAAATTATTGACAAGTTATGGAGCTCCACTGATTGAGAAAATTTAGGAATGCGTTCCCTGTCATTTAATATAGATTCCTAGTGTTGGGAACCAAATCCACTATTTGAGGGATTTTGGAGGGGAAATATTCCTCCGTTCAAGTATAATGCTTCCGTATCAATTTTTATTGGCCTCAAGGGGCATGTATTTCTTAGTCTCCTGGTGGAGAAAACTTGTTATTTAGCAACTCCATCTTCATTTCTAGTAGGGATCTACTTGGATTGATTCAAATAATGAAGTTTAGTGCCTTTTTTAGCTTCTAATTCTTGGTTTCCTTCATAGGACTCTGAGTATCCTTCGACTTAGCCATCCAAAGAGCCTCAAAACCCCCTTGTACAATTTTCTTTATTACATTTGAATTCCTTTTTCACTTGCATCTCTTATTTATGCATTTACTATTCATGTTATTTTGATGTAGGTTAAAATGGTTAAATGATTGAAGTGAGTTATTTTTAAGGTTACTTACAAATTCAAAATTATGATACATCCTTAGAACAATAGTATTAAATCCCTGGAAATCTCGTTGTAGCAAAATTGTAGTAATTTTTTGCTATTTTTTAGAAAATGTTAATGCGATTCATTTGAGTTTATTACACTTTTATTGGGTCATAAAAAAATTCAATTTAATAACAAAATTTACCCCAATATTTTTTCACTTGATTAGGTTAGGCATTTGGTAGGTTAACTAGCTCACTAGTTCTTGATTTTCTAGTTTTTAGAGTAGTAATTTTCTGCTATTTTTTAGCACATGTTAACATGGTTATTTTGGAGTGATTACACTTGAAATGGATTCTTAAGAAATCCTACTTAATAATTTTTTTTCCCATCCCATTTTCATTTGATTTACTTGGGAATTCAATAAGTTATCTCTTCTTGTAGCAAAACATGGCCTCTTGTAGCACCTCACGTAGCACTCTTGTAGCATGTGTA
Organism: Pinus albicaulis; assembly: GCA_034641835.2. NCBI lineage: Eukaryota > Viridiplantae > Streptophyta > Pinopsida > Pinales > Pinaceae > Pinus > Pinus albicaulis. The sequence continues at coordinate 170,695,345 of CM076583.1, forward strand.
AACTTGACCAAATCTGCTCAAAAAGATTTCTTTTTTGTTTCTTAGGCTTGAATAATTACCCATAGTCTATAAATAAATTATTGAGGAATACCAAAGCTCACTTATGATTTTCATTTTTACCCTCGCAACACATCTCAACAATTTGGGTTAATGGATAAGTTTATGAATTGGATAACACAATATTGATTTCCTTGATTTCCACATGAAGTATATTAGGAACTCTATCAATGGATCTAACCTCTTTGGAATGTAGTGATTGGTTACATTCTCTTTCCTTCATGCATGCTAGATTAGTTTAATTTCTTTATTCTTAAGATAAGAATAGGTTCCCTTTTCAGTGCAACTTTCACATTTTGCAATTAGGTTAGTGTTTGATTTCATGATATTCACTTCATTGCATTAGATAAATGAAATAAGGACACATTGCATGCTGCACATATATTTTTTACATCTCTTAAGTTTTTACACACCTTAGGTTTATAATTTACGTTGGTAGCCTTGGGAGTTGCAACATTCTTGTTGCAATACTGGGTCTCATCAGGGCTATTGACTATAGGGCACATGCAAGGAATGGAAATAATATCAATAGAAGACATAAAATTATTCCTTTATTCCTTGGTCACATTAGAAGTTTTTGATGTGATAATATTAACCATAAGGCCAAGTATTGAAAGCTTCCCATGTGTTTCATAAGATCCAACCAGAGATAGGAGAATATGCAAGGTTAACCACTGAAGAAGAAGAAGGACCAACAGATGAAAGTTTGGAGGAGAAAAGAGAAGCAAGGATCTCCCACCAAAAATTAAGGCCTGCAAATCCTAAATTATGCAACTATATTGGAAATTCTTAATGAAGAGATGCATGTGTTCATGGGGAGCTCATGAGGTTTGAAGTGGACTTTCGTTTTTAGATCTATTTCTTATGCATTTTTATTTAGTTGATCAACCATGCACACCCGTTGATGGTTTTAGAGCAGTTAAATATTTTGGTTTATATTGATGCTAATTATGATATGGCATCCATGTAGTATTCTTATATGTATTGTCTAGGTGTGATGGAGGATCACACATTCAAGGGGAACATTTGTGCTTCCAAATGGACTTGCATATTGTTGGAATAATGCTCACTTTGGAGGAGCTTTATTATGCATATTTATCATGAGTGTATTGCAGGAATGAATTTTTGATGTTGCTGCCATATAGTAGCGATATCATATGGATTTTCATGATATAGCTGAATTTTATGTCGTGTTTTCATGCATATGTTTGTTTCCATGGAGATCAGATGATGTGTTGGAGATAATTCATCTAGATTATGCATATTATTGCTTATATTTTCATTCAGAGATGAATTATGCATGCTTCTAATATGTATTAGATGGATGAGTCATGTGTTGTTGCTGCATGGAGATAATATATTACTTCCTATAGTATGCATTTACATGGTTGAGAGATGATGATTTATATTGTTTCTCATACACAGAGAAAGAGTGCGTTGATGGCTTGAGGTTGAGGATATAATGAATTAATTGTGTTGTTGCATATATTAGTTCATTTATGCTCATATGCATTGCATATTGGCAATATACTGATCTTTTTGGAGATATTACTTGTATTGGTTCATATGCTGCTAGTTTCTTGTTCATTTTATGTTTAGAGCTTATGTTGATGCTAGTATATTAATGAGCCTCATGGATACTTTGTGATGATGAGGATGTATTTGTTGTCGCCTCTATGATATATTACCATGTTGCTGCTATTAGATGATCTTATTGTTGCACCTATGTGGAGCACGGTGATATTACTACAGAAGATTATTTTATGGTGTTAGAGTCAGATTTTTAGTGATCAAAGATAGTTCTTTTAAGAGTTTTTCATTAGGTCTTTAGTCAATTTTTTTTCCCTTTTTCAGTTAAGTCTTCAACAATAAAATTGATCATTGAACAAGTTTCATTAAGATATGATACTCCTTCACACTTTTTCATATACATTTAGAGGTCTAAAGTCATGTGATTTCATCTCATTTAGGTCAAGTTTAGGGTTAAAAATGTCATAAAAAATCTTCAGTTTCCTATAATTAAAAAGGGAGGTTAAATTTCCATCTCATCCATATAGGTTGAATTTGAAGGAGTAAGATTGTTTATAGTCCAAAAATAAATTATGTGTCATGGAAATTCTATGTTCCATTGCTATATTTCAAAAAGAAATGAAAAAAAATTTCTAAGAAGATATTTTCGAAATCATACTATTCAAAATATTTATCTTTAATATTTTGAAAATAATTATTTAAACCATAGGTTTTAAGACAAATGCGTTGTATTTTTCTGCCATCATACTCCACTATCAAATCATTCTCTATCACTATCGTTACACATTTCACTCATTTATTCATCTACCATCTATATCATGTCACTCCCCTCATACCCCTACCCCACCAATCGATCACCTCCACCATGCATTAATCCTCCCTCATATAGACGACCATCCATCACATCACTATTTCATCCAACAGTCTGTATCAAACTTCGGCTGTTAGGTCCCTATATTACTAGTATAGTCCCTTATTGTTATTGTTGTACCCCTATAACCTTAATATTGTTATTATTGTGCCCTTACACTATTATTGTTAGGTCGGCTACAACTATATTGTAATCCCATGGACTCCTATATATAGAAGGAGATTTTGTCATTTGTATCATCCAAGAATTGTTCATTTATTAGGGGTTCCCCCCTTGAAGTGGATGATTTCTAAGGCATTTTTTTTCCCAGGAAAAAAGTCATAATTTTTCATTAATAAATAAGAAAAATTACATGTTACATTTTACAATATATCCAGTAGTATACCCTGGACCAAGTCCAATCTATGAAGAGTCAAGTAGATGTCAGATAACCAGCTAATACAGAGAAACATCTAATCAGATAATGATATATACAATGAAAATGGTAGCTACCGATACTTTATTGCTAGCATAATAAATATAGAGTTCTGTCACCATATGAAAGAATAAGATACTGAAAAAATGATAGAAAACCAAAATTCAGTCATGGAGAGACTGTGCCCACATCCTATAGATCATCAATGAAAGATAGATGATTAAATTGGAACACCTAAGCACCATCATGCTCCATAATAGGCCACCTGCCCCATTTTAACTCTAATTCTTCTTTGGATAGTTTGTCTACCACTTGGTTCCTCTACCTGTAAATATGAGTGACAGAGATAATGTCAAATAATGATTTCAACAAGTGATCCTCCCTCAATAAAGCAGTAAGTATGTGTGAATGACAATGAGATTGTAAATTTAACCATGATAATTTTAGAATCCCTAAAAATCTGAATTCAGTTGCATCCTCATTGACGAGAAAATAGTAGGAGAAGCCGAAGGCTAAGGAGTTCAGAAAAATTGTTATACCTAGGTCCCAGACCCATCTTAAGATGAAAATAATTAGAAGCTGATAAATGCAAAACATCACCCCCCCTATTGGGCTAGGAATAAGGTACGTTTTCACCCTACCTTTACCACGAATTGTTATGCACCTTTAAGAATTTTTCCTCATATTAACAGTAAAGGAAAGGAAAATTAATGAAAAGTCAGGAAAAAATGAACTTACGGTAAAAGGGATGTTTAACAACGGGAAATTGACTTGTTGTATCTTTATTTACAGGGAAACAAAGAAGCTGAACCGATGATAACCAGAAGACAATTGACAAAGAGATACTAATAGGATCATGATGAATCCCATGGACTGGAGGAAGATGGAAGGAACCTCCACGTATAAAGAACTCAAACGACATCCATGAGTAGTAGAATCCCATATGGAAAAGACCATTAACACTCTTAAATTCGCCTTTAAAATGCTGATGATGAACAACATAGATAGATCATAATAGAGATTTTCTTCTGTAATAGACGTATCGAGACATAATTGTCCAGTTATATCAATGTATTAACTTTCATATTATTAAATTTTTTGGCATTTTTGGATAATCAATCTCTAATTTTTCCGTAGTGGTAGATTTCTAGTGGCTTTGGGCCCAGCCCTAGGAGTTTCTTCACTATCTCTGTGTTATACATTCAATTACAGAACTTACGTCTCAGTCGTCTAATGCATTTCATGAGATATCATTTAATTGGTTGAATTGTGAACATAAGATGCTCCAGCTTTCTCTTTCATTAGAATAGTTGATCATTTTTTCTTTCTTTCTTACAGTCAATATTCTCATAATTGTTTATATGCTTTCATCATTTTCTGATGCTTTATACGCGTTTCCTTAGTTTTAGCATGACTGCTGTTCAATTCTATATATAGTTAAAGATTGGATCTCTTTATTAATATTGCAAGGTATCTAGTTGCTGTTTGATTTAGAGAGATGTCCTTTCATAATTTAAGAGAGAATTCCATTGCAAAATTTAGATAAACAAATATTGTTCAATTTATTAGGCTTGTTGTTTAATTCATCACAGTATGTTGTTCAATCGTACATTTCTATTTCTATACTTACTTCGACACAATAGTAAAAAGCATTATATAATCCCTTTTCACTTCAAATTTATTGAAATTCGAGAATTAGATAGTCTTCCTTATGATAATTTAGAGTATTTATCCTTTGATATCACTTGCATATACTATGCTCACACTCTTGAAATAACAAGACTTTCCCCAGGTTGATAATTGAATGAGAAGCATTGAAGTTTCCTGTAACAGTCACCTTTATGACCCAACATTTTTAGCGTCGTTTCTGGGGAGAGTGTTTAAGAGTGATGTAATTTATTTCTTCTTTCTTTTGCTATGAAGAATTGGGTATTGAAAATGAGAGGTAAGAACCTATGTACCAGAAGTTAAAATGCTTGCTCTCCAGCCCGCTTCTCAGTAATCGTGTAGAGGCTAGTAGGATAGGTGCTCTTGTTTTATGACTAGGAAGAAAAATATAGAAACAAATAATTATCATCCACCTAAATCCACGAAACCCAAAGGACCAGTGACGCTTGGAAGAACAACACATATAGACGAAATCATCAAGAAAGCTGAATCCTAGGCATTCGTAGGACCTAGAACCATTCCTACTCAAAGTCCTATTGCACTCCCTTAGGCAACAACCTCACCATATGTAGCCTACGCCAAGATTCACATTGAAATATAAAGGTCTGAACAAAGCATTCAGACTACTGATCACGTAAGTACCGATCCTTAGAGAGAGGGAGGATCTTGTAATTTACAGGAAGGGGAAGGAGAAACCAGTAGTGCAGTACAGGTAAAAAATCTGGAACCTAAATCCCCTAAGAAAGTAGTCGAGACAGAGACATTCAATATCCCAGATCGAGGAAATGCTATAAGACTTCCTCCACATCCACTCCCTAATTCCATAAAGAATATTTCTCTAGAACAAGAAATCCCCGAGGATTTTGGTATATATTTGATAAAATGGCAAACAATCTGAGCTAGAACCAGAGGCAGAAATCAAAATTGGAATATCCCATTGTTGATCATGCTGCAAATGCCCCTATGAAAGCCATTCCCTTACAAAACATCCCCACCTTCCATGGACTGACCTCGGAAGATCCTGATGCATTTTTATTTGAATTCAATGTCTTATCTAGGGGATATGACTACACCACTGACCCTCAGAAACTAAAATTATTTCCCTCTACTTTGAAAGGGACCACATTGCGTTGGTTCATTTGGCTCAGTGGAGGAACCATCAATAACAAGGACCAGATGAAGAACACTTTCCTTAATAAATATCAAGATTATTACAAGACTCGATAATTAAAAGATGAAATCTTCAATATGTCTGCAAAAGACAATGAGACATTAGAAGAGCATATCGAGAGATTTCAATATAACTTACAAAGGTATCCATATACTACACTATCCAAAGGCATCTTAAAAGCAAAAATTATTAAGGGAATCCTCAACCTATCAGCACAACCCTCAGCCTATCATACGACCTCAATTGCTGGCTCAACCACCTAACCCCAACAAGAGGTCGTTTCAACCAATTTAGATTGTAGAAAACAAAAACCCCGAAACTGAACAAAAGCAATGTAATGAACTAAGGCTGAGATTAGGATGTATTATTTCACAAACAGAAGATACAACCCTGCCACAACTTGAATCTGGAACTTCAACAGAGCCTAGACAAACAAATATGACTGGAACAGAGGTAGAGTACGGAAAGGAAATGGTTGATCAGGGGAACTATAGAGACTGGAGAGAAGTTAAGAATAATAGCTTTATAACCCATATATAATTTTCTGGGTTTCTATGGACTCATGGGAGTATTTAGCTGAATTTTTAGTTATTAACCTGAAAAGTAGGATGGATGGACACCCCCTGATACTTGGTTGACATTGGTTGGCAACAATCAATTCTTACATAGGTTGCTAGACAAGCAGCATGACCATTACTAGAGGATATTCCATAGAAAAAATTATCATTTACTTGCCTGCCAAACCAAGTCTACCCACGGTAAATATCCAGAAACATCCACATACATACTAGGAACAAAATATACGTTCACCACTGACCATAGTTGAAGCTCTTGACTTCAAGGATAAAACTGAAGATGATGTAATCAATAACTTCATGAATCAGCCATCTACGCCTGAAAACTTAAAATTCCAAATGTTAGAAACAGTTCTTGACGATGAACCATAAGAAGACCCATTGGCAGACATTGATAATCAACACATACTTACAACCACTATGTACAACAACATACCCATTGAAATTGAGCTAGGGAAAATTATAAATATCACTGGAAATCTGGATAGTAACCAAAAGCAAAGGCTCAGAAAGGTTCTACAAAAGTATCAGGGAGCATTTTCTTGGCACTACCCAGACATGAAGGGTATAGACCCTCAGCTATGCACACATCACATCTATACTGACAAAGAGGCCCGACTTGTTCGACAACCTCAACGAAGGCTAAACCCACTTTTGAAAGACATTGTAAAAGATGAATTGAAGAAGTCGTAGGATTTAAACTTCATTTATCCTATCTCAAACATCAAATGGATCTCTCCCCTAGTAGTCGCTCCTAAGAAAAATGGGAAATGGAGAATCTGTGTGGATTGCGGAGAATTGAATAAAGCAACATAGAAGGACCACTTCCCCCTCCTTTTTATTGACCAAGTCCTCGATACATTGGTAGGGAAACAATTATTTTCCTTTCTTGATGGGTTCAATGGTTACAATCAAATCCAGATAGCCCCAGAAGACCAGGATAAAACAACCTTTACCTACCCATGGGGTACATTTTCCTATAGGGTATTACCATTCAGACTATGTAATGCCCCAACAACCTTCCAAAGAGCCATACTCAACATTTTTTCTGATTTGATAAATGAAGGACTTGAAATTTACATGGACGACTTTACTCCATATGGAGATGACTTTGATCAAGCACTAGAAACTCTAGAAAAGGAATTGGAACAATATATTGCTACTAGATTATGTTTAACCAATGAAAAATTCCACATGATGATGACCGAAGGAGTAATCCTAGGACACTACATCCCTGTAGCTAGAATACAGGTAGATCCAACAAAAATAGTGTTGGAACACCCAATCCTACATGGGTAGGTGTGGAATGCGAAAAGTCACAATGGAGTCCAACTGACCTTGGAATGTGAAACCAAGAGTCACACCATTGTACTATAAATGTACATCTTTGTATAATGGAAAACAAGAAAGCCTCACGCTTATCTTTCATTGTGTGTTGTTTCTCTTGTGTGTGTGTTCATCTCCTCATACACCATGTATGTGCTTCAACATGGTGTTTAACATGGTATCGGAGCGGGCGATTGCTGGCCCTGCTCCACATTGAGTGAGCCATTTTGTGTTTATGGCCTGTGCATATCTGCCATTTTGCAGCATTTAGAGAGTTTTTGCAGCAGTTATTTTGACATTTTTCCGAATTCAGAATTGGTTTTGAAGAGGAGCAGCATTCAAAATCCGTGGCAGCATTCAGAAATTTCATCTTGGAAAAGAGCGGCTTTGTGCATCTAAAGGTTTTCTAAATTCTGATCTTTTCTCTGCAATTTCTACTCATTAAATTCTGCATTTTGAGCTGCTGGAAAATATTTTAAAGAAGGTTTCTGAAGAAGTTTCTGGTTTTTAATGGAAAATAATGTCTGAGTTTTTCATTCGAAGAATCCTGCAAAATTCTGGATTATTACTGCTATAAGTTTCAGAAAAATTCTGCTCTATATTTGAAAGAAGAAAATATTCTACTGCAATTCTTTCACTGGTCTCTGCTCTTTGCTGTTTTTTAAAAATTAAAAGATTAAAAAAAAAAAAAAAAAAAAATTGTTGCTCTTGGCCCTCGGCCCTTGTATCTCCTCCTTCCAGCACCGTCCCTTATAGCTCCACACCCTGCATACAGTACTGCTCACACGAGCTCTCACATTCCACTCGAGTCACCTCCCTACGCCATACGCCTCAACAGCAAACTCACAGTACTCCCCATCGCTCTGCTCCATTCCTACGCGGCCATACGGCCCCCTCAACCCACTACCCATGCTGCACGCTTTACATCCCTCTGCCCTTACTCGAACCCCAGCTCTGCGCGCTACCCTTTGCTCCCCATCCTCTCGGCTTACGGCAGCTTCTATACACAACAATCTCACATAACGCGCCTCACCTCACACTTGCTCTACGCCTTAACGCTCTGCCGCCCCTCCATAACCACGACTACTATACAGCTCTACGCCCTCTCCAAACGAGCCTGTCCACATTCCCCTACCGGCCTATGGCCCTCCCTACTATTATTCACACTCACAATACGCTCCCGCGCGGCCACATTCCCATAACCCAAGCCCGCCTCCTCACACCTATAACTCGCCCCTCCACACCTCACAGACCCGCTCTCCCTCCGCTCTCAACAGAGCCTTCCCACACGGCCTCCCCCGTTGCTAGCGCCGCCCCTCCTCTCTAAGCCACGTGCCCTCACCCTTTGCCACGGCCTTTCGGCCTCCCCTAACAATTCGTTTTTTAATTTTAAAATTAAAAGTCCGCCCTCCCAATTTTTTTAATTAATCCCATTTTAAAATTGATTTTTTATTCCCTCTCCATTTTAAATACATTTCCCTTTTTTAAAAATTCCCCCTCCCTCCATTAATACAACCCTCCATACAATAAATCCCCCCTCCAATTAAATTTCCCTCTTCCATTTTAAAATCCATTTTTAAATAATAATTTTTTAATTAATTTTCAATTAAAAAAAAAAAAAAAAAAACAGCAGAGAGAGAGAGGAAAGAGAAGACATGAACAGCAGAGAAGAAGAGAAAATGACATATAAGTGAATGGACAGTATTGCAGATTTGATATTTTATGATTTGTGGCATATATAAGAGGGTGATTTTTTTGAAGAATTTGACATTTGAAGACAAGTTTGCCATCATTGAAAACAATTATTTGAAGAAAATTTTAGCTGCATAGTGTTTTCAGCTGCAAATATTTTGCAGAAATATTACATTGTATTGTGAGTAGATATTGCTTCATTCAAAGTTGCAATCATTATTTGAGTTGTTGATGTAAATCATTGTTGATTTCCCTCCATCATTTGAGGAGCAGATTTTGTACTTGAGATTTCCATAGTTGGAAATTCCTTGGAGTCATTTGTATTTGTTGAATCATATTGTACACGGGTGCATTTTCGGTTGAAGCCGACACCCTTTCATTTATTTTGAGCCTAAGTTGTTGAAAATGGCCAAAATAAATGAGGCATTAGAGTTGTTGAATAGCCTCATTCATTCAAATGTTGATGATGTGATAAAAATGAGCAAGAATTCTCTTTGTAACATTCAAAATTGTTTGCTAGATGCACAAGAGAAGATTGAGTTTTTGCAGTTGGAATCTCAGCTCCAACAAGATGAACTTCAGCAAAAGAGTCACCATTCTGAACCTATTTCTATTCAGAAGATTGAGAAGGACTCTCATCAGAAGAAAGAAGATAAAGTTCCAGATGATCCACATTCAGTTCCTTGTACTAGAGCAGATTTTCATCCAGATGCAGCAGCTCAACCTGCACTTCCTAAGCCCATCATCAGACCTTGGGAAGAGCTTGTCCACAACAAGCACAGAACTGGTCTTGGATATGACAAGGATATCTCCTTTCATATTCCAGACTACACCAAGCCCATCATATTTCAGAGTGCCGGATTCATGTATGACAGTTCACCTACAGCTGTTCCAGATCCTGTTCCACTTCCACGACAACAGATTGAGAAATGCCAACATTGTGATCGAGTTGGTCATATGAAAGATCACTATTTTGATCTTCATCCATGCAAGAACTGTGGTCGACACACCCACTCTTCAGACAGATGCTTCAGAAACAAGCATCCTGTAAGAACCAAGATTCATATTGGATAGATCGCTTCTTGGCAATGGGCATCAGCAGCCAAGAAGATGTTTACGACACATGTTAGAACTTGTTCACGGATATTGAACAAACTTGCAGTTGAGTTTTCGCCATCATCTCACCTTGTCCCTGACAGGGGGGAAAATGGTGTTCATGTACAAGCTTCGACGACAGATCAAGCGAGCCTGAGCCACAATCTCTCATTCCATGTTCAGAGTTGTAGCCAGCAGTTCAAGCGAGCCTGAGCCACAATTCGTCATTCCGGATTCAGAGATGTAGCCAGAGACACGGATGCCCATGAGCATGCCTTCGGTTGGTGGACAAACTTAAACCATCATCTTTGGTTGGTGGATAACCTAAAACCATCACAGGTAGTAGACCTCCCTTCTTTTAGGTCGAAGGTCTCCCTTTCATATATGAGGAACACTCCCTCTAGCAGAAGCCTTCAGCTTAGCAGCCTTCAGCTTCTTGCCAGCTTTGGTTGAGTTCCAGGAAATGCTTCAAAGCATTCCAGAGTTGTTGGTAATCCTAAAACCATCACAGGTAGTAGACCTCCCTTCTTTTAGGTCGAAGGTATCCCTTTTTTATGAGGGACAATTCCTCTAGCAGAAGCCTTCAGCTTCTTGCCAGTTTTGGAAGAGTTCCGGGAACTGCAACAAGTTTTGCGTTCCAGTGTTTGTGGTCATCCTAAAACCACATCTTTTTTCCAACATTTTCAGAGAGTTGATTCAGCCCAAGTGCTGCCATGTATACTTTGCAGATTTGTATTACAACTCTTTTCTTGGACTCACACATACCCCTTCGGATTAAGGGGGGATGTTGGAACACCTAATCCTACATGGATAGGTGTGGAATGCGAAAAGTCACAATGGAGTCCAAGTGACCTTGGAATGTGAAACCAAGAGTCACACCATTGTACTATAAATGTACATCTTTGTATAATGGAAAACAAGAAAGCCTCACGCTTATCTTTCATTGTGTGTTGTTTCTCTTGTGTGTGTGTTCATCTCCTCATACACCATGTGTGTGCTTCAACATGGTGTTTAACAAATAGAAGTAATCCTTTTATTAGCCAAACCTTTTACACAGACAAAGGTACACAATTTTCTTGGATACGTAGGTTTCTATTGCAGTTTTATAAATATTTTTTTACAAATCACTGCACCCCTGTATGCATTGACTGGAAATGTTGAATTCCATTGGTCTGATAAATGTGACATTTCTTTTACAGATTTAAATAAGTTGGTCTCGACAACACCAATCACGCGGTCCTAATTGGAAGCTACCCTTTCACATTTCTTCAAATGCATCTGACACAGTGATAGGGGCAGTTCTTGGTCAAGAAGAAGATAAAAAGCCCTATGTTATTTATTATATTAGCAAAAATCTCACTCCTACCGAATTAAACTATACAGTGTCTGAAAAAGAATTCTTGGCTGTCATTTATGCTATCAATAAATTTAGACATTATATAACTGGCTATCAAGTACTCCTTTATTTTGATCACTCGTCCATTAGATATCTATCCAATAAACCAATTGCAAATGGGATAACAACTTGTTGGTTGCTGCTTTTGCAGGAATTTAATATCACTATGAAAGACCATCCAGGAAAGGAGAACGTGGTTGCAGACTTCCCATCCAGATTTCCTAAAACAGATGATATAGTAGCAGTGGACTATCAGTTCCCCGAAGAACATTTGTTTGTTGTAGGAGTAAAAACACCATGGTATGCAGATGTAGAAAACTACCTAGCAGTAGGAAAGCTGCCCAGACATTTAATGACAAGGGAATGAAAGCTGATTGTTCAGCGTAGTGCTAGATTCTCTTGGATCGGTGGATACCTCTTTCACACCAGAGCTATTATGCATATATGCAGATGCATTCGGGAAGACGAGATTTATGACATTCTATGGGCTTTTCATGATGAATCTTGTGGTGGCCATTTTGCAGATCATAGAATGGGGCACAAAGTATTGCAATTGGGTTATTATTGGCCTACAATTTTTAAAGATGCAAAAAAATATGTCTAAGCCTGTGATAGTTGCCAAAGAATGTGCTGCCTAGGACAAGCTGATGAAATTCCATTACAACCATAATTGGTAGTAAAGTCGTTCGAACGATGGGAACTGGCCTTCGTTGGGCCATTCAACCCACCATAAAATCAGAAAATCTACATACTAGTTGACACGGATTATGTAACAAAGTGGGTAGAAACAGTGGCATTATCAAGAGCTATAGAATAATCTATGATTAATTTTCTTTTTGAGCTATTTGTGCATATGGATTACCTCGGGAAGTGATAACCAATGGGGGGGCATAGTTTGTGGGTAATAAAATTACAGCCACCCTGAAGAATTATAATATCATCCATAGAGTCATGTATCCCTGCCACCCGTAGGTAAATGGGCAGGTTGAAAGCACCAACAAGGTCCTTGAGGCAATTCTCACCAAGACATTATCAACACATCGCTGGGACTGGGCTAATAAACTACCAGAGGCATTGTGGGCCTACCGCAAAACCTGGTGAAACACCACTGGATATTTCTTGTATCATCTGGTATTTGGAAGAGAGCTTATTTTTCCTATTGAATTCGAGATAAAGACTTTAAGGATGGCCCAGGGGGCAGGGTTGGACTTGACGGAGCCCCAGATTATAAGACTCCAGCAAATAAATGAATTAGATGAAATACGGCTATTGGCTCTATAGCACACAACAATAAAAAAAAAAAAATGAGCTAAATGGCATGAAAACACCATAAAAAAGAAGACATTCCAAAGAGGAGATTGGGCACTTATCTATGACTCTAGATTCCAAGAGTTTTTGGCCAAGTTACAAACAAGGTGGCTTGGCCTAGACGAAATTCAAGAAGTACACAACAATGGTACCCTCACCTTGACCACCATAGATGGGTCTGATTCTACATTATGAGTCAATGGGCACATAGTGCGCCTCTATCACAAACCTCTTACAAGGGAGTATTTTTTCTAGCAGGTACGTAACGATCCCACTATCCAAATTTTAGCAGAAAGGGGTGATAACCCCACAACTTTAAGCACATAAAAACTTGCTACTTCCTTTTGTAAATATTGTATATAATTTACCTGAAATTTTTAGTTTTCTTATTGTGGATTCTTCATACTCTCAGTAGCATCCTTTTCCTCCCTCATCCTTTTTTTGTTGTTGTTTATTTTTTTTGTTCAAATCTTTGAACAGTTGCTGTTCAATCCAATTAAACAACTGTTGTTCAATCGAATTGAATAGTTGTGTCTTTTGCATTTTTATTTTGTTATTCAAATATTTGAACGGTTGCTGTTCAATCCAATTGAAAAACTATTGTTCAATTGAATTGAACTTCTGTGTCTTTTGTGTTTTTATTTGTTGTTCAAATCTTTGAACGACTGCTGTTCAAATATTTGAACAGATGTTGTTCAAATCTTTGAACGGCTGTTGTTCAATCCAATTGAACAACTGTGTCTTTTGCGTTTTTTGTTTTTTCTATTCAAATATTTGAACGGCTACTGTTCAATCCAATTGAAAAATTGTTATTCAATCGGATTGAACAACCGTGTATTTTGTTTCGTTTTTTTTTGTTGTTCAAATATTTGAACGGCTGTTGTGCAATCCAATTGAACAACTGCTGTTCAATTGGATTGAAAAATCGTGTGTTGTTTTTGTTGTCTAATCAGATTGAACAACCGTGTGTCATTTTTGCTGTTCCATCAGATTGAATAGCTGATTTTTTTCCTTCTTCGTTAGGGAAAATTTTAAGGATGGAAAATTATCTTGAAGTTTAAAAAATTGGCGAATCTCACTATTCCCTAATATGCAAACTATAAAATGTTTATTTATGTACTTATAAAATCATTCAAATTTATAATAATTTTATATACACTCTATATATAATATTGGCAATTTTTAGGGTAAAGTAATTTTATATTGTAAAATTTGGGTGAATCATTTTTATAAAAAATGGAAATTGGCGAATCTATTTTTTGGAAAAATCATAGAAAATTAGCCCACCTACGAATATTAGTCCCTAAAATTTTCCTTTTTCTTCGTAAGCATGATCCTTCTCCTTTTTTTTTATGATCTCTTCTCTCATCCCACACCCTAACTATAAAAGACATTTCTGAGTAGGAATTGGCACATGAAAAGGAGAAAAGAAGTGATATTACTAATATGATGATCCTTCAAAACTTTAATTGAAATCTCTACACTGGGAGCTGACATGGTATATCTATGCAATGAAGGGCCAGACATCTCTCGCTCAAACATGTTATCATGCAATTCACAGTCTTATAACGGTATATATTTCTACACTCTCGAGTAGTACTTCCCTTTTGACATAAAAAATTAGGAATAAGGAGTATTAATTGTATTGGCATTCTTTTTACTACTCACACCATTCCTAACTCTTAAGGAGTTAATGAGCCTCCCTTCATGTATAAAGAATAAATATTATGTTTACATGCAAATTTTTAAGAGAGAATAGGGGGTCTCATCACAAGACAACCTACCATGATCATACGGATTTAACAGATGACATGCCCACAATGGCCACCACACCATGGTAATGACCTTCTTGATAGCTCTAACTTCTTGAAGAATGAGATGTCACATCACGATCCAACCTTATCACTCAATTACAATCCCAGTGAATGGCACTGTGACCATCTGGCCACCACACCAGCATAGTGGTCTCTTCATAAAACAAAGAAAAATGCCTAATTTTCAAAAAGAAGTATTATGCCTATATGCAAATTTTAAAAGAGAATAGGGGGTCTCATCACGAGCCAGCCTACCACAATCATAAGGGTTTAGCAGGTGACATGCCCACAATGGAAAACACACCAGGTAATGACCTTCTTGATAGCTCCAACTGCTTGAAGGATAGGAGGTGTCATCACGATCTGACCTGATCACTCTATTATAACTCCAGTGAGTGGCACCGTGACTATCTAGCCACCACACCATCACGGTGACCTCTCCATAAAATTGGAAAAATATCTACTTTTACATAGAGGATTTTGGCTCATTTTTTAGGTTAAAATAGCAACCCTATCGAGGCTATGAATGCCTACTAGTAGCAGTGGCTCTGCTTGTGGTGTGCGATTATTCTTCTAACAATATCTAATTACTCTTATATATACCTTATTTCCTATTTTTTTTAATCCATTTCCAAGATAAACACAGTACTCGACTAAGTGATAATACTATTTAGCCGCATAAGTAACTATGAATGAACTATGCTTTCATGTTTGAATTACAGGATGACGTCACCAATAATTATCCATCACTGCCATGCTTCCGTCATACCATACCATTGAATGAGGACATCCTATCATAATAATTTCTATTTCTTTCTCCCCTTCTTTGGTCATTCCCACATGAGATACACTTATGATAAATTCCAATTTTAACCCTTGCATCGCACACATTCATACTTGTTCCAATCACTCATTTTTTTCTTGATCTCCAAGGCCACGGACACCATTCTCTCGTACACACTGTGATTACTGATTTCTATCATTTTCCCCATGTGCATTCATGATTGATACAATCTCTCTTGTACTTAAGGATGTGGACACCCTTATTTTGAGAGAGGGGGTGTAAATGTCCATAAATATTAAGCATGTGAATTCCTTGCACAAATTCCGTTGGATACACTGATAAGACCAAAATATCATTACAATTACAATATGAAGTTACCTACATTTACGATAGAATGCTGAAATTTATTTTTCTCTTGCATGTAGTGTTTATTCTAACTAACAGGGTCGAAAAGAAACATAGAAAGAGGGAGAAATTAGCTCAGATAACACATCATCCATGGGAGGAAACTCTCTTTGAAGTGAACCTATGACCTTCCAAATCTCAGATGTAGCTTGCACCATTCTTCAGCAAGTTAGCCTTACACAAGTTGCAAGGGTTTGACATAGAAATAACAGTTGAATTCCTGCAGAACCTACAAGAGGGTCATACCAGACTCAGAGGAGGGATTATCCTAGTCACAAAGGATATCATCGTTGAAGTCTCTAGAATACCAGTAGAGGGAGAAAGATGGACTGAAAAACACCTTCTTCTATGAGGGGAAATTGCAGCATACCAGGATCCAGGGGAACCATTGGAATAGAAGGGAAAGGGAATCAAACCTGCATCCCTACAACAACCTTGGCAGGAATTGGCAGCATTCATCCAGAGATTCATCACATGTTATGGACACCAAGACGTGGTAAAACCTCGACAACTCAAATTGTTAGTTGTTCTTAAACAAAAAATTTCAGTTAATCTTCCTTCTTTCTAGAATTCTATATTACACGACACTGTTGTTCGAATGAGGAAGGCTAAAAATCCCCAAGTAGTTGTTAGCCACCTGGCTTAATCAAGTTAATTATCACTCATGAGCTAGGTAAAAAGCTGACATCTTGGGACAACTTTGTTAACCCTACCGTACATTTCCCTAAGGAAAACCCTGTCGGAGCAGAAAATGAGCTTCCTAGAACAAACATACCTAGGAGAGCAAGAGGAATTGCTGAACCAATCTGGCACCGCTAGCAGCTCTGGCCGCACTGAAATATTACCCCACTAAGATGAATCACAGGATTTTAGAGCCTTATCTCCTCCCGAGAGTTATTGGGGGAATAGGGAAGATCAGGCATAAGGGGTAGCCGAATCTGAAAACCAGTCAAGAGACACCATCCCCTTAGAACAAAATGCAAGCATGGAGACGGTCCCTCTAATGCCTGAAGGGAATAATGTCTCACCCAGCTTGGAAATTAATGTAGAAGTAAACTCTAGAGTGCAGGAAGGAAATATCATCACTGGTAACCCTGGAACTAGCACCACCATTCTTGAAAACAAGGTTGCTGCTCCTCCATTCCCTGCCAAAACTATGCTAGAAGAAAAATCAGCTGAAAAAAAGTTAAGGAAAATGAACAGAACTTGTAGGAGGTTAAGAAAAATGATAAACCATTTGAAGAAATAGTTGAAGGAAGTAATAAAGGCTCGGAGGCCTAAGAAAGAATTGGTTACGATGAAAACCCAAATAGAATTTTTCACCCAATTGACAGAAATTGCTGAGGTTGAAGTACAAACTGACCTAGTAGACACCACTGAGGTCGAGGTACAGACTGACCTAGTGGACACTGCTAAATCCTTTGTGCAGACTAGGCTGGAATTTTCAGAAGAAAAGGAAATCAAAATGGAGGAAGCACCTACCTACACTCCCCTGGTAGAAAAGGTTGCCAATAAAAAATTGCATAATGAATTAATTCAAACCCAGCATGAATTGGCACAATGTAGAAAGGAAGTAGTTCCCGCACAGGAACACTAGGAAATATTGAAGAAATTCAAATACCTTTCTGCAACAGAGGATGAGACATTTTCTCAACTTATAGAAGAAAAGGAGAAGGTAAAGAAAGCATAGGATCAAGTGGAACAAGCCAAGAAGAAAACCAGTATGGTTTTCTCTCTGTAATCTGATGTGCTAACATGCAGGGCACCAGCCACAAACTATGTCATATTTTTAGTAGAATGGTATATATTATTGAAGATCAAGGCCATTAGTGCAGGGAAGCCGATAAATTTCAAAACCATTGAGGAATTCACCCATTGCTGCAATGAACAAAATTAGCAGGTGCAAAACCTTTTGTGAAAATTATACATGCACAACTTCTTCCTAGAGGAGGATAGGGACAGTAATCCCAACCCCTTTATATAAGACATTTATTTCCAGGCTTTCCTCTCTTTTGCGAAGAAATAGAATCGGTGGGCTAAAGCCTACAACATTTTCCAGAAGAGGGAACATGGCCTAGACCCATGGGTTAGAGGAGATCCTACTAGACCCCTGCATCTATTCACCCAACATAAAAATTTCATGCAGAGAAAGGGAGGAAGGACTAAATTGGGGCCTATCCATAAGGACATTAAACAACATGGGTGGGAGTATTTCAAAGACATTCGAGAAGAAGCTTTGGCAACAACCAAATAGAGGTGGATGGCATGCATGAATAATGTGAAAAACAGAGAGCCATTTGGCTACAGAAACTTCAAAGCAACTGCCTCTAGATTCATTTTATAAAAAATCTAATCTTCAACATGGGCCCTACATGGATAGGATGCAGGTACAAATGGCCTCTCAGCTGGTACCCCCCTGAGGGCTATGATCACGATAACAAGTTGCTAGAGGGGCACACAAACGTTGCCTTTGAAAAGATCAGACAGAAACATGGCTTCCGATCCTATAAAGAGGAAGTCTACCCTACATATTCTCTGACCGAGTTACACCTCAATCATTTTTTTGCACGAGGACTTGCAAATAGGTAAGCAAGAGAATAAGGTACTTGCAAATAAGTATGTTGGGCCAAGAATAAGGTATGTTTTCACCCTACCTTTACCACGAATTGTTATCCACCTTTATGAATTTTTCCTCATCTTAACAATAAAGGAAAGGAAAATTAATGAAAAGTCAGGACAAAATGAACTGATGGTAAAAGGGATGTTTAACAATGGGAAATTGACTTGTTGTATCTTTATTTTTAGGGAAACAAAGCAGTTGAACCAATGATAACTAGAAGACAACTGACAAAGAAATACTAACGGGATCATGATGACTCCCATGGACCAGCAGAAGATGGAAAGGCACCTCCATGTCTGAAGAACTCAAACGACATCCATAAGCAGCAAGATCCCGTATGGAAAATACCGTTACCACTCTTGAATTCACCTTTAAAAGGTCGTAGACGAACAAGATAGATAGATCAGAATAGATATTTTCTTTTGTAATAGACGTATTGGGACATAATTTTCCAGTTATATCAATGTATTAACTTGCAGCTTAATAAAGGTTTTGGCATTTTTGGATAACCAATCTCTGAGTTTTCTGTAGCAGTAGACTTCTAGTGGCTTTGGGCCCAGCCTGGGGAGTTTCTTCGTTAATCTCTATGCTATACGTTCAATTAGAGAACTTACGTCTCAGTCGTCTAATGCATTTCATAAGATACCATTTAATTGGTTGAATTGTGAACATAAGATGCTCCAAATTTCTCTTTCATTAGAATAGTTCATCATTCATGCTTTCTTGCTTACAGTCAATATTCTCATAATTGTTTAGATGCTTTCATCATTTCACGATGCTTTATACGCGTTTCCTTAGTTTTATCATGACTGATGTTCAATTCTGTATATAATTAAAGATTGGATATCTTTATTAATATTGCAAGGTGTCTAGTTGTTGTTTGATTCAGAGAGATGTCCTTTCATAATTTAAAAGAGAATTCCATTGCAAAATTTAGAGAAAAAATTGCTGTTAAGTTTCTTCAACTGTTGTTCAATTTATTAGTCTTGTTGTTCAATTCATCACAGTATTTTGTTCAATCATACATTACTCTTTCTGTACTTACTTCGACAGAATATTCAAAATAATTCTATAATCCATTTTCACTTCAAATTGATTGAACTTAGAGAATTAGATAGTATTCCTTATGATAATTTAGAGTAGTTGTCCTTTGATATCACTTGCATATACTGTGCTCACACTCTTGAAATAACAATACTTGTCTTGGGTTGATAATTGATTGAGAGGCATTGAAGTTTCCCATAACGGTCACCTTTATGACCCAACACCCCCCACAACCATGATTATTTGATGCACCATCAAAATAAGCCCAAGGGAATGAGTGATGAATAACTTCAGGAATAATATCCCTTTGGTGGGTGGAATGAATTGCGTTAGGTATGAGACGATAAATGGATATGATATTACTGCAGGTGTGGTCCCATTCGAGAGGAAAGTCATTGAAAATAACTCGATTTCTACAGATCCAGATCCCCAAGAAATAAGTAGGGGTATGTTCCTATCCTTGGTGCAAGGTGCATCTTGCCACCAATCGGTCCAAGCAACAGAAATAGATGTCCCACAACAAGTGAGAGAGAAACCCATTGCAGATGCAACCGTGAGCCAAAATTGATCGATAACAGGGCATTCAAGGAAAATATGTTGGACATCTTTGGCATGTGTGACGCAAAATAAGTATCTTGATGGACCATGGAAGGCGCGTCAGATGAGATTTTCATTGGTAGGAATGTAGTTGGTGAGAATACACCACATAAGTAAATGGGCTTTGTGGGGAGCATGCAGGTTCCAAATAGAATGCCACCACCATTGCTTAATAGGGGGTTCCAACAATGCACAGAGAGTGATGTAGCCATCTTTTAGAATATATTTTCCATTGGGGGAGAGAGCCCACAATAGTTCATCATTATGATTAGTGAGTCGGATGTTCGTGGCTTGAAGTGATCTGTTTTACTTGTTATCACTCAGAAAGAAGGGAAACATCATTTGACATAGTCTTATAGGTTCATGTGTCAAAGGTATGGTTATAAAATTTATTTTTCATTACTTCGTAAAGGAAAATTTTAAATTCTTCTTATTAGCCTATCCTAAGGTCCAAACTGACCCTCATTCAAGTATTTTCATGTCGCATCAGTCATTATTTCCTGACATATTTCATTTCCCCAACTTACAACTTTGGAAAGGTCATTTTAGCCAAGAATCCCTACTTTTGTAGCAAATTACACTATAAAAATGCACTTTTCACTACGAAACTGCTAATGCTTTCATAGCGAAACTGCCCAGAAATACACTAAGTATGCTACGAAAGGAGGTATTCCTGTCTATCTTTTCAAAACAACTGCTAAGCGTCAGTCAATTATTGAAAGGGTTAGGATGGATGCCATTCAAGTCAGTTAGGGTTAAATCAAGGTACAATGGTCATGGATGAAGTCATTATCACCATTTTAAGTATGTATGAGTCATAATTATGACATGGGTAGTCATTGAACTTCAAAATATTTCCCAATTGAGTCATTCGTCATTCTTCACTCCCTCTTTGCATGTTATTGAGCTCTAGAGAGCTATTTCACTAAGCCCAAGCTATGGCTGACATTTTCAAAGGTTTGCAGCTATCATTGATCAAGCGAGGCTAAGAAGCACATAAAATTACCATGGCTACAAAGAGTAAGACCAACAAAGGTGGCCACTATCTCAGATATGATCCAATAGACATGAACTTGATAAATGAAGCCCCAACAACTTCAGAAGTTTTAAGAAGAACAGGGTTTTTGTAGTTTTGCCAAATATTGCAAGGATGCCATGTACATGTTTCTAAAGATTTTGCCCTAAATTTTAATGGGACAACTGAAAAAGTGGGAATACTGAACCTTACTATAACACTAGAGACTATTGCAGCAGCAACAGGAATTCCAAGAGGAGAATAACAATGGTTCAAAGGTTTCAAATTCAACATGCAGGACTATAAGGAATTTATCAAGCTAGAACATAGTGAGGTTTACCTTACAAATGCCATTCCAAGGAGCTACATGAAATACAATTTCTCGAAGTTACTGCATAACATTTAGAGGTACTTCACTTGTGAAAGGAGGTATCATAAGGTTTATTCTTACCACTTTAGGTTTCTGCTACATTTTTTTGCTAAGAAATATCTTGATCTACCTTTTTATTTATACAGAAGCTTAGAAAAAATGGCAGATAAAGGTCAAGATAAATCTGAAGGAAGTGAAACCTCGCTCTTTCATCATGGTTTAACAATTTTTTTGGTTTTGGAGGAGTTAAAAAGACTAGGCATATATTGGTCTTCTTTTCTGTTTGTTAGTGGATGAAATCACTCCTAAAATAAATCCTAAACCTAGAGGTGTAACATCACCTTCAGTGGAAAAAAAAAGTGAACTAGTAGGGGTAGAGTAAAGTGAATCAGTAATCATGGAAACAGAGCAATTGCAAAAACTTTATACACCTATCGTTTCACCTGCAAAACAAAATCCAACTGTGAGAAAACCTACAAACATGGTATCAAAAGGATCACAAGAAGCCAAACAGTGGCTAAGGGAAATTTAGAAGACATTCTGCATGCTATTGATATTGAAGAGACTCCCATAGTCCAAGCTAAGGATATAGATGAGGGAGGAAAGAAGCTCAAGAATGCCAAATCATCAAATAAGTTAGAGTTTGAAGGTGAGGATGCATGTTTCATGTTTCAAACTAGGAAACCCATAAAAAGGCATGATATAAAACTCTTGGAAAGCAGTAAATAAGTTCACAAGGTCACTGAAACCATCCAACAATTACCAAGCATCATTGACCTTTCATCACCTGCAAAAGAAGAATCATTTATCAAGCAAAAGAAAGGAAAGGACAAAATCATTGAAGAAATAGAGTTTGAGGTCCTTGAGGAATAGTTAAATTTATAAAATCATGAAATATCAGTCTTGACAAAAGAGGAAAGGAAACATAATGTTCAAAAGGTGCAGTTTGAAAAAGTGAAAGAAGTTTGGGAAGAGAAGGTTGATAGTGTGTCAAAAACCTTAGATAACACACATCAATTAATCAAACAGACTCAACCATTGAGAAGAGATATTAAGAATGTTAGAAGAATGAACCTGCACTTGAAATATAGCAACAGAAAGCTTAAGGACCAAGTCAAAGACCTCCAAGAGCAGTTGGAATTGATCCATGAGGAGCTGGAGAATAAGGGCTTAAAGATGACTATAGTTGAGGAACCCATAGCTCAACTCATCATTAATGAAGAGGAAACACCTCAAGAATATTAAGTTGAGTTTGATTATGTTTTAAGATGGTAATGGCATGTTGAAAACCAATTTTATATAGCTAGATGTTACCTTTTTGAGGCAAGGTCAAAATCTGGAAATTTCACAGTTTTCCATAGTTTTGTAGCGTTTGCTAGGCTTGAAGCTAGGAAAATGCTACAAAATTTTTTGTAGCTGTATTTTTTCCTTTAAAACCACTTTTGTAGTTTTTAAGAGGGGATAATGGGATGATGAGGTGTCATGTCAAGATGGAAACCATGCAAGAGCAAGGAAGCATAATTTTTGAGTGAAAAAGTTATTTTTTGGACGCTACGAAAGAACATTACGAAACTGTCTTGTTTTCGTAGCAAGTTGTCTTTGAAGGTTTCTGAACAATTTAAAAGCAATTTTGGATAGGTGGACACATCCAACAGGTCAAGGGACCTTGCCAGCAAACATCCATGACTATGCAATGGAGACAACTCATCAGTTGAAGCCTTCGTTGAAGATAGGGTCCTGTTTTCCTGAAAAATAGGGCTTGTTTCCATATGTTGAGGAGGATATTTAAGATGTCAAGTAGTGATGAGCTATGTCATAGATTATTTGAACATGTGATGCTTATTTGTCACATAAGTAACTATTTTAAGAGATAAGGTAGCTTGATGTAATAAATAGAGTTTGAGTCCTATTAGGAAAAGGTCTATTTTAGAGTATAACTGTCATTTTATAATTAAAAGGCATGTTTTTTTGTTATGTAAGTTGTCATTAGAAGAATTTTATGAATCTAGCCAAGAGGTAGGTCATATCTGATGTAATAAGGTCTATTTAAAGGTAGATTATCGAAGTTGTAAAGGGTTGGATATTTTTTTCACTACTGCTACTTTATGTAATTTGACTTATATCAGTAATACATAGGACTTCTTCTTGAGAGTCCCGATATTCTCATGGAGTTTTTAATGCCTTTATGATATATATTTTTATGTGTACCACTTGCAATAGATTTCATCTTTATTACTTAGAATTCATATGTTAATGCTTTGACTTCCTTTATTGATGAAATGATTGTGTTGCCCTATGTTCTATGTGTGATTTTCCTTTATTAAAAACTCTTATCTGCCTTAGCTTCCATGTCAAGAAACCTTTCCACTGAATCTAATAATTTTTTGACTCCATAAGCCCAATGGTTGCAGAGTTGTATTATTTTCAACCTAAATACATCAAAATCAAGTTACTTTTTCAAATAGAGTTAGCCATCTGGTTTCATCATTATCTGATATCATAAACCCCTCTGAGAGAGCCTTCTAAGACTAAACAAGCTAATCTTCAGTCACAAGCTGGTTTGAAATAGTTACATACAATTGTCTGATTAGCAGCCACTCAAGTGCAATTTTGTGATAAAAATACCTATTCTAGATGGGATAACCAACAACAGGAAAGTTAAGATCATGAGCAACTAGCCAGCATTGGGCAGCCCAAGTGGTTTGAAGAGGGTCAGTAACCTGAGATAGGAATAGGTAGCCAACTTGAGCCAAATGAAGCTTGATTTCCCGAGTCAGTTTGTAATTCTGTCCGCAACCCAACCATGAATCCTCACCCATTCTGACCTTTGTACCAGATCTGATGTTCAAAGACAAACCTTGCTTGACCGGATGGATGGATTTAGTAATAGCTTTCCAGATAATCAAAGACCCTAGAATATGGTGAATGTTGCCTCTAATCTAGTCCAACGAAGAGCGGGGAGCAACGTATTTTGAATAAGTCACTTCTTGCCAAAGGCTGTGACCATCAATGAGGTTCTAGCCCAACTTGGCTTCCAGAGCAGAAGAAAATAATGAGAGATATTTTAAATCCCAACCACCCCAATCCTTTGGCTTAGTGATATGATCCCAAGCAACCCATGAAAATATGCAATCCCTACCCGAGCCCCTCTAGAGGAATTTCCTATAGATCTATTGAATTATTTTGGTCACACCCTTGGGAAGCCAAGCAAGTGACATCCAATAAAATGGGATGGATTCTAGGAAAGATTTAACTAAAACCAGCCTGCCCGCCCACGAAATCCACTTGTGTTGCGAGATATTAATCCTGCACTAAAATATAGCGATCAACTAGTTCCAGTCATTGATATGATAGTCATTTGGCTTAAGGTGAAAATCAAGATATTTTAAGACATCCTCAATGTGCCTACTTTCAAATGGAAAGAACCGCAATGCATGCCTGGTTTCAATTGCCGAACAATGAGTCATTATGATCATGGACTTACTGTTGTTTGATGCCATTCTCTTGGCTTTGCAAAAAATATTCAAGATGTTGAAAAATTGAGAGTTGTCCTAACAAGTGCCATCTAGAAATATAATAACATCATCAAAAAATAATAAATGAGTCAGTTGAATAAATTCGTTTAATTGAATGCCATGAATGGATCCATCTGATTTACCCTGCTTCATAAGAGAGGAAAGGCCTTCCATGAAAAGGAGGAAGAGGAGAGGTGAGAGGGGGAAACATTGCCTTAGACCCCTCCTAGCATGAAAAAAATTAGAGGCTGAACCATTGATAATTATACTAAATGTGGCATTCATAATGCAACCCATAATCCAATTAATAAAATAATGAGGGAAACTAGTCTGGATGAGAATGATGTGTAGATAGTTCCAATTTACATGGTCAAATTCTTTGGATAGATCAATTTTGAGAATGGTACCTTTGAGCCTTTTAATTTTGATGGAATGTAGGGCCTCTTGTGCAGTTCTGATAGCTTCATGGATCTGTCTATGGTGTATGAATGCAAATTGTTCCTTGGAAATGTGGAGTGAGAGGATAGGCTTGATGTAGTTGGAAATGATCTTGGAAATAATATTATGAATATGGTTGCAGAGGGAGATAGGTCTGAAGTCATGGAAGGTAGTGGGGAAATCCACTTTGGGAATCAAAGAAATGAAAGTGGAGTTAAAACTATCATAAATTCTACCAGTGGTTCTACTATCCTCAATAACCTGAAGAAGGTCCTTTCCAATAATTTCAAAGAATGATAGGTAGAATTCAATGGTCCACCCATCTGGCCCAATAATTTTTTCCTTATTGAACCATTTTAACACACCTTCAATCTCCCCCAATGTAACCGGTGCATTAAGATCCTCCATTTGTTCCTCCTCAACAAATATGTGAAATGTGCGAGTAATGTGCATAATGTCCGACAAGTTTACATTGTGCAAAGCTCTATATTGATTGGAGAAGTAATGGATACCCAAGTTTGCGAGCTACACATGTGATTTGGCCACATGAATGGTTTGATTAGTAATTTCCCAAATAGTGTTGATCATCCGCCTGCCTTTAGCACTCCTTTAAAAAAACTTGGTGTTTTCATCCCCGACTTTTAACCAAATAGCTCTACTCTTTAAACGCCATTCCTCCTCCCTTTTCCTAAGAATAGTGGCTCTAGTAGATTCCAGAGCAATAAGCTGGTATTTTGAATCCGCTGATTGGAAACCCAAATAATCCGGACCAATAAGTTGAGCAATCTCCAGTTCTATCCGTTTGAGATCCTCGTCCTCCAATATCCTTTTTCCCCTTTCCCAACTAATGGTATTGGATTTGATGCATTTAAGATTTTCATTGAATACTCTAGCAGGATCTCGATAAGGGAGTTGAGCACAGTGCTGCCACTCCTTAGTGACCAACGAGTGGAATTCAGGCTCAAGAAGCCAACCCAAATTAAATTTTAAAGGAGCACGGGGCTTCTATTTGCCATAAAGAAACTCAAAATAAATTATTGAGTGGTCCGAGGCACCTCTCGAGCCCACCCATTGTCTAGTTATAGCAAATTGATTAAGAAAAGGAAACTTAATGAGGAAACGATCCAGTATCTGGGCAAGAACTGCATCCCCAGTATGCATGTTCCTTTAGGTGGGCATCTTCTTAGGTAACTCAATGTCTATTAAGTCGTCCAACTCTAATTGATTGGCGAAGTAATCTGATAGAGGGTCTGGAATAGCCTGTGACCCCCAAGATTCCTAGATTCTGATAGAGAAGTTCATATCACCACCCAATATGATGTTATTCTGATGCAATAAGGTGTAACTTAACAAGGAATCCCAAAATGCCTCTCTGTGCAAACAGGGGCCATACACATTAATCAAGGAAATAACAAGATCAAAATATCTAGTGATAACATCTGTGCCAATGGTGCCAACCCAACCCCACCATTTTAGAACACGAATGGTTTTGTTGTTGATACCCAAGGTACATCCCCCAGATCGACCACAAGCATCAATGGTTACGAAAGACTAGTCCGGAAGTAGAGCAGATAAAATATTAGTAATAGATAAGCCACCTCCCAACATTTCTTTAAAAAGAGCGCATGAACATGAGTAGATTGAAGAAGTCTTCTGAGAACCAATTTCTTATCTAGGCTGGCTAAGCCCTTGCAATTATAGGATAGAAAAATCATGGGAGAAACACGTCCGAGGGTTTTATTGCTCTAAGAACCCGCATGATAGAGGAATGCATCCCTGCAACCACCTCCAAGCTATCCATCCTAATGGCCTTGGTGATAGCAGATGGCGGACCCAGAGGTATGGCAGAAGAGGTGCCTGGATCCATACTAAGGCCTATTAAGGGATGATTAGTTGAGGGGATGGAAGAGCGAAGGAAGTTGTGGTGACTGGAGGAGAGACTATCAAAGTCAATGTGGTGAAAGGGGGAGGAGGTCATAGTAGAGGTGAGAGGGATGGGGGGGGGCAGATGAAACAGGGCAACAAAGGGAATCCAAATTGCAAGAAATGGGATGAATAAAATTACAAGATGATAAATTGGGTGGACAAGAAATAATAGAAAAAATAGGAGGAGGAGTATGAGATGTACCCGGAATAGGAGCAGAATCCTCTAGAGAAGTGATGACTGCATGGCTGTGCGTACGAGCTTGTGTGACAGACCAAGTTCACAACACCTTAGCAGGTTCTATGTGAGAGCCTAGAAGATCCACAACCAGAGTTGAAACAATGCACACAGGATCAATTTGAGTAGCTATGTGCACAATAGTTTTGGTGAGTGGAGTCGCACCTCCCATGACAGGTCATTCTTTGTAAAGATGACCAACCACATGACACTGAAAACATCTGAAGGGAACCCCTTCATAATCCAACATCTCATGTTTGACCATATCATTGAAGAAAATGTTATAGAAATAGTAGAGACCTTCCCTTGTATCTAGGAAGACCAATATGTGGGCCACATATATGTTTCCTGTCTCTATATAGGAGCGGTCATGATCAAGGTAATGTCCAAGATCCTCCCCAATGTTTCGAAGGGACTCTTCATTCCAGAATTGCAGTGGAAGGCCAGGTAGTCGAAACCAAATCGGACCAGCCCTGGATTTCTCCTTATCCGGATCGAATAAAAGGGTCCAACATTTCAACAGAATCGGATGCATCTCAATGTGCCAGTACATGGAGAGAACCCACTCCCCATAGAAGGTTGCGAGAATATGAGGGAAAACTAGCCCCTGCTCATATTTAGGACACTAGGAAGATGATCTAGGGATCTACTCCAGATCTCCTTTTTCCAAATCTTGAGCTTGGCAGATGTTTAATTCCTACCCCTGACCTTGCCCACTAAAACCGTCATCGCGGTATGCTCAATGTCTACCATGCCCCTGTCTGGACTAAAATTGATGTTGCATCCATTTCGGTTCTTCGTGCAACGAGAATTTTTCTTTCTGCAGAGTTGAGTGAGATCTTGTGAGGCACCACCCAACACCATAGGGCCATTCGAGTCTGAAGAAATGGGATCATTCGAGGGAGGTGCATCAATGGGGATTCCCTAGAAACATCTAGAAGCCACTATAGGCGTGAACTCATTCTGTGAGGAAATCGAATGGAGGTTGTTCTCCTCCTTGCTAATAGACAGGTCCGCAAATGAAAAATCTTCAATGCGAGAAATACTAGGACCAAGCATCGCAATGGAGCATGTTGGAAGATAAGGTGTCTCTTGTGCTTATAGTTCCCAAAGACGTAAGACAGATGGCGACGGTATAGAGAATTATGGAGAATCCAACCGATCAAAAATAAGTTTTTCACTAAACTCAAAGGTGTCTGGAAGAGGTTGAATAAGCCAATGTAGAAGCCATGTTAACTCACCCTACACCATGGCAACCACATCATCAACCGAGCGCTTTCCCAAAATATCGACCCTTCCAGCGGGTCAGGAGAATAATCCAATTCCTCCTCATATATACTCATGTGAGCAGCACACCCACCAGATGATACCCACGGAAGTCAGTAGATGATCCCACCCGATAACCCACAGCCAAATATAGTGTTGCTCCAATGGTAACTGTGAAGAAAATAAACCACCTAACGAAAAACTAGGAGATGGAATACGACAAGCAAAGAGCACATGTGGGAAGAAGGAAATAGAGGGGTACAATGATAATAAGAGGCTAGGCACAGAGAATATTTTCAGGTCCAGTGGAGGAAAAATGTAGGAGTATCAGGCCTAAAGCACCCAAGAAAGCAGCAGGTGTAATAATATCCAAAAAACAAGGTCAAACCCCCAAGCTGAATAAGACATTAACCAATACAAACCCCTATCAAACAGAACTAACCGTGGAGGAGATAAGGTTAATAGTGACAACAAATAATGATGGATGCTTCATAGCCAAGGTCAAGAGCACCATGAGACTAACCACATCCCCATGGCAGCACGAAAAATATCTAAGGCATTGATCTCTCTTTTCTTCTATTTTTGGAGCTTGTTTCATAACATTTGGTATCAGAGCTTTGGATTCTAGGGTTTCACTGCTCCAAACAGGTCATCGTGGAATTTTCGCTATAAATTATTTTATACAAAGTTTTAGAAGCCAAATTTTTTATAGAGTGAATTCTAAATCCTGAGGAAAGTCTTGAAAAATTTCTAGGTCTTGGTTAGCAATATTTTCGGAGATATGATTTGTGCACGTTAGGGTTTTTTCATGCTCCCGAAGTTCACCTAAAACAGGTCATTGTGGAAGTTTCGCTGTAACTTTTTTTCTACTAAGTTTTAGAAGCTAAAATATTTACAGAGCGAAGAAGAAATCCTGAGGAACACCTTGTAAAAATTTTAGATATTGGTTCACAATATTGGCAGCGATAGGATCTGTAGAAGTTAGGGTTGTTTCAGGCTCCTGAATTTCATCTCAAAGAGGTGGCCATGGGAAAATCGTCATAATTGTCTCTCTGAGCATCAGATTGGAATTATGTACAAAGTTTCCATAATAACACGAAATTTAGCTTCCTGTATATCAATTTCAGAGTTGAAGGAGAAAAAACTGACACGTGGCACACTATACAAGTTTTATCTACTGAACCAGTCGTTAATTAGGTCGTTGTGGGAGATTGGGCATAACTTTTCCTTGAAGAATCTAAATCAGGTCAAACCTGTGGAATTTTAAAGAAGCTTTAGAGGGATACTATAGAGACAAATTTCAGATATTGAATATCTACAATTACAGAGATAATTTAGTTTCATTATCGAGCTCCTTAAAAGTAAGAAAAAGGTGTGTATTTGTTTTCGAATTGCATAAGCCTTGTGTAAAAAATCAGTTTGAATTGATTCCAAGGGAATATTTTAGAATATATATCAGTATTGGGTTCTAAAATGCCTCCTGAAAAGAATTCAACACCCATTAAGCCTTTAGAAGTCTCTACTATGACTCATGAATATGAAGAAATGCAACATGACATGTAAAAATTACAAGAGCAAGTGCACCAAATTTCAGTATCGCAAAGAGCAACAAAAAATGAAATGGGAGTTTTAAAGAAAGGCGTGGAAGCTAATATGGATGGCATGGAAGCTAAGATGGATGACATGGAATAAAAAATTAAAGACAACATGGAAAACATGAAGAATGATCTAAAAGCAGACATGGAAGGTTTAACAAAGTCAATACAAGAAATGTTTCCTAATGGCGAAAATATAGTAAAGGAAACTCATGATGAGAAAAAAATAAATGTTAATCATTATTTTTTAAAATCTAATGTTGGATGGAAGAACCAACATATTGAGAATATGGATATGAGGAAGTTTGATGGCAGGGATCCCGTAACATGGATACTATAGATGGAGAAATATTTTGATTTGAATAATGTGCAAAACACACAAAAGGCACACATTGCAACTTTACATTTAGAACAAAATAAATTTGTATGGTATCGATGGCTTTTATCTCTTAAAGAAATTGAGGAAATGATAACACATTATGAGGATACAAAGAGCAAAACCTTCTTTATCCAATTGATAAATCTCAAACAAAAGGGTTTAGTGGTGGAGCACATTGTGGACTTCCAAAAATTGAATATAAGGGTAACTAATATTCCAGAGGAACACAGGATTGATTTCTTCATAAGGAATTTAAAGGATAACATCCAACATAAAGTCTACATTTCAGAACCTGATTCATTGGATAAGGAATTCAGATTGGCAAGAAAACTTGAATAAAATATTATGGCGACAAGGAAGCCTACCACTCACATCTATAATAATGGAAGTGTTGCTACTCCTATATTTCCACAAAATACAAGGTTGACACCACAATAATTGGAAGAAAAAAGAGCAAAAGGGCTTTGCTGAAGTTGTGATAGAAAATACACTAAAGGTCATAAGTGTCCTGAGAAGAAATTATTTTACATAGATTGTGAAGAGGAGGAAGAAAATGAACAAGAAACTTTAAGAGAAGAGGATATACACCATGAACCAACCCTAGAAGAAGAAGAAATGAGTCATACCATATCATGTAATGCATTGGCAAGTATTACCACTCCTAAAAATCTCAAGATAGAATGACATATCAAGAAGAAAAAAGTAATAGTGTTGATTGATTCGGGTAGTACCCATAATTTTATTCATTGTAAGGTAGCCAAGGAATTGAATTTTTTCCTATACCCAACACCAGAATGTCAAGTGATGGTTGCAAATGGAGGAACTATAAATTCATATGGAAAATGTCATAATATTTCTAACCATGGGGGAATATGTATTAAATATTTCAATGCTTTCCATTCCAATGGGAGGTGCTGATGTTGTACTGGGAGTACAATGGTTACAATATTTGGGGACGGTATCTTTTAATTTTCCAGAAATTTTCTTGAAATTTGTTTCGAAAGGAAAGGAAGTCGAATTAAGGGGTATCACAGGGAATCCAGGAAAGATAATAAACTCTAATGTCATGAGAAATATTTTGAATAAAGAAAAACGAGGCGTAATTGCACAATTATGCTCACTAGAAGTTCCAACATCAAAATCATCTAATTCTCCAAATCTCCAAAAAGTCTTTTCCAAGGTGTTTGAAACTCCCAAAGGACTCCCACCTATTCACGATCATGATAATGCTATTCATTTGATTCCAGGAATTTTTCCTCCAGACATCAGGTCTTACATATATCCTTATGTCCAAAAGAGTGAAATTGAACATATGATTACATAAATGTTAGAGGTTGGTATAATTCAACCTAGTCAAAGTTATTTCTCTGCTCTAGTTGTATTGGTGCACAAGAAGGATGGATCATGGCACATGTTTCTGGATTATAGGGAGCTCAATAAGCTCAATATTAAAGATAGATTTCCCATTCCTGTGATAGATGAAATATTGGATGAATTACATGGAGCAATTTTTTTACCAAATTGGATCTTCATTCAGGATATCATCAAATTAGAATGAAGACAAAAGATATATCAAAAACAACATTTTGAACTCATGAGGGTCATTATGAATTTTTTTCATGCCTTTTGGCCTTATCAATGCACCTTCTACATTTCAAGGGTTGATGAATTCCATTTTAAAACTCTTCCTTAGAAATTTTGTGCTAGTATTTTTTGATGATATAATAATCTACAATAGGTTTGGAAGGATCATGTTCAACATGTTGACAGGGTGCTCGAACTATTGGAGGAGAAATAATTATATGCAAAAACATCCAAATGTTTCTTTCGAGTACAAGAGGTGGAATATCTGGGTCATATTGTATCTCATGAGGGTGTTAGGCTAGACCCTAACAAAGCCATTAAGGAATGGAAAGTTCCCACAACCATAAAGCAGTTGCGATGATTTCTCAGGCTAACAGGGTATTATCGCAATTTTGTTAAGGATTATGGGCGAATATCAACACCTATAACAACATTATTGAAGAAATATGCATTTTCATGGAATTCTAAAGCAACTAAGGCCTTTGAACATATTAAAGAGGAAACGTGCCTAGCTGTAATGTTCCAAATTTTTTTTAAAGTCAATTGGAACATTAATTTTGTTTTTTTTTTTAATAAAAATAATAAAATGGGTAAGGGAGCCCATGAAAATGCCTAATAAACACTCCTAGTGTGAAAAGGGTCACTTAAGTGGCTTTATTTGGCATCTCCTAGTGTGAAAATGGGGAAATGCAAGGAGACTAGGTCAAGTTGACCAAGTCAACAGTGTTGCATGGAGGGAGTGAGTCACCAAGTGGGACAACGCAGTTTTGATAAGATGGATATCATTGGATGAGAGAAACCCTAGTGGGTGGGGTCCATGGCAAGGAATACTCCTCTTATCATAAAAGGGGGAAGGAGAGCCATTGCTCATTATGTTTGAGATTTCGATTTTTGTCTACTCTCTCCAGCTGTTCAACTAGGATAGTTGTGCTGCTTAGCACAAGGGAGATTTCTGTTTAGAAGTTTCTTCTCCTTCATTGGGAAGATTTGGAGGACCTATCCTTCATTCTCCTCACATCCAGGCTTGAGGCCAAGGTGACCATCTTTAGCTAGAGTGTTTTCTAGCTAGGCAGAAACGTTGAGTTGCTGGGGGTTGCAGTGAGGATTCATTACCACTCACTTATGGAGCTAGTTTTGCAGAGGAGGAGCTCATTCTTTCTCTAGGAGATCAGTGAGGAAGATCTTGGAGCTCATTGTAGATTTTTGAATTGGACCATATGTTTTATCTCATTCACAGCACAGTCTCTTCCCCATATTGCGTTATTTTCAGAGGGTACTTGCAGGGGGGGTTCACACTATGGATTGGAGGGTGTAAAATTCAGTGAAGGGAGCAGCCTTTCACTTTGAAGATAATTGGAGGAGTTTTCTTCATCAGTTGCAGCATTTCCATCCTTCTCCATCCTTGTATTGTATTGAGTTGCAGCTGCTACACTGCAAGTCCGACATTTTTCCATTTTGTGCATTTTGGCCAATCCCTTGGAGGATTGTTGCACTATTGTTTTCCGGGGTTGAGATCATGCTCCCCCACTTTATTTGAGCTTTTTATTGTTACATATTTGTATACATATCCATTTGCAATCATTTTCCCTTATGGATTGCTTAGTCATAGCATGTTGCTGGGTTGTGTAGCAATGTACTTTCACTTTACATGTATATCTATCTTGAGGCTAATTTGGCCTATCTTGAGTGGTCCTTTCCTCAAGAATTTGTATACATATTTTTAGCTGCACTTAATATAACAACTATTCTCTCTTCTTGCTCCATATGATTTTATATTTCACTGTTGCTACTTGTTGGAGTTCATGTATTACTGTTGCCCTATTCCTGGAATATCTTAAGATAGCCCTAATGCATTGATTTTTCCCTCATTTGGGATATTACAATGGTATCAAAGCTTTGAACTTGGATTAGCCTGTGAAGTTCGAATCAAAGAGATAGAAGAGGTCAAAATTATGCAAAGGATGATATTTCTCTCACTAGTTTTTAGATCCAGCAAAGGCCTCTCCAAGGAGGTTGATAAGACTAAAAAAGGAGAAGAGGAAGGACCATGCACTTCCTACTCTCACCAAGGAGGAGAAATGGAGCATGAAAAACACTTTGAATTTGAAATTCTGAGTGAGTATCTTTCTGAATACCGAGAAAACCCTAGAGCATTCCAAGATACTCTATCTTTTCCACAATGTATTCAACATAGAGAAGAAAGAAGACTCCACAGCTATGGGATGATGAGAGGTAACAGATTCCTATTGTCCACATTTGATGAATCACTCACATGTCCAAAAGAGGTTTGGGTGAAGAAGCTAGAGGCTTTCTTCCTACTACATCCTAGGGTAGACAGAGAGGCTATAGAAGTTGCAGCATTGCACCTTGAGGGTGAAGCAAAGACTTGGTGGTTCATCCATTGGAGTCATGCAAGGGTTTCTACTCTTGCTGTTTTTTCTCAAAGATTGATCAGAAGATTTGGTAAAAAGGGGGAGGAGCCCTCACCACCAGTTGAAGAGGCACATACCAGCGCTATCATAGTGATGGAGAAGCAACCTTCATCTCCAGCAATTGAGGCATCCAACACTATTGAGAAAGAAACTCTTGCAGCAACATAAGGTTCTTCCAAATATCTCCAAGGTATGCCTAAGTTTTTATCTCTCATGAATGATTGCATATATTTGCATGCTGATTGTCTAGAGTAGGAAACATTCACTGCACTGTGCCATCATCTCCATACACCATTAATGTGTTGTGCACCACCGTTGTGGTTGGGGTTTGAAAACTCTGTCATGGAAGAGATTGCATTTCAACGTCCCATGAAATGTAAAGGGCAAAGTCTGTTTTGGGAAGATGGTAGCCCTTATTGGGGGAATACCAAGGTGCAGGATGAAGGGAGACATCCACAAGGAGTTGAGTGGATGTGGATGGTGTTAGACTCCTATACCAATAGGTGTCATATTTCATGATTGACTTGATGAGCTATGTAATGTGTTCATACCTTTTCTTGTTGCAAAGGTTTTCCATATTTTCAAAAAATAAAAAAATTTAAAAAATGTAAAGAGGGTATACCCTAAAAGAAAAATCAAAGGATGAAAAGAATAAAAAGGTCAAAAAAGTGAAAGAAATGAACCCCAAACAAAAATAGACTAGGAAAGTGTGGAAGTCTAAATGCCACTACTATTTCATTTTCTGTAATAAGCAATTGTGTGCAGTTTGTTATACTTTTGCCACAATTTATGAAGAGTCAAACTGTTTAAACTTGACTCATTCATTTTTCAATTTCATGTTGTAGAATAGAGAATAAATATCTGGCCAAACAGTTTAATCTTGGTAGATAAGTAGATAGGTAGAGTAAATAAAAAGGAGCTCAACAGTTTAATCTGAGTCCTTGGATGTAATAAGTGTAGACTTAGGTAGGCTTTCCATATAAAAGAAAAAGAAGATTGATAAGGGTTTGCTAGTCTAAGTGCACCCAAATAAAGAAGGAAAAAATGCTAGGTTAAAGTAGGGAGGGTAGGTAGATGGTGTTGCAGAATTACTTGTGATGGATAATGTCTTTAGATGTTTTAACTTTTACTTTTATCACAAGTATAAGACATACATTCACTTGATGCAGTTCAAGCAAGACAAGGTAAAATAACTAAACTTCCATTCACATTTTTCCCTAAAGATTTCACTAATTCCCCCTGAAGTATTAAGGTCTTTGAAAATTAAAGGGGCTCAGAGCATTTCTCTGACTTTTGGAGGGACCGGACCCTCGGCCCAATGATTTAAGAGCCTAAATACTTAGAATCATCCATAAACCATTCATTTGATTTCATAAACTCATTCCCTAAGTGTAAATTCCTACTTTACTTAGGAAAATACATAACATCACCTAAAAAACCCCTTTTTCATCTTTAGCCTAAGTTTGAATATATACGTGACATGTTTTAACTTGGCGCTTTTCATTTCATAATCATATTAACTTTAACACATAGTATATAACTCCCAAATAAATTTTCACCTTTTTCCCGTATTATTTAATTATATATAAATCCCCAAAGTATTATATATTACCGCCCTGGTTAAATATAACCATAAACGCTATTTAAAAGGGATTAATAGATTTGTTCGAAATTTATTAATAACCATCCCTACCATATCAATAAGGCTTAATCAATCCTCATGATTAATTAATAACTTGTATCTGCCAATCAAAACACCCCCGATGCAATTAATTTATAATAAATTACATTGGGACCGCCTGTTATCCTCTCATCATCTCAACACCCCAACTACCGTCTGATCAACTAATCTCAGATCTACGGTTGACATCAATATCGCTAGCCATCCATGTCCGAACGATAACGCGTGATGGCCAAGCGGTTTTCCAAATAGTACCGTGCCACGTGTCGTCCATCATATGGAATCGCTCGCCCTCCGCCCGATACCACTTAACTCCAAAAGCGGTGCAATCGCGTACCGCTTACCGCCTCCCACTAACAACAAAACTTCACATCGTCAAGTTAGCGCCATATGTCCACTGTTCATTCAAATCTTACCTGTCAATATCAACCGTTTACCCGTTTAAACACAAGCACCCTAGTGTTGCTCATTTTCACCTGATTATGCAGTAAAACCCTTTGTAACCCAGCTGCGCCACTTGAAGCCTCTGTTAACCAATTTGAGCATGATTAACCTCCCAAAAATCATGCTAGATTCACTCCACAGACCTCTCAACATCAAATGAAACCTTTTCGACCTCCCCTGCAAACCAATGCTTTCTTAAACAATTTGTTTTGTTTTACAGGTGATCAGAAGACCACATCCTTGGATAAACAGTCTTAATACTAGT
Organism: Pinus albicaulis; assembly: GCA_034641835.2. Lineage (NCBI taxonomy): Eukaryota > Viridiplantae > Streptophyta > Pinopsida > Pinales > Pinaceae > Pinus > Pinus albicaulis. The sequence continues at coordinate 170,732,858 of CM076583.1, forward strand.
CATAAGACTTGTTTACTCTAAGAGTGTTATCAAATCTATTGAAACAGAGATGGAAGATAAAACATACAGTTGAAATACAAGCAAAGGAAACAGGATATTAAATGATTTACTATTGAAACAGATAGTAAAAACCTAAACTACACATTGAAGGTAAAAGGACACAGTAAAGAACAGTCAAAGAGTGTCAGGATTAAAGAGTATCAGATTGAATACCAAGTCAAGTAAATCAGCTAGCATGAAGATAAACAGCAGGGAAGACAGTTACAAAACAGAACATACAAGTTCATGACAAAGTGAAGACAGATGAAAAATAGAGCGGTAAAAAGTAAAAAGTAAACAGTAAACAGTGAAAGTAAACATGAATATATTAAGTTTTAAAAAAATATGAAAAAAAATTCACCAGCCACAATGAATTTTATCCAAAGTAAAATTGAAAAACAGTGAAAAGAAGTTTAAGGTTAAAAGATGAAATTAGAGCAAAAATGGTACATTCTTCAGAAATTTCCTGTTTAAGTCATAGTTTTGCAGAAACTATTGTGATCAATCCAAGATGAATTTTGAAAAATTGAAGGAGGTTTATTCTCTTAAGAGGCCCATCTACGAAAACCTCTCTCACTTTTCTAACAGCTATTATGGTTTTGGAAATATTAAACAATGTTGGAAAGCACTGTTTGCAGAAAATACGAGTAAAGTCATCATTTTGAAGAGAATCTTGTGGTAAATAAAAAATACATAATACAAAACTGAAGGCAGTTTTTGTTCCTAAGAGACCCATCTACAAAAACCTATCTCACGTTTTGTACAGTGATTTCAGAATGAGAGATACATGCACATCTTTACAGGCTATTTTTCAGACTCTGTAAAACTCTGTTTTACACATATTTTTAAAGAGACTATTTTGCACAGCTGGAGAGGAATTTTGGGAAACGGAAAGAGGTTTATCTCACCAACATATTAATACACAATAACCACTTTCACATTTTACATATATATTATGGATTTATAAATACAAATATATCATTGGACCCCAAGTTTGCAAAATTGTTGGAGTAGAATGCACAAAGAAAGGAAGCAGTTAGTGACTTGGATGCCTCATCATCAACTAAGAGTTGGATCAAATTTGAATTCTCCTCTTTTTCATCACCTATCCATAAAAAACAGTGCCAAATAGATGCATTAGTTTGAGTTTCCTTTACTTAAGTTCTATTTATGTAAAATAGTTGGAGAGATTTGTGAACTAATCTTGATATTTTTTCAAGATATTTTAGTTTAGAATTTGTATAAATACTTCACTCTTGGAATTATTTTGGGTGGATTCTTATACTCTGATGTAACATTGAATATTTTGGAATAAAGAGCTTTGGAGAAATTTTTTGTGGCAAAAATGGACAAGGAATTGAGGGAGAAGACTTTTCTCAGGATTCATGTGTCAAATGAAGGATCAATAAGTCATCTCTATCCCATGTTTTGAAGTTTTATATTTGTTTACAATATCATCTCTGTTTCATTATCTTAATATTTAAAGAAAAATATTAAATCAGAAATTACTTAGGTGTAATCTGATTTCAGTGGTTATTATTCTAAATGTTTTCTTCTAAACTGGTTTAAACATCGAATTCTTAATTGCTCATGTTTGTCTAGTTCATACATCTTTGATTATTTAGTAAAGAATACTTAACTTCTCTTTATTGATAATCAATCTATTTCTCTTCTCTTGAATTTGTTGAAAGATTATTTATTGCCTTTCATCCGTTTGAATTCCATTCCATTCACTTTAGATCTATAATTGTTTCTAGTTTGATTATCTTGCCCTGATAAACCATCTTTTGTTAAAAAACTTAAGCCAGTGCAGCCAATCCTTTGACTCCATTAGCCCAATGGACTGAAACTATTTGATCTTAATCTAGAGATAAATAATTCCATCAACCTAAATTAAAAACAAAACCCCTGGACTTTAAAAATAGCCTAATATTCTCTAAAAACAAAGCTAAATTTTATAGAGAGAGCCCTCTCTGGGTACAGATTGGCTAGATTCTGTACCTGAAGGTTGGTTTGTGGCTACCTCGGACCCCTTTCCTCTTCCAAAAACTTCAAGGAAAATTTGAGTGATAACAGATGGAAGGAAAGAGGATGGTGAGCCTCTTGCAAATCTATGACACATGGCAGCAAGAGGCAATGCTGCGTTGGCTACTCCTGAGAGATTTTGGCCAGCTTAGGACCTACCTTTTGTCATGAGAAGTGAAGAAGGAGGAGGATTGACAGGATACTTACACCATGGGGTAGAGGAGAGCATGGGTGCATTATAATGAGATGGAATTCCTCTTACCACTCATTATGTCACCATCACATATTGGGTATGGTGGGAGTGTGGAGGAGAAACAAACATTCTTGTTGCTTAGATTGTATTTGGATGTTGCAGGAGCAGGAGGAGGCGACATCATAGTGCAAAGGGGATGCTCCTTGGCCTTAGATGCCCAAGAAATACCTTCTTCAAGGGAGGGACTCTATATGTGTAGCAACATGTTGACTAAATTCTTTGACAAGATCCATGTCAAAGAGTTGAGCTTTGAGATGACAGTGGTCCTACTCCACAGGTCAATAACGTTGTCACTTAAGAGTTGGGATTACTTGTTGAAGTGTTCCCAAGACCACTTCACAAGTGATGTACCTTGGATGCATGTGGGATATTAGGATGAGGGAGTAATGGATGGAAGCATCCCTTACTATATTTTGATCTTCTTGGCTTGGGGTCAAAAGCACAAGGGGGGATACCTACATGCAACATTTATGGATTCTCCTTTCATGCACTCTTATGCATACTATTTATTGATGGAGGAGTCCACTTGGGAGGGCATCCTAATCGATGTATATCATCATATGGAGAGATGCACAGCCCTAGAGATGATGAGATGGTTGGCACAACCACTTCCCTACTCTGTTGTAGTAAGGGAGCATTTTCACTTGAGCCATTTCAGCTCAAAGACCACAGTACATGATGAGGGAGGTAACTATTTGCTTTATGTTTTGCACTCTCTTATATTTTTGATTAGCATATCATATCAAGGAGGAACTTTTCTTCTTGCACATTATGTTTCATTTTACTTATGGTCAATTGCAACAATTACGATGGCCATCTTATTGGTGGATTGTGGGGGGAAGCCACAGGATTGTCGGTGTGCACCATTGGCACCAAGTTATGTTTTCATGATTTCATCTTGCAGGATGAATGTGACAGCAAACAAGTGGCTGGAAGGACACTTGTTGTGCTTTATATTGAGGTAGGCCAATGATGCCTTACATTGGTTCCATGAGTGGAGCTATGTTTCACCTCCTTTCTCTCACATATTTATGCTTCCATATTCTGCTAGTAGAAAGTTGGACATGAGAAGCACCATTAGAGGATTGGCACAAGATTTGAGGATTCCCATAGGGAGTATGGTACTCCATACTTCTCATGCTTCATATTTTAGAAAAACAAGTGGGCCAGACTTGATTTCCATGTTACATCTCTTGCTGTCGAATGGGAGGAGCCATTTGGAGAGTTTGAGCTCTTTGGGGAGGCACCCCATCGGTGTTGGATTTGATGGGATGGCTTGGCTATCTCTTGAAGATCATTATTTTTCAGCCATATATCAGCAGCAACCCCATATGTATCATAAGGAAGGAGAGACACATTGGAAGGATGTGCTCTTTGGGGGAGAAGACCTCCATAATTTTTGCAATACATGCTCTAAGGGGAGTATGGAAGATGATATGATCACCATGATAAGGAAATTGTTTCTCCATAAGGTGGACCATATGATTGAGGGGATGCCATATGATGATGACTTCCAACTCATCACATATGATATGATTTGGGCCAGCTTGATTTGTAGCGTTGGAGGAGAGATCCTTGGAGATCTAGACTTCATCTTGCCACTTGAGGGCAACACTCTTGCAGCCCAAGTTCAGCTTCAACTCCACACTTACCATAAGTAGAGAAGAGGACAACGTGGGGTAGGCTATGAAGCTTACCATGTTCATATTTTTAGCCCACCTATTCTACATGAACTCAAGGTGGAGGATGATTTCCAGGAGTGGCCTAGTTGGAAGGTGACTCATTTTGCATGGTTGATTTCTTGGGGGTGGAGGATCCACATGGGGAGGATGTCTCCCAACAAATTTCAGACTCCATGCCTTGGGAGGACCTCTAGACATCACTTTTCCACTCTCTTGAGCACCTCACTTTTTCATGATGATAGCTTGGTAGCTAATTTACATGCTGAGGAGAAGCAATGTGGGAGCTTTATTGATGAGATAACATATTATTTCTTGGAGTAGATCATCATACATGGATGCTACAAGAGAGGGAAGAAGAATCAATCTACCCTTGCACTTGCTTGAGGACAAGCAATCTTTGGGAGGGGAGGACTGTAATGTTCCAAAATATTCATGAAGTCAATTAGAACATTAATTTTGTTTTTTTTTTTTAATAAAAAGAATAAAATGGGTAAGGAAAACCATGAAAATTCCTAAGAAACACTCCTATTGTGCAAAGGGTCACTAAGTGGATTTATTTTGCATCTCCTAGTGTGAAAATGGGGAAATGCAAGGAGACTAGGTCAAGTTGACCACGTCAACAGCGCTGCATGGAGGGAGTGAGTCACCAAGTGGGATAGTGAAGTTTTGATAGGAGGGATATTATTGGATGAGATAAACCCTAATGGGTGGGGTCCATGGCAAGGAATCCTCCTCTTGGCATAAAAGGGGGAAGGAGAGCCATTGCTCATTATGTTTGAGAATTTGATTTTGGTCTGCTCTCTCCAGTTGTTCAACTAGGATAGTTGTGCTGCTTAGCACAAGGGAGATTTTTTTTAGAAGTTTCCTCTCCTTCATTGGGAAGCTTTGGAGGACTTGTTTCATTCTCCTCACATCTAGGCTTGAGGCCAAGGTGACCATATTCAGCTATATCATTTTCCAGCTGGGCATAAACATTGAGTTGTTGGGGATTGCAGTGAGGATTCATTACCACCCACTTCTGGAGCTAGTTTTGCAAAGGAGGAGCTCATTATTTCTCTGGGAGATCAGTGAGGAATATCCCAGAGCTCATTTCATATTTTGACATTGAACCATATGTTTCATCTCATTCACAGTGCAGTCTCTTCCCCATATTACGTTATTTTCAGAGGGTACTTGCAGGAGGGGTTCACACTGTGGATTGGAGGGTGTAAACTTTAGTGAAGGGAGCAACCTTTCACTTTGAAGATCATTGGAGGAGGTTTCTTCATCAGTTTCAACATTTCAATCCTTCTCCATCCTTGTATTGTATTGATTTGCAACTGCTACACTGGAACTCCGAATTTTCGCCATTTTGTGCATTTTGGCCAATCCCTTGGAGGATTGTTGCACTAGTGTTTTCCGGGGTTGAGATCATGCTCCCCAACTTTATTTGAGCTTGTTTTTGTTACATATTTGTACACATATCAGTTTGAAATAATTTTCCCTTATGGATTGCGCAGTCATAGTATGTTGTTGGGTTGTGTAGTAGTGTACTTTCACTTTACATGTATATATGTATTGAGGCTGATTTGGCCTATCTTGAGTGGTCCTTTCCTCAAGAATTTGTATACATATTTGCAGTTGCACTTAATATAACAGCTATGCTCTCTTGTTTCTCCATATGAGTTTATATTTCACTGCTGCTACTTGTTGGAGTTCATGTATTACTGTTGCCCTATTTCTGGAATATCTTAAGATATTCCTAATGCATTGATTTTTCCCTCATTTGGGATATTACACTAGCACTGGTATTAGTTATGCCACACTTCACAAAAATATTTATTGTGGAATGTGATGCCTCAGGAAATGGAATTGGTGTTTTTTTAATTCAAGAAGGAAGACCCATTACTTTGAAAGTCATCCAATCAAAGGAAAGTATTTACAGAAAGCTATTTATGAGAAGGAAATGTTGGAAATACTACATGCACTAAAGAAATGGAGACCATACCTAATGGGAAGACACTTCAAGGTAAAAACTGATCATGATAGTCTTAAACACTTTTTGGAAGAAAGACTGTCTTTAGAAGAGTAGCAAAAATGGGTCACAAAGATGCTGGGTTATGACTTTGAAATCATCTACAAAAGGGGAAGCTAAATGTTGTCGCAGATGCACTCCTAAGAAATGATGAAGAGGTGGAAGCATTTCTTTGTGCCATTTCTATTATCCAACCAGATTAGATAACTGAAGCAAGGGATGAATGGAAGAAGGACGAAGAAGTGTGGACACTCATTCAAAAGTTGCAGCAAGATCCTAGTACATCTGATACATTTAGTTGGAAAAATGATTCCTTATGGTAAAAATATCACTTATATATTTGTAAGAATTCCCAATTAAAACAAAATATTCTTTTGTAATTGCACACTTCTCCTTTAGGAGGACACTCAGGATTTTAGAAAACTTACCACAGGGTGAAGAAATTATTTTTTTTGGATGGCCTTAAATCTGATATTCAAAATTTTGTGGTGGAATGTTTGGTTTTCCAGCAAAATAAAGTTGAGACAATAAAGACTATGGGTCTTCTACAACCTTTATCCATTCCAAATCAATGTTGGGAGGAGATTTTAATTGATTTTATCACATGTTTACCTAAGTGCGAGGGAAAGAGTGTCACCATGGTGGTAGTTGATAGAATTACCAAGTATGCACACTTTTGTGCATTATCTCATCCATTTAAAGTAGGTACAGTTGCTATTGCGTTTATGGAAACAATTCAAAAGCTACATGGAAACCCGAGATTATTGTAAGTGACAGAGATCCCATTTTTACTGGAAATTTTTGGAAAAAATTATTTTCTTGTTTGGGCACTCAACTAGCTCATAGCTCATCTTATCATCCTCAATCCGATGGTAAAACTAAGATAGTCAATAAATTTATGGAAGGATATATTATTTGTTTTGTATTTGATAAGAAAACAAAATGGGTCAAGTGGTTACCTCTTGTTGAATGGTGGTATAACACTTCCTTCCATACTGTAGGAAAAATGACCCCATTTATGGCACTTTATGGATATAATCCACCGTCCATCACATCATATTTAAGAGAAAATTCTAAGGTTCAAGCAGTGGAAGATCACATTGATCATCAACAAGAAGTTCTCCAACTCTTAAAGGATAAACTAAATTTGGCACAAAATCGAATGAAACAATAGGCAGATCAACATCACAACGAGAGAAGTTTTGATGTTGGAGAGTGGGTATTTTTATGACTACAACTGTACAAACTAATGTCCCTCAAGCAAGCCAAGAAGGATAATAAATTATCGCCAAAGTACTATGTCCCTTACAAGGTGTTGCTAAAGATTGGTACTATGGCATACAATTTGGAGCTTCCTGCTTCTTCACAAGTGTATCTAGTTTTCCATGTTTCATACTTAAAGAAGGTTATAGGTGAAAAAATTCCTGTTCAAACAATATTGCGAAAAATTGACGAGGAAGGAAAAATCATATTGGAACCTGAAGTAGTCACAGAAACAAGAACTCGATAGCTACAAAATCGATCAATTTCAGAGTATCTCATAAAGTGGAAGAGCTTACCCACTGAATATTCTACATGGGAGGATGAGAATTTTATATGGAAGCATCCAGAGCTACTCAAATGTTGAGGACACCACTTTTTTGATGTTAGGTCCCTATATTACTAATATATTCCCTTATTATTGTTAGTGTAACCCCCTTATTGTTATTGTTGTACCCCTGTAACCCCAATATTGATATTATTGTGCCCTTACATTATTATTTTTACGTCGGCTAGTATTATATTGTGATCCCATGGAATCTTATATATAGAAGGAGGTTTTTTCATTTGTATCATCAAAGAAATGTTCATTTATGTAATTTATTAAAGTTTTCCCCCTCGAAGCAATTGATTTCTAAGGCGTTGACTTATCTTTTCTTCTATTTTTGGAGCTGGTTTCATAACATCGACACCCCCAATTTTCCGAGACTTAATGTCGAGGGGGGGGGGGGGTGGTGGTGGTTCAAAAAGATTGGTATTGAACAGTGACCCCACTACTACGTGTCAGGCTCGTGCGATTGTGCACCCCCTACACGAAACCACTTACCACTTTCCTACCCCTCCGAAATCCCACTTAACTGTTGATTAAAACCATCATTTCTCCCGCCTATCATGTCACACCAATGAGGACTAGCCTGTCCAATCGATTTTAATTTCCATGTTCTTCTAACCGTTAGGCAATTAATTAAATGGCTAACCATTAGGAAACGTACCCGCGCCAATACTTAAATGGGAAATAATCAAAATTTTCCATAAATTCATAACTGAAAACCTGTTTAAGACTTGCATGTTGTTTTTCCATTTGATTTTCAAAGGATTCCAAATTAACAACCATTACTAGAGATGATTATGGAAAGAGACTTCAAGAAATTTCTAGGGATACTGCCAAGTTTGAAATATTAAAGGCACATTAGTAGGAAAAGAAATTTTGGGAGAAATAAGCAATGATATTTATATTCAATATGAAATCAAGCATGTCTTTGTTGTGAAACCAAAATTTTCCAAATACACTGAAGCAGATGAAATATACTACAGGGTAATTAAATTATTTATCCCTAATGAAGAGCACTGAGAAAATTTATGTGAGTTTCAAGAGTAATTAATAAAAGAAGAAAAGTCAATTTTTCCAAATCAACGGTCAACAAAAAGCCAGCACAACCCATGATTATCTTCTTCAACAATAGTTTTCAGTTGCAGACAATGCCAACACAAAAGATGTAATTTATTTCCATGATGTAGTTAGAGTTAGCTAGCAAATAAAGTGCTATCAGTTTGGATAGCCTTTAATGTAACAGTTGTAACTTATTTTTCTATATATACTTCGTTGTATGAAGTATCTCCATTGGATAATCGAGTTATAAAAATTTCTCTATTACTGTGGACCTGCTATTAATGAAATTCAAAGGAGTTGTAGCAATCGTGTGAGATTCATGTGGTACTATTATTGAGCACAATGCTTTTCTATGTTATTTCATTTCCATTCCATTACTGTTTAAAATATTATTCAGTTTATAAGCATAAAGCAGTCAAATGTTCTATTTATTGAGATTTTTACAATGTGTCTTTTCTTCTAATGAATGAATTCATGTAAAATTCTCAATCAAACCCATTTATTTTCTACCACTATACACCAATGAGAAATTAAATGTGCTCAAATAGTTTTCCTATATTTCCTTGCTCATTTTTCTGTAATATAGTCTTTGAAATCAGTTTTGGCTTTCACTGATTATAATTTTATCCAACAAACAAATAATTAAACAAATCCCAAAATAAATTCCAAAACAAATTAATTTATATCTAGCCTAAAATCTGGTACTCAACCCTAAAATCGAATAATTAAAAAGTGACACATAGAGAGCCCTCTTTGGTTAGGTAGGGCTAGTTTCCTAACTAAAAGTTGGTTTGTGGCTACATTTCTTCACTCCTAATTTCAGCCTAGGAAGTTGGGGACAGTGATAACATTTCTGGCGTTATTGTCGAGGAGCGATTTCTAAACATACTCTGGGAAAGAACGACAAAGATTAACTCTGATTGCTGATGGTGAAAAATGGTCAGACATAAGAAGGTTGAATCATTCACCTAGCGACTCTAGTGGTAAAGAATCCAAAAATTCAGAGTGTTCATGGAAACTCCACTTCTCAAAGATCAATAAATTGAAAAACTTCTTGGTCACTTGAATGTTTTCAAAATGGGTTCAACTGCAAGAAAAAAATCCAGGTATGCTCCTATGGATCGGTCTCATATCACTTCTTTCCAAATCATATGCCTCATGTTGATTGGTTATCTTATCTTCCCATGTTCAAAGATGAAAAGAAAGATGATGCTGCCTTGCGTTCGATCAAGTTTCATATTCATATACATCGACTCAAAGTTAAGTTTCCTAAGGATTTCTTGATGAAGATATTTATGGCTACTCTGGAAGACAAAGCTAGAATTTAGTATGAATGGTTGAAACCAGCTAGCATATGTTCTTTAAAGGATTTTCATTCAATATTTTTTTAGAATTATAAAGAGCATTATCCATCTTTGTTGTTGGTACAAAATTGTTGTGATTATTTTGAGGGGTTCATTCAGCATCTTGAAATTATTGATGATGATATAGAATTTATGGATTATGAAATCATAGAATCCCTTCATGATTTCTCTTCCCAAAAAGAATAAAAAGTTCCCTCCTTGGATGAAAAAGATTGCAATCAAGAAATAGAAATTCAAATTTTAGATTCTGAAAATGAAAATAAGCAAGCCAATGACAATTGCTATCAAAATTAGTCATATTTAAATGGTAACAGTCATGAGATTGATGAAAATATATATGAATCTGTTATGAGTAAACCAATTTGTGAAGATGATTTCATGCAAGAAGATCAACCAACAAGCAATGTTTTCTTTCATAAAGAGGATAGAGTTGTTATGTTTAATAATCTTGAAGAATGTTTTATGTTCAAGGAAGTTTTAGAATATGAATTGGAGTAAGAATCCAATAAAAACAATATGCTAGAGATAGAATTAGAGTTGCTCATGCTTGAAGAATTGATAGCCAACACTCCAAAAGTAGAAATTCATACTTCCTTATGCCTTCATATGGAACAACAACCAAGTATTATTTCAAATCAAAATGAAGGAAGTACTTGTATTTTTGTTGCTGGATTTAAAGACAAGGTAAAATTTCAAATTGAAGATCATTATGCTGATTTGTTACAGTCAATAGGGAAGTTGACTTTTCTTGTATTTATGCATCATGATCATATCTTCAGTGGACACTTGGAGTGGCCTATATTTTGTTCTTTCTGCCTGCTCAAGGAAAGTGTGAGCAAGACTCAAGTAAGTATCTGTATACTATATTGGTTACATTGGAAGGATCATATCATATGATTGTATATATATTTTCAACACATATATGGTTATCATCAGGATTTGAAGGCCGAGGTGAAGGCCCTAAGATCCCGATGATCTGCTACTATCAATAAGTTTATAAATTTTTTTCCAGTTAGAGTCAATTTAGTTTTTTTTTAAGTCATTTAATGTCTGGTATTGACTCCATAGCACAATGGAGAAGGCCAGTTGATCTACGATGTTCTTGACACCTCCTGAAGGATATTCCATCCCCAGTTTGAGCCAATTTAGAGTTAATTTTTCAGTGATCAAAGATAGCTCTTTTAAGAGTTTTCCATTAGGTATTTCGTAATTTTTTTTTGCTTTTTCAGTTAAGTATTCAAAAATAGAATTGATCATTGAAAAAGTGTCATTAAGATAAGATATGCTACTCCTTCACACTTTTTCATATCCATTCAGAGGTCTAAAGTCATGTCATTTCATCTCATTTAGGTCAATTTTAGGGTTAAAACTGTCATAAAAAATCTTCAGTTTCCTATTATTAAAAAGGGAGTTAAATTTCCATCTCATCCATATAGGTCAAAGTTGAAGGAGTAAGCTTATTTATAGTCCAAAAATAAATTATGTGTCATGGAATTTCTATGTTCCATTTCTATATTTCAAAAAGAAATGAAAAAGCTTTGCTAAGAAGATATTTTCGAAATCATACTATATTAAAGATTTATCTTTAATATTTTGAAAATAATTCCTTAAACCATAGGTTTTAAAACCTATGAGTTGTATTTTTCTGCCGTCATACTCCACTATCAAATAATCCTCCATCACTATCATGACATGTTGCAATCATTTATTCGTTAAACATATATATCATGTCACTCCTGTCATACCCCTACCCCACCAATCAATCACCTTCGTCGTGCATTAATCCCCCCTCATCTAGTCGAACATTCATTGCAACATTGTTTCATCCAACGACCTGTATCAGACTTCAGCCCCCCCTCATTTTCTGATACTTAACATCGAGGGGGGTCCGAAAAGACTGGTATTGAATAGTGACCCCACTGCTACATGTCAGGCCCGTGCGATTTTGCACCCCCCCCCGCACAAAACCTCTTAATGCTTTCCTACCCATTTGAAATCCCACTTAAATGCTGGTCAAAACCATAATTTATCCCACCTATCATGTCATTCCATTGCAGATTGGCATGTACAATCAGTTTAATTCCCACATTCTCATGACCGTTAGCGAATTAATTCGATGGCTAACTATTAGTCAACATACCCGCGCCCGTTTTCAAATGGGAAATAATAAAATTTGTGCATAAATTCATAGCCAAATTCTTGTTTAAAACTTTCATGCTATTTTTCCATCTGATTTTTAGAAGATTCCAAATTAACAACCATTACTAGAGATGATTATGGAAAGAGACTTCAGGAAATTTCTAGGGATACTGCCAAGTTTGCAAATATTAAGGGCACATTAACAGGAAAAGAACTGTTGGGAGGAATAAGAAATGATATTTATATTCAATATGAAATCAAGCATGTCTTTGTTGTGAAACCAAATTTTTCCAAATACACTGAAGTAGATGAAATATACCACAGGGTAATTAAATTAGTTATCCCTGATGAAGAGCGCTTGGAAAAGTTATGTGAGTTTCAAGAGTAAAATAATAAAATAATAAAATAATAAAAGTCAATTTTTCCAGATCAATAGTCAATAAAAAGCCAACGTAGCCCATGATTGTCTTCTTCAAAAACAGTTTTCAGTTGCAGCTAGTTCTAGCACAACAGATGTAATTTATTCCATGATGCAGTTAGATTTAGTTAGAAAATAAAGCGCTATAAATTTGGATAGCCTTTAATGTAACAATTGTAATTTTATTTTTCTATATATACTTCGATGTAAACATAATCTCTATTGGATAATCGAGTTCTGAAGCTCTCTGTATTACTGTGGATTTGCTATTAATGAAATTCAAAGGAGTTACAAAAATTGTGTGAGATTCATGTGGTATTATTATTGAGCACTGTTCTTTTCTATGTTAGTTCATTTCCATTCCATTACTGTGTAAAATATTATTCAATTTATAAGTAGAAATCAATCAAATGTTCTTTTTATTGAGATTTTTACAATGTGTCTTTTCTTCTAATGAATGAATTCAAGTAAAATGCTCATTCAGACCCCTTTCTTTTCTACCACTATACACCAATGACAATGTCCTCAAATAGTTTTCCTATCTTGCCTTGCTCAGTTTTCTACAATATAGTCTTTGAAATTAGTTTTGGCTTTCACTGATTATAATTTTATCCAACAAACAAATCATTAAAAAACTTAATTTATATCTAGCCTAAAATCTGGTACTCAACACAAAAATTGAATAATTAAAAAGTGACACACAGAGAGCCCTCTCTGGTTAGGTAGGGCTAGTTTCCTAGCTAAAAGTTGGTTTGTGGTTACCTTTATTCGCTCCTAATTTCAGCCTAGGAAGTTGGGGATAGTGATAGCATATGGGATGGTGATGACCAAGGTGTTGAGTGGCCATGTACTAGCATAAGATGTTGTTAGTACCTCAATTTGCTGCTGCTATATATGGAGAGATTATGTTGTTGCTCATGGAGGCCTTGTACTTGTTTCATATGACATGTATTTCATTGTATTACTATGTCATATGGAGCATATGTTGATTTTCATTGATGCCATATACTCATTTTATTTTATGGTTTGGGCATGTATAGAAGAGAGCACTATTTTGTGCAGATGTAAAATCCATGTACTATCATTGTATCATCTTTTGGGTGTATTTCTCATGGGGAGACTTATAATAACCCTGGTTAAAAAAAATATAAGACCAAGGTCATGGGACATGCATTCCAAGATGAATGGTGGGAAAAATGTCCTAGTGGGTGCCATTTTTTGTTTATTATGGATAAGGAAATTGAGAAAGGCAATGGAAAAGGCTTTGGAAAGGAAAAGTGACATTTATTGGAATTTTATTTATGAAAATAACAGAAAATAGGAGAAAAGGAAGGTCAAAGGTCATAGATTGCATGTGAGGAGGAAATTGAAGGAAAATAATGGAAAATGAAGAAATTAAAGGCCTCAATGATAAAAATTCTTTTGAGGAATAGTTCATGGTTTTTTCTTAGCTCTTGTTAGCTAAGTTTTTGTCAGTTTAGTGTTGGAGATTTCTCTCTCTCTACTCTCTCTTTCTCACACTCTTGGAAACTTAGAGTTTTCTTCGAGCACTCTTGGAGGAGTGTGGTATAGTTAGGATTTGGAGCAAGAACGCAAAGGGAAAAGAAGGAAAGTGTAAGAGGACAATGAGATCAACAACTAAAATGGGTTTTTCTTACATGTATCGAGTTGCATGTATGGTTTCCTTGCTAATTTTTACATGCATGGTGTTGTGGCTCATTTTCATTTACCTTTGAAATATTTTTCAAAACATTGAAAAAGAATATATGATAGAAAAAATGTAAAATTTTGTGTGTCATAGAAGAATTTTGATTTATATGTTGGTAGATTAACATTACGTGATGATATGTGAAGGTGGGTCGAGTCAGGCTCATTCACGTGTAGAACAGTTCAAGGACCAGACCGATGGGCACGTTCAAAACATTGCACACCAGACAGGGTCGAGTCGAGATCATTCACAAGCTCAGAAGAGATAAACACTTTTAAAGACTGAATAAATCTCAGGAAAGACAACGGAGTTGCAGAGTGGCAATGGTAGAAAGCAGAGAAATCGACTAAGATAGAAACACTTTGAAGATTTCGAAAGGAGGTGATTGAACGACGAGGATCAAATTGTAGATCTGAAGGGGAAGAGACCAAAAAATGAGATGCAATCGCAAGTTAAAAAATATATCTCGTGATGCGATGAGGAGAAGGGCCATGTGTCGGCATAACGCAATTTCACAGCAATGATTATTTAGTTTATGTGTTAAGGACTTCACAACTTAAACAATATAACTTGTGATGCAGTAAGAATTGAAAGTTGTGATGCGACAAGGAGAAGGGCCACATGTCAACACTACGATTTAGCACATATCACACATTAACAGGTTTAGAGTTTAGCATTAAGACTTTGCAAGGTAAATTATTTTGGTTGCGATGCGACAAGGACAAGAGATGACAGTGTGAGACGGTATAGCGGGGCTATTAGATCTGGCAAAGATCTATGATGGAGATTGTGTCACAACTTCGCATCAGAATTTGTATTGTTTAACATTTAAGTTATATGTTAATTTCACCGATATGTGATACACCATGATTGGTCACCATATTGTGGGACCTTACAACCACTGTTCCGCGTATATGTAAGTTGTTTGAGTTATATGTGATCTATTTTAAATTAAATCGCTGTTAATTGCATGCGTATGTATCTTGAAGGAAAAACACGATAGAGAGACTCGGGTAAGTGACCTAACACAGAGCCAAGGAGAAGAAATGACTAAACACAACAGGCATGCACATAAGAGGTAGAGTTGGGTAGCAGGTGACATGTTGACAATGTTTGAAGCACAAAGGCATAAGCAGAGTCGGGAAGAAGAATGTATAGTGGCACTGTTGGAAGCACAATAGCTAAGTCAAGTCGGGCACTGAGGCGTCATTATAGAACTGTGCAGCTACTGCATCATAACCAAAAAGGACACCTCAACACTTTGGGAGGACACATCAACAACATCTGATCCAACAAAACGAACAATATTTCCAATTTTAATTTGTTTTCTTGGTATGATTGCATAAGTAATCTTAACAGTTTAGGTATTTGAGTAGTTTCAAGAAGTTCAATAGTTATGAACTAATTTGATGTATTTAAGTAGATATAAATAAAGAAAAGGGGTTTTGAGTTTTGGACCTTTGGATGACTATTAACTTGGTACTGAATTTTTGGAGGAATTAATGAAAGAAGATCAAGTTTCCTACACTTGCTAATGTTGATATGTCTTTCTAGTTTCGATCTGTGTTTAGTCCTCTTTGAATGAAGTGAAGTAATGTAGCAGTCGGTCTGTTAATTACATCTGTGAGTAAGAGTTAAATAGCCTTAATTTGCACTCCTTCACTTCATCTCTTCTCTTTTCACAAACTCCTGATGAAAATTTAAAGTAATAGATTCTGTGTTTACAACATATTATTTCGAGTTTCCTCTCTCTCCATGATTTCCTCTTAAAATTAAAAGTGATATATTATGTTTCTCAGAATATCGTTTTGAGTTTCCCTTACATTTCTTCTTTTCATTTCATTCAAATATCAGCAGTTTATGGCATTGTGAAGGCTTTCATTATATCATATTATTGAGGATATTAAGTAATTAAATTCCAAAGGTGTTAAAAAAAGGCCATTTGATATTATAATGGTGACATACATTTATAAAATATCTTAAGCATTGATTCCTTACCATATCCAAGGGATTGTTTCTTGAGATACAAAATTTTCTGGCACCGTTTCCAGGAATAAAGAAACGAAGTTTATCTTTTCCTGGGTTTTTCACATTATTTCCTCTGGTTGTTCAGTGAGGAGGAAATATTGTGTTGTGTTTGTTATTTTCAAAATTTTGGCTTTCAAAAGGCCTCACATTAGGTCATATACCTCACAATAGATACTCCCTACTTTTCCAGACCTAGAAATACCGGTTTCTAAAAAGGCTCAGAAACCTAAAACACCTTCAATACCTGATCCTACGTTGTTTGCTCCTGATAGTAGTTCTCATAACCCTTTGTTTGAATATATTTCCAAGGAACTCTCTTTCTTGGAACGATATTCTCCTTCCACACCCATTCATTTTTAAGAACTTAAGTTAGAATAACATTATTTTGAGTATGTTTCTTTTACCTTCACTCAAGTTCAACCAAATATAGTTGTTGGTTCTTCTGCCATTGTTCATCAACCCACTCCCATATCAATTTTTCCTCCACCCTCATTCACTTTCATAGCAGGTTGATCCACCTCAAATACCCAAGGAACACTTAACCGGGGTGTAAATATGGTAGTACCAGCCTTTTCATTGAACATATATGCTCCACTAAATCTTGCGCAACCAATGAATTCCATGCCTCAAGAATACCTCAAATTAATTCCTCGTTTCACTGGAGAAGATGAAGTAATTGAAGAACAACATTTATCCTTGTTTTTCACTTTTGTTGAGAATTTAAATGTAGAACATATTGATGTTTTGATGAGACTATTTGTGTAGTCTCTAGATGGAGAGGCTCGAAAATGGTTTAAAGGTTTACCAAATGGTTCAATAAATAACTGGGAAGAGTTAGAAACCCTATTCACTCAGAGATGTGGAGAAAATATAGATCATGGTTACTCATTGACAAAGTATAATGAAATTAAAAGAAGGCCTAATGAAAGCATTTCTGAGTTTGAAAAAATATTCAACAAATTGTACAATAGTTTACCTATAGAGATGAAGCCCCCCCCCTGTAGGAGAAAAGATAGTTTTTGCTGGGGATTTTGAAGCTGATTTTAGCTTTACATTGAGAGAGAGAAGAGCCCCTACTCTTGAGTAGATACAAACATATTCTTTATATATCGAATCTAATATGACTACAGCTGGAAAGGCGAAAGGGAAACAACCAGTCCAAGAGAAGGGGAAAGCAAAAGAAGAATCATCAAAAGATATAAGAATTGAAGATATGGTAAAGGTGATGAAAAATTTGACAAATAAGCTAGCTAATATGGAATTGGAAAATAAAAACTACCAAAGACAAGTACAACAAAACCGAGGGGGGTTTAACCCTCAATTCAGAACACATCCCCTCTAAATTTTGCAGAGGGAAAGAAGAGATCAAGACCAAGTTCAAGCACCATTATATATAGAAGAAACACCCACAGAGCCAACAGAAGATGACCAAAGGGAGGTCGAGGATCAGGTATCTGATATGTATACAATAGAAGAGGATGAAGAGGAATATTTTGAGGGAGAATATGTTGAAGCTGAAGTATCTTTTGATCAAGATAAAATGGATGAATACTATAGAGAATTCATAGATTTCATGCAAGATGAGTTACATAAAAAGTATGATTTGAGGTCTAGAAACATATCTAGAGTGCAGGATAATGAAGGTGAACAAAAAGGTTCCATTCTTCCTCCAATGGCGACTCCACAACAAAAGGACCTTGTGAAATAGGCTAGTAAGGGGAAACAACCTAAAAATTCACTTAATAGAAAAAATGTGCAGCTAGGTGAGTCTTCCCAGAACACATCAACTGACACTAATATTTTGGCGAGATTTTTTCATGTACTCGAACAAGTGGAAAATTCTAGAAAGAGTGAAGAAGAAATTGAAAATAACGTTAAGAAAAATCGCGCTTTAAGTTTGACAAAAGAGTTGGAGAAGGTTAAAATTCAGGTACCTCTTCTAGAATTAACTAAAATACCAGCTTACAAGAAAGAAATTTTAGAATTTATTAATCTCACACAGATGGAAGATATAAATGACACACTGAACTTACAAGAAGAAAATCTAGTGGTCACCTTTGGTCCTCATGTGGAAGAAGTATATCCTTCTGTTCCACCCTTCTATATTTCTTTGTTGCTTCATGATTTTACTCTACATAACTACATGCTGGACTCAGGAGTGTCCCATAATCTCATGCCATTGTCTGTTATGAAGTAAATAAACTTGAATATTACCAAAAATTATAGGTATATTTATTCATTTGATTCCAAAAGGATGAAATGTGTTGGATTAATTAAATCCATGGAATTTTTTTTGGCACAAATCCCAGCAAAGAGTATAGTCATGGATGTAGTGGTTAATGACATCCTGGGCAGGTTTGGAATGCTCTTGTCAAGATCTTGGGGAGAAAAGTTGGGAGGTGTTCTAAAATTGAATTTCACTTATGCTATCATTCCGGTTTTTAATGGGGAAGAAAGGATATTGTACAGGGAAACAAGGTTTCTGAAGACCACCTCCAAGAAAGATGCAGGAAATTCCCCCATTTATAGTCAATAAACATAAGATCTTTCTTGTTTCATGCTACATTAAGATGCAAAATTTGCTGAAGACACATGGAAGCAGGTCTCTTTAGCATTTTTAAATAATGATCTACACTCAAGGATGATTTGGAAGTGCTACTTTGATGGTGCCTACTCCAAGGAAGGTGCAAGCATTGTATTATTGCTGATATCACCAGAAGGTAACCTCATGCCTTTCTCTTTTAAAATACAATTTTATTCAACAAGCAATGTGGCTGAGTATGAGGCCTTAATCTCAAGCCTTCAAGTTGCTAAACAGATGGGAGTTCAATGTATTTCAATTTTTGGTGACTTTGAATTGATATAAGGTAGATTAAAAATATTTTTCAAACCAAGCATCCGAGGTTAAGATCATATAGGAATGAAATTTGGGACCTGATGGAAAAATATTTTGAAGCATTCAATCTTCAGTTTATTTTGAGGGAGGAGAATAGATTGGAAAATTATTTAGCAGTTGTAGCCAACACCTTCAAACCTCCAATAAATCCAAGGCTAAGGTATGAAATTGAAATTAGACATAGACCTTCTATCCCTGACAATGTGAAACATTGGCAGGTATTTTAGGATGATGAATAGATAAATTAGTTTCCAACAATGATTCGAAACTTTGAAGATGATGAAATATACCAAGAGGAATAACAAACAGAGCAGAAAGAAGAAGTAAGAAACCTTAAGGAGTCAATAGGTGAACAGAAGATTATCTAATTGAAAGATAATGTGCTCCCTAAAGGGTTGGTTCCCCTTGAAATATTATTCAATGCTAATGATGTTGCTGTTGATTCAAAGAAAAAACATCAAGAAGAAGAGATGGAATATTTTAATTTGGGAACTCAAGAGGAACCCAAATTAGTGAAATTTTTCAAAGGTGTTCCCAAAAACTACAAATAAATATACATTGATATTTTTAAGAAATATATGGATGTGTTTGCCTACTCATATGAAGACCTGAAAACATATGACAAAAGAATAATCCAACATAAGATTCCATTGAAGGAAGGACTCAAACCACATAGAAAAAATCTCAGACAGATCAATCCATTGTTGTTAGCTCCAATCGAAAAGGAAGTGAAGAAATCGTTGCAGGCGAAAATTATAGTCCCTCTCAGATATTCAGACTGGGTTTCTAATCTAGTCCCTATAAGAAAGAAGAATGGAGAGATAAGATTGTGTGTAGACTTTAGGAACTTGAACCGAGCATCTCTAAAAGATAATTATCCTTTTCCGAAAATGGATTATGTCTTACAGAAGGTGACAGAAGCTCACATGTTGTCTATGGTTGACGGATTTTATGGGTATAATCAGGTAGCAGTAGAAAAAAAAATCAAAAGAAGACTTCTTTCACAATGCCTTGGGGCACCTTCATGTATGCAGGGATGCCATTTTGCCTTATGAATGCATGTGCAACATTTTAGAGGGCCATGGACAAAACCTTCGTTGGTGATACATTTGTAGTTATATATTTGGATGATGTAATTGTTTTCTCAGGGTCAAATGATGAACACTTGGAGAATTTGCAAAAGAATTTTCAGAAGTGCAAAAAGTTTGGTCTGCCATTAAATCCCAAGAAACATTTGTTTTCCTTACAAGAAGGTAAATTATTGGGTCACATAGTTTCTAAACCAGGAGTAAAGATTGAACCAACAAGGGTGGAAACCATTCAGATGATTCCTTTACCCAGAAGCAAGAAAGATATCTAGATATTCCTGGGAAAAATAAACTTTCTGAGGATATTTGTGTCCAACTATGTAGAGATCGTGAGAATTATAACATATATGTTGAAGAAAATTGCAGAAGTGAAATGAGATAAGGAAGCAAGAGATGCATTTTCTAGAATAAAGGAAGCACTGTAGAAAGATCCAATTTTGATTTGTCCATACTACCAAAAATCCTTTCAGGTATTCTCATTTGCATCCCCCACTACCATTGCTACTGTGTTGTTGCAGAAAAATGAACATAGTAAGGAGCAACCAATTGCATTTTTTAGTAAAGTTCTCAGAGATGCTGATCTCAAACACAATATTATGGAGAAACAAGTATATGCTTTTGTCAAATTACTGAAAGCCTTTAGGAATTATGTGTTATAGTCCAAAATAACTTCTTATGTTCCTAATTCTACTGTGAAAGACGTGCTGGTCGAAATTGATGTTGAAGGAAAAAGGGGGAAGTGGATAGCAAAAATCCAAGAGTATGATTTGGACATCAAAACCACCAAGCTAGGCTAGGGATAGGGGTTAGCGAAGTTGTTTACAGAGAAAAATTTTCAAGCCTTGGTAATTAATCTGTTGGCACCAGCGGATGGAGTTGTAAATGAAGAAGGTCAAAGCAAGCCCAAAATAGGTACTTAATAGAAATTTTGTGCTTTGATTGGAATAAATATATTTTTCATTACCTGTGTTTCTTTTCCTGTTCAACTTCACTAAGTAGAACAAAATACAGAGCTCTCAAGTTCAAATATTAGCCATACGTTATAGTAGAAGGAAATATATATTGGAAAGATCCTGCTAGTATCCTGCTGTTATGTTTGGCCGAAGGAGAATCTACTGAAGTCACCAAATATTATCATGAAATTTTGTGTCGAGGTCATTATAGCTGGAAGGTCACTAATCACAAAATTCTCAAGTTAGGCTTCTATTGGCCAAACCTGTTTGTCGATGCTTATAGGTTGGTCATAATTTGTTAGAAGTGTTAGTTGTTTTGCTGAAAAGAAAAAAATTGCTCCATTACTTCTCATCCCAGTATTTATTGAAGAACCTTTCAAGAAATGGGGATTGGATTTTATTGGAGATATCAATCCACCATCAAGTGGAAAGTTCAAGTGGATTCTAACTGCCACTGATTACTATAAAAAATGGGTTGAAGAAATACCCACTAAGAAGGAGAATGAACAACTAGTGATGAAGTTTCTAGAGGAAAGTTTGTTTAGCAGATTCCGACTTCCAGTCAAAATTGTGGCTGATAATGCTCAAGTATTCAACTCTGCTCATTTCATTAATTTCTGTCAAACATATAATTTATTTTTATCACATTCCACAACATATCATCCCCAAGGGAATAGATTGGTAGAGTCCTCAAATAAGACATTGGTTAGAATCTTGAAGAAGACAATCAACAAGAATCAGAAGGATTGGGATACGAAGTTGAAGTTTTCCCTTTGGGAGGTTTGAGTCACTACCAAGAGATCTATTGGGAATTGTCCCTATCAGATGGTTTATGGAACTCAAGCACTATTACCTACTCAGCTGGCCAAACCAGTGATTTATTTCCTTTAAGAAGCCCGGGAAGAACCTAATGCTCTGGTAAGAATATTGAAAATAATAATTGAATAAAGTGAAAATAGAATCAAAGTCAGGGATAGCTTGATTACTTATCAGGAAAATATGAAGTCTATATTTGACATAAAATAAAAAGTTCTCTTTCAAACAAGAGATTTGGTACAGATATGGGACACCAAACGAGAAGAAAAGGGGAAGCATGGTAAATTTTACCCTCTCTGGTATGGTCCATACAGAATCTCGGAGACAAGGTCAAATAACACATTCATTTTGCAAGATCTAGATGGAGAGTCAGTACAATTTCTAGTGTATGGGCAGTATCTGAAGCATTATTTCCAGCATTAAAGGTCAACATTCCACCATTGTAAATATTGGATTTCTCATTGTTCGTATGTGACCAAGAAATATTTGACTCCATGCCCAATGGATAAGGCACTATTCTATGATTCTTAGCACTTCCGTTGAAAAAATCACTATCCCCAGGTGGAGCTAGATGTTGTGGCTCATTTGCATTTACCTTTGAAATATTTTTCAAAACACCAAAAAATCATATATGATAGAAAATGTAACATTTTGTGTGTCGTAGAAGAATTTTGATTATATGTTGGTACATTAACATTACGTGATGAGATGTGAAGGTGGGTCGAGTTGGGCACATTCACGTGAAAAACAGTTCAAGGGTCGGATCGATGGGCACGTTCAAAACATTGCACACTGGACAGGGTTGAGTCGGGATCATTTTCAAGCTCAGGAGAGATGAACACTTTTAAAGAATAAATAAAGGCCAGGAAGGATAGTGGAGTTTCAGAGTGGTGACAGTAGAAAGCAAAGAAATCGGCTAAGAAAAAAACACTTAGAAGATTTCAGAAGGAGGCGATTGTATGGTGAGGATCAAATTGTAGATCTAAAGGGGAAGAGACTGACGGATGAGATGACATCACAAGTTAAACAATATATCTTGCGATGTGATGAGGAGAAGGGCCACGTGTCGGAATAGCACATTTTCACATCGGCGATTATTTAGATAATGTGTTAAGGACTTCACAAGTTAAACAAAATAACTTGCGATGTGACGAGGAGAAGGGCCATGTGTCGGCACAAAGAGTTTGGGCATATCACACATTAGTAGATTTAAAGTTTAACATTAAGACTTTTCAAGGTAAATTATTCTAGATGCAATGCGACAAGGACGGTAAATGGCAGTGTGAGACAATACAGCGGGGTCATTAGATCTAGCGAAGATCTACGATGGAGATTACATCGCAACTTCACATCGGTGTTTGTATTGTTTACCATTTAAGTTATATGTTAAGTTTTCCGATATGCGATGCACCGTGATTGGTTACCATATTGTGGGACCCTACAACCATTGTTTTGTGTATATGTAAGTGGTTTGAGTTATGTGCTATCTGTTTTAAAGTAAATTGTTGTTTATTATGCCCGTATGTATGTTGAAGGAAAAACATGGTAGAGAAACTCGAGTAAGTGACCCGACGCAAAGCCAAGAATAAGAAATGATTAAAAATAGTAGGCACGTGTAGAAGAGGTAGATTTAGGTAGCAGGTGACATGATGACAAGGTTTGAAGCATAGAGGCATAGGCAAAGTCGGGCATAAGAGTGTATATTGGCACTCTTAGAAGCACAACAGCTGGGTCAAGTTGGGCACTGAGGCGTTATTACAGAACTGTGCAGTTGCTGCATCATAACCAGAAAGGACACCTCAGCACGTCGGGAGGACACACTAGCAATTTCAGATTCAACAAAATGAATAATATTTCCAGTTTTAATTTGTTTTCTTGGTATGATTCAATAAATAATCTTAACAATTTAGGTAGTCGATTAGTTTCAAGAAGTTCAAAAGTTACGAACTACTTTGATGTATTTAAGTAGATATAAATAAAGAAATGGGCCCTTCTGAGTTTTGGACCTCTGGATGACTGTTAATTTGGTACTGAATTTTTGGAGGAATTAATGAAAGAAGATCAAGTTTCCTGCACATGTTGATGTTGATATGTCTTTCCAGTTTCACTTTATGTTTATTCCTCTTTGAATGAAGTGAAGTAATGCAGTAGCTGGTCTCTTAATTACATCTGTGAGTAAGAGTTAAATAACCTTAATTTGCGCTCCTTCACTTCATCTCTTCTCTTTTCACAAACTCCTGATGAAACTTTAAAGTAATAGATTCTGTGTTTACATCATATTATTTCGAGTTTGCTCTCTCTCCATGATTTCCTCTTAAACTTAAAAGTGATAGATTCTCTTTCTCAGCATATCATTTTGAGTTTCCCTTATAGTTATTCTTTTCATTTCATTCAAATATCAACAATTTATGGCATTGTGAAGGCTTTTAATATATCAGATTATTGAGGGTATTAAGTAATTAAATTCCGAAGGTATTAAACAGAGGCTATTTGATATTGTAATTGTGACATACATTTATAAAATGTCTTAAGCAATTATTCCTTACCACAACCAAGGGATTGTTTCTTGAGATACAACACATGGTACATGCATGTGGTTTCTTGGTTATGATTTGTCATTGGCATGGAGGATTGCCTGGATTGA
The DNA here is from genome assembly GCA_034641835.2 of Pinus albicaulis. Classification (NCBI taxonomy): domain Eukaryota; kingdom Viridiplantae; phylum Streptophyta; class Pinopsida; order Pinales; family Pinaceae; genus Pinus; species Pinus albicaulis. The sequence continues at coordinate 170,757,575 of CM076583.1, forward strand.
CAGTGGTTTTTCCTAGCCTTGCCATTTCATGGATAGCCATGGTGTTGTGGGTTTACCTTTATTTTCTAGTTGGTTCTCATGTTCCTTATGGCTGTGGGTTGGGTTACTAGTTTGTGGAGCCTTGGTTGGAAAAATGCTCTGGAATCCCTGTAAAATCTTGGGTTAAGTTACTAGCCTTGGAAGCCTTAGATGGAAAAACATCCTGAAAGCCTTGTAACAATTTGAGTCGAGTTACTAGTCCTGGAAGCCTTGGTTGGAAAAACACTCTAGAAGCACTTGGTGGGTTGAGGTACTAGTCCTAGAAGCCTTGGTTTCACAAATTCTCTAGAAGCCCAACGAAACTATGGGTTGAGTTACTAGTACTGGAAGCCTTGGTTGGACAAAAAATATGGAGCGTGACGACAACTGTGGGTTGAGTTACTAGTCCTAGAAGTTAGGTTAGAACAAATTCTCTTGAGCCCTGGAAAAATTGGATAGAAATAATTCTTAGTAATGGTTAGTGATGTCCAAACATGAGGTGGAACCACTGGTTGAGGGTTGAGGTGTTTTAGCCTATGGAAGCCATGGTTTGGTTTTGTTTGGTTTATTCCATGAGATCCCATATTCATGGTTGGAATATGGAACGAGGGTGATTGGATGAAAGAAATATTTGGTTCAGCCTAATCTATGGTTGAATGGTAAATGGAAGTCCCAGACCTAGTTTCATTTTACATATGTTAATATGAGCTCTTTTCCTCTTGTAATTGGTGGGAAAAAGTACTTGTTCTTATGTGATCTTGATGGTTGTTTTTATCATTATTATTATACTAGTTATATGCTGATTATCAACATGGCTTATGGCATACTTGAGTTATGCATCTCCTCATGTTTTGGTTATTATATGGAACATTAATGAATGAATGACCTAATAGATAACATCACAAATATTGGGAGGAAATATTGGTTCTCCTTGATGATTCTCAGATAAGTATGGGATCCCTATGCTTAGATATGTTGTTATGACCTATAGATTACATGTTTATGATATGTTTGATGAAATTCCTGGCATAAAAAGTGGTGGTTAGGTCAATTCCTTGTTCAGGTGTTTGAATTAGTAACCTTAATTAAATGTTATTTATCATTTCTATAAGTTTCATGAAGTTCTGGGTAGAGCCCTGAGACCTAGCCCTGGAAAGCAGCACAAAATATAGGGTCGCAGGCTCAGAATTGCCTGAAAAATTCCATAATCGTTGGCATGCCTTGTTGTGGGAGTGATTGGAAGGCCTAAGTCACATGCATGGCTAGTAATGGGAGCGGCTTAGGGTACATATCATAAAAATGACAAGTTGTCTCAAGGGTTAATCATTTGGAAGGGTTGATTTCCTCCTAAAGGGTTTGTAGCTCTTAAGGAAGGTCAGATTGGTTATGTTTTATTGGTTCCACTTCCTTAACAGTACATAGGGAGTTGAATCAAATCATAATAGCCTCTCATTATATGTTTACCATAGTGGACATGTTAGCATGGGTAAATGTGGGAGGAGGGTGGTTACAGGGTGGAAACAGAGCATGGTTGCACTCCCTTTGGGTAATATATGATACCACGGGGTTTTATCAGAGAGTGTTTCATTCTCTTTGGGTGGTGTCTAGTTTCTGTTCCCTTTGGGTGATATATGATACCACAAAGTGGTGTCAAACCATGGTTCGACCCTTGGACTGGATGGGAGGAATGTGTTTGTCTTGCATGCATGCAGGCTGTATATGTGCTTATTATGTATGCATGATAGTGATCATTGTTACATTTTTTGTAGGAGTTGATGATGTTGTTGTTGGGATGCATTTTTCATAAATGCATGCCAATGATATATGCATTTTTTATGCATGTCAGTGTCTATATGTTGTTATGCATGAATTATTATGGGAATTTTTTTCATGAATGAGGTCACTGTATTCATTTTAGGTCATCATGATATTGTTCGTATGTTATGATGTTGATGTGCTAGTTGAGATAGAGCAAGAGATGCAAATCATCAAAGTGATGTTGCAACACTAGACCTTGAGGTAAGAGGAGATCATCATACATGTTTGTATGTTTGGAATGCACATATGTTGGTTAATGGTTTTTATATGCAGTATGATTATGTATATGCTTTCCATTCTATTTCTGTTATGGTTACATGCATGATCAATGCTAGTTGTTCAGTTTGGTTATATGCACATTCGTTGGATAGTCATCCATGATAGTTAACTTGTTCTTATATGAATTGCAGTGATACACATGATGAATATGGTCATTGCATTTAAGATATTGATGTTCTATGTATCATGTTAATATGGACTAACTTATGCATATAGTTAGGGTTATAACATTCATGTATGAGTCAACCTATTTGTGATATTGTGTTGTACTACTCTAGAATGACTTTGTGTATGTGATTGTATGTGTGAATGAAAATTGTTTATGAGTTTATGATGTCAACATGTTATCTAGTTATTGTTATGGATATCATGACCTTATTTACGATTGAGTTGATATGTTTTGAAGTTATATCATGCTAATCTAGATCAATTGTGCGGACAAGATAGCCTCCCTTGATATACAGTAAGCTATGGGTTTTCTTATGTTGTCTACTTGGTGCTTGAATGTTTGATTATGTCGTCTATTTGGTGTTTGAGTGTTTGGTGTCTATTATGTCTTCTATCCGGTGCTTGAAAGTTAGGTCCCTATATTAATAGTGTAGTCCCTTATTGTTTTTAGTGTATCCCCCTTATTGTTATTGTTCTACCCCTATTTTCCCCATATTGTTATTATTATGCCCCATAAAACCCCACTATTATTATTGTTGTGCTCTTACATTATTATTGGTAGGTCAAATAGGATTATATTGTGACCCCATGGACTCCTATATATATAAAGGAGGTTTTTTCATTAGAATCATGCAAGAATTGTTCATTTATATAATATAATGGAGGTTTCCCCTGATTTATAAGGCGTTGATCTCTCTTTTCTTCTATTTTTGGAGCTAGTTTCATAACATTTGGTATTAGAGATTTGGATTCTAGGGTTTCACTGCTTCAAATAGGTCATCATGCTATAAAAAATTTCTACGAAGGTTCAGAAGCTAAAAAAAACCCATTTGCAAAGAAATCCTTAGTAATGTCCTGTAAACAATTCAGATCTTGGTTCGCAATATTTTTGGAGATATGATTTGTGGACATTAGGGTTTTTGCAGGCTCTCAAATTTCATCTCAAAGAGGTGACCATGAGAAAATTGTCATAAATATTTCTCTGAGCATAAAATTGAAATTCTGTAAAAAGTGGTTGAAATTAAATAGACTTTACTTTCTTGTGTATCAATTTCAAAGTCGAAGGAGGAAACGGTGAGACATGGCACACCGTACAAATTCGCTCTACTAAACCAATCCATAATTAGGTCATTATGGGAGATTGGGCATAACTTTGTCTCGAAGAATCCAAATCAGGTCAGATATATGGAATTGGAAAGAATATTAAAAGGGCTACTAAAAGGCTAAAGATAAAATTTTGGGATCTGAAATTATAGAGATATATCATTTTCAATATCGATCTCCTAAAAAGAAAGAAAAATGTGTGTATTTTGTTTTCAAATTGCGTAAGTCTTGTTTGGAAAATCAGTTTGAAGTGATTCCAAGGGAATATTGAAGCATATATATTCGTAGTGGGTTCTAAAATGCCCCCTAAAAATAATTCAACTTCCATTAAGCCCTTGGAAGGCTCTACTGTGACTCATGAAGAGGAAGAAGTGAAACATGATATATCAAAAGTACAAGAGAAAGTGCAACAACTTTCCCTCTCGCAAAGAGAAACAAAAAATGAAATGAAATTTTTGAAGAAAGGTGTGGAAGATAAGATGGATGGTTTGAAGAAAGGAGTGGAAGATAATATGGATGGTTTGTGTTAGTATCAATATCAATCGCAAGTGTACAAATAAATACTTTAGATGTGAATAACAAACAACCCTAACAACAAAGATGGCTGCCAATATCTTTAGATTTTCAATTAGTTGACCAAGATAAATGCTGCAAAAATCTAGACCTATGCATTAAAATACATTAAGAAGTAAATAAAAACAAGAGTTTCTCCATGCATCCAATAGACAAGACAAGAATATGTTGAATGAATTTTGTATTAATGGCACCTGGGAGGAAAACATAGAAGGATGTTACCAGTTCTCCTCAATGGGATGGGTTCTTGTAAGTCCTCAGCACTTCAGATCTAAAATTCCTCTCTCTTGATGGCGTAGAAAACCCAGACAAAATTGAAATCAAAGGGAGCTCACAAGAAAAAATATAGAAAAATACGACAATGATGGTGGATCAAAGTCAGACCAAAAGTATAGATCCAAAGTGATCTTTAGGAAACAAAAGGTAGTGAGTGGATGTAAAAAATCTTCTATTTATAACAAAATATTGAGTTATTCTAGATATTGGTGCATAATTAAAATATTATTAACCAAATCTAGATCCAAGTTTTATGGAATATTTTATTATATTTGTTGGAGAGAAAAATAATTTGACTTGGGTCAAATCCCTTTATTTGTAAATAATAAATAAATAAATGATTTATTTATTATTTTAAGGATGTAGTTGAGTAATAATCCAATAAATAATGATTTATTTAATTATTTATGAATGATTTAGTCAAATTTAACAAGGAATATTATTTAAATAAGGTTTAGGTAATTATTCTTAGAAAACAATAAGATAAATAATAATTTATCTAATTAATTTTTCTGTTTTGGGTTAAATATGACCAAGAATATTAATTAAACGGTTGTTTAACTAATTATTCCTTGAAGAAAATCAAACAAATGTAGATTTATTTAATATTTCCTCATGGGGTTTCCTATTTATACCATAAACAACTTAATAAAGGTGGTTTACTAAGTTATTTTTTCATAGTGAAAGAAATTTTACTTAGGGTAAAATTGGTCTTACATGGTGTACTTAGGTCCATCTAATAGTAACAGGTTAGATGACCAAAAAATGGTGTAATAGATTTCCCCCCAGCGTGTGAGCGTTAGGAGCTAATCGTACGACCGAAGTACATTTTAAGAACTCAATCACTAGACACCGAAGGGGAAGTCAAAGAGAGAGAAATATAAGGTAGACATAAGCGTTAAAGGACTAGACCTTGAGGAGGTGAGATTTACAGGTGTGATAAGTCTCTTTTATAAGTGAGTACCTGTGATATAGGCGGTAGGGGAGGCATACCTATGCCTATCGAGACAAAGTACAAAGAATAATGCATCCAATAAATAAGGGACTGAACAATATAGTAAATGCTAGCATAAACATGAGCCAGGTAACAACATGATAATGAATCCCATATACATACTGTGCCTGGGATAACAGCCAGGACTTGTACAATAATATCTGAGTACATGAGATACAAATACAACCCAAATGCCCCTATAAACAGGAAAGGGCTCTAAAAATATGACTGATACATGCAAACAAAAAGGTGTTGCAAGTGGCTGAGGCCGACATCATCAAATATATGGAGTTGCTTCAAAGGCTGTAATGAAGAGGTCATCCGAGCATGTGGGGGGCTACCTGTAGGGCCACTCCCTCATGAGGGCTGAAACATCTCACGCACACCCGGGAATCAACGGTATCATCTGCTGCATCACAGAACCATCAAGTATATAGATCTTGATGATGTTGGAAAGGAGCTGGAGCTGAGAAACAATCAATTCAAAGGGAAATAAGGCGTCCCTTTGTCTGATCCGAGGTACCGAACAAGAGTAGAAGCTGGAACCAAGGTACACCGCCCTGTCAAACTGTCTTCTGGAATGAATGATCTGATGGCGACAGAAGGAGGTCCGCCATGGGTGAGGCAATAAGGGATCCTTAACTATGGAACGAGAGAAAATAGTAGAGCGACTAATAGATTGACACCAGGGATGATGACGAAATGGGGGGTACAGAATAGTGGACCGAAGAATTCCCTTGTTAGAGCATAAAGGGCATGGATGACATGGCAGTGACTAACACAATATCAAAGGGGGATAGGGGACAGTAAGACTGGAGGCCATAATGTGCGACACGAGAGAGGTACCAAGCAATGAAGGATGGAGGACTATAGCAGGATACAAAGGGAATCGAGATAGACTCCATGAATGCGATGATGACTCAACTCGAATGCTCTAACTAAGGGTGACTCGATGATGCTGCCACACAGAAAAGGTCCAAAGGGGACCATAAAAACATGAGTACATGATGGTTAATCATGACGAAAATCAACACGAGCATGGACAAGCATGAAGGCAAAGTGGTGCCGCAAGTACAAGTGTTGCAAGTGAATAATTTCGATTTTGAGGAGTCATGAAGTGACTCTTCTTGGACGAAATGTGTCCTATTGAAGTATCTGTTATCACTCAGGTTTTCCTTGAAGTTGTGGAAAAGGAAAGTAAACTCGAGGTAACCACAAACCAACCTTCAGATACAGAATCTAGCCAATCTGTATCCAGAGAGGGCTCTCTCTTTAAAATTTAGCTTTTTTCTTAGAAATTTTTAGGCTAGTTATAAGTCCAAGAAATTTGGTTTGAAATTGAATGGGGGAATCCGCCAACTGAGGGCAAGATTGAGTATTTCAGGCCACTGGGCTATGGAGTCGAAAGGATGGCTTTACTGGATTAATCTTCTACACACAAGATGGCTTTGCAGGGCAAGATAGCCAAAAAGAGAACAATTTTAGAAATTAAAGTGAATGGAATGGATTTTGAAGGGATGAAAGGCAATTAAGAATCTTTCAACATGTTCAAAGAAAGAAAATGAATGATTACAAATAAAGAGCAGTTAAGAATTCTTTACTATAGTAATCAAAATTTTTAAACCAGCAAAACAAGAGCAATTAAGAATTCGTTTCTTATAACCAGTTTAGAAGAAAACATTTAGAATAATCACAATTGAAATCAGAGTACACTTAAGTAAATTCTGGTCTATTCTTTTATGTCAATTATTCAGAAATGGAACACAGTGATATTATAAACAGATATAAAACTTAGAACATAGGATAGAAAAGACTTATTGAACTGTATTCTGACACATGAATCCTGCAAAAAGTCTTGAGCTTCAAATCATCATCCAGCAAGCCACAAACAAGTTTCTCCAAAACAATTTTATTCCAAAAAATCAATGTTACAGCAAAGTAGTAGAATCCACCCTCAATAAGTCAATCGAGGGCTTATTTATACAAAATATTATTTTAAAATATCTCATAACAAAAAGATATAATCTAGGGTGACTAATGAATAAGTTACAAAAATAGAGACAGATGGTATCGTAAATAGGACAAATCAGCTGATGTTGTGTGTTGTCTTCCTCCTTTTTAGAATGTGCTGGAAGCAGTTCCTTTGTTCTAGCTCGTTGCTGTCTTCTTGAGTAATTCTTTTCTGATTGCCTTGCTTGTCTGATACTCTTTTATTTTTACTGATACACTTTAACTACTGAACTGATACTCTTTGACTTTTATTCACCTATTTATCCTTTATCAAGATATACCTCAGTAAAATAGGCAAAAATTTCACCCAAGGATAAATTTTATAAAAGTTCCATCATCTCGTCCCACCATTGAACTTCTGTCATTCTGGTTCTTTGCAATTTTCTCAATGTTTCATCAGCTTCAATGTATTTCAAAAAATTAGGCTGATACGGAAACAAATGTTTTATTTCATGTTCAAGATAAAATAAACTCTCCAGTTTTTCATAAAGACTTTTCCCTGTTGGCAATGTTCCTTCTGCTATACTGGTCGAAGAACTGGCTTGATCATCAACCTGTTTGTTTAATTTCACTACAAAGCTTTCCAAATCCATTAATTTATCTTCTGTAGTAACAGGACTGGGTAAACCTTTTTTTTAACAAATCATCAAATCTTTCTTTGAAGGTAAAAATTTCTTGTTGCATGTCTGAACACCTTCTTTCGAGATTTTGCATAAGAGTCCTTTTGGTAAAAACTCTTTTAATCTCCAAGATGGTTCCTGTCCTGTCCTGAATTCGAACTTCTGCAACTTGCTGCTTATTATGAGTATTCAAAAAATTGATAAGTCTGTTGGCTTCTTCTGGAATATTCCCTAACTCTTCCCTTGCTCTCTCAATTTCTTCCAGAGCCAATCTGACTAAATCCCGATGTTCATATATTATTTGAATAGAATACCAAACGTTATTTATTGATTGAATAATGTTATACCAAAGAATTTCTTTTAATTCACTTAAAGGTCTTTCCATTGTAAGATCCTTTTCCAATGCTTTAACTAATTTTTCTAGTCTTTTGATTTCTCTTGTCTTCTCAACAACACTTATTTTTGATTGATCATATTTATTTTCCAGAGTAGAAAGCTGAGACTTTAAGCTTTGGAGTTATGTCACTTGCAGTTTTAATTCATTCATTTATTTGATTAATTCATCAGAACTCTTATCAGAAGTGTTCACCTGTGTTTGCTCTGCTTGTTGACCTGTGATTGATGTACCTGTTCATGTGGCTGCCTGTGTTGTAGTTTCTGGAATAATGGACTCTTTATCTTTTAATGCTTGCTCAAGTTCTTTTTCTGTTTCAGCAAGTCGTTCATTCAATTTTAAAAGTAAGTCCATCGCTCTTCTTCTGAAATTTCCTTCATTACTTCTTTAGTCTGAGGGTGCCTTGAAGCTGGTAGTTTCAATTGTTTCCTTAATGCAGCAATATCATCATCTTTCTTTTTAATCAATGCTTCAATGCTCTTGACATCCTTGGGATTATGACCCAAACTGATAATTATTTCCTCCAAAGATTTTATCCTGTTATCCTTTGCTTGGGAAGAAGCTTTCTCAATCTGCAGCTGGGTGTTTGTATTATTCAAAGAATCCTGTAATTCATGAGCTTCCATAGCTTTGCCAGTGAGTGTAGAATATATCATTTCTCCAGTCTGCTTGTGTAATTCAATCTGGTCCAAAGGATGAATATCTTTTGCTAAGACCTCAAAATTGGTTCTGATATAATCAGCTGCTGTCTGTGGTTGTTGCACTTTGGGTTTAAAATGGCTCATTAGCATTTTACCCCGTTGAATGTCAAAAGCTGACATTAATCTCTCTTGATTTTTTGGGGCCATTTTAAGATATTGATTATACACCTGTATCCTCAGTGGATCATTCCTCACTTTTATATTGATGAAAGTCTTCTTTATGTCTCCTGCATCTTTCTTTGGAGGTTTAAAAGAAAATATTTTTGTACTTAGCTGTCTATGCATTATCTTTCCTTGAAGATCAGAGTATGTATCACTGACTGAACTTGTTTGCTGACTATCTTCTCTTTCTGGAATATCAATGATTTCTTCATATGATTCAACTTCTGGAAGTGGATTCATTTTCTGCCTTTTAGCCTGAGGCTGTTTTGAAGATTCCTTGGGAGGAGTAGGACCTTCAGCCTCTCTTTTCTTGCCCTTTTCAATATTCAGTGGATTTTGCAAGTTTGGCATTTCTACTGGATGTATTTCTACTGGATCGATTTGAGGAGGAACTTGTACTTGTCCTTGTGCCTTAGATGTTTGAGGTTTTTCAGTCATTTTGAATGTTTCAATCACTTGTATTTCAGGTTCTTTCTCTTTTCCTTTGGATTCAACTACAATTGATGGAATGTTTTCCTATGATTTTTGTTGAAAATTCCCTGCTGAAGAAGGACCAATGTCTGGTACCTGCACTTGTCCAAAAAATTCTAGGTCAAGCATTTTTCCAAGATCTTTCATTACATTGTCCATATTGACTTCTTCACTATCCTTTTCAATTAATGTTCCTTCTACCCATTCATCTGTATTAGCATACTTTTTAATCTCATGGATTCTTCGATGCATGTAGGGTGCTGATTTGTTTTTCATTCTTTTGTCACAAATAAATTTGAATGGGTCATAGGGTACCTAATGGAAAATTTTCTGTAATCTGCAATGTTCCTCTAATATCTTTTGAGCTTCTTCCCCTCCATCCCTAGAATTGCGGATTAATGGACCTAATTGGCTCTTTATCCTGAGTTGGGCCTTTTTCTTAGCATTACAGAAGTGAATTATATTTGAATTGTTCATTTGTATGAAATAATCAAGTGCAAAAAGTCTCATTGTAACATATCTGGGTAACTTGAAAGGGCTCAATTCACATCCGTAAATTCTAATTTCAGTATGATTCTGATAGAAGTATCAGTCACCTATCTTATAATTTTTTGAAAGTTGGAGGATTTTCTTAATTTCATTGCTGAGTCTTGGAGGGGCAACTCCTGTCAACAAGATAGTTGCAGGATGTATGAAAAGATCAATGAACTCAATATAAGAATAGAGATAATCTGGGGAACAATGAGTAATGGTTGACCAAAAGATAACAGATCTTGGATTCCCTTGGGTATCAAGTTTTTTGATATAGAAAGGGAAAGTTTCTGGCTGGTAATAGAGAATGAGATGGTAAATGATAGTGGAATACTTGAATACTTTCTCATTCTCTAATCTCATCAATTGATTATGAATCTTATCTGTAATGAAATATGCAAAGTCGTACTTGACAGCAGGAGGCTGTCCAGGGGTGAACATAGATAATAACACCAAGGTTAAATGGTAAACATACTCACTGGTATTAAAACCCATTATAAAAGATATCATACTCAAAATATTTTGACCTTCTTCAGTGAAACAAACATTAGCATAAGGGGGAGGGCCTGTAGGCTGATGCTCTGGCCACATGAAGGTTTGGCAATTGCGAGTTAACTCCTCTTGGGATAATTTAGTGGATTTCTCCAATAACTCCCCCATTAACAAAGGAGTAAGGACTTCACTAGGCTAAAAATGTAACATATCATTGATGGATTGAGCAGTAATGGGAAAAAGGATGTTCTGGCTTGGGGATAATACTGCTCTTTGATTTGGATCATAATTAGCATGGCAATAATGGATAATTTTAGGAAAGATATGGACTGAGGGAAAAAGGTATCTAGGAAGACCAGACTCCCATAACCCAATAATATCTAAGGCATTCAAATAATTGTCTCTGCAGCAACAATGAATTCGAAGGGGGCTTTCACTAAAAACTAAATCTGAAAATCTGAAAATCTTTATCCACTAGTGATAAGTAATCCAAATCTATATGGGGGGCATTCAAAGGGGATACATTCAGGGCTACAGGAACTTCCATTTTTTGGTTCTTGTGTATTCAAAAACAGACATTCGGGGGATTTTTTATGAAAATGGGGCACGATTACCAGTTTTGGGAGTATAGTTAAAGTTCGGAGAACTAAAACACATCACATTGGGGCTTTCTCAGACTGTATTGCGGAATTAAAACTCGAACGAGGATTTTTAACAAAGTTTCAGCAGGAAATCATAATAAATACTTGTTTATGGGAAAATGGCACTTTTTTAACAGGTACAAGCTGACGGCAAATGGATGTTGGGAAATCATACTGGCAGTAATCTCCAGTGGAATACAGTTAATGGCAGTTTGACAGTCGATTTTGAATTTCTTCGCACAGAGGGCATAGTCGCTTTCAATATACAAAATGATAAAAAATGCGCGAAGTTTTTTTTTATTCGTAAAGTCAAAAGGAATTTTTTATTATTTTTGAGAATGAGATCATCGGGTACAATGGACATGTCACGGGGAATGGCCGGTAAGCGGTATATTCCGCATCGCTTTTGAGAGCAGGCGGTTTTTTACAAATTGGCAGTGATTCCATTGAGCACACGACGCGTGGCCAGTGTACTGTTTGGAAACCGCTCCCATTTCGCGCGTTAAGTCTTGGACGGAGGATGGGAAGCGGAATGCTTGTGAGCCGTAGATCTTCAGGCGGATGATCCAACGGTGATTCGGACGGGAAGTTGTTGTGGGAGTTAATGCGCGGGCCCGTTAAATTAATTAATCTTTTCATGAGTATTTTCATTGGCAGAGGGTAGGTTATTAACTAATCCAGGTGATTAATTAATTCCGTTTTTATCAAGGTTCGGGGTCAGAGATTTCGGGTTTTATTTGTTTTTTTCATTTAAAACATAAAAATATATTTTTAAACCCTTTTTCTATGTGTTTTTTATTATATAGAAATAAATCAATACGATTCATTTACTATAAGGGGCGGGGATAGTTATATGGATATGTTTTTAGCCAAAGGGATTTATAACGTTGGTTTTTTATTTAATTTCATGGGTTAAATACTTTGGCTAAAAACTCATAGTAAGAGGGTTTTGGGGATATTATTATAAAAGGGAGGATAAGGTATTTTTATAAGGATTTAATATATAAATTAAAGTTAATATGACAAGGACAAGGTAAACTCAAAACACTTAAATATAACCAAGAAAGTGAGAATTCTTAAAAGTAATTTGCATTATAATACTTTCATCACTTAGACTTAGAATAAAAAGTGATTTTGAGGGATTTTATGGAATATTTACATGATTTTCCTAAGTAAAATGGGATTTTACTTAGGAAAGGATTAAAAGTGAATGAGTATGATGATGAATAATTTTTAGTACTAAGGTCTTTTCAATTATTGGGCCGAGGGTCCGGTCCCTCCAAAAGTCAAGGAAATGCCTTGAGCCCCTTTAATCTTCAAATTCCTTAGCACTTTGGGGAAATTAGTGAAAGCTTTGGGGAAAAAGTGAGATGGGAAGTTAATGATTTTGACTTTTCTTTCTGTGACATGCTTCTAGTGTATCATCTTCCTTTGCAATTTGTGATGAAAGTAAAAGATTAGCACATCTAAAACCATCATTCATCACATGTAATTCCAGCATACAACATCTACCTACCCTACCTACTTACTCTACAATTTCCTCTTCTTTATTAGGGTGCACTTAGACTGGCAAACCCTTATCAATCCTTTTTTCTTTTACATGGCAAATCTATCTATTTCTACACTTATTACATCCAAGGGCTCAGATTAAACTGTTGAGCACCTTTATTAACTCTACCTATCTACTTATCTGCCAAGGTTAAACTGTTTGGCCAAATATTATTCTCTATTCTACAACATGAATTGAAAATGAATGAGTCAAGTTTAAACAGTTTGACTCTTCATAAATTGTGGCAAAAGTTTGACAAGTTGCACACAATTGCTTATTACAGAAAATGAAATAGTAGTGGCATTTAGACTTGCACACTTTCCTGGTATATTTTTGTTTGGGGTTCATTTATTTCACTTTTTTGACCATTTTATTCTTTTTACCCTTTGATTTTTCTTTTAGGGTATACCCTCTTTACATTTTTTAAATTTTTTGATTTTTTGATTTTTTTTTAAGAATATGGAACACCTTTGCACAAGAAAAATGTTTGAACATATTGCATAGTTCAAAAGACAATCATGAAAAATGACACCTATTGGTATAGGAGTCTAACACTGGCTCCACTTGGGGATGGCTTTTCCTGGCGAAAAGTCAAGAACAGCAGGTCAGATGCCTCAAAATGTCTTCAAACTAAACCATGTAATCTTCTTTTTCTGGTAGCTTTATTGTATATATGATAGTGCAACTTCTGAAGCTTAGGGCCTTCACTTCGGGCTTGAACTCCAGCAATTCACCATCCAATCAAAATTGATGCATTAGAAAGGATATATTATGTACAAGTTAGAAAAAATTAGAACATCTTAGTAAATAGGATCAAAATAGTGCTTTAGCATTCGACCATTGACTGGTCCTTCCTCAGTTTCTAAACTGTCCAAATTCTTCAAAAAGTATGTGTTATTTCCTTGTAAAGCATGAATGATGTAAGGTCCTTTCCATAAGAAATAAAATTTCCCATGTTTTCCTTTATCTTCCCTTCTGGATTCCCATCTCAGAACTTTGTCTTCTAGTTGAAAATCTTCTGCTTTAGTCATTTTGTCAAACATTTTCTTTAACCTTTCCTGCAAGACTTAGGATCGTTGATACACTTCTTCTCTGGTTTGCTGCAAGTGAATTGTTTGGTTTATTCTTCTCTGAATATCATTTGGTTCCACTTGAGCCTCCTGAAGTAACTTCATAATAGGAATTCCTAAGGATGATGGAAATATTTCCTCAATACCATAAAATAATTCATATGGACTGGTCCCAATTGATTTTTTATTTGTAAGTCTGTTTTCCCACAATGCATTGGTAAGTTTCTTATGCCAATTCTTTTTATTCTCTTCCAATAATTTTTTAATGATATTAATAAGGCTTTTATTGGAAGACTCTACCAGTCCATTACCCTGAGGATAATAGGCTGTTGAATGGCCTAATGTGATGTGATATTTATTGCAGAAACTAATCATTTTCTTAGACTTAAACGCAGCAGCATTATCTGTTATAAATTTTTCGGGACAGCCAAATCTTGAAAGTATATTGGTTTCTAAAAACCCTATAATTACATAATCATTGGCTTGTCTACATGGGATAGCTTCAATCCATTTAGTAAATTAATCTGTGGTGGTAAGAATCCATCTGTGTTGCCCAGAAGAAGGAGGATGGATTTCTCCAATGAAATCCAGTCCCCATTGTTGAAAGGGTCTCTCGGTGGAAATTGGTTTTAATGGTAAAGGTAACAACTTTCTTTTGCCCTCAAAGATCTGACACTTATGACAAGCTGTTACAAATTTCTTAACATCTGAAAATAAGGTTGGCCAGTAAAAACCAACCCTTAAGATTTTATCTGCAGTTGACTTCCAGTAGAGGTGTCCTCCACAATCTCTTGCATGAAATTCATTAAGAATCTTGTCAGTTTCATCTTTCAATAAACAATTTAATAGAATTCCATCATGATTCTTCCAAAAAAGAGCACTATCTAAAATACAATATTTTAAAGAGGTCATTTTCAAAAATCTTTGTTTTGTTCTGGACAACCCTGGAGGAGCTTGCAGGTTTAAAAAAACATAAATGATATCAGTGTACCAGGGTGAGTCTAAAAAGGCTTGACTGATCTGTGGAGTTGCCATCTCCTGTTCGTCATCCAGCTCGTTAATATCTAGGGCTTGGCAATTTGTTTCAGTCATGAGTTGAACCAAACCTTGACATTTTATGAGTTTTGTTGGTTTAATTTCAATATCATATTCTAATATGGTAGCTATCCACTTACCTCTTTTTCCTTCAATACCATCTTGAGTTAAGATGTCTTTAATGACAGCATTAGGTACATAAGCTATCACATGATAATACAATATATAAACTTTGAAATATTTAATTGCTTTCACAAGTGAAAAAGTCTGTTTCTCCATGATATTATATTTCAATGATGCATCTCTAAGTGCTTTACTAAAAAAGGATATTGATTTTTCACATCCTTGATCATCCTTTTGTAGTAAAACAGCTACAACTGTATGTTTAGAAGCAAACGAAAAAATAATGAAATCTCTATCAAATTTTGGACTGGTAAGAACTGGTGTTCTGGTTAAAGCCATTTTGATTTCTTCAAATGATTGCTTAGCTTCTACAGTCTAGTCAATGCTCGAATCTTTTCTCAAGATGTTAGTAAGCAGTCTAAGTAATTCAGCTAAACTAGAAATGAATCTTCTCAAGAAATTGATCTTTCCTATGAAAGCTTGAAGTTCTTTAATGTTCCTGGGATGAGGTATCTACAAAATGGCTTGTATTCTTTCAAGATCAATTCTAATGCCATCTTTAGAAATAATGTGACCTAGGAGCTTTCCTTCTTCGAGACCGAACAATGAATTTTTAGGATTTAAGGAAATACCATACTTTCTGCACTTTATAAACACTTGCCTTAGATGATCTAAATGTTGTTGATCTGTCTTTGAAAAAAAAGTTAAATCATCTAGATAAATAACCAGAAAATCATGAATTTCTTTGGCAAAGGCAATGTCCATTGCTCTTTGGAAGGTGGCCCCTGTGTTTTTTAGTCCAAAAGGCATCTTGACATATTTAAAAGTACCCCATGGTGTTGTAAATTCTGTTTTGTCTTGATCATCAGGATGAACCAGAATCTGGTTATACCCTGAAAATCCATCCAAAAGAGAAATCCTTGAAGATCCTACTACCCTTTGTAGGATATGGTCCATTTTAGGCAAAGGATAGTTATCTTTTAAAGAAACTTTGTTTAAATTTCTCAAATCGACACACAATCTAATCTCTCCAGTCTTTTTCCTTGTTGGTACTAGATTAGAAACCCATTCAGAGAACCTAATAGAAGCTATAATTCCTGCTTCATACATTCTTTTAATTTCTTTCTCAATGGAAGGTAGTAAAATAGGATTTATCCTTCTAAGTTTCTGTTTGAAAGGTTTCTGATCTGGTTTCAGAGGTATTGTATGTTGAATGATTGATGTATCGTATGATTTCAGATCTTCATAACTCCAGGCAAAAACATCTTGGAATTCTTTCAAAGTTCAACATATTTAACCTTTTGATCTTCTGGTAGAGATTTAGATAGTTTAACCATCTTGGGATTTCCTTCAGTTCCCAAATTGACTTCTTCGATATCAGCTTTTACAGGTTCCATTTTGGGTTTTAAGGGAATGTCATTTGAGTCAAAAAGATCTTCTAAAGGAGTTAATCCTTTAGGTAAATGATTATCTTTTAGATTGATAATTTTAGATTCATCTTCTATGATCTCATCCATTTCCATTTGTTTTAAATCATGTATGTCTTTTTCAGTGAAGGTGGTTGGGTGAAGCATGTGAATTGCAGTCTCTTTAGAAATATTTGTTTCTTGTTTGTCCATTTTTTCAGATTCATTGATTGTTGTGTCTTCATCTGTGCTACTGTTAGAGAACTCATTTTCTAAAGTTAAAAAATTATTGATCTGACTATTATTTACAAACACTTTCCAATTCATGAGATTGTCCGGTATAGCGGGTCTATGTCTAATCTCAGCTGTGAACTGATGATTAGGTCCAAAAGGTAACTTACAGGTGCTAGCGAACATTGCAAGACTATGAGCATGCAAATTTTGTTTTCTAGGAATTTTGGCAAGTTGAGCTTGTAGAAAAGTGTTGAGAATTTCCACAACTGTTTCTCTGTATTGTTTCAATCTAGGGTCTTTTGTTGAACATTCACCGTTGATTTGTTGAATAATTAATTCAGAGTCTCCTATGATTGATACTCTAATTGCTCCTAACTTTTTGACATGTTTAAGCCCTAGAAAAAGGGCTTCGTACTCTGCCATGTTGTTAGTGCATCTAAAATTCAATCGACAAGCATGACCTTCGGCATGATCATTTTCAACATTATGTAACCAAACTCCATCCCCTGCTCCTAATTTATTTACCGAACCATCAAATTCTAAATGCCACAGAATTTCATGTTCATAATCTTCATCAACTGTTTTAACATGTTTCTTAACAGGAGGCTTTGGTCTTTCAATTTTTTCTGGTATTTCTTGATTGTCTGTAGTTTCTTTGTTTTCAGAAATATCTTCAATTTGGACGGTAGATTTAGTTGCAATCTCTATTTCTGGTGCCTCTAGCTCAGTAGGAAGGTCCAATTCGGCATTATACAGGATGAAAGAGTCCATATCAGAATGTACTGAATAGACAGGGAAGTTTTCAGGCTTCTCATGGCTACTGACAAGATATTTCATTAAGGTCTCTCTGTACAATCTTTTAGGCTGACCAAATACTGAGATAGTTGCAAATGACATATCCAATTGTAGAGATCCTCCGAGTTTGGCACCAAAGGATCTAGACAATAACATACCATATTTGGGAGGGATGTCTGCAACTACTACATCCATCAGAATAGATTTCGCAGGGTATTGCACCAAAGTAATACACAAACTTTAATCAAACCTAAACATCTTCCTGACTCGAATCAAAAGAAAAAAGATCTTTATACGGTCTAGTAATGTCTAGATTTAATCTTTCCATCACTGCTTTTGGCATTAAATTGTGGGATGCTCCAGAATCAAGCATGGCGTTATGCAGTATTTTGTCATGAACATTCAAGCTCACATAAAATGGAGGAGTTCCTCCACTTTCAGGTTTGCCATTAACTTCAGGACCAAAAAGTAGTCTGGGTTGATCATAAAAAACATTCACTGAATCATCCATTCCAGTGATGTTAATGTTAAGGGTTTTGCTGATTTGGCTTCTATAGACATCATGTTTAGCCAATTCTGATAAGGGAACAGCTATCTTTAGTTTGCCTATTTCAGTTTCTAGATTGAAATATTTTTCTGTTTGAGCTGTGGTATTTTGAACAGTTGTATTTTCTCTGTTTTTTGGGTCTTTAGTGTTTTTCTCTTTTTCATGGGTGGGATTATGAGTTGAAGGTGTTTCTGAATTAGCTTCTACTAGTTCTTCTACATTTCTTGCAAGAGGAGAAGTATTAGAAATTTTTTTATTGTTCAGTTGATTGTCAGAGACATCTTCAATTATTGGATTTGTGGGGTTAGGACTTGTTCTAGACAGAATTTGTACAGGAGGAGTGTTAGTTTTGCCTTTGATGTTTTGTTTTTCAGCTTTCTGTTTGCTATTCTCTAGTACATCAATTCGTCTGCTTCTCAAATTGTATTGTTTATGAACTTCATAAACTAATGTGTCATAACCTTCTTTAAAATCAAAATTTTCTCCTGAATGTGTTTGAAATGTTTCAAGAATATGATTTTCTTGATCATCTTGAGATAGGAAAAATTCTGGTTCATTTTTATTCTCAATCACGTTATTTATTTCAACATCCTCGGTAGGCTCTTCAGAAGTTGAACCTTCAACAAAATTTTCTTGGAATGGTGGCCTGATGTTTTTGTCAGGGAAAATTTTCCCAATATTTTGGTTCTGATTTCTTCTGAAGTTTGGGTTTCTAACAACGTTTTGACTATCACCAGAAGACTTTCTTTCGATTGTCTCTACTCTGTCTCCCAGTCTTTCCATACCTTTAATGATTGCATCCAGCTTTCCTTCAAAAGCTGAAGGCTCTTTGTTTACAGGCATCCTTCTTTCAGCCCTAGCCCTAGCTCGTTTTTCTATGAGGTTAGCTTCAACACTAACCACTATGCTTTGCATCTCTTCTAGGGTTTGAGGGGCTCTTTCCCTAAGTGAATATGCTATGTCAGAGTCAAATCCATCAGGGAATTTAACCAGTACTAAATCAGGAGGGGGTCTAAGGTTCTGGGGAACAACGTTATATGCTTCATTGAATCTAATAATGTAATCTTGCACTGTTTCATTGGGTCTTCTTCTTAATTTTTCAAATTCTGATAGGATTTGAAGAAGGTCTTTCTTCTTCTCCCATCTATTCAAGAATGCCCTATATAAAGCTGGTAAATCGGCATTACTGTTTGGAGCAAGGGCCCTAAACCATGTCCTGACTTCCCCGGTAACCCTCTGAACAAAAATTCTCATTCAGACATCATCAGTGTCAATTTCATAAAATTCAAAGTAATCAGTCATCATTTTGGTATGTTGTTGAGCAATGTAAGTACCAGATCCATCAAAATCGGTGATCTTACTCTGATAATCTTGGGGCAAGGCAATAGGGTTGGCTGGCAACTGTAACAGTGTAGTTTTTAACCCTGAACATAAATTATCTACACATGAATCTTATAACAGAAAATAATCAATAGCGAGAGCATAAAACATAAAACAGATAAACACAGAGATTTTCCCCTGGATCCCAAATTGGGACGACCAGCTTGATTTTTCATTATATTCCTTTTAGTGTTACAACATATATATATACATGCCGAAGCATACATAAACCCAAATCCATTAACCTTGGATTGGAACATAACCGTAGTTCCCTTGACCGGATCTACAAAATACCAGGGGCCGAAAACCATCGCACCCCAAAACCATGTGCAAAGTCATGCACAAAACATGGGTGGGTCCGCATATGAGTGGGACTGCATACCAAAAAAAATTTCGCCGGGGCGCTGCCCCGGACGCCGACAAGGGGGGCTACCGCCCCCCCTGTGACCCCCCTGCTGCGCCCGGCACAACGTACAATGCATGCGGCTAATCGTGGAAAGAATATAACACATACCCAACATTCTCCCACTTGTTGTTTTCTTTCCACAAGGGGCCACAGGAGAGCTTAGTCATTTGGCCAATTCTTCAACACCCATTGTTTCTCTACACCAAGAGAACTTCTAAGTGCTCACAGACTTCGTCAATGCATCTGCAACATTCTTCAAAGTGTCCACCTTTCTTTGAATGATAAGCGGGGTTCTTAGCCAAGAAAATTTCACTTTGGCTATCACAGTCTATCCTTATAGCTTGTTGTACCAACCCCATACTTGAACACAATATCTGCAACCAAAGTGCTTCCTTGCTTGCATGAGTGGCTACTATGTATTCTGCCTCTATAGTTGAAAGAGCCACTACAGACTATCTTTTACTCATCCAACTGACTGCGCCTCCAAATAGGCTAAACACATACCCACTTGTAGATCTTCTTTAGTCCAGATCTCCAGCCCAGTCTGCATCAACAAAACCACGAATGTCCAACATTCTTTCCAATCCTGGTCTTCCTTGGTAGCACAAGCCATAATCACTAGTGCCACGTAAATATCTAAAAACCCGCTTCACTTGTCAGCCTCCTTCCACCAGGTTTTGACATAAACACCTCAAATACTCCCACTACATGTACGATATTGGTCTGGTACGGACCATTGCATACATCCAGTTCTACTTTGCACTTGCATATGGAACATGGGACATACTCCTCTTCTTCTTGTGTCTGGGATGCTGTTAGTGACATTACACCTACAGGAATAGGAACATTCACCGGTTTACTATCCTGCATATTGAACCTCTGCAATATAGTCTCGACATACTTCCTTTGGTTTAACCAGAGCTTCCTCTTTGCCCGATCTCTCTTAATTTACATGCCCAAAATATAGTTTGCAGCACCCAGATCCTTCATGTCGAATTTGGAGAATAGTTGGGTCTTTAAATCTTGGATAATTTCTTTGTCATTTCCAATCAACAACATATCATCCACATACAAGACCAGATATATAACACGGTCACAAATTAATTTAAAATAAACACAATGATCTTCCTTGCTTCTGGTGAAGCCAAGTCCCCGTATATAGGTATCAAATTTTTGATACCACATCCTTGGTGACTATTTTAACCCATACAGAGACTTCTTCAACCTGCATACAAGTTATTTCACCCACCCTTCACCATAAGCCTTGAGGTTTGGCAGCCAGATCTCCTCTTCTAGATCCCCGTGAAGAAATGTTGTCTTCACATCCATCTGTTCTATCTCAAAATCAAATGCAGCAGCAACAGATAAAAGTAATCTAATAGAAGTAACTTTGGCAACAGGAGAAAAAATATCACCAAAATCAATTCCCGACACCTAGGAATAACCTTTCGCTACCAACCGAGCTTTGTATTTCTCCACCTTGCCTTCTACATTCATCTTCTTCTTAAACACCCATTTGCTCCCAATGGGCTTCCTTCCAGCCGGCAACTCCACCAGATCCCATGCATCATTTTTGTGCAAGGATACCATTTCATCAACCATGGCCTCCTTCCAGAGTTTTCCATCCTCTGAATCTACTGCCTCCCTGACATTTCTGGGTTCATCATCAGTTATAGTTAAGGCAAAACCTGAACAGAAAGCAGATGGACTATACCTTTATGGTTGCCTTCTTTCCCGAACTGATCTTCTCAAAGCTGGAGTTTGTGGCTCTTCATCTTCTGAGTCTTCTTCTGTTGTAGAGTCTAATTCATCCTCCTTTAGCTCAAACTCTATCTTTTCAGGTTCCTTTGATAGGACTTCATGTTTAACAACATCTTTCACTTCTCTAAACACCACATCTCGGCTGTACACAACCTTCCTTATTTCTGGGTTCCAAAGCTTGTAACCCTTTAAACCATCCTTATACCCAATAAAGATGCACTTTTCAGATTTATTATCCAACTTGGTCCTTTTCTCCTTTGGAACATGTACATATGCATCACATCCAAATACCCTTAGATGTGAAATAGAGGGTTTCTTACCAGTCCATACCTCATGTAGGGTCTTATCCTCCAACGCTGATGAAGGTGATCTGTTAACTAAGTAACATGCAGTCTCCACTGCCTCTGCCCAGAATTCTTGTCCTAACCCGGTACCACTGGGCATGCTTCTTGCCTTTTCCATCAGTGTTCTGTTCATTCTTTCTGCAACTCCGTTTTGCTGAGGTGTGTATGGAGTAGTCTTTTGTCGTGCTATACCACACTTCTTACAGAACTCTTCAAATTCCTTCTTGCAGAACTCCCCACCATTATCTGTCCTCAATGCCTTTATCTTCTTCTTTGTCTGGTTTTCCACCAGAGCCTTAAATTCTTTAAATTTGTCAAATACTTCAGATTTCTTCCTCAAGAAATATATCCATGTATTCCTTGAGAAGTCATCTATGAATGAAACATAGTACACAGACTTTCCCAGTGATGGAACTGACACAGGCCCAAACACATCACTGTGCACAAGTTCTAATATCTTGTTTGCCCCCTTAGCACCAGAAGGAAAAATCACTCGATTCTGCTTCCCATATACGCAATGTTCACAAAAATCGAAATCCAGAGAAAAATTAGACATACCTTCTACCATACCATTTCTGTGCAGTATCTGAAGGCCCTTCTCTCCAATAAGTCCAAGCCTTTGATGCCATAACATGGTCTTTTCTCCAGAGACAGCCATCAATAATAGTGCTACCTTGTAGCTTGTACAAATTTCCAGTCCGAACTCCCCGCATTAATACCAGTGCTCCCCGAACCATCTTGCAGGCATCTTTCTCGAACACTGTTTTTACACCTGCATCATCCATCTTGCTTACAGAAATCAGATTTCTGGCCAATGTAGGAATATGCAGAACACCAGGAAGTGTTCTAAGCCTCCCACCTTGCAGCTTCAGCTTGACCTTTCCACGTCCGATGATTCTGGCCTTCCTATCATCCCCTAGGAAGAAATCACCACCATCATATTTCTCATACTCGCAGAACCACTCCCTATGGGGAGTGAAGTGAAAGGATGCACCTGAGTCAATCAACCATGACTCATGATATACATGTGTATTTGAAGAAGAAGCCAAATACACATCCCCACCTTCATCCGAGGTGGTTTTTGCCTCTGCAGAAGGAGCATCATCAGATCCCTTTCCTTTCTCAGGAGCTTTAGATCTACAGTCCTTTTTGTAGTGCCCTTCTTTTCCGCATTTCCAGCACACCTTTACAAACTTTCCAGGAGATTTAGATCTCCCTCTAGATTTAGATCTCCCACTCGAAACCTTATTCTTGTTTCTATTATGGGACCTTCCTCGTACAGATAAGGCATCTCCATTCTGACCCTCCATATTTCTCCGTCTCATTTCCTCCGACAGCAAGGCTGAGACAATGTCATCAAAATTCAAGGTAGTTGTATTGCTACCTATTGCAATAACGAGACTGTCCCACGAGTCTGGTAGAGAGCACAACATACTGATGCACTTATCTTCATCTAAGATTTTAATATCAACAGACGACAGCTTACTTACCACAGTATTGAAGGCGTTCAGATGCTCTGTCACCGAGTCTCCATCCTTCATCCTCGGGTTATACAGCTTTTTCCGCAGGAACAACTTATTCACCAGAGACTTAGATTGGTACAAAGTCCCAAGTTTTTCCCACAAATTCTTCGTCGTAGCTTCCCTAGATACATTCAACAATACTGAATCTGACACACACAACCGTATTGTGCTCTTAGCCTTCCGATCCAGTTTCTTCCAGTCTTCATCTGACATTGCTGTTGGTTTAGTACCTGGATCTACCGCGATCCACTGATCTTTATCCACCAGCAGATCCTCCATCTTGAGCTTCCACAACTCAAAACTCTGACCATTAAATTTCTCGATCTCTATCTTTCTGCTGCTCGCCATCTTCTTTCACCGCAAGAATCGATCCCGCAGATCTCCCACTGAACAGGGTCTACCACAGGCCCGAGCAAAAAACCCTCAACAACAAAGGCATCCCCTTGAAGCCAAAACAGCTCTGATACCAAATGTAGGTTTTAACCCTGAACAGAAATTATCTACACACGAATCTTATAACAGAAAATAAACAATAGCGAGAGCATAAAACATAAAACGGATAAACACAGAGATTTTCCCCTGGATCCCAAATCGGGACGACCAGCTTGATTTTTCATTATATTCCTTTTAGTGTTACAACACATATATATACATGCCGAAGCATACATAAACCCCAATCCATTAACCCTGGATTAGAACATAACCGTAGTTCCCTTGACCGGATCTACAAAATACCAGGGGTCGAAAACCATCGCACCCCAAAACCATGTGCAAACTCATGCACAAAACATGGGTGGGTCCACATATGAGTGGGACCGCATACCAAAAAAAATTTCACTGGGGCGCTGCCCCGGACCCCGACAGGGGGGGCTGCCGCCCCCCTGTGACCCCCCTGCTGCGCCCGGCGCAACGTACAGCGCGTGGGGCTAATTGTGGAAAGAATATAACACATACCCAACAAACAAAGCATATCTATTAGCCATTGGAAGGTGTAATGGAATAATATGTGGTGGTGGTCTGGAAGGAGTGGGTGGAGGAGTAGAAGGAGTGGTTTGGGTTTGGGAAGCTTGAGGAAAGGTAGCCGAACTTGGGGAAGCTTCAGTAATTACAGAAGTGTTTGAAGTTTCTTCAAAGGTCTGTTCAGATTTAATGGAATTTTGTAAATGTCTGTCAAGATGATATGAAACAAATCTCAATTGTAAATCTTCCAAAAACAATGGGTCTGGAACTAATCTAGATAATTCAGTTTCAGAAAAATTCACAAATAAGGATGTTTCAAATCGCTCGTCAAAAGTTATTTCATCAATATATATAATCTTCACAGGACAAGATGCAGATCTAGAAAGAGGTCTGGAACTTCCAGAACTTTCTTGACTTCCTCGTTCAGAGCTTTCTTGACTTCCTTGTCTTCTAAGAATCCTAGGAATCAGATTTGGATTTTCAAATATTGGTGGTGGATTAGGGTCAGGATTTTACCTAGTATGACGAATCCTTTCTGAAGCGAGTTTTCCTAGATGATTTATGTTTTTGGATTTTTGGTTTTAATTTAAATGAAAGTACAACTTCTACAAATTCTTCAAGAAATAATGATTTTTGATTAAAATTTTCTCAAAGATTTATTGAACTAGAGAGCTTGATTGAATGTTTGAAAATAAGGCTCAGTTTATAAGCTAAATCAAAGATAGACTGAAGCAGCATTTATTTACTATGAAATTGCAGAGAAAAAGAATTTCAAAGGCCACCTGGCTGATCTTCAGACTCTATCTATAGCTTATAAGCGAAAAATATTAACAATAAAAATGATTTAGCTCCCCAATATGGTCGCCACTATGTTATCACTCAGGTTTTCCTTGAAGTTGTGGAAAAGGAAAGTAAACCCGAGGTAACCACAAACCAACCTTCAGATACATAATCTAGCCAATCTGTATCCAGAGAGGGCTCTCTCTTTAAAATTTAGCTTTGTTCTTAGAAAGTTTTAGGCTAGTTATAAGTCCAAGAAACTTGGTTTGATTTTGAATGATGGAATCCGCCAACTGAGGGCAAGATTGAGTATTTCAGGCCATTGGGCTATGGAGTCAAAAGGATGGCTTTACTGGATTAATCTTCTACACATAAGATGGCTTTGCAGGGCAAGATAGCCAAACAGAGAACAATTTTAGAAATTAAAGTGAATGGAATGGATTTTGAAGGGATGAAAGGAAATTAAGAATCTTTCAATATGTTCAAAGAAAGAAAGTGAATGATTACAAATAAAGAGCAGTTAAGAATTCTTTACTATAGTAATCAAAATGTTTAAACCAGCGAAACAAGAGCAATTAAGAATTCGTTGCTTATAACCAGTTTAGAAGAAAACATTTAAAATAATCACAATTGAAATCAGAGTACACTTAAGTAAATTCTGATTTATTCTTTTATGTCAATTATTCAGAAATGGAACACAGTGATATTATAAACATATATAAAACTTAGAACATAGGATAGAAAAGACTTATTGAACTGTAGTCTGACACATGAATCCTACAAAAAGTCTTGAGCTTCAAATCATCATCCAGCAAGCCACAAAGAATTTTCTCCAAAACACTTTTATTCCAAAAAATCAATGTTACAGCAAAGTAGTAGAATCCACCCTCAATAAGTCAATCGAGGGCTTATTTATAAAAAAGATTATTTTAAAATATCTCATAACAAAAAGATATAATCTAGGGTGACTAATGAATAAGTTACAAAAATAGAGACAGATGGTCTCGTAAATAGGACAAATTAGCTGATGTTGTGTGCTGTCTTCCTCCTTTTTAGAATGTGCTAGAAGCAGTTCCTTTGTTCTAGCTCATTGTTGTCTTCTTGAGTAATTCTTTTCTGACTACCTTCCTTGTCTGGTACTCTTTTATTTTTACTAATACACTTTAACTGCTGAACTGATACTCTTTGAATTTTATTCACCTATTTATCCTTTATCAAGATATACCTCAGTAAAATAGGCAAAAATTTCACCCAAGGATAAATTTTATAAAAGTTCCATCATCTCATCCTACCATTGAACTTCTGGCACTCTGGTTCCTTGCAATTTTCTCAATGTTTCATCAGCTTCAGTGTATTTCAAAAAATTAGGCTGATACGGAAACAAATGTTTTATTTCATGTTCAAGATAAAATAAACTCTCCATTTTTTCATAAAGACTTTTCCCTGTTGGCAATGTTCCTTCTGCTGTATTGGTCGAAGAACTGGCTTGATCATCAACCTGTTTGTTTACTTTCACTACAAAGCTTTCCAAATCCATTAATTTATCTTCTGTAGTAACAGGACTGGGTAAACCTTTTTTTTAACAAATCATCAAATCTTTCTTTGAAGGTAAAAATTTCTTGCTGCATGTCTGAACACCTTCTTTCGAGATTTTGCATAAGAGTCCTTTTGGTAAAAACTCTTTTAATCTCCAAGATGGTTCCTGTCCTGTCCTGAATTCCAACTTCTGCAACTTGCTGCTTATTCTGAGTATTCAAAAAATTGATAAGTCTGTTGGCTTCTTCTGGCATATTCCCTAACTCTTCCCTTGCTCTCTCAATTTCTTCCAGAGCCAATCTGACTAAATCCCGTTGTTCATATATTATTTGAATAGAATACCAAATGTTCTTTATTGATTGAATAATGTTATACCAAAGAATTTCTTTTAATTCACTTAAAGGTCTTTCCATTGTAAGATCATTTTCCAATGCTTTAACTGATTTTTATAGTCTTTTGATTTCTCTTATCTTCTTAGCAACACTCATTTTTGATTGATCATATTTATTTTACAGAGTAGAAAGCTGAGACTTTAAGCTTTGGAGTTCTGTCACTTGCAGTTTTAATTCATTCATTGCTTTGATTAATTCATCAAAACTCTTATCAGAAGTGTTCACCTGTGTTTGCTCTGCTTGTTGACCTGTGATTGATGTACCTGTTCCTGTGGCTGCCTGTGTTTTAGTTGCTGGAATAATGGACTCTTTATCTTTTAATGCTTGCTCAAGTTCTTTTTCTGTTTCAGCAAGTCATTCATTCAATTTTAAAAGTAAGTCCATCACCTCTTCTTCTGAACTTTCCTTCATTACTTCTTCAGTCTGAGGGTGCCTTGAAGCTGGTAGTTTCAATTGTTTCCTTAATGCAGCAATATCATCATCTTTATTTTTAATCAATGCTTCAATGCTCTTGACATCCTTGGGATTATGACCCAAACTGATAATTATTTCCTCCAAATATTTTATCCTATTATCCTTTGCTTGGGAAGAAGCTTTCTCAATCTGCAGCTGGGTGTTTATATTATTCAAAGAATCCTGTAATTGATGAGCTGCCATAGCTTTGCCAGTGAGTGTAGAATATATCATTTCTCCAGTCTACTTGTGTAATTCAATCTGGTCCAAAGGATGAATATCTTTTGCTAAGACCTCAAAATTGGTTCTGATATAATCAGCTATTGTCTGTGGTTGTTGCACTTTGGGTTTAAAATGGCTCATTAGCATTTTACCCTGTTGAATGTCAAAAGCTGACATTAATCTCTTTTGATTTTTTGGAGCCATTTTAAGATATTGATTATACACCTGTATCCTCAGTGGATCATTCCTCGCTTTTATATCGATGAAATTATTTTTTATGTCTCCTGCATCTTTCTTTGGAGGTTTAAAAGAAGATATTTCTGTACTTAGCTATCTATGCATTATCTTTCCTTGAAGATCAGAGTATGTATCACTGACTGAACTTGTTTGCTGACTATCTTCTCTTTCTGGAATATCAATGATTTCTTCATATGATTCAACTTCTGGAAGTGGATTCATTTTCTGCCTTTTAGCTTGAGGCTGTTTTGAAGATTCCTTGGGAGGAGTAGGACCTTCAGCCTCTCTTTTCTTGCCCTTTTCAATATTCAGTGGAGTTTGCAAGTTTGGCATTTCTACTGGATTAGTTTGAGGAGGAACCTGTACTTGTCCTTGTGCCTTAGATGTTTGAGGTTGTTCAGTCATTTTGATGTTTCAATCACTTGTATTTCAGGTTCTTTCTCTTTTCTTTTGGATTCAAATGCAATTGATGGAATGTTTTCCTGTGATTTTTGTTGAAAATTCCCTGCTGAAGAAGGACCAATGTCTGGTACCTGCACTTGCCCAAAAAATTCTAGGTCAAGCATTTTTCCAAGATCTTTCATTACATTGTCCATATTGACTTCTTCACTATCCTGTTCAATTAATGTTCCTTCTACCCATTCATCTGTATTAGCATACTTTTCAATCTCAGGGATTCTTCGATGCATGTAGGGTGCTGATTTGTTTTTCATTCTTTTGTCACAAATAAATTTGAATGGGTCATAGGGTACCCAATGGAAACTTTTCTGTAATCTGCAACGTTCCTCTAATATCTTTTGAGCTTCTTCCCCTCCATCCCTAGAATTGTAGATAAATGGACCTAATTGGCTCTTTATCCTGAGTTGGGCCTTTTTCTTGGCATTACAGAAGTGAATTATATTTGAATTGTTCATTTTTCTGAAATACTCAAGTACAAAAAGACTCATTGGAACATATCTGGGTAACTTGAAAGGGCTCAATTCACATCCGTAAATTCTAATTTCAGTATGATTCTGATAGAAGTACCAGTCACCTATCTTATAATGTTTTGAAAGTTGAAGGATTTTCTTAATTTCATTGTTGAGTCTTGGAGGGGCAACTCCTGTCAACAAGATAGTTGCAGGATGTATGAAAATATCAATGAACTCAATATAAGAATAGGGAGAATCTGGGGAACAATGAGTAATGGCTGACCAAAAGATAACAGATCTTGGATTCCCTTGGGTATCAAGTTTTATTGATATAGAAAGGGAAAGTTTCTGGCTGGTAATAGAGGATGAGATGGTAAATGATAGTAGAATACTTGAATACTTTCTCATTCTCTAATCTCATCAATTGATTATGAATCTTATCTGTAATGAAAGATGCAAAGTCGTACTTGACAGTAGGAGGATGTCCAGGGGTGAACATAGATAATAACACCAGGATTAAATGGTCAACATACTCACTGGTATTAAAACCCATTATAAAAGATATCATACTCAAAATATTTTGACCTTTTCCAGTGAAATAAACATTAGCATAAGGGGGAGGGCCTGTAGGTTGATGCTCTGGCCACATGAACGTTTGGCAAATGTGAGTTAACTCCTATTGGGATAATTTAGTGGATTTATCCAATAACTCTCCAATTAACAAAGGAGTAAGGGCTTCACCAGGCTGAAAATGTAACATATCATTGATGGATTGAGCAGTAATGGGAAAAAGGATGTTCTGGCTTGGGGATAATACTGCTCTTTGATTTGGATCATAATTAGCATGGAAATAATGGAAAAAGGTATCTAGGAAGACCAGAATCCCATAACCCAATAATATCTGAGCCATTCAAATAATTGTTTCTGCAGCGACAATGAATTCGAAGGGGGCTTTCACTGAAAACTAAATCTTTAATTTGAAAATCTTTATCCACTAGTGATAAGTAATCCAAATCTCTATGGGGGGCATTCAATGGGGATACATTCAGGGCTACTGGAACTTCCATTTTTTGGTTCTTGTGTATTCAAAAACGGAAATTCGGGGGATTTTTTATGAAAATGGTGCAGGATTACCAATTTTGGGAGTATAGCTAAAGTTCTGAGAACTAAAACACATCACATTGAAGCTTTCTCAGACTGTATTGCGGAATTAAAACTCGAACGAGGATTTGTAACAAAGTTTCTACAGGAAAACGGAATAAATACCTATTTATGGGAAAATGGCACTTGTTTAACAGGTACAAGTTGAGGGCAAATGGATGTCGGGAAACTAGACTGGCAGTAGTCTCTAGCGGAATACAGTTAATGGCAGTTTGACAGTCGATTTTGAATTTCTTTGCACAGAGGGCACAGTCGCTTTCAATATACAAAATGATAAAAAATGCACGAAGTTTTGTTTTATTTGTAAAGTCAAAAGGAATTTTTTATTATTTTTGAGAACGAGATCATCGGGTACAATGGACATGTCACGGGGAATGGGCAGTAAGTGGTATATTCCGCACCGCTTTTGAGAGCGCGGTTTTTTACGAATTGGCAGCGATTCCATTGAGCACACGACGCGTGGCCAGTGTACTGTTTGGAAACCGCTCCCATTTCGCGCGTTAAGTCTCGGACGGAGGATGGGCAGTGGAATGCTTGTGAGCCGTAGATCTTCAGGCAGATGATCCAACGGTGATCCGGACGGGAAGCTGTTGTGGGAGTTAATGCGTGGGCCCGTTAACTTAATTAATCTTTTCGGGAGTATTTTCATTGGCGGAGGGTAGGTTATTAACTAATCCAGGTGATTAATTAATTCCGTTTTTATCAAGGGTCGGGGTCAGAGATTTCGGGTTTTATTTGTTTTTTTCCTTTAAAACATAAAAATATATGTTTAAACCCTTTTTCTATGTATTTTTTATCATATAGAAATAAATCAATACGATTCATTTACTATAAGGGGTGGAGATAGTTATATGGATATGTTTTTAGCCAAAGGGATTTATAACGCGGGTTTTTTATTTAATTTCATGGGTTAAATACTTTGGCTAAAAACTCATAGTAAGAGGGTTTTGGGGATCTTATTATAAAAGGGAGTTAAATATAATAGGATAAGGTATTTTTATAAGGATTTAATATATAAATTAAAGTTAATATGACAAGGACAAGGTAAACTCAAAACACTTAAATAAAACCAAGAAAGTGAGAATTCTTCAAAGTAATTTGCATTATAATACTTTCATCACTTAGACTTAGAATAAAAAGTGATTTTGAGGGATTTTATGGAATATTTACATGATTTTCCTAAGTAAAATGAGATTTTACTTAGGAAAGGATTAAAAGTGAATGAGTATGATGATGAATAATTTTTAGTACTAAGGTCTTTTCAATTATTGGGCCGAGGGTCCGGTCCCTCCAAAAGTCAAGGAAATGCCTTGAGCCCCTTTAATCTTCAAATTCCTTAGCACTTTGGGGAAATTAGTGAAAGCTTTGGAGAAAAAGTGAGATGGGAAGTTAATGATTTTGACTTTGCTTTCTGTGACATGCTTCTAGTGTATCATCTTCCTTTGCAATTTGTGATGAAAGTAAAAGATTAGCACATCTAAAACCATCATTCATCACATGTAATTCCAGCCATACAACATCTACCTACCTACCCTCCCACCATTTTTCTCTTCTTTATTAGGGTGCACTTAGGCGGCAAACCCTTATCGATCTTTTTCTTTTTTGTGGCAAATCTATATTTCTACACTTATTACATCAGCGAGGGCTCGGATTAAATTGTTGAGCACCTTTATTAACTCTACCTATCTACTTATCTACCAATATTAAAGCTGTTTCACCGGATATTATTCTCTATTCTACAACATGAAATTGAAAATGAATGAGTCAAGTTCATGATTTGAATCTTCATAAATTGTGGCAAATTTTGACAAGCTACCTGTTCTTATTATAGAAAATGAAATAGTAGTAGCATTTAGACTTGCACACTTTCTGGTCTTTTTTTTGTTTGGGGTTCATTTCTTTCATTTTTTTGACCATTTTATTCTTTTTACCCTTTTATTTTTCTTTTAGGGTATACCCTCTTTACATTTTTTAAATTTTTTTATTTTTTGATTTTTTTTAAGAATATGGAACACCTTTGCACAAGAAAAAGGTTTGAACATATTGCATAGTTCAACAAGACAATCATGAAAAATGACACCTATTGGTATAGGAGTCTAACAGTATCAAATCACATAAATTAGTTCAACAAGACAATCATGAAAAATGACACCTATTGGTATAGGAGTCTAACAGTATCAAATCACAAAAATTAACAGATACCCATTTGAGGGCTCAGTGAGAGCTTTCCAATAGTATAGATGGTTTGTCAAACTGAGCTACGGTTTGGCCACAACATGCAAAATAAAAATTAGGAGTTTCTCTTTTAATAAAGAATTTTCTCTCCAAATTCTCTCATTTTCGTAAAATCGTAATAGTGTGTTGAATGTAGAGAGGAGAAAAGGCCACCATCTTGCCGGCGGCACAACGGCTCATGAATCGCGGAATCGAGATCCATCGGTTGCAGGAGTAGAGCCTAACCATACTCCTTCATTTTAGTGGATTGGAAGTTCGGTTTGGGTCCCAGGTTAGGGAACGATTTTGCTCCTCTCCTCTTCATGGTCAGGTCGCACTTTTTGGGGGAAAAAATGTGACTTGGGTAGTACGTTTTGGGCAGAAAATTGTGACCTATCCTAGGATTGGGCCTGACAAGTGCGACCTGACAAGGAGGGGTTTTTCTGTGCTATTTTTTGGCTGAGAAATGGGTTTTTATGTTTGGATATAGTCTTTCCTATCTATACATTGACAAATATGATGGTTTTTGTGCCGATATGGTAGGGTATGGATCAGGGTTTGGAGAGAGAGACACGGGCACATTACGGTCAAATATCCGGGAGGATCAGGACGTCGTAGTCTGAGGTGTAGATTACGGGTTCTTAAGTCTGAGAGAGAACCCTGCGATGAGAGATGGATAGCCCTTGTTGGCCGATTGCATCGGCTATTAGGACCCGGACGGTAGGGTCTTTATAGTGCAGGGGCACTAGATCGAGTTGATGGTCTAGGATATTTATTTCCTGACTGGTCTCCCACCACTTGGGACGGTAGAGAATACTCAGCTAGTGTTACCGCGAGGGCAGAACATCATGGAGTTTGTAGAGTGCCATTGTCAACCAGGTCTCCATGTCTAAGGGACATGGATACCCATCAGAGATCTAGAGAGGTTAGAGACCTGTGTTGTGGCTGCAGTGGTGCTGCGAATCCTAGGCAACCAGGCACTCCACCACATCACTAGAGGGCAGATGATGCTTGTGGAGAGTGTGTTGAGTGGGACCTATTATGGGTGGGCCCAGATGATGTTGTCGTCATTGAAACGATAGTTGTCGCTATGAAAGAAGAAATTGAACCATGACTATGCATATGGGATAGTGCTGTGCTCACTCTTCTTTGAGAAGATCTTGAAACTTCTACCTTGCATACAAATCCAGGATGGGGGCCCGAGGGAGCCCAGGATGCGCTGGTGGGGGCGACTATTGTGTAGAGGAGGAGGTGGGGTGATCAGACGGGTGTTCCGACCCGAGTTCTTTGCTCATTGGGATCATATACCATTGTACATAGACGACTATCCCTATAGTGGGATGAGTTATCATGGGGACTCAGATTTGCCACTGCTTCTTGGTCAAGTATGGGGGCCCAATGGTAAGTGAAAAATTTCTAATCTTCTATGTGCATTGTAAAGTTTCAGAATATTATGTATGGTACTGATTCTTCCACTTTTGGTATGTAGATACAACATTGGTAAAACTGGCTGGGTATATGGGATGGCCTACAGTATCAGGAACTACCAGACCTAGTGCATTGAGAGTGCCACAAAATGAGGATGCGGCAGCCCTCCTGGAGGACATCTGTCATAGATGTGAGAGGCTTTTGACCAGTGTTTTAGAGCGCAACTGGAAAGAATTAGATGGCGAGTAGGTAAAGCCATGTATTGGTCTACCCTCAGAGTGGCAAGGGGTCATGTGGCACATGGCGATGGCCAGACAGGGGATGCATGATCTCCGAGCTACAGGAGCAGAGCCATTGGCTCAGGATCCTCCAGATAGTGATTAGTGTGTGGGGGCAGGTGGTGCCCTCGTTTTTGAGTTTTTTGTAACATGGTATGGGCATGTCATATGTATCAGAGTTGATGGACTCCAAAACATTTGATACGACACATATTATGGATAAGCATCGTCTTGATGGTTTTATGCTATTGTCTTATGTTAAATGCATGTGCTAAATGCCAATCTAGAATATTTTTTACAACGCTATATACATAGTGATTTTTTTCTCTAGGTACATGACTGAATGTAATGATTTCAAATTCACTCATCGAAAGATTTACTCGTAAATATCTTCTAAAAGGCATAGGATTATGCACATGATAGACACCATTCAATTGCATGACAAGAAGTAGGGAATCTAAATGAACATGGAGGTGGAGAATGCGATGGGAAAGGGAATCGGCTAATAAACCTCACACAACATCATATTCAGCCTGATTATTGGTGGCAGTACCAATGCATACACTATTCGAGAGAACGAGCAAATGTAAGGGGTTAAAAATGGCCCAACCTACTAAGGCTAAATTCCAAGAGTAGTGACTTGCACCATCGGCATAACCGATATAAGGTGTGGATAGGAGGTCCATCTGAAAGGTGCCACAAGACAATAAATGGGAGGATGATGAACAATGCTGGCAACTTGAGCGCAAAGTAGAAATAGAACACATACTGAGAGAGGGAGTGATCTAGGTAGGATGCTACTACTCACACGACGATAGTTAGGCAGAGTGTGGGAGCTACCAGAGGTGTAACTTGTGCTTAGGCCGCAAAAGTCACCATAGACATGGATGGTGCCATCCCGCTTATGGGCAGGGAATATAAATTCAGTGGTGGACAAGGCTTCCATGATGTCATCATCACAATAGATGATGAAGTCACTGGAGGAAGGGAGGCCACATGACGTGGCAAAGCTACCTGACTCATCATCATGAGAAGAAAGGTTCACATGTGCATCATCATGGGGGATGATAGAAGGACAAGAAGATAAGGGATCTATCAATGTTGAGCCTAGGGTGATCGCTGAAGGGAGGTTAAGCGAAACAACAGGGGATGACAGGTAGAGGATGATGATGATAGGTAGAGGATGGTGGCTGCAGGCTCCATCATCTTGACTTCAGGAGGGGGAATGTCAATGGGAGCGGGAAAAATCCTCAAGTTGGACCGTAGCATACTATGTAAGTATGGGAGAGGCAGATTGGTTCTGTTCAACCTCGTACTCTTGAACTACCTTCAAAGAGGCGTGGTAGTGCATAAGGTGGGGAAAATGGTGGGAATAATGGCCATGGATATCACACAAAGCACAAGGTTTCTTAGTGTGAATATTCTTAGGGTTCTTGGCTAAAGTCGAGGAAGAAATAGAGGCTTTAGGGACTGTAGACTCAGGGAATGCAACATTAACCATGGGCTTGATACGGGGAAACTCAATATAGGTATGGGTGGCATGACCGATGACATCACACAAAGCACAAGGCTTTGGAGGCGGAGGAGCAGGGTCAGTCAGGGCAGTATTGTCTTTTGATGCACTCTTGCGAGCTTTTCCCTTCTTACCCAAAGTGGTCGCAATAGGAGAAGGTTCCTGTCGAGGTGGCTGAGGCACTGTGGTAGCGGGAGAAGTCATAGGGATTGGTTGAACAAGGGTCAAAGCAAGATAATGTTTGGGTTGACTAGGTGGGGTAGTGGCTGGGGGATCGAGGTACCAGACAAGAATTCCTAGGGTCAAGTTAGGAAGAGAGAGGGTAGTCATGACAGGTACCATGTACACTCCAGGAGGGGGAGCTAGGAACAGTATCTGACCGGAGGGGTAATGGCTAGGCAAGATGGCTCCAAGATGGTTAAGGCCTGGAGGAACTGTTCCAGGAGGGTAGAAAGGCTCATGGATACCAACTGTAGGTGAAGGGCCAGGAGGAGGAAGTCTAGAAGGCTGAATCAAAGGGTTAGGAGTAGGCTGCAAAGGGTGAGGCTGCTGAATAGCCAAAGCGAACCTCTTGAGGGAAGCCCGAGACGATTTCATCATGAAAACATTCGATGAGTTGGGATTAGAGATAAGAGGAGGAAGACCAGGGAATGTAGCAAGAAAAGAGGAGTCTTTGTAAACTTTGGGTGAGACACTGGTCAATGGATTAACGGTTTGCTTATTTCCCACCGAAGAGATGATGGACTTAGGGGAGGCCTGAGACTTCCGTTCATAATACGTCAACTGGTCAATGGTGACTATATTTCCATTATGAGGGAAGGAAATCTTGCAGTGAACCGTAGATGGGACAATAGACATTGCATAGGTGTAGCTACGACCCAATATAATAAATATTGTAATCTGAGAACGCCTCTGCAGGCTTCTATGTCAACGCGGCCCGGTCTTTCATGGAAGTAATAGGTGCCGGAATAGGCCGATGGGGTGGGGCGTGTGTCCATATTCAGAAAATTGATCGTGGAAGGAGCCAACTCAGGTGATCCGAGTTGCTTCCAAACCGAAGGGGACATCACACAGGTGGATTCCGATGCCATACGATGATGCCTTCCAACTCGCATTGGTGTTTCGGATTTTGAATGGGATTTGGAAGGCGGTGAAAGTAGGAAGAGGAGCATGTTCTGACTGGTCAACATTGAAGATGATCAAGCGATCATCAGCAAGGTCTACAATTCCCATGGCAGATAGTAGAGATTTTTTTTATGAAGGGCATGACTGGAGGAGTTCCAGTGTTGAGATGACAGTAGGGGATTGCACCAAATCATCTACTATATTATACGAATGGACAACTTTTCCAGAAGCAACATTTCGGCATAGTGGTCCCTTAGGGATCTTGGTATGGACCTGCGCCGGTTGAGGGATTTGCAAGGACCATTGGTTGTCGAAAAGGGCTCCATAGAACACGAAGAAAGGGGGCTTGGGGACGGACGTATTGGGAGCTTGTTGTTCTAACGGGGAGGCGGGTACGAAGGTTGAGGTCAACGGTTATGGGTTGGTTAGAATTCATCATGAGAATCTCTTAATCAGGGGTACCAGATGGAAGAGGTTGAGTGGCCACCTGACCTTCAGGTGGTTGGGTGGCCACAAATACTTGCTAAGGGAAAGGATTAGTAAACACAACTGGCTGACTAGGTGTATCACTGGGAGGGATGGAAGGGAAGGCTTGTTGTCCTCGCAATGTTTCTTGAGACTCCCACATCTGCTTCATCTATGGTAAAAGAGGACAATAATGTGTGTAATGACCATAAACACCACAGCAAGAACAAGGATTGTTCGTGCGAACATGCCTGTCTTGCTTGGGCTGAGTTCCCTATTGTTGGTTAGCAGTGTTAGGAGCATTACGTTGAGGATTAGGTCTAGGATTACTGGGAGAAGATTGATTTTGAGTGCCTTTCCTCTTCTTTTTGTAAGGAGGAGGATTAGTCGCGCCACATTGTACGCATACACATGCCCACGAGGGGCGATGGCTATTGTTGTGGGGGTTTAGAAGGCGAGGAGGGGAGGGTGCTAATGCTGAGACGTTGGAGCACCGAGTTTGTAGATACAGATATTAAGGAGGTTGGATAACATTGTGGTAAATAGGATGCTGGGAAAAATGAGGAGGCATTTCGTATCTTGGATACATGCTACCGAGAGGGGCAAAAGTGCAGCAGGTGTTGTCCCCTCCCTGAGGAAAACCGTAGCCCCTAGGAGGCTGAGCGTATGGATGAGAGAGAGCTCCAACGATACCGTCGATGGCATGAGATGCCCCTGGTGCATTGGCACCACCCGGTCTAGGAATATCAAGTAAAACGATATAAACATAACCCGACTGAGTGTATATCAGGTCATATTTTATCGCAATTTGGAGAGCGGATTCTTCGCTTTGAGTGAAATGTGATGCGAAATATTTTTCGATAGTAGAAAAAAGAGATCTAAGGAACTAGTCCATGTAGACACAGTCTTCGAAGGTAGGGGCTTGACATAGGCTCTTTCTTCTCTGCCATTCCTGGACATGATCGGATGGGCGGGTCACAGATGATTGACAGAAAGAATTCAAAAGTTCGGT
Organism: Pinus albicaulis; assembly: GCA_034641835.2. Lineage (NCBI taxonomy): Eukaryota > Viridiplantae > Streptophyta > Pinopsida > Pinales > Pinaceae > Pinus > Pinus albicaulis. The sequence goes on from CM076583.1 coordinate 170,795,687, forward strand.
ACCAATGTCATAACGAAGGGGAAGCTAGAAATAAGATAGAAAATCCTGCCAAGAGTTGAAAAGGTGGTATGAGAGGATGAGGCCCGATCAACATACCAGTTAGAAGCTTCACCAGTAAGTGTATGTTGGAACAACTGAAGATGGACAGAGTCATTGGTAATGGAGTTAGAATAACACCACATGTGGAAAGATCGAACGTGATTTGTAGGATCTTCTCCCACAAGACCTTCAAACATGGGGACATTGGAAGGGAGCTCAGTCAACATAGCAGGACAACTACCATCATGGTGTATAGGGTCATTGATCAACTAGTTAAAATCTGGAAGACTGAGGCCTGCCATATAGGGGAGAAAGGGAGCTAGCGGAGTAGTTTTTTGTTATGGTCCTAGTAGAGTTCTAGCATTGGGGCTACAGAAAGCACACTAGCGTTGGAATACGAAACAAACATAGTGAAGGTGACAGGGGGAGAACCGGGGCCAAAACCAAAAGGGGAACCCAATGAACTAGAAGAGGAGTTGGAGTGCAGACATGGTGGAGGACTAAATCGAATCCTACGTGGAGGAGTAAGTCTTTCTATCAAAAACTAAGGATGAAGGCCAAGAAGTCTCTGATATAAACACCTTGGTGGTGCAATGATGACAACACAAACACAACATAAAGGGAAGATAGACCAACAAGGGTGGAGAGGTGTAGGATTAACTAATTACAATGTAAAAACAAGGGCAGAAAGGTGCAAGATCAATTGATTTCAATTTTTTAAAGTATTTTCTTGGAAGTATTAACTAAGCTCTTCTTCACTTAGGGTGTGTGTGCAAAGTGTATAAATTTTAATTTTTTAACCCAAACGTTTGTAGAGAAAAAGAAAAAGTGTGATGTATTAAATAAACCTATAGATAATAGTATATGAAACTGAAATAACAAAAAATAAACAGCTACTAATGCAATAATCTAAACCCAAGGAGGTAGGCCTCTCAAAACACTAGGGAAAAAAACTAGTCAAAACACACCAAAATAGCCAATAGATCTAAGGTCAGGAGGGACAGGAATCTAAAGGTCAAATCTGCTAGAAATAGGTGCAGACAAACAACAAAAAATCAGAGGAAATTTTTTTGTAAATGAGGGGGTGAAAGGCTATTACCTGGAGGGAAGTGGAGGGGACCCTAGAGGAAAACCCAGACAAAGCTAAAAGGAGGTGTTTTGGATGGATAAATAGCCAATATGAAGTGGATCTAAAGGTAAGGTATCCGATCTGAAAATTGGTTGAACACTTTAAAAATTTCAGACAGCCTGCAGCAGCTAAAACTCTTCCACAAAATGTGGAGGGTATTGAAGCCCTAGAGGGCTAGGTTCCCCTTTAGATGAGTAAAATAGAACAATTATAGGTCCAGAATAGTGTGGAGCGATAAAAAGGTGTCTTTGTAACTCCTAATTACCTCACATTAATTGTCAACCCAGGGGCGACTTTTTATTTCAAGAGTGTACTCAGTCTGAGGCGGCTATTTACTCAAGAGTAATGTTTGTGAAGATGTAGTATAGAAATACAAATGCAGAAATAATAAATGCTTGAAAAGAAATCTAATTACAAATGACAGAAATGTAAAGACTACACTACGGCAACCTTGCTAGACATCGATTAGGGATGCAGTAGTAATAACTCTTTCCCCTAGAAGTCGATGTGAGATGACCAAATCTGGGGACCTGGAATGATTAGCTCTGCTTACCTCTACTGAGTTAGGATCACAATCATGTAGAAACGACTCCATTAAACCTCCAAGCAAGCTGAAGAAAGAAACAACAATCTAAAAGCAATGAACAGGAATTGAATAGCAGCGTAAAATAAACAATGAATTCAATTCATAACCAAGAAACTTAGATTTCTACTCTTTAATCCTGTCGACAGCCACGCAACAATCAACTATCGTAATTCATAAACAAAAGGAATAACAACTGGAATTAGATACAGAAAAACAACATTTTATAACAATTGAATCATGAATCATGCTTCTTGTAAAGAATGGAATAACAATGACTCTGTATTTGATTCAATTAGCAATAACTCAATTCTTTAATTGTAATAAACGAACTTCACACAACAGAAATAAACTAATAGAAATACAAACAGCAGATCGCTCCACCAGGGCCGGGCCCTCAACCACCGGTGAAGCGTTGCTGTGCTTTACTCCAACGCTTGAGAAATGGAACAACAGTGAACTCTTTTATTAATCAGGCATTAATAATGTTTACAAACAGCTCACACTCTCTTAACAAGAGCTGATGCACAATTCTGCAAATTACAATAAGAAAAGTCTCTCCATCCCTCCTCCAATACACAATACATGTTTCTCCTTTTATAATCAGAAGGTGGAGAAATTAAATAGCAAATAGGATCTCTAATAATAATATTGAATTTCTTCCAACCAATTGATCAACGATAAAATAGATTTACATCCCTCTTTCAACAACAGCAAGTCGAATTTGGCTTTGTAGCTGAGATTTGGAGGACGGCCGCAACCACAGATCTGAGAAAATCGTGCTCAAAGAACTCTGCGAATCTCTCAACACAGGCCGAATTTGGGCAAACCGTTCTTTAGCAAAGTTAATTGGGTCCGTTCTGGACAAAACCCATGTTCCGGATTTTCCAGATTCGTCTTCATTTGCTCAGAATCTCAACCGCAAAACTGTCACTCCTTATTCCAGCGCATTTCTGAGTTGGCACTTTTAATGATCAAATCTTCAATCTGGAAATTATCTTGGAGGCTAAAAATGGTGAATAATGTTATAACCAACTTATTAAAACCATCATTGATAAACTAATTCATAATCATCAATTTATTAGAAATAAAGGAAGATAAATAATATTCATCCATAAGAGCATAAATCATTTATAAAATGGATTTAAATAATAAATTATAATAAATGACGTGATGAAGAATGGTAGAAATGGGTGGAATAAACATTCACAAGTGATAATAATAATGGCATATTAACGGCCCAACATACCCCCACACTCAATATGTTGCATGTCCTCATGCAACGAAAACTGAATATATTGCATGTCCTCATGCAACCCAAAGACAAAAACCCATGTGTTAACCAAGCAATAAAAAAAAATATGTTCATCTCGGCTCATGAAATGGATAGAACAAATGAATTCTTCCTTAATTAATGAATATTCACTTTTAGTAATCTTGATGAAGGCATAACAATTTTTATATTGACATTCAACTATATGTATATATGAAGTTGCAACAAAATATGATATAAATAACAACAAACTTCATTAACCATTTTCTCAAAAACTACAAACCAGCTTTTGTTGAAATTTGGCAAGTAAATTTATAATATATGAATGCCTTTATGATCCAAAAATTAGATCGTTTTGATGCACGGATCATGAGATATAAACAAAATGGCTGTAGGTGAGAGTGCATGATTTCCGAAATTTTATGAACCAATTTATCTTGAAATTATCTGGGTTTGTATTAATGATACGTCTGTATTTTCCAGAAATCACAAGAATTGAGTTCATGGTTTTTTAAAAATATTATGGAAATCAATTTCTGCATTGTGTAAAAATGAAATTGCATGCCTTAAATGAGAAAGAAAATTAAAAACATCCATCATGCGTAGCAATTCCTCCCCATCTCTGAAAAATTAGCATGCCCTCATGCGATGCTAGAAAAAAAATTGAGGTGGTTGCTACCAGCTGTTGAATTCTATGCTTGGTGTAAAACAACATGGAATAAGGGAGGTGGTGAGAGTGAATAAGAATAGCAATGGATGATAAAGAAGATGAATAAAATGGTCATAAGAAAGAAATGAATGAAAGGAACACCCCCCCATACTCGAAAATGATATGCCGCTGAAAAATAGGGAGTGGTATAGATGTGGACTGAAGGATGATAAATGATGCTCAAAATGGATTTTTATGAAATTCTCCTAAATTCGTAATAAATCAGAAAATTATGCGATTTTACCTCAAGTTTTACCTCCAAAAATGTGGAATGACATATATGGACTGGCAGTTGTTGAAGCTGATGTACGCAGAGTTGGTGCTGAAAGTGATGCAAAAGGTGGAATCCAGGTAAGCACATCATGTCTGAAGAATTGTTCACGTGCGCGAGCCTCTTCTGTTAAGTGCAATAGTGTGGTCATGGTATGAATAGAATTCTGCCCATACTTGTTGTTTTCCTGCAAACCAAGCACTATTTGGCATACAATGTTCTTGAATCCATAGTGTAAGCAATAGATAAGATGCATGCAAAAATTTCAATCAGAAAAACTTATGTATACATGCAATACTAATATTTTAGCAAATCAACAAGTGATGGCAGAGTGCAGTAATCATATCACATGCAATCCCATAATGCAGACATTCCCCCTTCCAATTGGAAAAGGAATTCCATGACCATAAAGCCTATGAAAGGTGTTATGCTGACGGCAAAGCACGGGAATGAACAATATATCAGTAAATGAAGCAGAGTACACATATCAATGATAGGACAACGAGAGTTATGATTATAATGAGAGCAGAGTGTGTAAAGATAGTTATGAATAAGAGATAGGACGCTTTGGATTGATGATAAGTTACGAAAAAGAGAAAAAGGACAGCAATATGCCAAAAAGATGCTTTGCTGATGGTATTCTAGCTGAAAAATGATGTGATTGATTATAAAACAATTTTTCATGCATAAAGGTTCAAAACAGGGAAAAAGTTAAGGAAATAACTTCTCTGATAAAAAGAAAAAAATAAGAAAAGGGTATTATAATAATAATTGACGATAAGATATAACTTCAATACCATAAGCAGAGCCGCTGCTGCCAGCAGGCGTCCATAGCCTCGGCAGGGTTGCTTTTTAACCCATATGGGCCAGGATCCTCAATTTATAAATGGAGAGTTACAGTGTTGTTCTACAGAAGAGATCAGTGCGCTGGCGTGGTAACCAGATAACCACACTGCCATTCACTGGGATGTAGCAAAAGTGATCAGGCCGGCTCGTGATGAGACCTCCTGTTCCAAGGATAATTTGACTATCCAATGGATCATAACCCTGGTGTGGTGGCCATAATGGGAATGTCACTTTATTACAACCTTATGAACATGGTAGGCTGGCTCGTAATGAGACCCCCTATCCTCCATCTGTGAACAAAATTTTGTTATTATTACACATTTTTATGATAAAAAGAGGGAGGCTCAGCACTCCTTAAGAGCAGGGATGGTGGAAGAAGTTGAACATGTCAATAGAAAAAAATATGCCCATAATCTCATTTATTATGCCAAAAAGATGCTTTGCTGATGGTATTCTAGCTGAAAAATGATGTGATTGATTATAAAACAATTTTTCATGCATAAAGGTTCAAAACAGGGAAAAAGTTAAGGAAATAACTTCTCTGATAAAAAGAAAAAAATAAGAAAAGGGTATTATAATAATAATTGACGATAAGATATAACTTCAATACCATAAGCAGAGCCGCTGCTGCCAGCAGGCGTCCATAGCCTCGGCAGGGTTGCTTTTTAACCCATATGGGCCAGGATCCTCAATTTATAAATGGAGAGTTACAGTGTTGTTCTACAGAAGAGATCAGTGCGCTGGCGTGGTAACCAGATAACCACACTGCCATTCACTGGGATGTAGCAAAAGTGATCAGGCCGGCTCGTGATGAGACCTCCTGTTCCAAGGATAATTTGACTATCCAATGGATCATAACCCTGGTGTGGTGGCCATAATGGGAATGTCACTTTATTACAACCTTATGAACATGGTAGGCTGGCTCGTAATGAGACCCCCTATCCTCCATCTGTGAACAAAATTTTGTTATTATTACACATTTTTATGATAAAAAGAGGGAGGCTCAGCACTCCTTAAGAGCAGGGATGGTGGAAGAAGTTGAACATGTCAATAGAAAAAAATATGCCCATAATCTCATTTATTATAGACAGAGAAGATTATAACCAGGAAGGGTGGAACCAGCATGGTATTAAGATGATCAATCAATATCATGTTCAACAGAAAACAATGCAGTAAAGTAGTATATAAATAATTGTGTCCCTTTTGAAAATAAGCTATCATCAAGGAGTTGTCCTGCTAAAGATCATAACATGAATGATATTAACTTGCCTCAATAGAATCCATAATTCTTGTCCTCATAAAAGTAGTGTACTTCATGCCATGAAAGGGAAGCAATAAAATGTGGTTGAGATGAACTAGGAATAATCCCACAAGAGGAAGGAAGGGTTGCTCCCAAAGTGTTTCTTCTTTGAAGGAACAACAAAAACACTCAAAAAAAGTGTTGTTCCTTGTAGGGAACAACAAGGGAAATGCACACCAAAAATAAAAAAATACACACAAAAAAAAGTGTGAAAATGCAAATGTCGTTCCTTTGGAAAAAGGAACAGCAAAAACGCAAGTGCCGTTCCTTTAGAAAAGGAACAGTAAAAACGCAAGTGCCGTTCCTTTGGAAAAGGAACAGCAAAATGGATAGTCATACAATGCAAACATGCAAAAAAACAAATTAGCTGTTCACGGTATTGATGCTGAGGATGAGTTACACTTTGAATGAAGCAACACCTGAAACACAAAATATAAGAGAAATTAGAAAAAAAACAACAAAAACAATATGTAAATAAATAAATTAAGTTACAACAGCTATGATGTTATGTCAAAAAAATGATTTATTCGAAAAATGTTTTGGCAGTAGTGATAAGACATGAATCTTCAAATTGAAATCAATTCTTCATTTGTTCTATTATGAATCTGTTGGGTAATGAGTTGGATGAAATTCCTTTGTTTTATTAAAATTTGTTTCAAGAATCACTCGTCCATAAATTGACCTTCTTTATTTTCCCAAGACCTGCAAAAAACGAGTGTCTACCTGCAAGAAAACATTAAATCATGGAGAAAGAGAGATGCGCGGGCTCCCCTAATCCAAGAATTATGCAAAAAAACTAACAAGTAGTTACTCTGTAGAACAAATCCACGGAGAAAATAACAAAGTAAAATATATTTGTTACCTGCGGGAGAGCAGTGGCCAATCATGCTAACCTGCAGTGTTTTAGTCACAACTTCTTTGTTTTTCGTCCAAATTGAGTGATTCCAAAGCCAAATGAGAGATAATTCAAAGGTTAATCTCCAATAGCAACAGGTTTTAAAAATTCAATGATATGATATGTCAATTTTACTTAGAACAACCTGCATAACATAGTCATTTTCGCTTACCCCACTTAGAACAACAGTAAATGTTTTAAGCATAGATTCTTCGTTTGATGTCGGATTCAAATGATTCAAATTGGAAATGAAAGTAGATTCATTTATTTATTTCCAATAGAAACAGGTTTTGAAGACAAGAAGAATTGATAGGTCAAATACTGTAAGGAACATCCGGAAAAATAGAGTTTTAAGGGTGCTGATTTACGATAGACAGTCAGTATTTTGATCATAACTTCCCCATACGATATCGAAAATGAGTGATTCCAATTGCATTGGAAACTAGATTCATATGGGAATCTACCATAGAAACAGGTTTTAAAAATATGGTCATTTAGGCCTCCAAAAACTGACTGTCCCAACTCTGTTCCTGAGCTGCCCGCTAGACATCCGATCAATGTTTTGGTTCTAACTTTTTCGTTTCAAATCCAAATTGACTGATTCAAATTGGGTTAAAAATTAGACATCAAGGGCTATCTAGGGTAGAAACATGTTTTAAAAATATGGTCATTTAGGCCTCCAAAAACTGACTGTCCCAACTCTGTTCCTGAGCTGCCCGCTAGACATCCGGTCAATGTTTTGGTTCTAACTTTTTCGTTTCAACTCCAAATTGACTGATTCAAATTGGGTTAGAAAGTAGACATCAAGGGCTATCTAGGGTAGAAACAGGTTTTAAAAATATTCATTTTTGGTCCCTCAAAACATGACTGTCCCGACTGTTTTTTCAGAAAGTTCATCAAGCCCGCAAGCCAAAAAAATGATATTCAAGCATTTTTTCAAATTGGTGATAAAAAATGAATATGAGTGTTTGTAGAGCTATTATTTCCATTATAAGTCATCTACATACACAAATGAATTAAAAAAATTATCACCAATATTGATTTGCATAGCATGTTGCAACAAAAAACAACTAGTTTTACATTAAAAAACAAAATGCATTTATTTACTCCCTTATTTATTTTATGTTTTATACTAACCTATTTTGATTTGAAAAATGAATATGACTACGTATATGAGTACTTCCAGTGGAGCCATTTTCGAAATAAGGCTTCATATATACACATACCCAAATTTGAAAAATGCATATTAATGAAAATTAGGGTATGAGAAGCCAACTTCCCTTGAAAAAATGGTATCAAAAATTGTTGAAGCATAGAGTGAAAACACGGGATGGAGTGAAACCAATCTTCGATATATCCGTTACTTTCTTGATTTCCCATCATACCATGAAGTTCTTGAGCTTTTAAAATGGTTTGTTGGTGCAACCTAGAAGAAACCTCATTTGCTTCCATAGCTTCTACAATTTTTGAATTTGAAACATTCTAAATCTCATTGTAAGTTTTCTCTAATGGCGCATGTGAGATAGAATGGGTGGAAACGGTGGGTAAATTTAGCAGATCAACATTGTAAGCATGTTGTACTGATTTATTATGGTGAGTGTGTGGAATTAGTTGAGCAGGAATTTGTGTATGGAATGGAGCATTGTGATGATGTGGTTGGTTGGGTTGAGTGGATAAATTTGATATGCAAGCAGGATGTTGTGAAAGAGCTGGTGGAGAATATGGAGAATGTGCTTGTGCTACAAGATGAGGGAGAGTAGTCATGCGATCATAAGGTGAACCATGCCAAACTTGTAGATAAGATTGGTGGTTATATTGAAATTGACATGGCTGCCCTAGAACATGAGTATTCCATAATGGATTATGCAAGTAAGAGAATGGAGAAGAAGTGTTTTGAACCATACCTGTTGACCTTGTTGTAGCTTCCTTATCTCTTTGATATGCTACTTCCATCCTAGATAAGGAAGAGTGAGTATCTATGGGTTGCTCCTTTCGGTCATGAGGAAAAAACACTTCATCAAATTCTTCATTTTTATGAACCTGCAAAACGTCCAATTTTGAGCTTAGAGAGCTAATAAAATCAACTTTAAAATTTTCAAATAAATCATTGATTTCAGCTCTTATGTCTCCTATTCTGGTAGCAGATTTGGAAAAGAAAGAACAAACATCTCTAGAATTCTTACCAGCCTTGGAGATTCCTCTTGAATACCTTATGCACAACTCACAAACATCATCATATAATAACTGAAAAACATCACATTTTCCTATCAGATTTAAGAGTTCTAAAAATTCATCTTTGATTCCTTTAAGAATGAGTGTTTTTAAGATCTCTTTTTCCAAATGCTTATGCTTTGATTTTTGAAGGTTATAATGAAATCGATCTACATAATCCTCCAAACTTTCATCTTCCCCTTGTATTATACCGAAAATATCTTCATTTGATTTGCAATAGTCTTGGTACTTTTTCAAGAATATGTTCTTCATGTCCTCCCATGATTGGATGCAATTCCCACCTAGGCTCATGAACCATCGGAGAGCTGCTCCTTTTAGAGTAAGAGGAAACACTTTCAATCTTTGATCATTAGTACAATAATCATCTCCTCTACAAAGTATTTCGAACTCAAATAAGAATGTATCTGGATCTTCATTTGCTAAACCATGAAAATTTGGTAAAGATGGGGGAATTATGTGCATTTGTGTCACTCCTCCTAGATCTTTGATAGGAAATTCAAAAGTAGAAACGTGAGCCATTTCTTACCATAATACAAGATGTTCTTCATGTGTTTCTTCGAGGCTCCTTCTTCAAATGTTCCTGTCAATCGGTTAGTGAAATGGGTGGTGCTTACATCACCACTTGCATGAGATCATGTGATCCATTTTTTAAAAATTTCTATCTTTTTCCTAATCATTCACACAAAAATTCAAACATCTATTTCTACCTAACAAAGCAACAGCAAATCTGTTAGGAAAGCGGACAGTGGAGCAGGGCTTTTACATGCTCCGCACGTAGGTTCTTACCTTCCGTTTTTAAGATCCAACTCCTCCCTAGCAGGCACTCATCAGATTCACACTACTCTTTAGAAATGACTACACTCTCCCCGGCAACGGCGCCAAAATGTGGGGCGATAAAAAGGTGTCTTTGTAACTCCTAATTACCTCACATTAATTGTCAACCCAGGGACGACTTTTTGTTTCAAGAGTGTACTCAGTCTGAGGCGGCTATTTACTCGAGAGTAATGTTTGTGAAGATGTAGTATAGAAATACAAATGCAGAAATAATAAATGCTTGAAAAGAAATCTAATTACAAATGACAGAAATGTAAAGACTACACTACAGCAACCTTGCTGGACATCGATTAGGGATGCAGTAGTAATAACTCTTTCCTCTAGAAATCGATGTGAGATGACCAAATCTGGGGACCTGGAATGATTGAAAACTCTGCCCTCTACGGTTAGAGATCTCAGAAAGCAAGTGAAAACAACTCAAAGGAAATGAAATCTAAAATGCAAACTGGAAAGGAACAACAATCTAAAAGCAATGAACAGGAATTGAATAGCAGCGTAAAATAAACAGTGAATTCAATTCATAACCAAGCAAACTAGATTTCTACTCTTTTAATCCTGTCGACAGCCACGCAACAATCAACTATCGTAATTCATAAACAAAAGGAACAACAACTGGAATTAGATACGGAAAAACAACATTTTATAACAATTGAATCATGAATCATGCTTCTTGTAAAGAATGGAATAACAATGACTCTGTGTTTGATCCAATTAGCAATAACTCAATAAATAAACGAACTTCACGCAACAGAAATAAACCAATAGAAATACAAACAGCAGATCGCTCCACCAGGGCCGGGCCCTCAACCACCGGTGAAGCGTTGCTGTGCTTTACTCCAGCGCTTGAGAAATGGAACAACAATGAACTCTTTTATTAATCAGGCATTAATAATGTTTACAAACAGCTCACACTCTCTTAACAAGAGCCGATGCACAATTCTGCAAATTACAATAAGAAAAATCTCTCCATCCCCAATCATCTCCATCTCTGATCTTTGTTTTCATTTAAATAGAGAGAGATCAGAGAGAAGTTACAATAAAGATAAGTACAGCATGATTTACATTACAAAATTGGATTGCTTCTAACCATTTGATCAACAAGAACAAGGCGAATTTGGCTTTGCAGCTGAGATTTGGAGGACGGCCGCAACCATAGATCTGAGAAAATCGTGCTCAAAGAACTCTGCGAATCTCTCAACACAGGCCGAATTTGGGCAAACCGTTCTTTGCTAAAGTTAATTGGGTCCGTTCTGGACAAAACCCATGTTCCAGATTTTCCAGATTCGTCTTCATTTGCTCAGAATCTCAACCGCAAAACTGTCACTCCTTATTCCAGTGCATTTCTGAGTTGGCACTTTTAATGATCAAATCTTCAATCTGGAAATTACTTTGGAGGCTAAAAATGGTGAATAATGTTATAACCAACTTATTAAAACCATCATTGATAAAATAATTCATAATCATCAATTTATTAGAAATAAAGGACGATAAATAATATTCATCCTGAACAAAACCCATGTTTCGGATTTTCCAGATTCGTCTTCATTTGCTCAGAATCTCAACCGTAAAACTGTCGCTCTTTATTCCAGCGCATTTCTGAGTTGGCACTTTTAATGATCAAATCTTCAATCTGGAAATTATCTTGGAGGCTAAAAATGGTGAATAATGTTATAACCAACTTATTAAAACTATCATTGATAAAATAATTCATAATCATCAATTTATTAGGAATAAAGGAAGATAAATAATATTCATCCATAAGAGCATAAATCATTTATAAAATGGATTTAAATAATAAATTATAATAAATGACGTGATGAAGAATGGTAGAAATGGGTGGAATAAACATTCACAAGTGATAATAATAATGTCATATTAACGGCCCAACAAATAGGCGGATACAGAGAGGTCGCACAACCTCGAATGAGGCTCGATAAACCACAAAACTTTCGTAAAAATTCCCGCAAAAGTCCAAGTCGCAGGCTTTCAACCTCGATTGTGAGAGGTTCCGCGAGCCTGCTTCAGGCTCGGAGGTCTGTGTCATAGGTTTTGGCCCAAAAAGTGTGACCTGCACTTCCGGCACTCTCGGGAGTAGGTTTCAGCAAAATGTGTCGTCTCAGGTGCCACTGATGATTGTCACCTACGCAATAGGTCCAAAAACACACAAAAGTTATAATTTTTAATGTTTTAGGGTTTTATAGGTTAAAAATAACATCAAGAAAAGAAAAATACGAAGCTGAAAAGAAATCCTAGGGTTTGAAGTAGCTGGATATGCAGGGATTTGAAAAATGATAGTGGTCGTAATCATAAACCCGTGTGGAGTCACCATTTGTTAGTATGAATCTTAATTGCAAGTGTATGAAAAAGACCACTTTAGCTGTGCACAAAAAAAACCCTAATAGAAAATATGGCTGCCAATATCTTTAGATCTGCAATTAGTTGACCAAGATAAATGCTGCAAAAATCCAGATCTATGCATTAAAAGATATTAAGTAGTAAATAAAAACAAGAGTTTCTCCATGCATCCAATAGACAAGACAAGAATATGTTGAATGAATTTTGTATTAATGGCACCTAGTAGGAAAACATAGAAGGATGTTACCAGTTCTCCTCAATGGGATGGGTTCTTGTAATTCCTCAATACTTCAGATCTAAAATTCCTCTCTCTTGATGGTGTAGAAAACCCAGACAAAAATGGAACTCAAATGGAGCTCACAGATGGTGGATCAAAGTCAGACCAAAAGTATAGATCCATAGTGATATTTAGGCAACAAAAGGAAGTGAGTGAACGGAAAAACCCTTCTATTTATAACAAAATATTGAGTTAGTCTAGATATTGGTGCATAATTAAAATATTATTAACCAAATCAAAATCCAACTTTTATGGAATATTTTATTATATTTGTTGGAGGGAAAAAGAATTTGACTTGGGTCAAATCCCTTTATTTGTACATAATAAATAAATGATTTATTTATTATTTTAAGGATGTGGTTGAGTAATAATCAAATAAATAATGATTTATTTAATTATTTATGAATGATTTAGTCAAATTTAACAAGGATTATTATTTAAATAAGTTTTAAATAATTATTCCTAGAAAATAATAAGATAAATAATAATTTATCTAATTAATTTTCCTATTTTGGGTTAAATATGACCATAAATATTAATTAAACTGTTGTTTAACTAATTATTCCTTGAGGAATATCAAACAAATGTAGATTTATTTAATATTTCCTCATGGGGTTTCCTATTTAGACCATAAACAGCTTAATAAAGGTGGTTTACTAAGTTATTTTTTCATAGTGAAAGTAATTTTACTTAGGATAAAATTGGACTTACACGATGTACTTAGGTCCATCTAATAGTAACAGGTTAGATGACCAAAAAATGGTGTAACAGTTTGAAGAAAGGCATGGAAGCTAATATGGATGGTTTGAAAAATGGCATGGAAGCTAAGATGGATGGCATGGAAGCTAACATGGAAGACATGAAGAATAATCTAAAAGCAGACATGAGAGGTTTCAAGGAAGGTTTGACAAAGTTGATACAAGAAATGATTCCTAATGGTGAACAGGTAGTATAGGAAACTCATTATGAGAACAAAATAAATCTTAATTGCAATTTCATAAACTCTATTGTTGGATGGAAGACCCACCATATTCCAAAGATGGATATGAGGAAGTTTTATGGAAAGGATCCCATAACATGGATACTATAGATGGAGAAATATTTTGATCTCCATAATGTGCAAAACACACAAAAGATACACATTGAAACTTCACATTGATAACAAAATACATTTGGTATCGATGAATTTTATCTCGTGAAAAAATTGTCACTTTGTCAATTTTTACGGAGGAAATGATAGCACACTATGAGGATTAAAAGAGAAACACCTTCTTTAGCCAATCGATAAATCTCAAACAAAAGGGTTCAATGGTGGAGCACATTGAGGACTTCAAAAAATTGAATATAAGGGTAACTGATATTCCAGGGGAAGATAAGATTGATGTTTTCATAGGGACTTTAAAGGATAACATCCAACATGAGGTTTTCCTTTGGGAACTTGATTTATTGGAGAAGGCATTCAGTTTGGCAAGAAAAAATGAAAGTAAAATTATGGCGACAAGGAAGCCCACCACTCACATCTATAAATATGGAAGTGTTGCTACTCATAGACTACCACAACCTACAAGGTTGACAGCACAACAATTGGAAGAAAAAGAGCAAAAGGGATTTTCTACAATTGTGATAGAAAATACATTAAAGGTCATAAGTGTGCCGAGAAGAAATTATTTTACATAGATTGCGAAGAGGAAGAAAATGAACAAGAAACTTCAAAAGAAGAGGATATACACCAGGAACCAACCCTAGAGAAAGAAGAAATGAGTTTGACCATATCCTTTAATGCATTGGAAGGAATTACCAATCCTCAAACTCTCACAATAGAATGATATACCAAGAAGAAAAATTTAATAGTGTTGATTGATTCGGGTAGTACCCATAATTTTATTAACTGTAAGGTAGCCAAGGAATTGAATTGCTTCCTATACCCAACACCAGAATGCCAAGTGATGGCTAAAAATGGAGGGACTATAAATTTCCGTAGAAAATGCCATAATATCAAGCTAACCATGTTGGAATATGTATTAAATAGTCCAATGCTTTCATTTTCAATGGGAGGTGCTCATGTTGTACTAGGAGTACAATGGTTACAATCTTTGGGGATGGTAGCTTTTAATTTTTAAGAACTTTTCTTGAAATTTTTTTCAGAAGGAAATGAAGTTGAATTACAGGGTATCACAGGGAAGCCAAGAAAGATAATAAGATCTAAGGTCACGACAAAGCTTCTGAAGAAAGAACAATGAGGCGTAATTTCACAATTATTCTCACTAGAAGTTCCAACATCAAAATAATATTTTTCTCTAGATCTCCAAAAAGTCTTGGACAATAATTCAAGGTGTTTGAAACTCCCAAAGGACTCCCACCTATTCTTGATAATGATTATGGTATTCAGTTTATTCCAGGAAGTGTTCCTGCAAACATCAAGCCTTACAGATATCCTTATGTCCAAAAGAGTGAAATTGAATGTATGATTGCAGAAATGTTAGAGGTTGGTATAATTGAACCTAGTCAAAGTTCTTTCTCTACTCCAGTAATATTGGTGCACAAGAAGGATGGATCATAGAGCATGTGTTCGGATTATAGGGAGCTCAATAATATCACTATTAAAGATAAATGTCCCATTCTTATGATTGATGAATTATTGGATGAATTACATGGAGCAATATATTTTACCAAGTTGAATCTTCGTTCAGGATATCATCAAATTAGAATGAAGACTAAATATATTCTGAAAACAACATTTTAAACTCATGACGATCATTATTAATTTTTGGTCATGCCTTTTGGCTTTATCAATGCACCTTCTACATTTCAAGGGTTGTTGAATTAAATTTTTAAACCTTTCATTAGAAAATTTGTGTTAGTATTTTTGATGATATACTAATTTACAACAGGTCTTGGAAGGATGATGTTCAACATGTTGACAAGCTGCTTAAAGTATTGGAGGAGAAACAATTATATGCAAAAACCTCCAAATTCTTCTTTGGATTACAAGAGGTAGAATATCTGGGTCATATTGTATCTCATGAGGGTGTTAAGGTAGACCCTAAAAAAATTAAAGCCATTAAGGAATGGAAAGTCCCCACAACCATAAAGCAGTTGCGAGGATTTCTCAGGTTAACATGGTATTATCAAAAGTTTGTTAAGAATTATGGGAGAACAATAGAACCTCTAAAAAAATTATTTAAGAAATATGATTTTTCATGGAATCTTGAAGAAACTAAGGCCTTTGAACATCTTAAAGAGGCAATGTTCCTAGCACCGGTGTTAGCTACGCCAGACTTCACAAAAATTTTTATTATGAAATGTGATGCCTCAGGAAATGGAATTGGTGTTGTTTTAATCCAAGAAGGAAGATTGATTGCTTTTGAAAGTTGTCCAATAAAAGGAAAGTATTTACATAAAGCTATTTATGAGAAGGAAATGTTGGTAATACTACATGCACTAAAGAAATGGCGAGCTTAACTAATGGGAAGACATTTCAAGGAAAAAAATGATCATGATAGTCTTAAAGTTTTTTTGGAACAAATACTATCTTCAGAAGAGCAGCAAAAATGGGTCACAAAGATGATGGGTTATGACTTTGAAATCATCTACAAAAAATGGAAGTTAAATTTTTTTGCAAATGCACTCTCAAGAAAGGATGAGGAGGTGGAGGCATTGCTTTGTGCCATTTCTATTATCCAACTAGCTTGGATAACCGAAGCAAGGGAGGAATGGAAGAGTGACGAAGAATTATGGACACTCATTCAAAAGTTGCAGCAAGATCCAAATACATATGATACATTTAGTTGGAGAAATTATTCCTTATGTTACAAATATCGCTTATATATTTGTAAGAATTCCCAACTAAAAAAAAATAGTCTTTTGGAATTGCACACCTCTCGCGTAGGAGAACACACAGGATTTTTAAAAAATTACCACATGGTGAAGAAATATTTTTTTTGAGATGGCCTTAAATCTGATATTCAAAAGTTTGTGGCAGAATGTTTTGTTTGCAAGCAAAATAAAGTTGAGACAATTAAGACCCTGGGTTTACTACAACCTTTACGCATTCCAAATCAAAGTTGGGAGGAGGTTTCAATGGATTTTATCATAGGTTTACCTAATTGCGAAGGAAAATGTGTGATCATGGTGGTAGTTGATAGAATTACCAAGTATGCACACTTTTGTGCATTATCTCATCCATTTAAAGAAAGTACAATTACTACTACATTTATGGAAACAATTCAAAAGCTACATGGAAACCCAAAGGTATTGTAAGCGATAGAGATCCCATTTTCACTGGAAAGTTTTGGATGGAATTATTTTCTTGTTTGGGTACTCAAATAGCCCATAGATCATTTTATCATCCTCAATCCGATGGGAAAAATGACATTGTGAATAAATGTTTGGAAGGATATCTTCGTTATTTTGTATCTGATAAAAAAAAACAATGGGTCAAGTGGTTACCTCTGGCTGAATGGTGGCATAACACTTCCTTCCATACTGAAGTAAAAATGACCCCATTTATGGAACTTTATGGATATCATCCACTATCCATCACATCATATTTAAGAGAAAATTCTAAGGTTAAAGCAGTGGAAGATCACATCGAGCATCAACAAAAAGTTCTCCAATCATTAAAGGATAACCTAAATTTTGCACAAATCGAATGAAACAATAGGCATATCAACATCACAGTGAGAGAAGATTTGAGGTAGGAGACAATGTGTTTTTACGTCTACAACCATACAAACAAATTTCCCTAAAGCAAGTTAAGAAGGATAATGAATTATCGCCAAAGTACTATGGTCCTTACAAGGTGTTGCAAAAGATTGGTACTATGGAATACAAATTGGAGCTTCCTACTTCTTCTCGAGTGCACCTAGTTTTCCATGTTTCATACTTAAATAAGGTTACAGGTGAAAAAATTCCAGTTCAAACAATATTTCTAGAACTTGATGAGGAAGGAAAAATCATATTGGAGCCTGAAGAAGTCACAGAAATAAGAACTCGATAGCTAAAAAATCGATCAATTTCAGAGTATCTCATCAAATTGAAGAACTTACCCACTGAAGATTCCACATGGGAGGATGATAATTTTATACAGAAGCATTCATAACTACTCAAGCGCCGAGGAAAACAATTTTTTGAAGGAGAGGGGCATGCTAGGTCCCTATATTAATAGTGTAGTCCCTTATTTTTGTTAGTGTATCCCCCTTATTATTATTGTTATACCCCTGTAGTCCCCATATTGTTATTATTGTGCCCCATAAAACCCCAGTATTGTTATTGTTGTGCCCTTACATTATTATTTTTATGTCGGCTAGGATTATATTGTGACTCGATGGACCGATATATATGTAAAGGATGTCTTTTCAATTGAATCATCCAAGAATTGTTCATTTATGTAATGTAAAGGAGCTTTCCCCCTCGAAGTGGTTGATTTCTAAGGTGTTGATCTCTCTTTTTTCTATTTTTGGAGATGGTTTCATAACATTGAATGTTTGATTAGCTGCATGATATGAGTTTGTATCTATAAGGTTGCATTAAGAAATGATCTTGTTTTAAGAGGGGTGTACTAACACATGTGTTGAACATCTAATATGTACTTGAGCGTAAGTAGGCGATAGTTGTAGCATTATGTATTATGACTGATGAATTTGAATTGATTGACATGGTTATTAGACTTGGTAAAGGTTGATTTAAAATTAATGGGTATGTTGTCTTGATATTTTGAACATGTGCCTGACATGTTTAATCAATTATAAGGAAGCGTACTTGGTAAAACAAGGTAATATAATAGGTATATTATTATATTTGTTTATACACTGACAATTATGTGTTTATAGTAGTATGATACAGGGAATTTCATGGCAAAGAGTTTGTCGTGAAATATTCGAGAAGGCTCAAGTTGAGCTTTCCTTTGGAAGCAATATGAACCGTGGGGATTGAGTCATGGTGTTTGTTGTTAGTGTTGTTATTTTGGTATTTTGTGATTGTTGTGTTTGATTTGTGGTCTTGATTGCATCTAGTGCATGATCATGCCACTTTGTTTGTGGTGTCATATTGCTATTTTTTTCATGGTTTTCTTCTTGTTTGATTTTTTTCTTGCCTTTTATTTTTTGAGGGTCTTGGAAATTGGTTAGGGAAAGAGGAAAGTTAATGGAGCTCAAGGGGAGCTACCTGAAACCCAATAGGTAATGTAAGACTCAGATGGAGCTCGGTTCATGAGTGAGGGCAGCTAAATGCAAGAGTATGAAAGTTGGTTGGATTTGTTGTGTCCATTGGGATAAATGGACGATCGAAGAATAGTCATGAGAAAAGTAGGAGGAAAGGTAAAGTAAATGGATCTAAGGTGTTATATGCCTTGGCTAAGTTGGGAAATTTTGTTCTCAATGTTGTGCATGCAGTGGACAGATAAAGGGAGTTATCTTAATATAGATATTATGATATTTGGAAATTGTGTTGTGACTATGATTAGGTTGACGAAAATATATGCACATATGTATATATGTATGTATATGTATATATATATGTGTGTGTGTGTGTGTGTGTGTATATATATATATATATATATATATATATATATATATGTCATTGTCTCATAGGGTCATCAAGAATCATTCCTGTGGTGGAATGATTGCTTATGCAAGTGAATGGCATAAAGAGGTTCTTGGTTTATTAGGAATCAAGTGGGAAGAGTAATCATAATAGATCTACAAGGTTAGTATCATGTGGATGTGAATTTATATTATATGCTTATATTATGTCTATGTTTATGTCATGGACATGTAATGTTGAAGGATACATCAACGAAATGAAAGCAATGTGATCCATGACATGTTGGAACATGAATGAATAGTGGAAATACACTAGAAGAAAGGTTGCTTGGTAGAATCAGTGTGCAGTCTTTGGATGTGCAGTGTATATATGTTGTACCTGTTGCACGTATGATATTGTGTGCATGCAGTGTTGTGTATATATGGTGTTGTGTACATGTTTTTTATGCAATGCTATGCATAAATGGTGTTGTGTACATGTTGCTAAGTTGAGAAATTTTGTTCTCAATGTTGTGCATGCAGTGGACGGATAAAGGGAGTTATCTTAATATAGATATTATGATATTTGGAAATTGTGTTGTGACTATGATTAGGTTGACGACAATATATGCACATATGTATATATGTATGTATGTCGCTAATTGATAGGGTCATTAAGATTGTTTTGTGCTAGCGTTCATGTGTGTGTATATATATATATGTGTATATATGTGTGTGTGTGTGTGTCATTGTCTCATAGGGTCATCAAGAATCATTCCTGTGGAGGAATGATTGCTTATGCAAGTGAATGGCATAAAGAGGTTCTTGGTTTATTAGGAATCAAGTGGGAAGAGTAATCATAATAGATCTACAAGGTTAGTATCATGTGGATGTGGATTTATATTATATGCTTATACTATGTCTATGTTTATGTCATGGACATGTAATGTTGAAGGATACATCAGCGAAATGAAAGCAACGTGATCCACGACATGTTGGAACATGAATGAATAGTGGAAATACACTAGAAGCAAGGTTGCTTGGTAGAGTCAGTGTGCAGTCTCTGGATGTGAAATATATAGATGTTGTACATGTTGCGCGTATGATATTGTGTGCATGCAGTGTTGTGTATATATGGTGTTGTGTACATGTTGTTTATGCAATGCTATCTATAAATGGTGTTGTGTACATGTTTTTTTATGTAATTTTATGTGTAGATGGTGTTGTGTACATGTTTTCTATGCAGTATTGTGTACATATGGTGTTATGTGCATGTTGGATATGTGGTGCTGTGTACATATGGTGCTTTATGCATGTTTCATATGTAGTGATGTGTACATATGGCATGGTGTGCATGTTGTACATATGGTTCTATGTACATATGGTGTTGTGTATATGATTATACATGTGGTGTTGTGTGCATGTGGTGCCGTGTACATGTTGTACATGGGGTGTTGTGTGTAGGTGGTTTTGTGAAAATGTCATACATGTGGTTATGTGTAAATGTTGTGCGTATGGTGTTGTGTACATGTGGTGCCGTGTACATGTGGTTCTATGTACACATTGTGCAGGTCGTGCTGTGTACATGTGGTGTTGTGTACATGTTGTGCAGGTAGTGGTGTGTATAGGTGGTACTGTGTACACGTTATACATGTGGTACTATTTCACATGTAGTATTGTGTGCATGTTGTAAATGCTTTGTTGTGAACATGTGGTATTGTGTGCATTTTTTACACATTGTTTTGTGTACATGTGGTACTATGTATGTGCATTGCATAGTCATTGTATTGTGACATGTGTTTTCATTGTGTTGTACTATGTGTATGCATATGTATTATGTTTTTTTGTACACTGGATGTAGGTGTACGTATTGTGTTGTGTTGTACATGAGGTATATGTGTATGTGTTGTGTCTTACACTAGATGCAGGTGTATGTGTTTTGTTGTACACCAGGTGTAGGTGTATGTGTTGTATTCTGGTGTAGGTAGGTGTATTGTATGGTGTTGTATGCCATACGTGGTTGTATGCGTGTGGTGTACACTATGTGTATGTGTATGTGAATGAAGAGAATCAAAGGTAGTGGGTGTTTGTTGGGTGTGGCAATCGATCTTATGTGTGTACAGAAAGAATAAAGGTACAAGCCTAAGGATTGATTAAATGGTAAGTATCAATATTTTATTTCAGTTTTGAGTATGCATGTGATCTATGATTCTAGTTTATGATGGTTACCTGTGATATATGATTTTGTTTATGATGGTTGCGTTTTGTGCTAACCGGATGTGATATTTTTATACATGATGATTTGATCAAATAACTAGTTTGACTTGTTGTGACAGGAAATAAACAAAATTTCAAGTGTACCTTATTGAAGATATACTAATGAGGTATGATGTGAGTTTATTTCAATTTATTTTGAATTGAATAGCAGTTATTTTCTTGGTACAAGAAATCATGAAAATTCTCGGTTTGGGTGGTTGAAACTGACTGCAAGAATTAGCAGCTTAGGTAAAAGGAATTGAAACAGGGAAAAATATGTTGGTAAATCATTAAGGAGTAGGGCCATTGTGGTACATTGGTAACCAATAATGTCCATTTATTTCCATGAGAATTTTATGACCGGTATGATGGTTTTGAGGTAGGTATATGCCTTGGTTTTTGGACCTTCTAATGTGAGGAAGCATTGCCAAAGGAGGGGTCACTCGAGAGACTGTGTAGTAGAGAAAGGGATGCCCAAAAACTTGGAAGGTGTGTGATTTCATGGAAAGGGGTGACTATATTTTCTGAGGGGCTATGTATTTGAGAAGGGAAGGTTGGGAAATACATTTATTTTGGTCATTAGCATTTCCAAATGGAATCATAATCACATTGGGAGTGCACCTTGGAAAAATGGCCAATAAATATTCATTGGGATGACAAGTGGCATAGGATTGTAGTGTTGGACACTGGATTCAGACTTCAGATTTGGTAGTGGATTGTGGATTCCCTGGGAAGGAGGTGAATTCTAGTACTACTTTTGAGGGTGGAGGTGTAAGCCTTTGGATTCCCTTGTTGCTGATGCATGTATTGTATCCTTTTATTTTCAATTTAAATGAAATTGTGCATATGTTTATATTATTGTAAATACTCTATCGATCTAGACTTATAAAACACCATAAAAAATATGGTTATTTGATGGGTGAAGAAAATGTGCATAAGTATATATGGTTGTTATTGTAAATAATGTAATGAGTTATGTTATAAATCTCCAGTAAACAATATGATTGTCAAATTTTCAACAAGATGTCATTGCTTATGAAAAAACGAGCTATGTTATAAAGCTCCATGGGTAGTATGTTTTGGCTTTGTCAGGTCAATTTACTAATTAAACTAACGCAGGTGTTTTACTTGTCAATCTGGGTTTGTAGACTTGGAAGCATGTCCAAAGTATATGGATTTCAGGTAAATTCAATTTTAGAAGGTAAGGCTCAAAGTTTGAAGGAAATTCATATTACAAATATGTTTTAAGTTTAAAGGTTAATGGAAATGCATATTACAAATATAAGTTCTAACTAAAAAGTCTCTGATTCAAGATTCAGTAAGCGAAGGAAGAGGCTCCTAACTTAGGAGGTCCTAGTTGTCCTTCCCCATAGTACTGTCCTCAAGAAGAGAAACTAAAGAGAAGAAGTTTGTGATGTGTATAAATAAAGAGAAGAGGCTCATAACTTATGAGGTCCTAGTTGTCATTTTTCACAATTCTACTCCAACAACAGTACCATTGCATCAAATCATAAACTAGAATTCAAGAAATGAAAAAGGATGATTTTTAGTTGTGATTCATAACTTGATAGAAAGAGAATTTAACTTAAATCCTTGGTTGCCCTTTCATATGCAAATTATTCTTCAAATTATCTCAAAAGTCTCCAATAGTCTTAATAGTCTTAACTCATCTAAGTGACTAAATCATAAAACTAAAACAAGAAATACTGAATCAAAACTATGCTAATTTATAAAAAAATTAACCAAAGTGTACTTAGCTTGGTATGGGGGCCCTCCAACCTTTCCTTGTACACCCGATCCAGGTGGATATTGGTGGCCACCCACCTATTCCATTTGGACCAGCACCATCAATTCTTGCAGCTTTTCACATTCAGCACAACTTACTATTTTTAGCAGGTTTTCGGGTCCTCCACTCTCGGAGCCGTTTTGGGGGCTTAATGATCCAGGTGGATATTTGTGGCCACCCACCTATTCCATTTGAACCCCCATCTTCAGTTCTTTCAATTTTCAAGTTGCAACAAAACTTACTATTTTTAGCAGTTTTTCGGGTCCTGAACTTCCGGAGCCGTTTTGAGGCCCTAAACGACATTTTTTGGGAAAACAGAGAGCAACATGGGTCCATGGATCGATGTTTCTTGTTCAAAAATTGAATTCATCAGATATATCTTTCTAACGAGCTATTGAACGCGTCAAACGGAGATCGGGTGCCAAAGTTATGCCCCCGGGAAGTTGAACCACCAATTTACCCAAACGGGCGCCCACAGTTTTGGCGCCTCATCTCCTACGGTTAGGTTTTTGGACGTTTCAGATTCTACATTGTTTCTAAACAATAAATAGGCCCTCGAGCCTCATTGTAACACAGTTCAGAGGTCTGTAGCCATCACATCTCTTCTCAGAGATTCGCTACCAGCACCCTAGCTATTTTATTTCCATTATGCATGTAAGCATATTTCTGTTATTTGATATTAATGAAATGAAGCATTATTTCCGCTGCATCTCTTTGTTCATGGTTATTTCTGTATTCTATTACGTTCCTGCATAAATCCGGATCAGTGGTATCAGAGTGGGTCTGCTCTTTCTTTGTTTTTCTTTGCATGTCCCCAACGCGGTCAAGGTATAAGGAGTTAGGGCTCGATCTGGTTGAACCCTTGTAAGATCAGCCTCGCAAACCCCGACGACCTCCCATGGTGGAAGAAAAGAAAGATGAGGGAGCAGGAGATCCTATAAAAATATTGCTCCAGGAGGCCCTCGAGAAACAAAGGAACGCGATGATGGATAACTTTGCTCAAATTCTTCAACGACTGCCCACATATGGCGCATCTGCATCCAACAGCCACTCTGGAGGCGCCACTCCCTTCAAGGTACAGGTAAACTTTGACATTCCTATATTTGAAGGAAAAATAGATGCAGATGCTGTAGACAGATGGTTAAATTTTTTGGAAGGGTATTTCTCGGTCCATGACTTCTCTGACTGAGAAAAGATTATTTTTGCACTCCTCAAAGCCGCCCCCCATGTCAAAGACTGGTGGGAAACCTACCGTGAGCAAGAGGGCGAAGGGGAACCCTCTCTGTTCTCGACCACACCCACTTTGAATTCGTTCTGAGACGGCCTCAAGGAACAATATTACCCTGTGGGGAGCTATGAGGACAAATACATCCAGTGGACCACTCTGCGGCAACAAAAGGATCAAGATGTGCATGAACTGACGAATCTGTTCCATACCCTGTGCACAAAGTTGGGTATTAAAGATTCAGAGAGACATTTGGTGCTCAAGTACCACGGCTGTCTACACAAACACATTCAGGAGGAAATGGAGTTCCTTGACATTACATCGCTTGGCACGACATATCGCTATGCCGCTAAGATCGAGCAGAAATTTAAGCAGAAGAAGCGAGAATTTGGATCTGCGAATCCGAAAGGTGCCCCCGAACCGAAGAACAAGGGGCAAGGCCAAAGCAATGCAACTTAGAACAACACCACAAATCCAAATAAGGACACAGGGAAGTGGTGTGAATTTCATAACAGCCCCACTCACAGCACAAACGAGTGTCGGGCCAAACAGTCTTTGGTGGCTGAACTAAAGGCACCCGAATTAGATGCATTTTTTGATCCTGAGTTAGAACCAGACAAAGGCAATGAAAAAGGGAAGCAGATCATTGATGCGGATCCCAGTTCCATTATTGCCACCACCAAGATCCAGAAGGAGGGTCCAGAGGATCCAGAGGAGGGGGAGCGCCTCTTCCAGTCGCAGATGTGGGTGAAGGGTTCTTCGCTGCAGTTTCTCGTCGATAGCGGAAGCCAAAAGAACCTCATTTCAGTAGAAGTCGTGAAGCGGCTCGGCCTACCAACCATAGCACACCCACAGCCGTATACCATCGGGTGGCTCCACCCAGGGAGAGATCTCCGCATCCACCAGCAGTGCCAACTTCCATACAGTATCAAGCCATTCACGGATGAGGTATTGTGTGATGTTGCTCCTCTTGATGTAGCTGATGTATTATTGGGCCAACCATACTTGTGGAGGCGACATGCTGTGTATGAGTCTAGGCCTCGTGCTATTATGATTACTTTGAGAAATAACTTGTACAGGATACCAGCGGTAGTACCGCCTCCTGCCATCTCTTTGACTACTGCAAAACAACGCAGTAAGATTGTTTCCCAGACCAAGAAATTCATTTTCCTTACGACTCACTCACAGGGAAAGAAGAATATTGTGGCCACAACCTCGAAACAGGGCTCCCTTTCACAGCTGCAGCAGATGGAAAAAGTCATGGAGGAATACGATGGCAATTTCTCCTCACTCATAGAGGTTCCTCTACACTGTCAGGACAAGCACTCCATTGATCTGACTCCCAATGTACCACCACCTGATGTTGCCATACATCCTACAACTACACATACAGAATCCAAACATGTACTGTATGAGGCTGATAAAGAAACCAAATTTACTAAACGCATCCACCATGTCCACCCGCAGGTCCATGACATCTTCAACACATCTAATACTCAGTTCAACAGGATTTGCCTCATCTCATGGAGGATCTCAACGCAATGGGGACCATTTATTCCTAAGGAGGGAGGAATGATCCAGGTGGATATCGGTGGCCACCCACCTATTCCATTTGGACCAGCACCATCAATTCTTGCAGCTTTTCACATTCAGCACAACTTACTATTTTAAGCATGTTTTTGGGTCCTCCACTCTCGGAGCCGTTTTGGGGGCTTAATGATCCAGGTGGATATTGGTGGCTACCCACCTATTCCATTTGAACCCCCATCTTCAGTTCTTTCAATTTTCAAGTTGCAACAAAACTTACTATTTTTAGCAGTTTTTCGGGTCCTGAACTTCCGGAGCCGTTTTGAGGCCCTAAACGACATTTTTTGGGAAAATAGAGAGCAACATGGGTCCATGGACCGATGTTGCTCATTCAAAAATTGAATTCCTCAGATAGATATTTCTAACGAGCTATTGAGCGCGTCAAACGGAAACGGGTGCCAAAGTTATGCCCCCGGGAAGTTGAACCACCAATTTACCCAAACGGGCGCCCACAATTTTGGCGCCTCATCTCCTACGGTTAGGTTTTTGGACGTTTAAGATTCTACATTGTTTCTCAACAATAAATAGGCCCTCGAGCCTCATTGTAACACAGTGCAGAGGTCTGTAGCCATCACATCTCTTCTCAGAGATTCGCTACCAGCACCCTAGCTATTTTATTTCCATTATGCTTGTAAACATATTTCTTTTATTTGATATTAATGAAATGAAGCATTATTTCCACTGCATCTCTATGTTCATGGTTATTTCTATATTTTGTTTCGTTCCTGCATAAATCTGGATCAACACCTGAAAAATTATTCAGCTACAACTAACTTAATAAAGCATCCACACCATGAATGACAAATAGAATAGTAGAAATGATTCTTCAAATGATCTCAAAAGTCTCCAATAGTCTTAATACCAAATTAGACATATCATCCTTGTTTAAATATAAAAATCATAAAATAAACTTTTCTATAATGGCTCTAACAACCTTATCAATCCTAATCCATCCATAGAGGTCGTACTCATCAAGTCTGGTTCACAAAATCAGGAAAAATCCCAGAAAATAATAAATCTGCCCCTTTTTACTAGGGATTCCTAAATGACAGGTCAAGTTTGACCAACGTTGATTGGGATTGTTTTTGCTCAGTTTGACTAAACCTGTTAGTGTCATTATTTGCATCCTTCCACCAGTGATCAAATAAACTCTTTTATGTCATGTTAAGGGTCCCATTCTGAAATTTTCATCATTCCATTCGGTCATCATGCAAAAATTTGGCCACTTGGTGCAGATTTAGGTCAATCTTCACTCTTTTTCAGAAATCTCATTACTTGTTGGCTCATTTCACCACTATGCTAAGTGTACATCAATCATGAGTTGTCATCATCATTTCAGTCCTTTCATCATGAATTTCAGTCAAGTAGAGTCTTTATTAGGTTTTAGGGTTTTCAAGGTGCATCAAATCACCATTTGTATGCATAAAAGACCAACAAGTAAGAGAGTGACAATTAAAACATTTTATTTTATTTTATTTCTTTTTTATTTCTTTTTTTTTTCCTTTTTTTTCTCTGAATAAGTCTACTCCTAATATTGATACAATTTTTTTTTACATGGAGGTCCTGGCCTCATAAGGTCTTGCCCAGTATTGCAGCAATCTATCAAAAAAAACTATTGTCTAGCCAAAACTGATAGTAAACCAGACCTACATCCCTATGCTAAGCCTTACAAAAATTAGTATGTTGTCCACACAGGGGAAAATGGCTGACAGAAGACAAAGAAACAAGTTTCTGAGTATGTAGACAGAAATAACTGAAACACATATGATCAAGCCCATACAGTCGTCTGTAAGACAAAAACCTGAGAATTTTTGTGCAATCAGGAGTCATGA
The DNA here is from genome assembly GCA_034641835.2 of Pinus albicaulis. Classification (NCBI taxonomy): domain Eukaryota; kingdom Viridiplantae; phylum Streptophyta; class Pinopsida; order Pinales; family Pinaceae; genus Pinus; species Pinus albicaulis. The sequence continues at coordinate 170,823,637 of CM076583.1, forward strand.
GAATTTGAAGGTGTTTCTTCGACAATGCGGCAACCATAGTCAAAAGGTTCTTCCTCCATCACTTGAAGGTTGCCTTTCTCAGTAGAGCCACCTTGGTTCATATAGCTCGGTCCTACCAGAAAGCTGGTAGTTGGAAGCGCACTGCAACAGGGCTCCTTACTCTGCCTGCTGTCAGTGGGAGGAATGAGATGAGGATCTGTGGGGGTCTTCTCCAAGGGTTCTTCTGGAGCCAGGACAGTCTTAGTTATGGGGTCAGCTAGAAAGTCAAAGGTGATGTTGGCAATCAGAGTGGAGTGAAAGTGAGCGCAGGGAATGCGAATCTGAGCTTGGTGGGTATGAGCAAGAGGGGGAGGCTCAGAAGCAAGAAAGTGAGAGGAGCTTCGAACATGAGAGGAATGGCCAGGACCCTGACCACGCCTACTCCTGGAGGCTGGTAATTGGTGAGAGAAATACTCTGAGGACGGAGAGGTCGAGCCAGAGGTAGAAGAAGAAAGTTGTCACCCAACCCTCCCATGGCTGGTGCCTCTCCGGCAACACATTCTCTGGTGAAGCCGAGGCATACTGCTTCTTGCTGATAGAGGGATGCTGAGGCCAAACGAGCATAGGATGGGAGCCGAATCCACAGAAAAATGTGGGGGGACCAACTTAGGAAGCGCCGAGACACCAACGGAAGGAGAATTGGGCCACAAATTGCAGAATGGGCTTTGCGAAAAGTGTATGCCCGGCATCAAATCGATGTAGCAAGGCAGAGCACACTGCCACCTGGTACAGGTGCGAGATCTAGGCTTTGCATCAACTTAATAACATCTCACTCGCAAAGGAAAAGCAACAATGAGGCTGGTCCAAGGCGCCATGAAAGAAATGCAAACTGGTTCGCGTCAGAGAAAGCGTTGTATAATGGCAACATTGAAGTCACTGACATGGGTTTTAATGCGATGCATTGCGCGGATCGGTGTGGCATTGAAGTGAGCCCACATGCCAACCCACTCCCGGCCACGCGCTGTCGTACCATACTCAGCATACACCCACATCCAGAAAAAACATTTTATTATGAAAGTTTGATTTGTAAATTAATTTCAATTCAATATGTAACTTTATGTTTCTTAATATGTAATAATTTATCATAGTTCCAAGATAACTGCATATTCAAGGTTCCAATCATCCAAATTAGTCAATGTTCTAAAAGTCATAGTGGTCAAAATCCATCAAAAGATCAACTCCAAAGAATAGGTTCAAAAGGAAAAGCGCAATGCCAAAGTTGAGTTCAAAAGGAAATGCGGGTTCCAAAGCCAATTTATGAGATTTCATCAAGTATAAAATTCCATCAAAGACCAAAGAGACACTCATTTGCATCCTCATGCATTGAGCTCTCAAACTCCCAAGTCAAAAAATCAAATTTCGAGGAAGAAAGTTGAGTTTTTTGGAAGGCGCTGCGCTTCCCCTTAAGGCATTGGGATTTTGATAGAGGGAATTTTTCTCTTGATTAAGGTGCCATGATTTTACCTGGGTGGCACTGTGCTCTTGCTTAAGGCACTACGATTTTACCAGCTTTCTCCCATTGATCCAAATCTTCATTCTAGGTGGTCCAGTCATCAAACAAGGGTTTCTTTAGTCAATTGCAGGTAGGTTACACCTCTCTGAAACCTCCTTTCAGTTTATAATTTTGAATTCATGGTGTAAAACCTCCTCATTTACCATTTCAATTTTTGAGCCAAGAAACCATATTATTCACCATTGCAATCCAAGGTGGTTTCCCCTAGACCTTATTTTCCATTCCCACAGTATAAAATCACTCCCATTATCCCTACATCACCTTATTCCTTATCCCCAAATCCCATTTCCTAAAACCCTAATTCTAGACTGAATTTTTGTAGGCAGTCCCACCATATCCCTATAATCAAATTCCCTACCCTATATCCCTAAGTTTTTATATCCCCCACCACTTCCCTAATTTCCCTAACTCCCATCCCCAATTCCCTAAATTTTCCTACACTAATCCCAACTCCCTAAACCTACTATCCTACCCCTTTCCCTTACCCTTCCCTAGGGTTTCAAAACAAGACAAATACTATGGAGGAGGAGATGAACATAGAAGAGGAGAGGAGAAAACACAAATGACGCAGGATTTTTATGCTTGAACCATCGAACACTAGAGAATTTTTGGCCTCATCTATGACAGTCAATTTCTTCAAACATGTGGGCTATTTTGAATTTTGTGAAATGATCCAATGAGTACAACATCGCCCTACTTTGACCAAAGTTTTCATCTCTAACCTCAAAGACAGCCAAGTGAACATTGCAGGAGTAACCTTCACCATCTCCACATATATCATTGCTGCAGCCACAGGGATACCCAATGTGGGTGAAAAATGGTTTAAGGCCAAATATCTAGATGCCCAACATTATGAACCATTTCTCAAGCCAAGGTACAAAAATGACGAAAATAAATTCTTTCCTTTCAGCCACCTACTTGAAATATTTTCTCCCATGATGAATATCATCATGAAATATTTCACTTGTGAGGGAATATTCTCCATACTATATGCCTATCACATCAGAATGCTCATGCATTTCACTAGGGTTAAATTGCTCAACATCCCTCACTATTTGTATAGGAGTATAGATAAAATGTCATACATATTACAGAACATAGAGTATGAACATCACATGAACAAACTCTTTCATCATTCTCTAATAAAAATAATTTTCCTTCATCATCTCCATCAGTTAAAAATTGCATGGGAGACCTTTATTGAGAATGATGCCTTCAATACTCCACCACCTCAACCTGCTAGACCAATTCCACCACCAGCATCAGTGTCTCAACGACCAACAGAGTCATCTAGCAAGGCTACAGTCAAAGAGGTCAAATAAATCAAAGAAACCAAAAAGTTCAAAACCTACCAGAGGGGACCTAGGTAAGTGTTTTCTCCACAGATTGTAGAAGGGGCATTTCCTTCTTCATCAACAAAGCAGGTACATCAGGATGAGCAACATGAAGAGACAGTTGTCCATGAAGAGGAAGACCTTCATGAGGAATAAAGAGTATTTGAGTTGATGGATTTGGATGATCAAGATGATCAAGAGGATTAAAATATGATCATAAAAGAGAAGGATTCCATGATAAAATAATTCTAGGACAACATGGCATGAACTGAGTTTTTCATATCATTCCTTAAACAGGAGAAAAAGAAGTTGAAAGACAAGCAAGTACTCATGGGGATAGAGCTGCTAAAGGAAAAAGGACAAGACATCAAGGGTAAGGAAATGATGGCACCTAATGATTCTGACCATGATGATACTCAAAACATCAAGTCAAGATAAAAAACAATAGGTCTTAAGAGAGCTCTGGAGTAGGAAAAACATGAGGCAGAGCAACTTAGTTTTGAGGAAAGGATTGCCAAGGAAGTTGAAGATGATAGAGAGGTATGGCTAGACAGGATAAACCTCCACCTTTAGAATCTCTTCCATAAGGGAAACAAATATAATGAGATTCTCAGACACATGTTCAATAGGTACATCATTAGAAACAAGATCTACAACATCAAGCTTAAGCAATTGAAGGACAAATACAAGTAAACCCTAATCAAGCAAAATGAGGAAGATAAAATTGAGATCCTTGTTAATGCTTCCCAAATTTCTTGAGGCACATCATAAGCACTTCATCTACCCATTTTGAAGTTTTTTGGGTAATTTTTTGAAATTTTTGGGATTTTTACAAATTTTGACAGGTTTTCAACACATTCCACCTGTCAAAAGTGCGGCGCCTAGGGCACTGTACTTTTTATAGGAGCCTCAAAATGAAAAATGGCCACCACCATTGGATTCATAAGTCTTATACATCAAATTTTGACTATTGGAACACCAAAAATGGACATTATGACAAGGAGAAATGGCCAAAAACACTCAAAATATCACCTTTTTGCCTCATTTTTCAGGCTGGCGTTGTGCTTTTGACTAGTCTTGGGAGATTTGAATTTTGAGGGCCTTAACTTCATCATTTTCAGAACTAGAGGGATTTTAATTTGGAAATTAGACGGGTGTAGCTTTCCAATGAGCTATCATGAGCCCAATTTGGACTTCAAGAAGGCTCCAAAACTCACCTTGAAGTTGGCATTGCACTTGTTAGGTAAACTTGACTCGTGATAGAGTCAAAGTTGACCAGGGTAAATAGTAGTGGTTTTGGGGCACATGGTTTTGTGCACCCATGGTTTTAGCCCATGGTATCGCATGTAATGGAGCCTATAAAAAGGCTGGGAAGTCTTCATTGTAAGGTAGGGCATGGAGGTGAGTGGTGAAGGCTCACTTGGCCAGACTGGCTAGGGTTAATGAAATTTTATTGGTTGGTTTTTTCCCCGGATTTGGGGTTTTCCCAGTTAAACATTGTGTTTATGTTTGTGATTTGTTGCTGGGTTCTTTATGTTTATTTATCTCAGTAAATTATTTATTATTTCTGCCGTAAAATCCTAACAGCACTTCTACTTCAGGCACTGCGCTTTTGTTTCAGGCACTGCACTATTTCTAGTTGCCTGATATTTTCTAGTTTTTTAGTTTTTCTCAGTTTCATATAGAATTTATGAGTTTTTACTGATGTAATTCATCCTTGTAAATGTAACCGTTTCCTAAATATTTACCAGTGGGTAGATACATTGGGTAAAAGTGGATTTTTGGATAAATGAATCAGTTTCACCAAAGTTAGGGATGAGTTTGTTAACCTCCCTAGTATTTGGGTTTCCATTTGAGAAATTTGTGGATTAGTTCCTCAAGTCATGGATTCAACCCATGAGATGGGGAGAATCAGTTATGGTTTATATTATTCACTTATTTTCTCATAGAAAGGGTTGGATGTTGTTGGATTGACCTTGGAACACTTTTTGTAATCATACTTTTGGCTAATAATAACATACTGAGTTGCAGCTATTTTGATGGAATTCTCGTGGTAAAGTGATTTGAAATTTTTTCTTCTTATGTTATGCAAATGTATGAATGTATTGTGGTTCATATTCATTCCATTTATAAATTTAATTGTTTCCTAAGTCTGAAAGACATAATTCATTAAGTTTATTCTATGTTTTGGAGGGATAATTACATTTTGCTACATCTTCTTCTAGTAGGAAAGAATTCATTCATCTTATGCTCTTTCCTCCAACCCTAGTAGTCTAAACCATTTCATCAGATATCCTCTTGTGCTGAACTACTTACCTACCTTGCTCCATCAGATCCTTGCAATTCCTATCCTTGTTTTCCCTGACCTAATTTCTTCCTTGACCTATTCACCATCCAGCACCTCAAAAATCAATCAATCAAACCCTAGTGCTACTATACATAGCCTAATATCTCATTGATCTAGTCATATTGGTTGAGATCCATTGGAGAGAGCCCTCTCCTGCCTAGTACGGCTAGCTACTTTGCAAAATATTGGTCTGTGGTTATCTTTTCTTGTCTCTTCTCAGCCTCTAAGATAAGGTGAAGTGATAATACAGCCAATAGGTATTTATCCATCCTTGGCTCCCAAGATTTCCTAATATTCTCTTAGATCTCACCTAGCTATCCTGCACATATGAATTTAATGGAGCTATTATGATAATTTTTAATGGAGTCCAAAATTACTCTTAAAACCCATTTTTTACAAAAAATTCTAAAAATTGAAAAACTTAGTTTAGTTACTTGAATATGAAAAATAGGACTAAAATGAGGCATATTTAGGTGACATAGGATGGAATATGGTGGTAAATAAATTGATTTGGGATAGGAAAAAGATGAAAATTGAGGGCAAACATCTCCCCCTTGTTGATGTTCAAGCATGTCCTCATTCTTGCCTCCTCCGTTTGGATATCCTCAGTGATGATGTCCCTATTGTTCCTGATCCTGTAGCTTCCTCCCGTGCAGCGTGAAGGAGAAATTCAATACCCTCACATTTCCCTTCTTTGTATATGGGAGTCTTCTCTTTTGCTTCTCATATTTGTACTTCCATGAATTTTTCTCCTTTAGCCATCTATAGGCTTGTTTGGATATGAGGATATTATGATTCTCAAGATTTTTAATCTTCTTGATCAATTTATTTTTTTCCTTGATTATGTTGTTGTCATTTTCTTTATAAATTTTGTTCTCTTTTTTCAAATATTTCTCCATGATTTTGTTGTCCTCTAACTCACTGGTTAGTTCTTCTATTTTCTTAAGATATTATTCATTGTACATCTCTTTAGATTCTTCCCCTGTCTCTTTGGCGTATGAGTGAGATGAGGTAGCTCCTAATAAAGAATTATAAAAATAGGAGTCTTTATATATGGGATCTTCCTGGAATTCCTTCTCCATTCTTTGTATAATCTCACCAATCTGCTTTGATGTTGGTGGAGGCTCAGTTTCAACAATTTCAATTTCTGGATATTTTCCTTTGTTGCTTGGTTCCTCTTGTGATTTTCTCCTACGCTTCCTAGGAATGTACATAAAGGATTTCTATTTTTCAACCATAATACCATATTTCTTCTTCTTAAGTCTTGTATTATGATACAAAGGGGAATTCATGATACTTCTTGTTACATGCAACTGCTCAAACTTCTCCTCATTCTCCATTTTTTGTTCTTCAAAATGATTCTTAGCCAAAAAATCCTTCCAAAACAATCCCTTATTCCTTACTTGATACTTCAAGAGTATCTTGATTAGCCCATGATGATAGATATTGGCTTCCTAATCAAGAGGTCATGTATTTTTCTCAAAATTGAAAGTGATCGAAATTGTACCGAACCTAAGCGACTGGGTAGATTTTGTTGTTGCGATTCCGGCTTTGCAAACGATTCAAAAAACTGATTTCTTTTAAGGGAGATATCACATTCTGATCATTTTCCCAAACAACTAAATTTTTGTGACAGGGGTGACTGGGATGCCTAGTCAACATGCAGGTGTAGATTCAGCAAAGGAGGTTTTTCCAAGCCAGTGATTTTCTACCAAGTGGCGTGTTTTGGTTCGTGGATGGTTGTATGAGCTGGTTTTAGAAGCCAATGGTCAAGGTGATGGGGTTCAACCCCACGACCTCCAGCATGCGCGCAAAGCTTTCCATCATCTACACTATGAGTTGTGTCTTAACCACTAAGGGTTAGAAGTCATATTTAAGGTTTATCAAAAATAACATTAGGTTTTGGGACCACTGACGGGCCAAATTTTGTGTTCACATGTTAACACAGACAACCAACGGTTTGGTAAACGTAACTTCCAGTGGATACAACCGCAATATTAAAACTTCAAGCTGCCAAACTTATCACATAACGTTGTTTTCTCTGGTGGTTACGACTTCTCCATGTAGTTAGAATTTAACCCCGACGTTAAACTTCAGTCCTAGCTACACTCAACCACAGTTTCAATGGAGTTATGCTCCAATTTAAATGTGACTGCGGGGTTTTCGGGGGTTGGCATGTGGCCACCCCATCCTCCTTAACTTGAAACTTAATGTTACGGTTTGAGTATTGGCGGAAGATTAGCGTCGCCCCTAAGATTGCGGATTTGGCTAAAATTAGTTGTAGTTAAACTGTAGTTCTCCACATCTAGTGGAGAAATTATAGCCAAGATTGGGAAAATGGCTAGGGAGGTCAAGTTTCGACCAATTTGGGTGAAACAAGAGTCTATCTAGACTAATTTGAGAATTCTGGAGCCACTGGTGTAGAGAAAACAACCATTAGAGGCTTGTAAACACATGTGTTTGTAATTTTGAGCATAATGACAAAGAGGGACATGCTATTGGAGTTGGACCAGCAGATGTAGCCTAAGAGGGGTGAGATGCTTCATCATGCCTGATGTGTAAAACTTATGTGTGATGTTTTTCTCTGTTATACACTACTATTCAATGTTATTTAGGTTTAATTTCATGCTTAAAACTCACAAATTCATCTATGTTTCATGGTTAAATTACTCATTCCTTAAGAAAACAAATGAAGACAAATTGTACATGTTTGTATTACTGAAAGGACACTTAGCATACCAAGCTAATACAATCCTTTCAGATCAGGTTGGTATTAGAGCTAGAGTTTATTCTCTAGTGTTGTTGTGTGAAAATATTTGTTTAACTATTTGCAAGTGTTCACATGCTTACTAGGCTCAAGCTCAAGAGAGGAGAAGGAAAATTGGTGGAAGCAAGACGTTCTCAAAGTGAGCCACAATAAAGGATGATAAGATTTCCATATTCTCCACCACTTATTTCACCTTCAAAAGAAGTAGAAGTAGCATTAAGCATGCTCCTAAAGGAAGAATAAATCCATGAAGTGATGAATCACAAAGAAGAAGAAAGAGTGTTCAGGAAAGCATTCCTTGACATGACTGAGATGGTGAGAGTCCTTTATCAAGAAAGGAATGCGAGACTAGAAGGAGAAGGATACAAACTTCACAAGGAAGGTAAAGGATCATCAGGAGGTCAAAATGATGAAGATAAATCAAACAAGGATTATGGATGAAATTGATGCAGTGGAAAGTCACCATCCTCACCCTCATCATCATCATCCTCTACTTCATCTTTAGTACATCAGCCACACAAGTCAAAGAACACTGGTAAAATTCCTATTCTGAAACTTGATGTTAAGTTTGAATTTCCAATGTTTAATGGTGAAGTCCATATAGAAAATCTTGATAATTGGATTAGGCAATTGGAGTTCTATTTGAGAATGCAAAATATTCATGATGATGATACCAAAATCCAACTAGCTTCATTGAGAATGGAAGGTGCATCACTTGTTTGGTGGGAATCCAAGACAAAGGAGGAGATCAAGAAGCATGGCAAGATTATCTTATCATGGATTGATTTCGTTACTGCAATAAAACACCAGTTTTATCCATTAGCTCATATGCAGAAAGCGAAAATGAACTAGAAAAAATTTAGACAATTGAAAGGACAGAATGTGCAAGAATACACCCAAGAATTTAGGAGAAGAGCTCTCTTATTAGGGGTATATTTTCATATCCAAGATAATTTTCTCAAGTACATAGGAGGATTTTATAGCTACCTAAGACATACTATTCTCATGTTTAACCCTACAAGTCTAGATGAAGTTTGTGTTTAGGCCACACATCTAGAAGCTAGAGGGAAAAACATTACTGATGAGGGTAGGAAGAAAACTTTTAAGGGGAAAAACAAAGAGAAGACCTCAAAAGGTAAGGGAAAAAATAATGCATCTGTCAAGACAGAGGGAAAAAAATTAGTTTGTAAACAGTGTTCAAGACAAGGCCACGAAGAGAAAAATTGTTGGAAATTACATCTTGAAAAGAGGCTCAAACATCAGAATAACAAAGGGAAACAGAAAACTGTAGCTACAACTCAACATGATTTAGGAGAGGATTAAGGTGATGAATCTAAAATTACAACCATGGAATTGAAGAACATGAAGGGGAAAGAAATTGAAACAAAACCCAGTACTAGTACATCAAACTGTCACATACAAGCTCCAAATGAAGAAGAGAGAATTAAATTGTTTCATGTGAGGCTCATATCCAAACATACCAAGATTGACACACTATTTGACAATGGGTCACAAGAAAAATTAATCTTTGAAGAATTGGTCAAGAGACTTAATATTGAGACCATTCCACATCCAAAACCATATCCAATTGGGTGGATTTGTAAGGATGCAAATTTACAGGTTTCAAATAAGTGCATATTTCACTTTACAATAGCTGCACATTTTGTTGACACAGTTGAATTAGATGTGGTTCCGCTTGATATTACAGGTATTGTGTTGGGAAATCCTTACTTGTATGACAGGAAAGCGATATTTCATTTCCATGAGAAAAAATACCATTTATTCAAAGATGGAAAGGAGTACATTGTTTGAGCACATCGCAAGAAGAAAAATATTGCAATGGTAAATGCTAGACAGGTAAAGAGGATGGTGAATTCAAGTAAGAATTTTGTTATTCTAAGGATTAAGCCTAAAGCTAATGTTAATAATGAATCATTTGAAGATAGTCATCCTAATTTGAAATCATATTTATATGATGTAGTTGATTCACATCATGAGATGTTTCAGAAGCCAACAAGATTGCCTCCAAAAAGGGAGATTCAACATGAGATTCATTTGCAACAAGATTTTTCTCTTCGAAACATCAGCATGTATCACATGTAGAAAATGGAGAATTTTGAAATAAAGAGGAAAATCAAGGAAATTTTGGACAAGGGACTCATAAGGCCAAGCACTTTGCCATGCGGTTCACCCATAGTCTTGATTCCGAAGAAAGATGGGACTTGGTGCATGTGTGTAGACTTCAGAGCTTTGAACAAAATAACGGTAAAGAATTGATATCCACTCCCAAGGATAGATGGTTTGCTTGATCAGCTGAAAGAATAATTTTTTTCACTAATTTATATTTACGAAGTGGATATCATCAAGTAATAATTGTAGAAAGTGATATATGGAAGACTGCATTCAAAACCAAACAAGGAATCTTTGAGTGGTTGGTTATTCCGTTTGGTTTGTGTAATGCACCAACAACTTTCATGCATGTTATGGATAATGTTTTGCATCCATTTCTTGATGAATTTGTGATTGTGTATTTAGATGATATACTCATTTTCAGAAAAACAAGAGAAGAACATGTCTTGCATGTGAAAATGGTGCTTGATGTTTGAAGAAAGATAAATTATTTCTTAAGATGTCAAAGTGTGAGTTTAGAAATAATTCTCTGGTTTATTTGGGACACATTGTAGGATGAGGCGAGTTGAGAATTGATCCTTCTAAAGTGGAAGCCATTGTGAATTGGCCCACTCCAAAAATAGTAATGGAGGTAAGAAGTTTCTTAGGCACAACTCAGTATTGGAGAAAGTTTATTGCTAACTTTTCTGCCATAACAACTTCTATGCATGCAGTGACAAGTGTGAAGAAATGCTTCCAATGGGGAGGCAAACAACATCAAGATTTTGAAGCTTGAAATCAAAATATCAGTTCATCTCTGGTCCTTACATTACCGAATTTGAGATAGCCATTCGAGATAGAAACCGACGCTAGTGATTATGCCATAGGCGCAGTACTTTTGCAGCATGGTAAGCCTATCGCTTTTCATTCTAAAACCTTCAATGGTGTTGTAACTAATTATCGTACATATGAAAAAGAGTTGTATGCATTGATACAAAGAGTCAAGAAGTGGAAACACTACTTGATGGGTAAAGAAATGATTATACATACTAATCACCAACCATTACAGTACTTGCAGTTGAAAAAAAAATTGCAACAATCACGACATTTCAAGTGGATGGGATTTCTTCAACAGTTTCACTTGGTTATAAGTTGCAAGAAAGGTATTTTCAATAAAGTTTATGATATTCTTTCGAGGCCAATTACAAGTTCTTCTACTTTACTTAAAAATGATTCTATTTTACATGAGAGTTACATAGAACAATATGCGCATGATGCTGATTTTCAAGATGTGTATGCTAGTTTGAGTGAAGAGAATCAAGTTGAGGAAAATGATTATCACATGCATAACAATTTGCTGTTTCATATGGGAAAGTTGTGTATACCACAAGGAGAGAGGCTTAGTTTCATGAGAGAGGCTCATTCGTCTCTTATTTCTAGACACTTTGGGGTAAGAAAAACAGTGGCGCATCTACATAGGTATCTATTGGCCTCGCATGGTAGATAATGTGTCATGTTTTATAAGAGGTTGTTCTATGTGTGCAAAAAACAAGCCTAGCACCACCAGTACCATCAAGGCCATGGGAGACTGTCTTCATGGACTTTTTTGGAGGTCTACCTATGTGAAGAAAACAACATGATTGTCTTTATGTAGTTCTGGATAGATTTAGGAAAATGATTATACTTATGCCATGTAGGAAAACCATTAATGCTAAACAAACTGCTAAAATTTATTTTCAACATGTATGGGTTCATTACTGATCCAGGTGGATATTGGTGGCCACCCGCCTATTCCACTTGGGGCCCCACCATTGTCTCTTTCAGTTTTTTTCACTACTTACTATTTTTAGTAGTTTTCGGGTCCTAAACTTCCGGAGCCATTTTGAAGCCCCAAACGGAGATAGTATACCGAAGTTACGTCCCTGGGAAGTTGAAACACCAATTTACCCAAATGGGGCCCATAGTTTTGGTGCTTCATCTCCTAGGGTTAGGTTTTTGGACGTTTAGAATTATCCATTGTTTCTCCATAATAAATAGGCCCTCAAGCCTCATTGTAATACAATTCAGAGGTCTGTAGTCACCACATCTCTTCTCAGAGATTCGCTACCAGCACCCTAGCTATTTTATTTCCATCATGTTTGTAAGCATATTTCTGTGATTTGATATTAATGAAATGAAGCCTTATTTCCGCTGTATTTCTATGTTTATGTTTATTTCTATATTCTGTTGCATTCCTGCATAAATCTGGATCTGTGGTATCAGAGGGGTATGCTTTTTCTCGATCCTTCTTTGCATGTCCCCAACGAGGTCGGGGTATAATGAGTTAGGGCTCGATCTAGTGGAAGCTTTGCAAGATCAGCCTCACAAACCCCGATGGATGCCCATGAGGGATGAAAATAAAGATGAGGGAGCAGGAGATCCTATCAAAATATTGCTCGAGGAGGCCCTTGAAAAACAAAGGAATGCAATGATGGATAACTTATCCCAGATCCTTCAACGACTGCCCACCGGCGACGCATCTGCATCTAGTAGCCACTCTGGAGGCGCGACTCCCTTTAAGGTACAAGTAAACTTTGACATTCCCATATTTGAGGGTCAAATAGATGCAAATGCTGTAGATAGATGGTTGAATCTATTAGAAGGATATTTCTCAGTTCATGATTTTTCCAACCGGGAGAAGATTATTTTTGCACTCCTCAAAGCTACTCCCCATGTCAAGTATTGGTGGGAAACCTACTATGAGAAAACGAATGAGACAAAACCCTCTGTGTTCTCAGTCATACCCACTTGGAATTATTTCCAAGATTCCATCAAGGAACAATACTATCCCGTGGGGAGCTATGAGGACAAGTACATACAATATACCACGCTGCGGCAACAAAGGGATGAAGATGTGCATGAGCTAACGAATTTGTTCCATACCCTGCGTACAAAGTTGGGTATCAAAGATTCAGAGAAACATTTTGTGCTAAAGTATCGTGCTTGTCTGCATAGATACATTTAGGAGGAAATGGAGTTCCTTAACATCTCCTTGCTTGGTACGACATATTGGTATGTTGCCAAGATTGAGCAGAAATTCAAACAGAAGAAGCAAGACTTTGGATCTGCAAATCAAAGGAAAGGGAAAGGTGCCCCCAAACTGTAGAAAAAAGGACAAAGCCAAGGCATGGTGGCCCAAGACAACCCGCCAAAGACACAAGCAAAGAACAACACCACAAATCCAAAGAAGGACACAGGAAAGTGGTGTGAGTTCCATAAGAGCTCCACCCACAACACAAGTGAGTGTCAGGCCAAGTAATCGCTGGTGGCCGAGATGAGGGTTTCTGAATCAGATGCATGCTCCGAATTTGAATCAGAAATTGACAAGGTGAATGAAAAAAGGAAGAAAATTATTGATTCAGATCCCAACACCACTGTTTCCACTACGAAGATCCAGAAGGAGGAACCAGAAGATCCAGAGGAGGCAGAGCGTCTCTTCCACTCCTAGATGTGGGTAAAGGGTTCCCCACTACGGTTAATTGTTGACAATGGGAGCCAAAAGAACCGTAGTGGGGAACCCTTTACCCACATCTAGGAGTGGAAGAGACGCTCTGCCTCCTCTGGATCTTCTGGTTCCTCCTTCTGGATCTTTGTAGTGGAAACAATGGCGTTGGGATTTGAATCAATAATTTTCTTCCCTTTGTCCTTCACCTTGTCAATTTATGATTCAAAGTCGGAAGAACCTCATTTCAGTAGATTTCGTGAAGTGGTTGGGCTTTCTGACCATAGCACACCCACAACCATACACCATTGGGTGGCTTCACCAAGGACAAGATCTCTGCGTCATCCAACAGTGATGCCTTCCCTATAACATCAAGCCCTTCACGGATAAGGTATTGTGTGACATTGCTCCTATTGATTTTTTTGATGTATTATTATGCCAACCATACTTGTGGAAGCAACATGCTGTGTATGAGTCCTGGCCTTGGGCTGTTATTGTTACTTTGGGAAATAAATTGTACAGGATACCAGAGGTACCACCGCCTCCCACTATCTCTTTGGTTACTGCAAAACAATGCAGTAAGCTCATTTCCCAAACCAATAAATTTGTTTTCCTGATGATCTGCCCCCAGGGCAAGAAGAATACTATGGCCATGACCTCCAGACATGGCTCCTTTACACGACAACAACGAAATGACAAGGTTGTGGAGGAGTACAGGGACATCTTCACCTCACCCACAAGGGTGTCTCTACACTGTCAGGTCAAGCACCCCATTAACCTGACCCCAGGTGCACTGATACCCAATGGACTGATCTATAGGTGCTTTGTTCTAGATAATGATGAAATAAAGAGGCAGATTCCAGAGCTGCTGCAGAAAGGTCACATCTGGCCAAGTTCATCGCCCTGTGGGAGCTCGATCGTGTTGGTACAGAAGAAGGATGGGACTTGAAGACTTTGTATTGATTATCGAGCGCTGAACAAGATCATTGTCCAGAATAGGTACCCGATCCCACGGATTGATGACCTTCTGGACCAACTCAAAAGGGAAAAATATTTCATCAAGATCGACTTGAAGTCTGGGTATCACCAAGTACCAATCAAACCCTCTGATGTGTGTAAGATTGCCTTCAAAGCCAAGGAGGGCCTTTTCGAATGGCTCATCGTGCCTTTTGGATTGAAAAAATCTCTCACAACCTTTATGAGGTTGATGGATGACATTTTGCATCCATTCTCCAACTCATTTGTAGTGGTATACTTGGATGAAATTCTTATCTTCAACCAAAATTTGGAAGAGCACCTCCACCACATCTGAGAAGTCCTCCAAACGCTGCGATAACACAAGTTGTGTGCCAATTTGGAGAAGTGCACTTTTTGCATGACCTAGGTTCAATATTTGGTATAAATTATTGATGAAAGGGGGGTGCATGTGGATCCAGCCAAGATCCAATTCATTTGGGATTGGCCAGCCCCAACCACCCTAACAGAGCTTCGCAGCTTTATGGGTCTTGCTAATTTCTACTGCAAGTTTTTATTGAGATTCACTCATATCACTTGGCCCTTGAGTCAAGTCACCAAGGGAGGAGCGAAAGCAAAATTCTGCTGGTCAGACTCTCAATAGAAGGCATTCGTAGAATTAAAACATCACCTCTATTCTTCCCCAGTGCTCACATTACTAGACTTGCAAAAACCATTTGAGATCGAGAAAAATTCCTCTGACTATGCTATTGGGGCAGTTCTTACTCAACAGGGGCATCTAGTGGCATATCACAGTGAGACATTGTCTGACACAGTTCGAAAGTATCTCACTTATGACAAATAAATGTATTAAATTGTGCAGGCTTGTTGACAATGGAAGCATTACATTTTTGGGAAGGAGACAATCATCCACATAGACCACCAACCCCTATAGTTCATACAGACACAAGGGAAGTTGCAAAACGATTGCCATCAAAATTGGTCCACAAATCTGCAAAAATTTCATTTGAACATCAATTACAATAATGGTAGCACCAATAATGTTGCAGATTGCCTCATCCAACCACCGGTCATGGCCATAACCACTGTTCTCAACTCTTGTGGGCATGAGACTTTTGATTGACCGCTTCTCTACAAGAGAAATCCAGAATTCAGCTACACATACAAGGCACTCTTGGGGGGTATGCAATTTTCAAATTTTCACCTCCAAGATGCACTATTATGTCACCTGGGACACCTTTGTGTTCCTTCAAGCGAGCATGCCAAGATGATATGGGAAGCACACTACAGTTGAGTCGCTGGGCATTTTGGGGTCGAGAAAACAGTGGTAGTACTATAGAAGTATTTCTATTGGCCGAACCTTCGACAGTATGTCAAGAAGTAAATCAGATCCTGCACTGCTTGCGCTATTGCCAAACCGACCATCAAGAAGCAAGGGCTCTATACTCCGCTACCTACCCCTATTCGCCCTTGGGAATCCATCTCCATGTATTACATGTTAGGCCTTCCTTCTACTAAGCATGGAAATGACTGTGTTTTCGTGGTCGTTGACAGATTCTCAAAGATGGCCATTATGGCGGCCTGTAAGAAGAATATCACAGCAGAAGCCACTGCTAAACTCTTCTTTGAACAAGTGTGGGTGCACTTTGGGATCCCATAGTCTATCATATTAGATCACGACAGTAGGTTCCTCAGCACATTTTGGTCCAGCCTCTGGTCAATGTTGGACACCAAGCTCACCAAGTCCACAACTTTCCATCCCCAAAATGAAGGCCAGACAGAGGTCATCAACAGGATGATTGTACACATTCTACGCATGTACAACTCAAAGCATCCACTCACATGGGATGAGAGCCTTCCCTATGTACAACACATTTATAACTGGGCTCTCCACAACTCAATCGGCCACAGCCCCTTTTAGGTGGGCTTAGGATTCCAGCCACTATGTCCCATTAACGTAGCCATGCCATTTGTAGCTACTCAGGCTTATTAAGCTCATGTCCAGTCTGAAGCTGACAAATCAAACAACTTCATTGAGTGCATTCAGCAGATCTGCCAACAGGTTCATGACATATTAGATAGAGCCAATGCTAACTACAAGAAACAACGTGATCAACATATGGTGCCACACAAATTACAGGTGGGCGAAAAAGTGTGGCTACATTTGCAGAAGGAGTGCCTAACTGGACCCCACTGCAATATTCGCCCGCTCTGATATGGGCCGTACACCATCACCAAGGCTATAGGGAGTAATGCCTTCGAGCTCAGTATTCCACCATTCCTTGGTCTGCACCCAGTATTCAATGTAGACCGCCTTCGTCCCTAATTCCCACCTCTATTAGACACCTTTGACATTGCAGAAGAACTCACACCAAAAGAGTTAAACCCAGAATGCATGGAACAGGCCACGACAGACTGTATCATGGACATGCAAATCAAGAACACTCGCCGACAGAAGATCCAACTATATTGGGTTGTCAAAGCTGGCCAACTCCTGCACAAAGGAAAGTGGTTCACTAAGGACTAAGTTCAACAAAAGTTTCATCATCTCATGGAGGAACTCAACGTAATGGTGACCATTGCTTCCTAAGGGGGGAGGAATGATCTAGGTGGATATTGGTGGCCACTCGCCTATTCCACTTGGGGCCCCACTATTGTCTCTTTCATTTTTTTTCACAACTTTCTATTTTTAGCAGTTTTTCAGGTCCTGAACTTCTGGAGTCATTTTGAAGCCCCAAACGGAGATAGTATGCAGAAATTACATCCCTGGGAAGTTGAAAGACCAATTTACCCAAACGGGTCCCATAGTTTTGGTGCTTCATCTCCTAGGGTTAGGTTTTTGGATGTTTAGAATTCTCAATTGTTTCTCCATAATAAATATGCCCTCAAGCCTCATTGTAATACATTTTAGAGGTCTGTAGTCGCCACATATCTTCTCAGAGATTCGCTACCAACACCCTAGCTATTTTATTTCCATCATGTTTGTAAGCATATCTATGTGATTTTATATTAATGAAATGAAGCCTTATTTCCACTGTATTTCTATTTTTATGGTTATTTCTATATTTTGTTGCGTTCCTACATAAATCTGGATCAATTATGGATTGCTAGCTTCTATTGTTAGTGACATGGATTCCAGGTTCATTGGGAATTTTTGGTCCAATATTTGAACGATGATGGACATAGAATTGAAAAAGAGTATTGGATTTCATCCATAAAATAATGGCCAAACCGAGGTGGTGAACAAAACTGTTGTGCATCTATTGAGAGGATATTGCAGCAAACAACACAAGTTGTAGGATGAACAACTGCATTATATCAAGCACACTTACAATTGGGCCAAACACTTTTCTAAAAATATTTCACATTTTGAAGCTCACTTTGGGTATTTGTCGAAATTTCCTTTAGAAGTCATCTTTGAGAAGGATGTTGCAATTGATGGCCATAGTGGTATTGACAAGGCTCAAAATTTCATTGAGAAAATTTAGATTATTCATCAACGAGTTCAAGAACAGCTTGAGAAGAGTTAAAGAAAACACAAGGAGATGCATGAAAAACATAGATTTGATCACAAGTTTCAAGAAGGAGATGAGATATGGTTGCACATAAGAAAATAAAAGATGCAATGAGAAGGTAAAAAGCTCAAGCCCATTTGCTATGGTCCATTCAATATCATCAAACAAGTTGGTAACAATGCATTTCAACTTGACTTGCCTTCACATATGAAAATGTATTCAGTTGTCAATGTTGAAAATTTATGTTTGTATGAGTCTCCTTTGATTGATGATCAAGGGAGTGATGTTCAGCTGTTGTCTATAGAATATTTCTCGCCAGAATTTCTAGATGAGCTCAAGGAGGATATCATCCTTGACAGGAGGACACACACTTCTAAGAGGGGAAGTGTCGACTACCTTTGAGTTGGGCTCAAGGGCAGTAAACCAAGCAAGGAAAGGTGGATGGAAGTTGGAAATGTGAGGGAGCTATACCCTCATCTTTTGAATAGGTAATTAAAGTCTTTTTGGGTCCAAATTTTTTCCAATGGGGAGGTGTGATTAGGAGATCATGTAATTTTCTCAAAATTGAAAGTGCTCAAAACTATACTGAACTTGAGTGACCGAGTAGTTATCGTCGTTGCAATTCTGATGCCATGAACGGTTAAAAAAAATGATGTAATATGAGGGAGATATCGCGTTCTAATCGTTTTCCTAAATAGCTAAATTTTTGTGACAGGGGTGACTGGGATGCTCAGTTAGCATGCAAGTGCACAGTCGGCAAAAGAGGAATATTCTTAAGAATATTCCATTTTTCCAAGGCAGTGATTTTCTGCAAAGTGGCACATTTTGGTTCGTGGATGGTTGTACGAGTTGGTTTTAGAAGCCAATGGTTGGGTGATACGTGGCCATCCCTGAGGTCTCCACGTGTCCCCTGAACATCGTTATAAAATTATATTGAGGCCCAGGGGGTTCGACCCTGCGACGTCCAACATGCATGCAAAGGTTTCCACTATCTGCGCTATGATTTGTGTCTTAACCACTAAGGGTCGAAAGTCATATTTAAGGTTTATCAAAAATCACAATGGGGTTTGGGACCACCGATAGTCCCAACCCGCTGGTGGTCCAAATTTTGTGTTCACATGTTAATGCAAATAACCAATGGTTTGGTAAACATAACTTCTGGTGGATACAACCGCAACATTAAAACTTCAAGCTGCCAACCTTATCACATAATGTTTTTTTCTCCAGTGGTTACGACTTCTCTGCGTGGTCAAACTTTAACCTCGACGTTAAAATCTAGTCCTAACTACACTCAACCATAGTTTCAATGGAGTTCTGCTCCAATTTAAATGTGATCGCGGGGTTTTCGGGGGTTGGCATGTGGCCACCCCCTCCCCCTTAACTTGAAACTTAATGTTACGGTTTGAGGATTAGTGGAAGATTAGGGCTACCCCTAAGATTGCAGATTTGGCTAAAATTAGCTGCAATTAAACTACAGTTCTCCACATTTAGTGGAGAAATTGTAGCTAATATTTGGAAAATGGCTAGGGAGGTCAATTTTCGACCAATTTGGGTGAAAAAAGAGTCTATCTAGACCAATTTGAGCATTTTGGAACCACTGGTGCAGAGAAAACAACCATTAGAAGCTTGTAAACACATGTATTTTCAATTTTGAGCATAATGAAAAAGAGGGACATGCCATTGGGAGCTGGAAAAACAGATGTAGCCCAGGAGGGGTGAACTACTTCACAATGCCTGCTATGTAAAACTTATGTGTGATTTTTTTCTCTATTATACACTGCTATTCAATGTTATTTAGGCTCAATTTCATGCTTAAAACTTGCAAATTCATCTATGTTTCATGGTTAAATTACTCATTCCTTAAGTAAACAGATGGAGACAAGTTGTACATGTTTTTATTACTGAAAGGACACTTAGCACAACAAACTAATACAGTCCTTTTAGATCACTTCCTTGGCTTCTGTTTTTTTCTTAACATTCTCTATCATTTTGGTTAGGCTTTTTGAAAATAAGCAGGGTAAGTTGATTTTACAATACCCCTTCATATGTTGAAGCAACTTGATATGATAAAGGTATATCACAATGTATTGATTATCACCAGTGAAATACTTTTGGATGATCAAAACCAACTCTGACCATGGCTCTCTAAGCCAATCTCTTGGAATCCCTCTTGTTCTGTCAAAGGACCCGTTCCTTTGTTTCTCTAGGAAAAAGGTCCATTCCTTCTCCTTAAAATGTATACCCTTGTGATAATATTCTCCTAACAAAGGAAGGTTCAATGCTCGAGAAAGAAAGGTTGGGTTCAATGGTATAGAAGGTTCACCAACTCTGTTTTGTCCTTGTTCAAAATGTTGTATGAATTCCTGTGTGATTTTATCATTGTGACCATTGAACTTTTTAAGAAACTACATTAACCCTATTTGGTATAGTTTGTCTATTGTATCCTTACTCCAATTTTCTATCTTGAAGTCTTTAGGTTCAATTTTGGTTTCCATTTGCATCTGATCTGTGTACCAATTAATATGGCCTAGTCCAGTAAATAACCTCATCATGAATATATCAAGAAAAATATATATATTTGAACTTCTCATTCATGCAATCTTTGGATAAAAACCATGGTGAATGCACTTACCAGACCTCTACAGCTTTGCGAAAAAAAATGATATTACTTCTTCTGCCTTAAATTTTTTTGTTTCTTACTGCAAATGGTATTAAAAAAAATCCTTCGGGTAAAAAAAATATCACCGTGTGAAAACCATGTAAAAACATCTTCACTGCAAAAATCTCTCACTGTTTTCAAAATTTCCCATAAAAATCGATGAAAAACCTTCTCTGTTTGTAAAAATTCATTTAAAATTGCTCGCTGTCTATACAAAAGGATGCTTATTGTGTTTTTATGTGCAAAATTTGGGCAAAATATGTTTTAAAAATGTGCGAGGAAGTCATTTTTGGAACGATACCTGAGCTGCAGATGACTGTCGAAATATTGTAGAGATTATCCTATTAAGGTTTATTTTCTCCTGTGTAAACATACAATCCTAGTTAAACTCTCTGTATCCAGAAATTCGAAAATCGTTGTTCTATAGGTGGCAAAGCCTTTTAGGGTGACAAAGAACTGCTAATATAGGATGGAAGTTGTGTTTTACTCATAGCTTGACACTTTTGATAAATTACTAAAGTTGAACCCTATTCAAGAGAATAACTCAATCTTAAAAATATTTTCACTGTTGAGAAGACCCTGACATCTAATCTTACTTGAACACCACGAAATTTATGGGATTCGATGGAGAATATGCCTTCTCAACATGAAGGAAACCTCAGGTTTTCACTCTCCTATTTCTTATTCTTCTAAACGCATATTTCTCCATGCAATTCCTCGTGCTACCTCTACTGCACTGGGTTCTTCCATTTTCAATCTCTACATATTTCTCAATCAAATAGGGTTTCAGGTTGTTTTAGGCTATGGATAAACAATGAATACGCAGTGTCCTTTGATTATGAGCTAGGTTATGATGAAACTTGGTTGTGACGATGAAGAAAAATGCGCAAACAATGTTCAACTATGCATGCAACCCTTTTGAAACATATTTTGACCTTTTGATACTATTTTCTCATCATTCCACTTGTATCTTTTGCTGTCACTTGTTTACTTGATGCATCGTGGTTGAGTTTCCTCTACACTTTTCAATTACTCAAATGACTGTCCTCACCAGTTTTAAGCTTGTTTTATCACCACTATACTTGTTTGATCATCGTTCTATCCATTTTACATGTCTTGACACTTGTTTTATTTTTTGTTAATGCTGCATCATGGCTTGTAATTTCTTGTAGTTTAGAGCTTATAATACTCATCACAATTAGTACTAGTCTTTGACTTTTGAATTGCACGATTTCTTGATTAAGCATTATGCTTGTTATTTATGCATTTTTATATTGATTACACTTGCATTGTATGCTGCATATCCATTATTATGCCTTTATCATTGCATACTTGCCCTCTTTTCTTCATCATTTACATATACTTATGTATTAATTTGTTTTGAAATGACCATAATCTTGGGTCATTTCAAATCAAATTATTTTTGAAATAAGATGTTAAGTACAGTTGTAATGATACTAACTCTCTTTTTTCTTGTTTAATAGGCATATTAAACTAATCCTTCTTATTTTGTAGGCAATTTTCCACGAGGAAAATTTTTTTTTTCGCCCCAAAAACGAGATGTGGCCAAATTTTTTGGTAAAACATGCAAATGAATGTGGTTGAGTGAATGATAAATTGATGAATGTAAGGTTACAATAAGGTTAACGAATTTTATAAGGTGAATGAATAATGTAAGAGGTAGATGTATATAATGTAGGGTGATGTAGGATATAGGGTAATGTAGGATAATGTAGGATGATATATACATGAATAGATGGGTATTGGATATTCAAGTATAAACTAGTTTATCAATCTTAGAAAAATTTTCAAAGTTGAAGGTATTAAGAATACTTTAAACTCACAGTACTTTCCTTTCACTTGGTAGCTCATTGTTAATGCTTTTCTTCTATTGATGATGAACTTACCTATTTTGTCAACACTTGACCTTTTTCTAATGATGACGATACTTTGACCTCAAAATGAATTCTGCTAAATGATTTTGTTGGATTGTAGATACTTGTAGCTGCTTCTTAGGTCCCTTTGATGTGGATTTTAAGATGAATAATCAGGTCCCCCGACTCCCTTATGAAATAACATATGAAATTGATCTTGTTCAGGTCCCTTACTGATAAATATTGATTATGATGTCCTAGGTACCTTTGCAATACAATTGCTTGACATTAAACTAGTTGCATAGTTTGTTGGTTTATTATGAATATTCCCCTTTCTCGATTTTGAGACTTGGAATCAAGTCTTTGAATTTTGGAGGATGATTTCTGCAAAATGAAATTGAAAAAAATAAAAGTGAATGCATATTTTCCGAACAAATTGATTTTCCAATATGAATTGGAGTTTGTGTTGTGCTAGTATCCTGGATTTTTACAACCAAACTCCTTTATTATTTTTCAATTTTTATTTTTATTCTTATTCTAGAAGTAGGGAAGGCATATCACTATGTTGTCCATTACTTCCATATTTTTTTTTGTTGAGACTCTCTTCATAAAGTATTTTTCATTGATAGGGTTATTATAAACTTTGAGTCTATGACCATAAACTAGAAATGACATGGTTGCTTCATCAATTGTCTTGATCTTAACTGCTCCATTGTCAAAGATTTATTCTATCTAATATGGCCCAAGCCACTAAGTAGTAAAATTAGCTTTGAAATATTTGTACTTGGAGTAAAAAATAAGTGCCCATTATCCCTTATATTTATTTTTTTTGATAAATCTGTCATTCCATTTGATTCTATGTTGTTGTACTAGTGATGTATGCTCAACTGCTTGTTGTCTAATTTTGTCTAAATAATTTAGTTGCATAATTCTCTACTGTTGGGATTCTGACAGGTCCAATTCCAATTCCACTGCAAGTTTAAAAGTATGAATTTGAAATTCGATTGGTAACAAAACTTCTTTACCATATACTAGTTGATATGGGAAGAATCTAGTAGTATTTTTCCATGTAATTATGTATGCCCATAATGCATCTTTTAATTTGTTTGAGAAATATTTCCTATTCATTTGCACTGTCTTTGTCATGATGTTTTCTAGAACCTTATTAATATATTACACTTGTCCATTTTCATGAGGATGATACAGAGTAGACTTTCTATGCTTGATTTTGTATTATTATGTAACATCTCAGACAAGTTTAGAAGTATCATTAATTGTGATCCATGGTCTGTAAAAATATGTCTTGGAACTCCAAATATTACAAATATTTCTTCAAAGAGGAATGAAACCATTGTTTCTTCTGTTGTTCGTGCCACTGATTTTGATTCTACGCATTTTGTAACATATTTTGTACACATTGAGATGTAATTTTTTCTATTTGAAGGCGGGTTAATAGGTCCCACAAAGTTAAGAGCCCATTGTTCAAATGGTTCTATAATTACTTGTGGTTTCAATGGAATATCATCTGATACTACATGTCTTCTAGTTCTTTGACATCTATCACATCTTCTGACATAGTTCTTTGAGTCCTTGAAAATTGCTGGCAGGTAGTAGCCAAGTTTGAGAACCTTGTATGTTGTTCGTTTATTTGCAAAATGTCCACCACATGGCTCATCATGACATGATTTTAGCTTATCAAGATTTTCATCTTCTCTTACACATTTTATTATCAAAATATCAGGACTAGTATAGAAGAGGTCATCATTGACCCATCTATAGCTAACACTCTCTCTAATTAATTTTATTTTCTGCTTGCTAGTGAAATGTGATGGTAATATTCGATATGATAAATAATTAGCTACATCTGCAAACCATGGGGTTTTAGCTATTATAGAAAATAATTTTTCATTAGGAATTTTGTTTGAAACATGAATAGGATCATTAGGAGAATGAAGTCTTGACAAGAAATTTGACACTTGATTATCTTTTCCTGGTCGATCTAAAACATTGAAATTGAAGTCTTGCATTAGTAACATACATCTAGTAATTCTGCCATTGGTAATTTTTCTGTTCATTAAATATTTAATGGCTGGATGATTTGTATGAATAAACACTTGATAGCCTGTTATATAATGCCTAAATTTATTGGTTGCATGCACAACAACTAGCATTTCTTTTTCAGTTACTCTATATTTTAATTCCGTCGAAGTTAGATTTTTGCTAATGAAATAAATGGAATAATTAAATTGATTTTGTTTTTTCCTAGAGATGATCCTATAGCTATATCTGATGCATCAGTAGATATGTGGAATGGAAATGACCAGTTTGGTCCTCTAATGTTGGGTGCTATAGAAAAATTTTCTTTCAGTTTTTCAAATGCATTTTGAAACTCTGAAGTCCATTGAAACTCAATGTCTTTTGCAAGTAATTTGAACATGTGTAGAGCTATTTTGCTAAAGTTTTCAATGAATCTTCTGTAATAGCCTGCATATCCTAAGAAACTTCTTGCTTATTTCTATGTTGTTGGTATCATTAAGTTTATAATGACTTGTATCTTTGTTGGCTTTACCTTTATTCTAGAAGAAGAATGTGGTGTCCCAACACTATCCCTTTAGTTAAAATCATAAAAAATTTCTCATTGCCGAGGGATAAGTTTGTCTCTATGCATCTCTTTAGAAACTTTTCAAGGTTGTTTAGACAATAATGAAATGTACCTCCATAGATAGTAAAATCATCCATGTAGACCTCTATACATTCATGAATTAAATCAAAAAATATGGCTAGGACTGCTCTTTGAAATGTAGTAGGTGCATTACATAATACAAAAGGTCAAACATTATAAGAATATGTTCCCCAAGGACAAGTAAATGTTGTTTTGTCCTGATCCTCTAATTCTATATTGATCTGATTATAACTGCTAAATCCATCAAGAAAACAGAAGAATTTCTTTCCTGTTTGTGAATCTTGTACTTGATCAATGAATGATAATGGGATATGATGTTTCAATGTTGCTTTTTTCAGTTGCCTATAGTCTACACATATTATCTATTTCCCATTTTTATTTGGTACTACAACTAAGGGAGAAACCCATTGACTATCTGAGATAGGGTAGATGAATCCCACCCGCAACAATTTTTGCAGTTCTTCCTTAACTATCTCTTTCATCATTGGATTCATTATTATTTGTGGTTGTCTAACTGGTTTGATGTTACTATCAATATATATATGGTGAATACATGTTTTCGGATGAATTCCTTGCATGTCTTTATAGTCCCAAGCAAAAGCTTTTGAATATTTATGTAGCAATGCAATTACCTGTTGTTCTTGTGACGATTGTAGATTACTACCAATATTTAGGTTCTTTCTAGGATTGATTTCAATGATTTTTCTTTGAGAATTGGTAATTGAGTTGATAGGAAAAATGATTTCAAATGAATTTTTCAATGATTGAATTGTAAAATTTTCATGAAAACATTGATTCAAAAGATGATTTGCAGCTTCAAATTGTGTTATTCGTAGCTTCTCAAAAATATATAAGGTTCTGAGATAAAAAGGTCTATTAAATCCTCATTTTCTTTTTTTTTCTCTAAAATTAAAGTCTTGATTAATGCTTAAAACAAGTTGATTTTCTTCTTGTTGGTCATCAGGCCATGCTATTAAAGAAGGAGATTGAGTAGGGGGATAGAGTCTAATATGTTTCCTTTCATCTCTATGTGCTATGATGATGATTCTTGATTTGGATCCATTGAAGGCATTTGTTGTGGCTAACCATGGTCTACCAAGAATTAAAGGATGGCCTCCTAGATTTGTTTTTGGTTACAAGATCAGAAAGTCTACAGGGTATTCCCTTGAATCCAAAAAAACAATGATGTCTTCAAGTATTCCTTTGAGTACAACTTTAGATCTATATGCTAGTTCTAAAATTGTAGTAGTAGGTCGAATATTTGCCAATTTGAAATAATTCATAGTTTTTTTGTCATGACATTTATAGCAGCTCTTAGATCAATTAAAGTTTTAGGAACTGAAAAATTATTGATTGAAATGGTAACCATAGGTATTGCAGGATCAATATAATTTTCAATTGTTTTTTTTGTAGACATGAGACTAGATAATTTTCCAATGACTTGAATTGTGAGTGGATCTCTTTTCTTTCTGCCAATTTTCTTAATACATAATTCCTTTATTGTTTTTGTATAGACTGGAATATCTTTGATAGCTTGTAACAAAGGAATTTTGACATAAGAATTCTTTAATTCATCTACTATATCAAATTCGGGAAAATAAATTGAATTTTTTTGCTTTACTAACCTTTCTGGGAAAGGTGGTGTTTGAGTAATAATAGTTTTACTTTGCTGAATTTGATTCTTTGGATTATATTTTTCATATTGTTATCCTTCTTCAATTTTTTCTTCCATTATTGGTGGAGAATATTTTTGTAAAACTTTCCCAGACCTCAAGTGGATGTATTGAATAGGAAGAATATAATATGTAGGAAATAATATTACTTCTTCCACATTATATGCTGACCTTTCCAATTTATTACTTGGATTTGCTACTAGCTGAGATGGTAGTTGATTTGGTCTAGGTTTTGGTTGGTTATATGATAGTTGAAGCTACTGTGGTTGAGTTAGTAAGGGTGCCTGATTTTGATGTGGAAATGGCATTGATTGAGGGGGTTGCTGGAATTGTTGATATGGAAATGGTTGTTGAGGATATATTTGTTGATATGGATGTTGAGGATAAGGTTGGTATTGTTGTTGGGGATAGAATTGCTGAGGAGGCCGGGTTCCATAACTATACCCTCGCCAACTTTGTGCAGGTTGGTTTTGGTATTGTTATGGAGGCCAAGCCTGCCATGGCATAGGAGTATTCCATTAAGTTTGAGAAGGATATTGATAATTATGAGGAATTTGTTGAGTAAAATGTTGAGGTAAATTTTGGGGCATACCTGGAAGCTGTGGTTTCCAAGGTCTTCTAGGTGCCAAATAGTAAAGAGAGTCAATCCCTTGTACTTATTCCATTGAATTTACCTGAAATTCTTTGAGCTTTGGACAATTTTCAGTTGAATGATTTTCTGTACAAAGTCCACACACCTGAATATTATCTAAAGGACATTCTCTTAATGGATGCTTTTTTCTACACTTAGGAAAAAATATTGATAGTACCTGATCTTGTTCATATTTCTTTTTATTTTCTTTCAATACATCAACTTGTGTTCCTAAGGTGCTCACAAGATCATTTTTAAATTTTTATAACAAACTCCCTATTTCTACTCTTGTTACTCCGACTGTTGCTAATTTAGAAGCTCTTGAATTTACATCTCTTTTTCCACTCTTTGCTCTACCTCTAGAATAATTTTGACACAATTATGAAATTTAATCAAATGGAAAATATGAGATGTATGCTTTCTCCATTACATTGAGAATATCAAGGTATTCATCTCGTATACCTTTGATAAAAAATGTTCGAATGGTATCAAGATTTATAGAGTGTTGTTCGAATTTTGTAAATTATAAAGAAATTGTTCTAAATATTCTTCCAAACTCTCATATTCTTGTGGAGACATTCTGAAAATATCTTCCTTCGAGTCTCTAGGCCTACAATAGGCTTGATACTTCTTAAGAAAATTTTTCCTCATGTCATCCCAAGAAGCAATAGTTTGTTCTCCTAATCCCATAAACCATTTCAATGCATCTGCTTTAAGAGTCATAGGAAAAAGATAAATTTTATGTGCATCATCCATATAACCATAAGTACGACATAAAATATTCAACTCAAACATGAATGAATCAAGATCTTCAGAAGACATTCCATATAAATTTGGCAAAACAAAAGGTGGAACATTCTTCATTTTTACCTCCTCTCGAAAAATTTCTCTTGTATATAGAACTTGGAATCCAAAGGTAGCTTTCTGATAATTATATGTTTCTACATCATGTCATATATTATTGTCATATTCTCTTTTGGCATCTTCTTATCTTTTTCTTTCTTCTTCTATTCTCATTTATTCCTCTATTTTTCTTTTCCATTCTCTTTGTTTCCTTTCATATTGATTACTTTGTTCTGGAGTTAATATTGGGACATTAGATCCTTGTCCTTCCTCCACCATTTCTTTTTCAGTTGTTTATAATATCTTGATAAGAGGTTGAGTTTGTGTTTCCTCAAAATTTTCTATTTGTTCGAGAACTAGTTGATCTACTTGTTCAACAATTTGTTTTCCTATATCTCTTTGTTTTTTTTAGGTCCCTATATTACTAGTATAGTCCCTTATTGTTGTTAGTGTAACCCCCTTATTGTTATTATTGTACCCTTGTAACCCCAATATTGTTATTATTGTGCCCTTACATTATTATTGTTAGGTCAACTACGATTATATTGTGACCCCATGGACTCCTATATATAGAAGGAGGTTTTTTCATTTGTATCATTCAATAATTGTTCTTTTATGTAATATATTGGACGTTTACCCCTCCAATTGGCTGATCTATAAGGCGTTGATCTCTCTTTGATTCTATTTTTGGAGCTAGTTTCATAACATTTGGTATCAGAGCTTTGGATTTTTGGGTTTCGCTGCTCCAAACAGGTCATCATGGAATTTTCACTATAAAATTTTAGATACGAAGGTTCAGAAGATTAAATTTTTATAGAAAAAAATTTAAATCCTGAGGGATGTCGTGTAAAAATTTTAGATCTTGGTTCGCAATATTTTCGAAGATATGATTTGTGGAAGTTAGGGTTTTTTCAGGCTCCCGAATTTCACCTTAATAGGCCATCGTGAAATTTTTTCTATAATGTTTTTTCCACGAAGGTTTAGAAGCTGAAGTGTGCATAAAGCAAAGCTAAAATCCTAAGGAAATTCATGTAAAAATTTCAGATCTTGGTTCGCAATATTTTCGGAGATATGATCTATGGAAGTTAGGGTTTTTTTAGGCTCTTGAATTTCATCTTAAAGAGGTGACCGTGGGAAAATAATCATAACTCTCTCTCTGAGCATCGGATTGGAATTATGTAAAAAGTGGATGCAAGTACATAGAAGGTAGTTTCCTGTTTATCAATTTAAGAGCGAAAGGAGGAAACAGTGACACATGGCACACCGTATAATTGTGCTCTATTGAACTAGTCCATAAATAGGTTATTATGGGAGATTGAACATAACTTTGCCTTGAAGAATCAAAATCTGGTCAGACCTATGACATTTGAAAGAAGATTCATAGGGCTACTAAAGGGTCGAATTTTAGATATTGAAGATATGAAATCACATATATAATTAAGTTTAAATATAGAGATCCTTAAAAACAAGAAAAAGGGGTGTATTTTTGTTCGAATTGCATAAGTCTTGTGTGAAAAATAAGTTTGAATTGCTTCCAAGGGCATATTGTAGAATAGATATAAGTATTGGGTTCTAAAACTCCCCCCCTAAAATTAATTCAACACCCATTAAGCCTTTAGAAGGCTCTACTATGACTGATGAAGATGAAGAATTGCAACATGAAATGTCAAAATTACAAGAGCAAGTTCACCAAATTTCGCTCTCGCAAAGAGCAAAAAAAAATTAAATGAAAGTTTTGAAGAAAGGCGTGGAAGCTAAGGTGGTTGGTTTGAAGAAAGGCATGGAAGTTGAGATGGATGGAATGGAGGATGGCATGGAAGCTAAGATGGATGACATGGAAGAAAAAATGAAAGACAACATGGAAAACATGAAGAATGATCTAAAAGAAGACATGGAAGGTTTGACAAAGTTGATATAAGAAATGTTTGCTAATGGCGAAAAGATAGTAGAGGAAACTCATGATGAGAAAAAAATAAATGTTAATCATGGTTTCATAAAATATAATGTTGGATGGAAGAACCACCATATTCCAAAGATGGATATGAGGAAGTTTGATGGCATGGATCTTGTAACATGGATACTACATATGGAGAAATATTTTGATCTCAATAATTTGAAAAACACACAAAAGGTACACATTGCAACTTTACATTTAGAAAAAAATACATTTGTATGGTATCGATGGATTTTCTCTTGTAAAAAAAATTGTCACTTGGTCAATTTTTACAGAGGAAATGATAGCACATTATGAGGATACAAAGAGCAACACCTTATTTAGCCAATTGATAAATCTCAAACAAAAGGGTTCAGTGGTGGAGCACATTGAGAAGTTCAAAAAATTGAATATAAGGGTAACTAATATTCCAGAGGAACACATGATTGATGTCTTCATAGGGAATTTAAAGGATAAAATCCAACATGAAGTTAGCATTTGGGAACTTGATTCATTGGAGAAGGCATTCAGATTGGAAAGAAAAATAGAATGTAAAATTATGGTGACAAGGAAGCCTACTACTCACATTTATAAAGATGGAAGTGTTGCTACTCCTAGACTTCCACAACCTACAAGGTTGACACTACAACAATTGGAAGAAAAAAGAGCAAAAGGGATTTTCTATAGTTGTGATAAAAAATACGCTAAAGGTAATAAGTGTGCTGAGAAGAAATTATTTTACATAGATTGTGAAGAGGAGGAAGAAAATGAACATGAAACTTCAAAAGAGGAGGATATACACCAGGAACCAACACTAGAAGAAGAAGAAATGAGTCCGACCATATCATGTAATGAATTGGCAGGAATTACCACTCCTCAAACTCTCAAGATAGAAAGACATATTAAGAAGAAGAAGGTAATAGTGTTGATTGTTGCAGGTAGTACCCATAATTTTATTCATTCTAAGGTAGCCGAGGAATTGAATTGTTTCCTATACCTAGCACTAGAATTTCAAGTGATGGTTGCAAATGGGGGAACTATAAATTTCTCTAGAAAATGTCATAATATCAAGCTAACCATGGGGGAATATGTATTGAATAGTCCAATTCTTTCCATTCCAATGGGAGGTGCTGATGTCGTACTCGGAGTATAATGGTTACAATATTTGCAAATGGTAGCTTTTAATTTTCAAGAACTTTTCTTGAAATTTTTTTTGGAAGGAAAGGAATTCAAATTACGGGGTATCGCAGGGAAACCGGGAAAGATAATAAGCTCTAATGTCATGACAAAGCTTCTGAAGAAAGAACAACGAGGAATAATTACACAATTATGCTCACTAGAAGCTCCAACATCAAAATCATCTATTTCTCCAAATCTCCAAAAATTCTTGGACAATCATTCCAAGGTGTTTGAAACCCCCAAAGTACTCCCACCTATTCGTGATCATGATCATGCTATTCATTTGATTCTAGGAACTATTCCTCCAAACATCAGGCCTTACAAATATCCTTATGTCCAAAAGAGCGAAATTGAACATATGATTGCATAAATGTTAGAGGTTGGTATAATTCAACCTAGTTAAAGTTCTTTCTCTACTTTAGTAGTATTGGTGCACAAGAAGGATGGATCATGGCACATGTGTCTGAATTATAGGGAGCTCAATAAGCTCACTATTAAAGATAAATTTCCCATTCTTGTGATTTATGAATTATTGGATGAATTACATGGAGAAATTTATTTTACCAAGTTGGATCTTCATTAAGGATATCATCAAATTAGAATGAAGACAGAAGATATTCCGAAAACAACATTTTGAACTCATGAGGGTCACTATGAATTTTTGGTCATGCCTTTTGGCCTTACCAATGCACCTTCTACATTTCAAGGGTTGATGAATTCCAATTTCAAACCCTTCATTAGAAAATTTGTGGTAGTATTTTTTGATGATGTACTAATCTACAACAGGTCTTGGAAGGATGATGTTCAATATGTTGACAAGGTGCTCAAACTATTGGAGGAGAAATAATTATATGCAAAAACATCCAAACGTTGCTTTGGAGTACAAGAGGTGGAATATCTGGGTCATATTGTATCTCATGAGGGTGTTAAGGTAGACCCTAACAAAATTAAAGCCATTAAGGAATGGAAAGTACCCACAACCATAAAGAAGTTGTGAGGATTTCTCCGGTTAACAGGGTATTATTGAAAGCTTTTTAAGAATTGTGGGAGAATAGCAGCACCTATAACAAGATTATTGAAGAAAGATGCATTTTCATGGAATCCTGAAGTAACTAAGGCCTTTGAACATCTTAAAGAGGCAATGTGCCTGTTGGTTGGAAAAATTGTCGGATTAAACCTTTCAATATTAATTATCAATCCGGGAGTCGTAAATGTGAGTTGTACTGCGTATTGGCTCAGCTCACTGAATCAAACTCAAGACCTAGAAAACAAAATAATAATCTAAGTGTTGAATTAAGAAATATTAAATACTATTTAAAAAAAATTAAAACAAAAGATAATTCTACAATTTAAACAAATCCTAAAGCTATGAAGAATGAGGACTTGAATCCAGGTTGCAGTGGATCCTTGACACTCCTTGGAGCAAGTCCAAAACTAACCCAACATTAAAAACAAAAATTACAATGGTTACATAAAAAAACAAATAAATGCAGAGCCAAATTTTATTAAATTAAATCAAAACCATTTCTTCAAACATTAATCAACAAATACATCAGCTACTGGGAAATTTGGTGTCATATCTACATATTCATAAATCGATTTTTGCATCTGAGAAAATTGATGGAGATTCTGCGCTCTCTACATTTGGGAAATTCGATTTGACAAAGGAGAAATTCTACATCTAAAATGACGGACTCACACCCTGCGCTCTCTACATTTCATCTGTGCTCTATCTAATTGGGCAGCTACTCCTTCATTCTAATGGCATAATCCATCGAATCCTTCACCTGCGCAACTACCATTCCAATGGATTGACTGCTTCATTCTTGATGCATCACTCTCCTATCTACACACATCTACTACCTATATTGACTTTTTCCCTCTATAGACTTCCTCCTACAGGTACTCCATCCATTCCCTATTGAATTTCGACAACATATATATATATATATATATATATATATTTTAATTACAAAACTGGAGCTTCAACCAAGAAAAATATAGAAAATTATTGGTTTTACAAATTTCCGGAATGAGAATTGGTTTTGAATAGAATGTCAATTCAGGAAAATGTTCCTCTTTTCGTGGGATTTTGTTGCTGGAAGATGCATTCGTGGTTTCTGGAGGCAATCCGGACTTCGTTGACTTTGCACAACAATTCCCAAAAATGATTTTCATTAAGGATGGAAAAGAGCTCAACAAAGTCTGCGATTTCCCCTTTTCTTCTGTGCCTCTACTTTCCTAATTTGGTGGTCTCCTTGATATAATATGCACAAGTAATGATAGCTATTGGTCGACGAAGAAAGGAGAAGATAAGACCCAAAGGTAAACAAGTAATACCTACTCCACAAAATATAGAAAACAATTACTGATCCGAAAATTGTAGCAAGAGTAACGAAATATTTAGGAAAAGTTATGTGCATGGTCCATGTAGTATCTGATGATGCACCATCTGTGTAAGCATCACACAAATTTTTATTTCCATTTGTTCCTGCTAAAAAAGGATGATTTCTTTTGAAAGTGAAAGACAGGACCAACTGTTGGTAAAGTTGGTTGTTGAAGAAGAAAGCTTTCGTACAGTAAAGTCAGCTTTACCAACAAGGCCATAAAGAAAGCCAAGCATGAGACCAACAACTACAACAGTCACAATGACCCACATCAAAGCACTAAAAACCCTCTTCTTGTCTTGATCACCTTCATATTAAAACATGGAAAATGGTATGACAAAAAAAATACTAGCACCACATCAATGATATATACTGCCAACCACAGATCCTTCATAGGAAGTGTTAAATTATAGGCCCCATTATATATATTATTTCAGCAAGCTTGACAATTTGCCACATCTGCTGGTAACATGAGAATGGAAATTTCGGCCACTGAAAGGCCTAGAACCTCCACTAGCTTTGGAAAATATGCTTGATTGAGGTCATATGGGTTTTGATAATTGATAAGCAGGTAAATATTGAAAATAAACACAACAACACACACCACTACTTCTATGATAACTAACGCCAGGTTGAAGTCACCCATTTTTCTCCTCAAAGTTCAACTCCCCAAATTTTGACAATTAAAAACTCCTCTAGAAGGGAACACCATGCTATTATGATGAATGAAACTTTGTTGCATGTGCATCAGTAAGGCCTGATATTGCACCCTACTGACAAGGAGCATCATCCAAAATATTGAGAGTAAACTGAGATTCATTTTTAATCCCAAAACATAACTAGAGTAGCAATATTCATATAGACCCAATACTTCATGTTCAGGAGTGGTTTTGA
The DNA here is from genome assembly GCA_034641835.2 of Pinus albicaulis. NCBI lineage: Eukaryota > Viridiplantae > Streptophyta > Pinopsida > Pinales > Pinaceae > Pinus > Pinus albicaulis. The sequence continues at coordinate 170,858,473 of CM076583.1, forward strand.
GTGGAATATTCCCCTGACGATAACTCTTTCACGAAGCTGAATTCGCCAAACGGTTTCTGGATTATATGAAACATGGTGCTCTGAACACAACCCACGTCTTGGAATTTAGAGATTCTACTCCATTTGGTCGTAAATTGGATATTTTCACCTATAGTAATTCAACTACCCAACTGTTGCTTTTATTCATTTGGTGAATTCATACTCAAATGTATTCTTGCATCGAGCCTTCCTGCAACCAAGAAAGTATTTATTAGCAAAACTATTACCAAACACCCTTTAAATTAATTAATAACGAGAATTTATAATTTAATAATTAATATTTCTAAATGCCTCTAATCATCAACAAATGGATTAATAATGATTAAAAACACCTGGTACAAGTATGTATTTATTTGATAAAAATCATAAAAATTTGGACAAAGATGCGGCTCAACATCCCCCCACGCTTAACTTCTTGCATGTCCTCGTGCAAGAAAAACCTTTAAGGTGGTGAAATAAGGTAGGAAAAAAATGTTAGCAAAGATTTTAGCAAATAAGGATGGAGATGCTTGATAATAAAATGCCTTCATTAGCCTGCAACATAACTATTACAATGCCAGCCATAACCACGTTACAGTTCTAATGAAGGTATCAATTGCAGGAATGTAATAGGATCAGGTACAACAAGTAGACATTATAGAAAAAGAGTATGGCACATGCCTGTTACCTTGTCCCAAGTTTTGTTTTTTCCCAAATTCTTATGATAAAAATTGAATTTTACTGAAGAGGTGCAATTTTACAAATGCTACCACAGGTTTCATGCACCTACAATAGCAATCTTGTACCTAGGTCATTCAGCACATATTTAGAGGAAACTACAATCAATACACATTGTCGGCAGCCAACACCTTGTGAGCAGTCATCATTGAGCATTTCATCACCTCAAATACCATAGAAATTAAAGTGAGTTATGATACCAATCAACAACCTCTTCATTTGCACACTCTAAATTCTGTTGCTATCCGGATTCAAAAATAAATTTCCTCTTAATCTAGTACAAAGGATTACCTTCACTAAGGGTACCACATCATTCAAAGATTCTTGACTTCTGAAAGATAGAACTCAAAGCATCATGTTCAAATTGTCTTAAAAACATTGTCCAAGAAAAATTATGGGTCTTGGCGAAAGAGAAGGATAGCCAAATGTCTTTAAACCTAGAGAAATGTCAGTATCCCACTTACTAGGTATAGATTCAGAGTTAGATTATTTTCCATTTTATATGAAGGCCATTGTCCTGGCTTGGTAACCAGCTAATGGCAGTGCCACTCACAAGAAGTAACATGGATGAACAGGTCGGCTCGTGATGAGAGCTCCTGTCTTCCAGCTTTTTGGCTGAAAGCCATTTCTCTGGCTTGGTGACCAGTAGCAGTAATGTCATGTATGTTAGGTCTCATGATCGTGGTAGATCAGCTCATCACGAGAACTCCCATCCTTCCCTAAATATTTGTAAGATCTGATTATGATTAACCTTAAAGGTTACTTAGTAAGTCGAGAGACAGATCTACCCCTAAAGAGTACAGGATGGCGTAAAAAAATTTTAATGACTAATCATTGCTGGCTATTTTCTCTACCCTAAAGACTTGTTAAAGATATCCTAGACAATGACTGAAAGATTCTTTGAGTTAAGAATGCTAGTTTTCTCTCAAATAGCTCATTATGATCTTTGCAAGAGTGGTCCACCATAGGGGTTTTCCAATAGTACCTTCTAATGGAAACTGAAAATATATATCCGAGATGACAACTTATTAGAGCGATTAATCATGGTTTATTTTTGCAAAATCATGAGGCATTAGAGCGAATTGTACTCAACAAGATTTGTCATAAATGTGTGTGTTAACAACTAATGTAGATCAAAATTAGTTTTAATAGGCATTATTTAAAATGAAAAATGATAATAGCATTATAACTGCTTTATTCATTTATTCTCCTACCCTATCTACCCTAGGAGGCGAAAAGACTCCCGTTTAAGTATAGGAGTACTTCCAATGAAGCCATGTACGTAACAAAATGTTGATTATACTCACACTTAGTTTTAAATAATAGACTTCAAGACATATGAAAGCATGAGAAATCAGTTGCTTTAATTGATATGGTACCAAGAGTTTCTGAATGCTGAGGAAATAAGAGAGCTTGATGACTGCTCGAAACCAGGATTCAATGGAATCCACATATTTAGGATTCTCCAATGGATGCAAATCTTTCACGGTTTGATAGTCACTTTATTGGAGACAAAAAGGATTTGGTGAAAGAGAAAAGATAAATCCCTCAAGGTCAGGCTCAAATATCTGCTTTTCAAATTGACAAGAATGGTTGAGAGAGATTCTAGGGTTTTGAGTTTCAACAATATTTTTAGAACAAGTTACAATGAAAGATTTCTCCTCTGGTGGTCTCTGAATTACATCCTCCCAGAGTGAATGTTCTATGGTAATGGGGAAAGTTTCCGAATTCATTCCTTTTCCTAGCATGGAAGATGTAGCATTTTGTTCAACATGGGAATCAACAGAACGAATAGGTGGTTCAAACTGTTGTGCAACCTCATGGTTTAGATTAGGGTTTAAAAGATGGTTTGGGGTAGGGTTTTGGTTAATTCTTGGACTAAGGTTTGGATTTGGATTAGGATTAGGTCTATGGTTTGAGTTAAGGCTAGGGTTTGAATGAGGGCTAGGTTTGGGGTTTGGAATAGGGTTAGGGTATCGATAAGGGTTAGGTCTAGGCTAAGGATAAGGGCTAGGGTAAGGTTGCACATATGGCTGGGACCATGGAGGAGGATAACTTAATGGTGCATTGGAAAGAAATTGTGGTTGTTATTGGTGTTCATATGATTGAATTTTCATGGGAGATTTCCCTAGAGAGAAAGATCCAAACGATTCTTGAGGCCATGGAGATATCTGGCTCGAGGATGAGGGCCAAGGCGAGGGCCACTGTGGCCATGAAGTAGGATATTCAATTGGAGGAGGATTAAAAGTTTTCCATGAAACTGAAGGATTATAAACATGTTGAGGAACCTTCTCAGGAAAATAATAATTATTCCAAGTATCAAATGGTGTTTGGTTTTGACTTATACCTAGTGGTTGATTCATTTCCTTACTTGATTCCCTGAGTACCTTTTGTAATCATGGCAGTGATGGGAATTGTTCAGTTGCATGACCATCCTCACAAATTTTGCAAAATTTTAGATCACTAAGTGGAGACTTTCCAAGGCAATGTTTCTTTCGACAGTTGGCGCAAAGGATAAGCAGTGGTTCTTCGTCCTTCTCTTGTTCCTGCAAATCATCCAATTTCGAAATCAAAGATTTAAATTTATGTTCAAGGAAGGTGTTAAATTTTGCACTTGTGAATTCTTCATCGGATGAGTTGTTTGTCTCTGTAGTAGCATGAAAAATCCTCATTAAATGATTCCTAAAAATACCATCTTCTAGTCTTCAACGAGAAAACTGTTACATTCTGTCATCACATGGATTAGTACACAAGGGTTCTTACAGTACCCCAAAAATGATATAACATTGAAGATAAATGATTTTTTTTTTTTTTTTGACTGAAATACAACTCACCACACTTGTATGAAAGGAAAATTCCGAATCAAAGTGTTATTTAATCTATTACAAACAAGGAAATTTGGAAATTAAATGTATAAATCCTATTTCTACTTCTACACATAAGCCAGATAAGGAAATAAAAGTTCAAGAGATAAGAAAAATGGCAAGACTTTGGATCAACCCCACAATAGTGGATGCGTGGCTCTTCAATCACATCTTACCGTACACTCTCCACCCTCTAATTTCCCTGCAACATCCTTGAAACTCTGTAAGAAAATTTTACCTGAGCCAAAATACAACTCCTTGGCAACGACGACAAAATGTTGGTCAGCTTAATTGTTGGATTAAACCTCTCAATATTAATTATCAATCCGGGAGTCATAAACACGAGTTGTACTGTGTATTGGCTCAACTCACTGATCAGAGGATAAATATGTTCCTTTGTAATGATGAACTAGATATTTGAATGAAACACACGTTTGCTGGTAAATAGCCAATCTTGAAAGGAAACCTACTCAACCAACTTCATTCACTACAAACTTCATAATGCAATTAAACTACAAGGAAATACAAAGCAATCCTCAATCATGTAACATTCTCGCACTCGCATTCTACTTTTAAATCTCCTATGATAACTTAGAAAAATAATCTACTAACCCTTCTCACTAACTTGAAACTAGCACTTGAAATTAATCTTGAGACAAGAAAAAAGACACACATATTATTCTAATGATAACTCACACATGTTAAACTAACCCAAAATGCTCTTCATAATAAATTCAAGATTCACACTTAACCCAAAGAACAATTCTATCTATTGCTAGAAGAAAAACTACTTTAATTACAAAAATGGAGCTTAAACCAAGAAAAATATAGCAAATTATTGGTTTTAAAAATTGTCGGAATGAGAATTGGTTTTAAACAGAATGTCAATTCAGGAAAAAATTCCTCTTTTCATGGGATTTTGTTGTTGGAAGATGCGTTCATGGTTTCTGGAGGAAATCTGGACTTCGTTGACTTCGCACAACAATTCCCAATAATGATTTTCATTAAGGATGGTAAAGATCTCAACGAAGTCTGCGATTTCCCTTTTCCTTCTATGCCTCTGCTTTCTATTGGACCGTAAATACGACCACTTATTAACACTTATTTCATCCATTTTCACTCTTCTTTATCATGCCATTTATTATAATTTATAATATAAATCCATTTTATAATGATTTATGCTCTTATGAATGAATATTAATTCTTCTCCTTTATTTTTAATAAATTAATTATTATGCATAATTTTATCAATGATGGTTTTATTAATATTATTTACCGTTTTAGCCTTCAAGATATTTCCTAAATTACAGATTTGATTTCCAAATCATTATGAAATATTCCAACTCAGAAATCCGCTAGAATAAGAAGTGACGATTTTGCGGTTGAGATTCTGAGCAAATGAAGAAGAATCTGGAAAATCCAGAACATGGGTTTTGTCCAGAATGGACCCAATTAACTTATTTAAGAACGGTTTTCCCAAATTCGGCCTATATTGAGAGATACGCAGGGTTCTTTGAACACGATTTTCTTAGATCTGTTGTTGCGGTCGTCCTCCAAATCTCAGCTGCAAAGCCAAATTCGCCTTGCTCTTGGTGAAATATTGTTGGAAATATATTTTCTGGTTGATCATATTGTTATGGGAGATTATATTTTCTATTTAATTTATCCTCCTTCTGATTATAAAAGGAGAGCATGTATTGTGTATTGGGAGAGGATGGAGGAGAATGGATGATTATTGTATTCATCTTGTAACACTGTAATTCCTTGACTCTTGTGATCAAAGAGCAACTAATGTAAAAGCTATTCATGTTTGATTAATACAAAGAGGCATTTTCATTCCATTTCTCAAGCTCTGCAGTAGCCCAGCGGCGCTTTCACCGGCGGTTGAGGGCCCGGCCCTGGTGGAGCGATCCGCTGTTTGTATTTCTATTCTTTCATTTATGTTGTGTGATAATTGCCTTTAGATTTATTACGATTACATAGTTATTTGGTTGCTGTTCCATTTCTGTTTATTGTTTATTTCTGATTCATAGTCTTTGATTAGCGAACCGATGAGTTGTAGTTACATGCTGCTGTTCCTTTCCAGATTGTGTTTCTTTTAAGTTGCTTTCATTGAATCTGCTTTTTGTTTCAATTGCTTTAAGATCTCCGACTGTAGAGGATAGAGGCTTTTGCTTCCAAGTCCCTAGATTGGTTATCTTGTATCGATTCCTAAGGGAAAGAGTCACTGCTACTGCATCCCTGATCGATGTTTTGCAAGATTGATGTAGTTTAATCTTTCCATTCATGTCACTGTAAGTAGGTTTATTTACAAGCGTTTGTTACCTTTGCATTTGTTATTCTATACTATATCTTCACAGCATTACTCTTGGATAAATTGCTGCCTCAGACTGAGTACACTCTTGAAATAAAAAGTCGCTCCCGGATTGATAATTAATGTGAGATAAATAGGTGTTAAAAAGATACCTTTTTATGCCTCACATTTTGGCGCCGTTGCCGGGGAGAGTGTATGTTATTTAGAAGGAGTGATGCACATTTGACCTTTTTTTTTGCTTGTGAAGAATTGGGTATTAAAGACGGAAGGTAAGAACCTACGCACCGAGCAAGAAACACACTTGTTCACTGGCCCGCTTCACAGCAGAATTGAGTAAAAGCTTAAGGTAGGAATGAATGCTTGCGTTTTTTTGAATTTTAGAGGTAGAGTTTTTTTTGAAAAAAATCTTGTAATTCCCCTCAAGTGGTGATGTAAGCACCACCCATTTCACTAACCAATTGACAGGAACATTGGAAGGAGGATCCTTAAAGAAACACCTGAAGAACATCTTCTATTATGGTAAGAAATGGCTGACATTGCAACTTTCGAATTCTCTATCAAAGATCTAGGAGGAGTGACACAAATGCACATAATTCCCCCATTTTCTGTACCAAATTTTCATGGTTTGACAAATGAAGATCCAGATACATTCTTGTTTGAGTTTGAAATACTTTGTAGAGGATATGATTATTGTACTAATGATGAAAGATTGAAAGTGTTTCCTCTTAGTCTAAAAGGAGCAGCTCTCCGATGGTTCATGAGCCTAGGTGGGAACTGCATCAAAACATGGGAGGACATGAAGAACATATTCTTGAAGAAGTACCAAGACTACTGCAAATCCAATGAAGATATTTTCGGTATAACACAAAGGGAAGATGAAAGCTTGGAGGACTATGTAGAGCGATTTCGATTCAACCTTCAAAAATCAAAGTATAAGCATTTGGAAAAACAGATCTTGAAAACACTCCTTCTTAAAGGAATCAAAGATGATTTTTTAGAACTCTTAAATCTGATAGGAAGACGTGATGTTTTTCATTTATCATATGATGATGTTTGTGAATTGTGCATAAGGTATTCAAGAGGAATTTCCAAGACTGGTAAGAATTCTAGAGAAGTTTCTTCTTTCTTTTCCAAATTTACTACAAGAACAAGAGACATAAGAGCTGAAATCAAGGTTTTATTTGAAAATTTTAAATATGATTTTATTAGCTCTCTAAATTCACAATTGAATGTTTTGCAGGTTCAGAGAAATCAAGAATTTGATGAAGTGTTTTGCCCTCGTTACCAAAAGGAGCATCCCATAGATGCTCACTCTTCCTTATCTAATTTGGAAGTAGCATATCAAAGAGATGGGGAAGTTGCAACAAGGTCAACAGGTATGGTTCAAAACACTTCATCTTCATTCTCTTACTTGCATAATCCATTATGGAATACTTATATGTTAGGGCAGCCATGCCAATCTCAATATAACCACCATCAATCTTGTTTGCAAGTTTGGAATGGTTCACCTTATGATTGCATGACTACTCTTCCTCATCTTGTAGCACAAACACATCCTCTAGCTTTTCCACAACACCTTGTTTACCGATCAAAATCATCCACTTAACACAATCAACTACATCATCAAGAGGCTCCATTCCCTACACAATCTCCTGCTCAACTCATTCCACACCTTCACGATAATAAACTAGTACAACATGCTTACAATGTTGAACTGCAAAATTCACCCACCCTTCCCACCCATTCTATCTCACATGTACCATTGGAAAAAACTTACACTGAGACTCAGAATGAATCAAATCCAAAAATTGTAGAAGTTATCAAAGAAAATGAGGTTTCTTCTAGTTTGTATCAACAAACCATTTTAAAAGCTCAAGAACTTCATAATATGATGGCTATGCGAAATCAAGGAAGTAAAGAATATATTGAAGATTTGTTTCACTCCATCATTTGTTTGCAATATCACTCCATACTTCAACAATTTTGGGCACCATATTTTCAAGGGAAGTTGGCTTCTCATACCCTAATTTTTATTAACATACATTTTTTGAATTTGGGTATGTACATAATTGAAGCCTTATTTCGAAAATGGCTCCACTGGAAATACTCTTATACGTAATCATATTCATTTTTCAATTCAAAGTATGATAGTGGAGAAATAAATAAAAGAGAAAATAAAACAAACACATTTTTTTTATTTTTGTAAAAATAGTTGTTTCTTTGTTGCAACATGCTGTGAAATCAACATTGATGATAAATATTCTAATTTATCTGTGTATGTAGATGAATTATATTGCAAACAAAAATTCTACAAACACTTATATAATTTTTATCATCAATATGGAAAAATTTATTGAATATCATATTTTTTGGCTTGCGGGCTTGATGAAATTTCTGAAAACACAGTTGGGACAGTCATGTTTTGGGGCACCAAAATTGAATATTTTTAAAACCTGTTTCTATCCTAAGTAGCCCTTGATTTCTAATTTCTAACTCAATTGGAATCACTCAATTTGGATTTGAAACGAAAAAGTTAGAACCAAAACATTGACAGGGTGTCTAGTAGGCAGCTCAACAACAGAGTTGGGACAGTCAGTTTTTGGAGGTCTAAATGACTATATTTTTAAAACCTATTTCCATAGTATATTCCTCTATGAATCTAGTTTACAACGCAATTTGAATCACTCAATTTAGATATCGTATGAGGAATTTATGACCAAAATACTAACTGCCTATCATAAATCAGCACTTTTGAAACTCTGTTTTTTCGGCTGTTCCTTAACATATTTGACCCATAAATTCTTCTTGTTTTCAAAACCTGTTTCTATTTGAGCTCAATAAATGAATCTAATTTAATCTCCAATTTGAATCGGTTCAATCCTCCATCAAATGAAAAATTTATGCTTAAAATACCAACTGTTGGTCTGAGCTGGAAAATCGAAAATGACTCTATGATGCAGGTTGCTCTAAGCACATTTAACATATCATTACATGGAATTTTTAAAACCTATTTCTGTTGGAGATAAAAATTTGAATTAGCTCTCATTTGGCTTTGGAATCACTCAAATCGGACAAAAAACAAAGAAGGTATGAGTAAAACACCGCTGGTTAGTATAGTCGACCACTGCTCTCCCGCAGGTGACAAATAAAATTTGTTTTATTTTTCCATGGATTTGTTCTACAGAGTAAATAATTGTTAGTTTTTTGCATAATTCTTGGATTAGGGGAGTTTGATCACCTCTCTTTCTCCATGATTTAATGTTTTATTGCAGGTAGATACTCGTTTTTTGCAGGTCTTAGGAGAACAAAGAAGGTAAATTTATGGACGAGCGATTCTGGAGATAAATTTTAGTGAAACAAAGACATTTCATCCAGTCTATTACCTAACAGATTCATAACAAGAAGAAATGAAGAATTGGTTTTCATTTGAAGATTCACCCACTGCTGCCAAAACATTTTTCAAAAGATCATTTTTTCCCCATTAATCGATTTGATATTCTCTTAGAAATAACATCATAGCTGTTGTAACTTAATAAAAGTGTTGTTTCTTTTCTGATTTTTTTTATGTTTTTGTGTTTCAGGTGTTAATCTCTTCAAATTGAAATTTGTGCTCCAGTGGTAATTGAACAATAAAGACCCCCCATGCAAGTTTCAGTTACAAAAGACAATTCTTCAATAGCAGCAATTCTGTAAAAAAAAAATTCTTGAAACCTGTACATAAACTTTCCTTTCTATTTGATTGGATTTGCTTGGCAATGGATTGCATATTAGCTTTGTTTTTTTTTTTTTTTTCCTATTTTTTCCTTTTTACATGTTTATATTTGTTTGTTTTTCCTCTTAAGGGGCATTTATTGTTCCTCTCAAGGAATGGCAGCCGTTCCTCTTAAGAAGCAGTGTGTTTGTGTGTTTATTTTTGTTGTTCCTCCCAAAAGGAATAACATTTTCGCTCATTAGTTTTGTTTTTCTTTTAAAAAAGAGAACAAATTTTTTTTGCATGATTTCGTTGTTCCCTTCGAAAGGAACAACATCGCTCAGTTTTGCTGTTCCTTTCAAAAGGAACAACACCACTCGTTTTTGCTGTTCCTTTCTAAAGGAACAACAGTTTGTCGTTCCTTTCAAAAGGAACATCACCAACTGTTCTTGCTGTTCCTCTTCAAAGGAACAACATTTTCGCTCACTGTTCTTGCTGTTCCTTTCCAAAGGAACAACATTTTCGCAGATTGTTTTTGCTGTTCCTTTTCAAAGGAACAACACTTTTTGAGTGCATTTTTCTTGTTTTTTAAACAACATTTTTTGAACTTTTTTTGAATTTTTCATGACTTTTTGAAAGACAAACATAAAATTTATGAAAGGATACACAATCATACAAATTAGAGCTTACTGTAATCAGAAAATCAAAAGAAATCGTCATTTTTAAAAAAGTTGTTTAGTAATGATAAGAAAAAGGAAAAAGGGACATAATCAATAACATAATTTTGTTGTCTTATTACTGCTAAATTCATATGATCAATTATATTTATCATGTTGGTTCTTCCCCATATTTTATAACTTTCTTTGATTTTTACTTATGGAGTAGGAACAAGGGCATATTCTTTTCTATTGAGTTGTTCAGACTTCTTCCACCATTCCTACTCTTAAGGAGTGTTGAACCATCCTTTATGACTAAATAGGAAAGTGCTATATGAAAAGAATAATATTTATATATTTTATTAATAATGATTTTGTAAATGGAGGATAGGGGGTCTCACCAAGAGCCAGCCTACCGTAATCATAGGGAAGGCAGTGAAGTGGCATTCCCATTATGGCCACCAAACTAGGGAAATGGTCCAACAGACATTTGAAAAAATCAAGAAGTCCTTGGAACAGGAGGTCTCATCACGAGCCGGCCTGCCCACCTTTCACTTCTTCCTGGTGAACAGCATTGTGGTTTATCTGGTCACCAAGCCAGCACAATGGCCTACGTCATGATATTCAATAAAAACACTTCCTCAACATACATAAAGGACAATGGTTCCGTGGGTAAGAAAAAAACTCTGTCAAGGTTATGGACACCTATGGGCAGCAGAGCTCTGCTAATGGTATTGGAGTCACACTTATACACATCAATAGTTATATTTAACCCTTTTCCTATATCTTTATTTAAATGTCAAATGAAAATATGAATCCCCTACCTCCGAACCTATTATACATGAAAATCATTATAAGTCGGTCATATTAATCCAAAGTGGTAAATAACGCAATTATACTTATGGTTATCATATGCTGTCCCTTCTCCTCATATTTAAATCATTACAAAACGATTTTCTATTTATTAACGATTCATTACATGCATGGATTTCAGTAATGCGATAATTTGTTGCTTGTATCATAAGTATGTATGCCTTTCTATGCTGTACAATTGTTGTGCAATACGCTGCTCTTCTATTTTGCTGATTTGCCACAATATTGATACTACATTTTTACAGAGTTTTTGTTTTTCTTGAACTTTTTTTGCATGCATCTTATCTATTGCCATTTAAAACCAAAACCATGGATTCAAGAAAATTGCATACAGAATTGTGATTTTTTACAGGAGAACAACTAGTATGGGGAAAATTCTATCCGCAACATGATCACTATTGCAACTAAACAACAAAGGTTTGCGAATGCACACAATTCTTTAGACATGATGTGCCTGCCTGGATTCTACCTTTTGTATCACTTTCAGTATTCGCTCAGCCTACATCAGCTTCAACAAAGGCCAGTCACTACATGTCATTCCACATTTTTTCGGAGGTAACACCTGAGATAAAATAGCATAATTTTCTGATTTATTATGAATTTAGGAGAATTTCATGAACATTCATTGAGCATTATTTATCATCATTCATTCTACATCTTTACCACTTCCCATTTTTTAGACACGTCTCATCTTTCAGTTTGGGGGAGTGTTGAATTATTTCATTTCTTTCTTGTGACCATGTCTGTAATATTCTTTATCATCCATGAATATTCTTATTCATTCTCAACACCTCCCTTATTCCATGTTTTACACCAACCATAGATTTCAATAGATTGTAGCAACCACCTCTCTTTGTTTCTAGCATCGCATGAGGACATGCTAATTATTCAGTTTGGGGAGGGAATTGCTACACATGATGGATGTTTTCCACTTTCTTTCTCATTTAAGGCATACAATTTCATTTGTATATAGTGAAAAAATTGATTTGCATATATCTTTAAAACTATGAACTGAATTTTTGTGATTTCTGGAGTTATCATTAAAATACACAAACCCAGATAATTTCACACTAAATTAGTTCATAAAATTTTGAAAATTATGCACTATCACCTACAACCATTTTTTATATATATCTCATGATACAAACAATCTGATTTTTGAGAAAATGGTTAATGAAGTTTGCTGTTACTTATGTTACATTTTTCTGCAACTTCATATACAGTTGAACATCAACTCCAAAAATTGTTATGCCTTTATCAAGATTGCTGAAATTGAATATTCATTATTTGAGGAAACATGCATTTGTTCCACCCATTTCATGAGATTGAGATGAACAATCTCATTTGCTTGGTTTTTGTCTTTGGATTGCATGAGGACATTCAATACATTCAGTTTTGGATTGCATGAGGGCATGCAATATATTCAGTTTGGGGGTATGTTGGACCCGTAAATACGACCACTTCTTAACACTTATTTCATCCATTTTCACTCTTCTTTATCATGCCATTTATTATAATTTATAATATAAATCCATTTTATAATGATTTATGCTCTTATGAATGAATATTAATTCTTCTCCTTTATTTTTAATAAATTAATTATTATGCATAATTTTATCAATGATGGTTTTATTAATATTATTTACCATTTTAGCCTTCAAGATATTTCCTAAATTACATATTTGATTTCCAAATCATTATGAAATATTCCAACTCAGAAATCCGCTGGAATAAGAAGTGACGATTTTGCGGTTGAGATTCTGAGCAAATGAAGAAGAATCTGGAAAATCCAGAACATGGGTTTTGTCCAGAACGGATCCAATTAACTTATTCAAAAACGGTTTGCCCAAATTCGACCTATATTGAGAGATACGCAGGGTTCTTTGAACACGATTTTCTCAGATCTGTTGTTGCGGCCGTCCTCCAAATCTCAGCTGCAAAGCCAAATTCGCCTTGCTCTTGGTGAAAGATTGTTGGAAATATATTTTCTGGTTGATCATATTGTTATGGGAGATTATATTTTCTATTTAATTTCTCCTCCTTCTAATTATAAAAGGAGAGCATGTATTGTGTATTGGGAGAGGATGGAGGAGAATGGATGATTATTGTATTCATCTTGTAACACTGTAATTCCTTGACTCTTGTGATCAAAGAGCAACTGATGTAAAAGCTATTCATGTTTGATTAATACAAAGAGGCATTTTCATTCCATTTCTCAAGCTCTGCAGTAGCCCAGCGGCGCTTTCACCGGCGGTTGAGGGCCCGGCCCTGGTGGAGCGATCCGCTGTTTGTATTTCTATTCTTTCATTTATGTTGTGTGATAATTGCCTTTAGATTTATTACGATTACATAGTTATTTGGTTGCTGTTCCATTTCTTTTTATTGTTTATTTCTGATTCATAGTCTTTGATTAGCAAACCGATGAGTTGTAGTTACATGCTGCTGTTCCTTTCCAGATTGTGTTTCTTTTAAGTTGCTTTCATTGAATCTGCTTTTTGTTTCAATTGCTTTAAGATCTCCAACTGTAGAGGATAGAGGCTTTTGCTTCCAAGTCCCTAGATGGTTATCTTGTATCGATTCCTAAGGGAAAGAGTTACTGCTACTGCATCCTTGATCGATGTTTTGCAAGATTGATGTAGTTCAATCTTTCCATTCATGTCACTGTAAGTAGGTTTATTTACAAGCGTTTGTTACCTTTGCATTTGTTATTCTATACTATATCTTCACAGCATTACTCTTGGATAAATTGCTGCCTCAGACTGAGTACACTCTTGAAATAAAAAGTCGCTTCCGGATTGATAATTAATGTGAGATAAATAGGTGTTAAAAAGATACCTTTTTATGCCTCACACTTTCCTGCTTCGGTGGCCTCCTTGATATAAAGTGCACGAGTAATGATAGTTGTTAGTCGAAAAATAAAGGAGAAGAAAGACCCAAAGGTAAACAAGTAATACCTACTCCACCAAATATAGAAAAAAAGTTCTAATCCGACAATTGTAGCAAGAGTAATGACATATTCAAGAAAATTTGTGCGCATGGTCCATGTAGTCTCTGATGATGCACCAGCTGTGTAAGTATCACACAAATTTGTATTTCCATTTGTTCTTGCTAAACAAGGATGATTTCTTTTGAGAGTGAAAGACTGGACCAACTGCTGGGAAAGTTGGTTGTTGAAGAAGAAAGCTTCTGTACAGTAAAGTAGACTTTACCAACAAGGCCATAAATAATGCCAAGCATGAGACCAACAACTACAACAGTCACAATGACCCACATCAAAGCACTAAAAACCCTCTTCTTGTCTTGATCACCTTCATAGTAAAACATGGAAAATGGTATGACAAAAAAATACTAGCACCACATCAATGATATATATTGCCAACCATAGATCCTTCATAGGAATTGTTAAATTACAGGCCCCATTATATATATATTATTTGAGCAAGCTTGACAATTTGCAACATCTTCCGGTAACATGAGAATGGAAATTTTGGCCACTGAAAGGCCCAGAACCTCCACTAGCTTTGGAAAATATGCTTGATTGAGGTCATCTGTGTGTTGATAATTAATAAGCAGTTAAATATTGAAAAGAAACACAACAACACACACCACTGCTGCTATGATAACTAACGCCAGGTTGAAGTCACCCATTTTTCTCCTCGAAGTTCAACTCCCCAAATGTTGATGATTAAAAACTCCTCTAGAAAGGAACACCATACTATTATGATGAATGAAACTTTGTTGCATGTGCATCAGTAAGGCCTGCTATTGCACTCTGTTGACCAGGAGCACCATCAAAAATCTTTATCGTAATCCCCAAACATAACCAGAGTAGAAATATTCATAGAGACCCAATACATTCACGTTTAGGAGTGGTTTTAAGTGGAATATTCTCCTGACAATAACTCTTTCACGAAGCTGAATTCGCAAAACGGTTTCTGGATTATAGGAAACATGGTGCTCTGAACACAACCCACGTCTCGGAATTTAGATATTCTGCTCCATTTGGTTGCAAATTGGATATTTTCACCTACAATAATTCAACTACCCAGCTGCTTCTTTTATTCATTTGGTGAATTCGTACTCAAATGTATTCCTGCATCGAGCCTTCTTGCAACCAAGAAAATATTTATTAACGAAACTATTACCAAACACCCTTTAAATTAATTAATAGCGAGAATTTATAATTTAATAATCAATATTTCTAAATGCCTCTAATCATCAACATAATGGATTAATAATGATTAAAAGCACCAGGTACAAGTATGTATTTATTTGATAAAAATCGTCAAAATTTGGACAAAGATGCGGCTCAACAGTGCTTAGCACCGGTATGCTAGACTTCACAAAAACCTTTATTGTGGAATGTGATGCGTCAGGAAATGGAACTGGTGTTGTTTTAAGGTAAGAACGAAGACCCATTGCTTTTGAAAGTATTCGAATCAAAGGAAAGTATTTACATAAAGCTATTTATGAGAAGGAAATGTTGGAAATGCTACATGCACTAAAGAAATGGCGACCTTACCTAATGGGAAGACACTTCAAGGTAAAAACCAATCATGATAGTCTTAAACACTTTTTGGAACAAATACTATCTTCAGAAAAGCAGCAAAAATGGGTCACAAAGATGTTGGGTTATGAATTTGAAATCATCTACAAAAAAGGGAAGCAAAATGTTGTCGCAGATGCGCTATCAAGAAAGGATGAAGAGGTGGAAGCATTTCTTTCTGCCATTTCTATTATCCAACCAGATTGGATAACTGAAGCAAGGAATGGATAGAATAAGGTTGAAGAAGTGTGGACACTCATTAAAAAGTTGCAGAAAGATCCTAGTACATCTGATACACTTAGTTGGAAAATTGATTCCTTAGGGTACAAAGATCGCTTATATATTTGTAATAATTCCCAACTAAAACAAAAGATTCTTTTGGAATTGCACACTTCTCCTTTAGGAGGACACTTAGGATTTTTAAAAACTTACCACAGGGTGAAGAAATAATTTTTTTGGAATGGCCTTAAATCTAATATTCAAAATTTTGTGGTGAAATGTTTGGTTTTCCAGCAAAATAAATTTGAGACATTAAGACCTCAGTTCTTCTACAACCTTTATCCATTCCAAGTAAACTTTGGGAGGATATTTCAATGGATTTTATCATAATTTTACCTAATTCTGAAGGAAGGAGTTTCATCATGGTGGTAGTTGATAGACTTACCATGTATGCACACTTTTGTGCATTATCTCATCCATTTAAAGCAAGTACAGTTACTACTCCATTTATGGAAACAATTCAAAAGCTACATGGAAACCCAAAGATTATTTTCAGTGATAGAGATCCCATTTTTACTAGAAATTTTTGGATGGAATTATTTTTTCTGGGTACTCAACTAGCTCATAGCTCATCTTATCATCCTCAATCCGATGGTCAAACTGAGATAGTGAATAAATTTTGGGAAGGATATCTTCGTTGTTTTATATCTGATAAGCAAACACAATGGGTCAAGTTGTTACCTCTTATTGAATGGTGGTATAACACTTCCTTCCCTACTGCAACAGAAATGACCCCATTTATGGCACTTTAGGGATATCATCCACCATCCATCACATCATATTTAAGAGAAAATTATAAGGTTCAAGCCATGGAAGATCACATCGAGCATCAACAAAAATTTCTCCAACTCTTTAAGGATAACCTAAATTTGGTACAAAATATAATGAAATGATAGATAGATCAACATCGCAACGAGAGAAATTTTGATGTAGGAGTGGGTATTGTTACGGCTACAACCATACAAACAAATGTCCCTCAAGAAAGCTAATAAGGATAATAAATTATCTCCAAAGTACTATGTTACATACAAGGTGTTGCTAAAGATTGGTACTATGGCATACAAATTGGAGCTTCCTGCTTCTTTGCGAGTGCAACTCTTTTTCCATGTTTCATGCTTAAAGAAGGTTATAGGTGAAAAACTTCCATTTCAAACAATATTGCTAGAACTTGATGAGGAATGAAAATCATATTGGAACCTGAAGCAGTCACGGAAACAAGAAGTCGATAGCTACGAAATCGATCAATTTCAGAGTATCTCATAAAGTGGACGAACTTACCCACTGAAGATTCTACATGGGAGGATGATAATTTTATACGAAAGCATCTGGAGCTACTCAAGCATTGAGGACAACACTTTTTTTAAGGAGAGGGGCATGTTAGGTCCCTATATTACTAGTATAGTCCCTGATGAATAAGTAGGTGTAATCCCCTTATCATATTGTTAAATTCTCTATAACCCCAATATTGTTATTATTGTGCCCTTACATTATTATTGTTAGGTCGGCTAGGATTATATTGTGACCCGAATGTTATTTTTCTTCCAATTTTTCTAAATTTGGTTTTCCAACAACTGGTGTAATTAGTCTAAATGATCTTGCTCCCATGTATGGTTGAATGGTTTGGGGTTTTTTTTTGGAAATTCTACCTTTCTTATCTATTTCTCTAGGCATAAATAAAAATAACTAAAAAAAAAAACTCAATTTGTTGTTGTTTTTGTTTTTTTTTTAACAATCTTCCTAACTGACTATATCTAAGTATGATTCCCTGGAAACGATGCCAAAAATGTTATGTCAATTTACTAAGTAAACTAACGCAGGTGTTTTACTTGTAAATCCATGTTTGTAGACTTGGAAACATGTCCAAAGTATATGGATTTCAGTTAAAGTCAATTTCAAAAGGCAAGGATCAAAGGTTGAAGGAAATGCATATTAAAAATATGTTCTAAGTTTATAGGTTAATGGAAATTCATATTACAAATATAAGTTCTAACTAAAAATTCTTTGATTCAAGATGCAATAAGCAAAGGAAGAGCTCCTAACTTAGGAGGTCCTGGTTGTCCTTCCCCTTAGTACTGTCCTCAATAAGAAACTAAAGAGTAGCAATTTGTGAAGTGTAGAAAGGAAGAGAAGAGGCTCCTAACTTAGGAGGTCCTGGTTGTCCTTCTTCACAGTTCTACTCCAAAAACATTACCATTGCCTCAAATCATAAACTGGAATTCAAGAAAAAATTCAAGAAAGTCAAAAGGATGATTTTTAGTTGTGATTCATAACTTGATAGAAAGAGAATTTAACTTAAATCCTTGGTTTTCCTTTCATATTAAAATTAGATTTTAAACTATAATCATCCAAAAATAATACATAAATTATAACTCATCTAAGTGACTAAATTATAAAACTGAAATAAGAAATATTGAATCAAAACTATGCTAATTTAAACAAAATTTAACCAAGTGTACTTACCTTGGTATGGGGACCCTCCAAAATTTCCTTGCACACCTGAAAATTTCTTTAGCTATAACTAACTTAATAAAACATCCACAACATGAAAAATAAATAGAACAATAGAAATGATTCTTCAAATTATCTCGAAAGTCTCCAATAGTCTTAATACCAAATTACACATATCATCCTTCTTTAAATAGGAAAATCATAAACAAACTTTTCTATAGTGGCTCTAACAACATTATCAATAATAATCCATCCATACAGGTCGAAATCATCAATTTTAGTTCACAAAATCAGAAAAAATCCCACAAAATAATAAAATTTCCCCTTTTTACTAGGGATTCCTGAATGACAGGTCAAGTTTGACCAACATTGACCGGCCCTGTTTTTGCTCATTTTGACTGAACCAATAGGTATTTTTCCATATGTGGTTCCCAATATTTCCAAATATGCATTCATATCTTGCCCATATGTCTTGAAAATATGACTTTAATGGATCTATGAGTAGAATTTTAAATGCAGTCCAAAATTACTCTTAAAACCCAATTTTTACAAAAAATTCTAAACATTGAAAAACTTAATTTAGTTACTTGAATATGAAAAATAGGAATAAAAAGAGGCATATATAGGTGAGATAGGATGGAATATGGTGGTAAATAAATGGATTTAGGATAGGAAAAAATGACCAAAATTGAGGGCCAACAGGCTTTCAATGGTTCTCCTGGTTGTAGGTGTCATTAAACACTGATGAAGGTGTTCCCCCAAGGGGGAGGATTCTGTAATAGCCCTGGTTAAAAATCCATGTAAAAAAATATAAGACCAAGGTCACGAGACATGCATTCCAAGCTGAATGGTGTGAAAAACATCCTAATAGGTGTCACTTTCAGTTTATTATGGCTAAGAAAATTGGAAAAGGAATTGGAAAATGATTTGGAAAGGGAAAGTGGAATTTATTGGAATTTTATTTATGAAAATAATGGAAAATAGGAGAAAATAAAGGTGAAAGGTCGCATATTGAATGTGAGGATGAAATTGAAGTAAAATAATGGAAAATGAATAAATTAGAGGCCTCAATGATAAAAAGGCTTCTGAGGACTAGTTCATGGTTTTTGTGTAATATTCCCATATTAGCACATGGCTAGATGGAATATTAAAATTTTTCTTTTATCACCTTGTAGCTTAATAAATGGGTAAGGGAACCCATTATTATTGAATAAATGAATAAAATCCCTCATGATGTGGAAGGGATCATCAAAATAGCTTCATTTTGCACCCTCAAGTGTGAAAAGGGGAAAATGCATGAAGACAAGGCCATGCTTGACCAAGTCAACAGCGCTGCCATAGGAGGAGTGGATCACTTTATGAGACAGCATAGTGTGAATAGGGAATAGGGTATTTTGGGGAGGAAACCATAATGGATGGGGCCCATGGAGGGAGAGCTTTCATTTGTTTAAAAGGAGGGCAAGGCAGCCATTGTTACTCATGCTATGGATTCTTGATTTCATTGTCTATTCATACAATTGTGCATTCTTTTGCTGTTTAGCAAGAATTACCGGGGAATTCCTGTTTAGGATTTCTACACCTTCTTGAGAGGCCTCTTGAGGTATTTTTCTTCATCCTCCACACTTCTTGGCTCAAGGCCAAAGCATCCTCCTTCAGGACAACATTATTGCTACAGCAGCATAATTCTGTGTTGCAGGGTGTTGCAGTGGAGACTCCACAACACCATCTCGTTGGCTCATATTTCAGAGGAGGGAGATTCTATTCCTTTGGGAGGTTAGTAAGGAATATTTTTGATCATATTGCAGATATTTGGCATCAAGCCAAGCTCTTATTTTCACCAACAGCACAGTCCCTTCTCTTGACTGCGTTATTTTTTAGTGCACTTGCAGTGGGGACTTGCTATACTAGTTTGGAGGGTGAGATCTTCAGGGATTGGATTAGCCTTTCTCCTGAGAGATCCATTGGATGTGATTCAGCCATCACATGCAGCATCATCAGCTATCTCCATCCATTTCTATTTTCTGAGTTGCAGCTGTTGCCCAGTAACTCCGACATTTCTATAGAATTGCCATTTTGTATGTATTTCAGCCAATCCTTCTAAGGATTGTGTATTAAATTTTCCCGGGGTTGAGATCTTGCTCCCACTTCTTATTTTGAGATATATATTGTTGTATGTATATATTGATATTATTTTGTAGCAATCCTCCTTCATAGACTATGCAGTCATAGCCAAGGCTCTTTATGTAGCAACATTTCTTCATCTATCATGTATATGTTCTGTTGAGAAAGACATTGCCTTACTTGAGTGATTGTTTCCTAAAGAATTTGTATACATTTTTGCTGCTATCATCTAATGTAATGGTTATGTGGATCTTCCGGAATTCTTGTTTTAATGTATTCAATTCTATTTTCCAGCTTATGTTTATGTATTGCTGATCTCCACATTGGTAATATATTGAGATATTCCCAATAGTGTAGCTGTTCCAATGTTGGAACATTACAGTGGTATCAGAGCACGATCTCTGGCTCAACCTGTGATTCTCAGCCAAAGAAGATCAAGATGAAGAAGAAGATGAGTTTACTCCTATCTATTTTCAGATCCAGAGGAGACCTCTCCAAGGAGGTCAATAAGATTGAAGAAGGAGAAGAGGAAGGACCATGCACTTCCTACTCTCACAAAGAAGCAGACCAAAAGCATGAAGAAAACCTAGAATTTGAAATTCTAAGTGAGTACCTTGTTGAATACCAAGTTGAATCTAGAGCCTTCCAAGAGACTCTAGTTTGTCCACAATTTATTCAACAGAAAGAAGAGGAAAAACCCCACAGCTATGGGATGATGAGAGGAAATAGATTTCTATTGTCAACATTTGATGGATCACTCACATGTGCAGCAGAGGTTTGGGTGAAGAAACTAGAGGCCTTCTGCCTGCTACATCCTATCGTAGACAGAGAGGTTGTAGAAGTTGTAGCGCTGCACCTTGGTGGATCATCCATCTAAGCCATACAAGGGTTTCTACTCTTGTTGAGTTTTCTCAAAGAATGATCAAAATATTTGGCAAAGGGAGGGAGGAGCCCTCACCACCATTTTATGAGGCATGTACAAGCATTGTTGAGACCATGGAGGAGCAAGTTCATATTCAGCAGTTTGGGAAGCCAACACTTATGAGGAGGAAACTCTTGCATCCCTTCAAAGAGCTTCCACATTTCACCAAGGTATGATTGGAAATCCATCTCTTGTCATTTCATAAAAAACTTTGGTTGGGTCTACATCATTGCATATAGTTGACCTAGAGTAGAAAATTAGCATTGCGCTGTACAAGAGCAGTGATGCAGAGAATATGAAACATTCCTCATGGAAGCATTTAAATGGCACCTTCCTTCAAGAAGCCATGAGAGGAACAGAAAGAAGGAGTAGACATCTAGAGATAAGAAAATCTTTCTCCTCTCTAGATGACACTCTCTCAATGAGCATGCCATAGCTCAAAGAGATACTTCTACTTGCAGCAGATCTAGGACCTCTTGGGTTTTGGAAGGCCATGCATGAGGAGGAGATCTCACAAAGAGATTTCAGTAGAGGTGCACTCGCACACATCATGGAGTGCAAGATTCTTCATCAGTTTGAGGAGGTAATTCCCTTCTCTCAGAAGTAGATAGTAGATGGAGGACATCTTCAGATGGATAACATCTCTCATGACCATGTTGGACATTCCTTGAGCCATGCACATCATGATGGGTGGTTTTTTCCTACCACCTATTTGGGTCCTCATGGGGTCAAATTGATCCTTGGGAAGATTGCATTTCAAGATCCCATGAAGTGCAGCAATATGATTTTGGATGATGGTAGCCCTCATGGGAGGAGTACCAAGATGAAGGGTGGAAGAATAAATCCACAATTGTTTGAGTGGATGTGGATGATGAGCAAGAAGTTGGTGAGTTACTTGTAGATTTATAATACTAGGCAGCAGGAGGCTTGGCTGTATTGGTTACTCTTGAAGGAGTTTGGCCATCGCTTGGAATACACTCTTTCCAAGGGAGTGATGGTGGAGAAGATGTGGCAGGATGTTGGCATCATGTAGCAGCAAAGACTATGGGTGCATAGTGATGATGCAACATTCATGTCATTCACTATGTCTTCACCACATATCTTGTATGATGAGAGCACGAGGAAGTAGAAAAAACATTTGTTGCTGGGGTTATTCTTGGGAAAGAGAGAGCAGATTTTCTCTCATTTCTTGTCTGATGTTGCAGTAGTAGGAGATGGCACAATCATGGTGCAAAGGGGATACTCCTTGACCTTTGATGATCAGGAATTACTTCCACTTTGGGAGATATTCCATATTTGCAACAACATTGTCAGAGGGTTGCCCATCTATGTTGAGAAAGTTGAGGGCAACAACGCTGTGCCACCTAGAGACTATCTAGTGCCTCATGCAGAGGAAGGCGGAGCTCTTGCTCCTAGAAGAGGGATTCTTGAAACCCTGCAAGGAAGTCCCCAGGATCTCATGTATGGAGATCAAGGCACAACTCGTGTCTTACCTGTGCCATTGTTGATGAGGTGTGGAACCTTGGAGAAACAAGGAGGAGACAGAAAGAATACCCAACATCATGAGATGAGGAGTACATATCCCTATTCATTTCTAGGGGTTGATACACCTAATGAGGTGATTGGATTGTGCAGTGGAAGCATGGAGAGTTTTCTCCATTCATATATTCAGTCATATCTTGTTGAGCATGTCTCATTGCATGGAGACATTTTTCCGGGGAGACCACTGGACCAGTAGAGGAGGATGGATGCTTCACATTTTGAGGCACCATTCATTGATCTCAGAGGAGTGGAGACCTTGGGAGATAACCATATGACAGATGTCATTCATGGGGAATCATTAGCGTTGTCACTATGGAGGATATATCCATGTTGGAGCTCTAGGTTGTTGGTGGAGTATTCCCAGGATCATCTTGTTTGCATGATATTGACAGATCAACATGTGAGGAGATGCAGAGATCATGTGCAGATGGAGGAGACACATAACTCTTTGGAGGAGTTAGCACAACCACCACTTTTCTCTTTGAGGATGAGAGGGGACTTAATTTTGAGTCACTCCATTTGCATGAGCCAAAATTATGGTGAGGGTATTTTTAATTTGCATGATGATTTGTATATTCATCCCTTAACCATATATGTACAGGATGTTGCTCCAAGGAGGAGCATTTTTTTTTTCTAGACCCCATGGTATACTTGAGGCCATGAGCACTATTGGTGATCACTCCCTAGGAGGACTTGGGGAGGAAATGTATTTTGGAGGACATACTCACCTTGCACCATACATCATTCACTTTATCCATACATTTGAGGAGAGTAGGACAAGAAGCAAGTGGTTGAGAAGCCACACTTTTTGTCACACTCTTTTGCAGTTGAGGGTCAAACTACATTGGTTATAATTCAAGGACCATTGTCCTTCTCCCTTGCCACACATGACAGCAAGCATGGTTCTGATTATGGTTCATTATGTTGTTGTTGTTTTTATATTTTTTGAGAGCATGATTGGGGGAATGGCACATTGGTTGGATGTGTCTCTTGGGGGAGAGATCTCCCACATTATTTTCCTTGCATGTTCTAATGGGAGCATGAGAGCACATGTGGCCACTACAATAAAACATTTGTTTCCATTTGAGGTGAGCCATATTATTGATTGGATGCCATATGGTGGTGACTTCCAACTCGTCACATATGAGATCCTTGGAGGTCTAGTCTTCATTTTTCCACTTGAGGACAACATTGTTGCAGCCCAATATCAACATATACTCTACACTTATCCTAAGTGGAGAGGAGGACAGGGTGGGGTATGCTATTTTGTCTACCAAGATCAGATTTTCAGCCCACCTATATTGCAGGAGCCAAAGGTGCAAGATGATTGTCAGGAGTTGCCATGTTGGGAGGTAACTCACTTTGTATGGATCATGATTGCTTGGGTATGGAGGATTTACATGAGGAGGATGTTCCTCAACTTATTTTAGACTCCATGTCTTGGGTGGATATTCTTCAGTTCTATCCTTGTGGTTGCTTGAGGACAAGAAACATTTGGGAGGGGAGGACTGTAATATTCCCATTTTAGCACATGGCTAAATGGAATATTAAAATTTTTCTTTTATCACCTTACAACTTAATAAATGGGTAAGGAAACCCATTCTTATTGAAGACATCAATAAAATCCCTCATGACGTGGAAGGGATCATCAGAATATCTTCATTTTTCACCCTCAAGTGTGAAAAGGGGCAAATGCATGAATATAAGGCCATGTTTGACCAAGTCAACAACGTTACCATAGGAGGAATGGATCTCTTTATGAGACAACGCAGTATGAATAGAGAAGAGGATATTTGTGGAGGAAACCCTAATGGATGGGGCCCATGGAGGGAGAGATTTCATTTTTTTAAAAAGAGGGCAAGGCAACCATTGTCACTCATGCTATGGATTATTGATTTCATTGTCTATTCAGACAATTGTGCATTCTTTTGCTGTTTAGCAAGAATTGCCAGGGACCTAACTATTTAGTATTTCTGCACCTTCTTGAGAGGCCTATTTAGGGATTGTTCTTCATTATCCACACTTCTTGGCTCAAGGCCAAAGCATCGTCCTTCAGGACAACGTTATTGCTGCAGCAGCATAATTCTGTGTTGCAAGGTGTTGCGGTGGAGACTCCACAACACCATCTCATTGGCTCATCTTTCAGAGGAGGGAGCTTATATTCCTCTGGGAGGTTAGTGACGAATATTTTTGAGCATATTTCATATCATAGGCATAAGGCTAAGCTCTTCTCTTCACCAACAACGTAGTCCCTTCTCTTGACTGCATTATTTCTGAGTGCACTGGTAGTGGGGACTTGCTCCACTAGTTTGGAGGGTGAGATATTTAGGGATTGGATCAACCTTTATCCTGAGAGATCCATTGGATGAGATTCAGCCATCACATGTAGCATCATCAGCTATCTCCATTCATTTCTATTTTATGAGTTGCAGCTGCTGCCCAACAACTCCGACATTTCTGTAGAATTGCCATTTTGTATGTATTTCAGCCAATCCTTCTAAGGATTGTGTATTATTGTTTCCTGGGGTTGAGATCTTTCTCCCCCTTCTTATTTTGAGCTATATATTATTGTATCTATATATTGATATTATTTTGCAGCAGTCCTCCTTCATATACTACACAGTCATAGCTAGGGCTCTTTATGTAGCAGCATTTCTTCATCTATCATGTATATGTTT
This sequence comes from Pinus albicaulis, assembly GCA_034641835.2. NCBI lineage: Eukaryota > Viridiplantae > Streptophyta > Pinopsida > Pinales > Pinaceae > Pinus > Pinus albicaulis. The sequence continues at coordinate 170,884,163 of CM076583.1, forward strand.
TGTTGAGAAAGGCATTGCCTTACTTGAGTGACTGTTTCCTCAAGAATTTGTATACATTGTTGCTGCTATCATCTAATGTAATGGTTATGTGGATCTTCCGGCATTCTTTTTTTAATTTATTCACTGCTATTTTCCAGTTCATGTTTATGTATTGCTGATCTCCACATTGGTAATATATTGAGATATTCCCAATAGTGTAGCTATTCCAATTTTGGAACATTACATTTTTCTTAGTTGTTGTTAGTTTATATTTTTTATTTATTCATTATTAGGGATCTCTTTCTCTCTCACACTCTTGGACATAGAGTTTTCTTGGAGAACTCTTGGAGGAGTGTGGTATACTTGGGATTTGGAGCAAGAGGGCAAAGGGAAAAGAAATAAATCATAAGAGGACAACGAGATCAACATCTACAAAGGATTTTTCTTATAGGTATTGAGTTGCATGTATGGTTTCCTTGCTTGTTTTGGCATGCATGGTACATGCATGTGGCTTCTTGTTTATGATTTGTCATTGCAATGGATGATTTCCTAGAATAACAGTGGTTTTTCCTAGCCTTGCCATTTTCAGGATAGCCATGGTGTTGTGGGTTTACCTTTGTTTTTTGGTTGGTCCTCATGTTCCTTATGGCTATGGGTTGAGTTCCTAGTTCCTGGAGCCTTGGTTGGGAAAACGTGTAGGAAGCCCTGTAACAACTTGGGTTGAGTTACTAGTCCTGCAAGCCTTGGTTGGAAAAATTCTATGGAATCTCTTGGTGGTTTGAGTTACTAGTCCTGGAAAACATGGTTGGAAAAAATCTCTAGAATCCCAAGGACAACTATGGTTTGAGTTACTAGTCCTGGAAGCCTTGGTTGGATAAATTCTTTGGAGCCCAACGACAACTGTGGGTTGAATTACTAGTTCTAGAAGTTGGGTTGGAACAAACACTCTAAATCCTAAGACAACCTAGATAGAGACTTATCTGGTGATGATTAGTGATGTAAAACCATGAGGTGGAATCAATGGTTGAGGTTTAATGTGTTTTGGCCTCTAGAAGCACTGTTTTTGTTTTTTTGGTTTATTCCTTGATATCCCACATTCATGCTTGGAATATAGTGCATGAGTGTTTGGATGAAAGAAAGATTTGGTTTAGCCCAATATATGGTTGGGTGGTACGTGGAAGTCCCAGACTTGGTTGCATTTTGCATATGTTGATAAGAGCTCTTTTCCTCTTGTAATTGATGGGTAAATGCATTTTTTATTATGTGATCTTGTCAATTGTTTTATCATTGTTATTCTGCTGGTTATATGTTGATTATGAGCATGGTTTATGGAAAAATTTAGTTATGAATCTCCTCATGTTTTAGTTAGTATATGAAATTTTAATGAATGAATGAAATAATAGATAAAATTTCATCTATTGGGAGGATATATTGGTTCTTCTTGATGATTCTCAGATAAGAATGAGATCCCTATGCTTGGATATGTTGTTATAACATGTAGATTACATGTTTAAAATATATTTGATGAAATACTCGGCATGGATAGTATGGGTTAGCTCAATTCCTTGTTAAATTTTTCCCATTAGTAACCTTGTTTCAATGTTATTTATCATTTCTAAATTTTTCATGAAGTTATGGGCAGAGGCATGAGACCTATCCCTGAAAAATTAACACAAAATCTAGGGTCACTGGATCAAAACTACCTGAGACATTGCATAGTTGCTTGCATCCCTTGCTGTGGGAGTGAATGGAAGGCCTTAGTTGCATGCAAGAATTTTCATGGGAGCGACTAAGGGTCCAGATCAGAAAAATGACAAGTTGTCTTAGGGGTTAAGCACCTGTAAAGGTTGGTTGCCTCCTGAAGGGTATGTAGCTCCTGAGGAAGGTAATATTGGTTATGTTTTGTTGGTTCCACTTAATTAACTATACATGGGAGTTGAATCACATCATAGTAGCCCCTCATCATATTTTTCGCTAGTGGACCGGTTATCTTGGGTAAATGTGGGAGGAGGGTTTTTACAAGACCCATGGTGTCTAGCATGTCTTGTCATTAGCTATGTATGGGTCAATGGGAGTCCAAGTCATGTTTCATTTTGTATATAATTAATGTAGCCCCACTTAATTGGGTGCATGTTGTAAAATTGGGTCCATAGAATCATGGTTAGTGATAGGTGTAGAGGAGTCATATGTCAGTCATATGTCAGTCCTATGTACTTGTCACAACTATGTATTTTCTCCATGAAGCATTATGTTGTATTGTAATTCATGGTATATCATTTCCAAAGTTAGTTGAATTTATGGTCATGAGTAGTAGTCCCTTGAACTTGGAAAGGAGGCTTATTGTAGTAGATAGAGTGTATGATTGCAACTTTATTACATGCTTAGGGGGAGCATGTTCATTTTCAGAGATTTCATGACATCGACTTGAGACTTACTAACAACTGATTTCCTTGTTTCATATGTTAGAGATACTTCTTTGGGATGCATCCATATGGTGTTGAGTATGACAAGGGGGGGGGGGGGGTGGATTTTCTCATCAGACACATTATTGGCATTATCTTCGGTGTTGGTATGGCCCTTTGCCGTTGATGTCGAAGGGGGAGAGAATTTGGATGGATAGAGACAATTTTAGAGTTGCATATTCAGTTTTGGAGAGTTATAGATATAAACCTCACATGTTGTATTAAGGTTGACATCAATGCCAAAGGGGGATTTTGTTGGCATTGTAGTGTTGGCATTTATGTAAACATGGTCATCGTCATAGTGCTGCTTTTCATATGCATGTGTGATGGATGTTTGGATTGATGTTCTTGTAAGTTGGCATTGATGTCAACATACTTATGACAAGATCTAGTGTAGGTGATTTGGAGGCTAAGTAGAGATAGATTCCACATGATGATTGGATTAAGGTTGGCATATTTTGTTTATTGGAGATGTTGTTGCAAGTGGTTGAAATGTTGCTACATGTTCTGCAAATGTCTCTACGTGGGCTCTACACGTCTTGGAGATATTGGATTTGCTTCTACATGTGTTGAGATGATATTGTATGTGTAAAAGGTTCTTCTACCAGTACTGGAGGTATTTTATGACATGATGTTGCTACTGCAGGATCTTGGAGATGCTGCTACAAGAGTTAGAGATGTTGCTACATGTGTTGGAGATGTTTTGACAGGTTGTGGTTTCCGCTTGAGAAGATGGAGGTGTTGGTCTTAGTACTAAGGTTGGAAGAATAGGTATTTCATGTCATTGAATTTTTCAATATAGCCTATTTCATCAGTTACACACTTTAATATAGGTTCAGAGTTGTGATCAAATGCTCAAGAAGGTTTTCCATCAGTTGATATAGGTTATGGATTGAAGATCCATTGGTTTTATTCATCTTTAGCCTTAGTTGCATGGAACCAAGCCTGTGGGAGAGACTAAAAGGCTCAAGTTGCTAGAAGATAGGCCTATGGGAGTGACTGTGATGTTCCAGCCGCATGGAGCTAGTGTCATCTGTGTGACTGAGCACTTGAACAATTTTTTATTTGAATTTCTTGTGTTGATCAACTAATTTTTGTGTTTTGGCAACATTCTTGTTTGAAATTTTTCGGTTTATGGCCAGAAAAGTTAATGGGACCTCTAAAAGTTGGTCAAAGTTGAAAATATTAAAAGGCTAGTGGAGTTAGTGGTTTGATAGGGCCAATGAGTTGAATCTGGATCAAATCTAACATATGAACATAGTTGTGAAGCCCAATAGTTCTGTGTAATTATTGAGTTGAGCACTTGAGTTCATTCATATATTGGATAAGTCTCATTGGTAGTATTGTTTGGTAAATTAATTGTCCTTAATTTAATTTATTAAATGTCAACCAGGATTCATGTACTTGTGAAATGTATGTGCACTATATATGCTAGGATTTGTTCTATAAATTAAGTGAATTCTAAGAATAAGACTAATTGCAAAGATTAATGATTTTCTTTCATACAATTTGGAAACTAATGATACACACATTATTTTAATCTAGAGTCCTATCTAACCAAATTAAGATTTTGAAGTAAAGATCTATCTAGGGTGAAAAAATACACACTTAAAATACCAAGACGAAATTCTTGAAAATAAAAACATGGAAGGAAAATAACTTAATTCTAGTGATGCAAAATTGAACTCATTTTGCACTAGTTTGTTGAAAAGAAATATTTAAACTAAATTGCAACTGTAAAAAAATTAATATAATGTTATGAGAAAATTGATGATAAAATTTAACCTATGAAAGGTAAAATTCCTTTAAAAGGAAATTACAATGAAACCTAATAAAAGAAATACAATTTTAACTCAAGAGTGATTACTAATGTGCACAATTAACTTCTAAAATGTATTTCAAATTTAACATATCAAAACTTGAAAACAATTAATAAAACTGGAAATTAAAGGATAAAGCAACTAACTAAAAATGGAGCGATAAAACTCTAAGTACATGTAACAAAAATGCATTAAAACATTAACTCTTTTTGGTATTTTTTCTTTTATGAGCACTCTGTGACAAAACTAAAATAACTAGAAATGCAATCTGTAATGAAAATGAACTTCTAAGAAACATAAATTAAACCAATTCAAAACTGAAAATGAAAACATCACATCTCGCAAGGGTCCCTCCTAGATTTCAAGATCGATTAACAATCAAGACTTCATGCATGCATTGAGAAGATAACAGGAAATTGCATTAAGGGAACAAAGTATCAATTTATCCACAAAAGGATTATAAATTAATAACAATAATCGCCACTACTGTGTTCTTTGTCTCACTCACTATTATTTTTACAAATGATAAAAAAAATTTCAAAAGAGTTCCAAGCCGATAAAACTTAAACAAATTTGACACCTATAAGATCGGTATCTAAGAATCAAAATCCCTTTATGACTTGCTATTGAAAAATCTAGTCATAGGAGATTTCATGTTTCAACAACTAAGTGGCCCACTCGCTTGATTCTCTGCTTCTTGTGTTCAACTACAACACACACTTTCCATGTTTAACTTAGCCTTTGACTTCAATATCTCCTATTTCGCTTAGCTTTCCAAGAAATTCCAGTATGTGGTTGTCCATATTAGAGCCAAATGTCATCTTTTGGAAATCTTCTTCCTTCTTCTAGAGCACTGCAACCTATCTAACAAAATATTCTCTTGCAAAAACATATATCAGTTGTAGAGTGCACATAATTCAGTAATTGCAAGATACTTTTGTCATAGTTTCATTAAAAGCAAAGAATTTAAGTATGGATTATTAATAACTTGTAGGAATTGATATTGACCTTAATATGATGGAAATTTTGTAAGAAAATATCAGAAAGGTGAAATATGATGGCAAAGAGGATGGTAAAAAAGAGACGTTTATAAAATTCAACATTCTCCCACACCAAAGGTTTTTCATGTCCTCATGCACCAAAATTTCAAAATTTATTCCTTTCCTCCCCTTTCAGTGAATGATTTCTAATGCTTATGAAAGTACATCCAAGCTAGTACTATTTTTCTTATTTTTCATGATAAACATGGTCCTTGGTTTCTTTATAAAAATTCTTCCTTATAATCCTCTGACACTGTTTTTAAGAAACTTATTTTTAACTTTAATATTCTTATTCTTTTTGTACCAATTACAGATGTGTAGCAAGATTTTATCATTTTGGATACTTAGTATCTCATTTTGAATCTTAGCCTCTTCTCTCTCCTGAATCAAATGCTTGTTAAGGATTTCCAATTCATAAATATCTTGCTTCATATTTTCTTCAATGTTTTGTCCCTATTCTACACTTGGTTTTGTTGCTGAGGTCTCACCTATTTCAAATTGAGCTGAATTTTCTTTATGTTGTGCCTTTTTCTCTAGAGATTCTACATAATTATAGATCTCTTGTTGAACTAGATCGATTTATGGGGTCTGAATTGTTGGAATTCCTATTGGACTAGCTGTACGAGGAGGTGTATTAAACCCTTCATTTTTCAAGATCAATTGTCTCTGGTGATTGAGTGTTTGTTGAAAATTTTTAAATTCTCCTACTCCTCCTTACATTCATTCCCGAACTTTTGATTTTTGGTTTTTTAGTTTTGCTGCTTTATGTTTTCTTCTTTAGTTTAGACATGGGTTGGCTTAGGCCGAATTTCTTCCTTTTAAGCTTTTGTTTGTCACTTTTATGTTTGAATTTCTTAGGAAACTAGGACAATGGATTATTTTCCTCAAATGGGTCTTTTGGGATTTCAGTCACATATTCTTCCTGAATATGTTATTGGATTCTCTATTTTTCAGGGCTAGGGTTTAATTTTCTTCTACTTATTTTGAATCATCTGCTTGGTTCTTTCTTTGGAGTTTCCACAAAATGATTTCTTACCAATAAATCCTGCCAATTATCCCTTTTGATTGAAAATGTGCTTCTAATAAAATATTTATGATTCCATGATGATAGAAAGAGTTATTTATGGACCCATATTCTCTTTGAATACTAAGTGCCATTTTCTTAAAACTTTGCAGTAAAAAGTGGGTGAATTGATTTCAAACCCATCAAAAAAGTGCATCATAAGCCTAGAATGATAAAAAAGCATTTTACAAATCTCCGCTCACATGTTATGAATTTATGAATTACTAACTAAATATTTCACCATTTTCCTTTTAGTGTTGTAACTGGAATACCTTTATTGAAAATAAACTAGTCCATACCCATTTCCTTTAAGAAGTGTACCCAAAATTTCTCCTCAATTTTCATATTTTTAAAATAAAATTTTCCATTCCTTGGTAGTCCCATTGCTTCTTCTATCACTGACTCTGTGAGAATGAGTTTGGTGTCCCCAATTCCTGCCTCTACTCCATCAAATTCCAGAGCGAATGCTTTGGTGAAATTTTGGTTCATATCCGTTGAAATTTTTAAAGAACTGGATCCAACCCACATGTTGTAGCTTCTCCTTAACCCTAGAATAATCTTGGAGGAATTTCTCAGCATTTGGTTCATATCGAACAAGCATAACCATAGAGTGGAGAATTGTTTGGTCTAGAATGCTCTTTTCGACTGTGAAATGGAAGAGAAATGAAGAGTGAAGGCTTTGTAATGAACACAATGAGTATGGAGGAGATTCAAAATGATAGAGAGGTATGATATTGATGGAGGAATTTGTGTTTCTTCTGAATTTTACTTTCAAAACCTCCCAGATTTGATTTCAAAGGACTGGTGTTATGCGCTTGATATATTGATCATACTTTATCCTTATCTGAAAGGTACTGCAAAGATGAGGGGCTAAGTTTTTTAATAGTTAAAATATTTGTAAGATCCTCAATATTTGGATATCACATCCATAATTTAAAATCTAAGTTATTAGATGAAATATAGCTCAATTATTCTTACATACCTTAATGTTTATTTTTGATACCTTTCTTTCTGTTGAATTTTTTTTTGGTTGCAGAATTGTGGATTGGTTACAAAATGATAAAAATTATGTCTGCCATCTTTTGGATCCTTTGGAGAAGACTTAATTATTTTTGTCATTATTCTTGATGGTTGATCACCTAAAAATTTGAAGATAAAGAGGGATAAAAGGAAAGAGGGACAAGAGAAAAAGGATCTCTGAAAATCTTAACTACCAAGAAATCTTGGTTTTCAATCACGATTTTCTGTATAAACATGCCAAAAAGTTGGTTTTCATTTATATATATATATATATATATATATATTCATCAATTTAAAAAAAAAAATTATTGAAAAAAAATATAATGAAGTTGAAAAGTGAGGAGAAAAATCCCATTTCTTCATCAACTTAAACTCATAATTCTCTTGCAGATAATTAACAAATTATTACTTTAGAAATGATTTATGATATAGTCTCAGATTATGGCTATGAACAAGGAAATAATTTTGTTCATCATCAATAGTCTTGATTTTGACTACACCATTGTAAAAAACATTATCAATCTCATAAGGACCAAGCCAATGAGTTTGAAAATTTCCTTGAAAATATTTAAACTTGGAATAAAAAAGAAGTGCCCAGTCACTTTGTTTGAATTTTTTATCTCTAATGAACTTATCATGCCATTTTGATCCTTGTTGTTTCACTATGCTAGTCCTTTGAATAACATCTTGTCAGATTTCATATAGCTTGTTCAATTGTGCCAGTCTTTGTCTCAGAGCTTCTGAAAACTCAGGGCCCAATTTAGTAGCTATTCTGTGGGTCTCAACTTTGAATTCAATTGAAAACAAAACTTGATTCCAATAGACAAGCCATAAGAAGTATGCCCAGTTGTGTTTCTCCATGTGGTTCGATATGCCCATAGTGCTTTTGGAAGTTTTTCTATGAAAATGAAAAATTTTGGTAATAATTTCTTCAAGAACATTGTTATTAGATTCCACCTTCCCATTGGCTTGTGGATGATATGGAGTAGACTTTTGATGCTTGATTTTATACTTCTCCATAATCTTTTGTACCAACTTGGATTTGAATTGGGTACCTTGATCTATTACAATTTCTCTTGGAACACTAAAACGAGTAAAAATATCCTAAAAAAAAAATGTAACTACAAACTTTTTAGGTGCAAATAAAAGAGTCTTAGCTTCTACCCATTTTGTGGCATAATCTGTGCAAACAAGTATGTACCTTTTCTATCTCGTTGCATGATTTATAGGTCCAAAAAAATCTAGAGCCCATTTTTCAAAAGGCTCCACAAGTACTTGAGCTTGTATAGGCATTTCATCTGAAGGTACTAGATTTCCCACTCTTTGAAACCCATCACATCTTTTGACATATTCTTTGAAAATATATTGCCAAATAATATTCCAAAACAATGATTTTGTATGCAGTTCTTTTATCAATAAAATTCCCTGTACATGGTTCATCATTGCAAGCTTTTATAATTTTTGGTACTTCATCTTCTCGAACACATCTTTGAATGATCAAATCAAGTCCAGTTTTATATCTTTCTCCATCTATCTAAGAATATGATGCAATGGTTTTGACACCTTTTTTTTTTCTCTTGCTGAAAATTGTGGTGGAATTTTTACTGTGGCCAAATATTCAAAAATATCTACAAACCAAGGCAACTTAGTAAATACTGCAAAAATATATTCATCAAGAAAATTGTGTTTTACAAAAACATCAACATTATTATTTTGTATTTTGGAAAGGAAATCAACAACTGTGTTTTGTTTTCTTGGTTTATCAAGAGTAGTAATGTTGAATTCTTGTAATGGTAACAACAATCTTGTAATTCTTCCATTAATAATTGGTTTTTTCATTAAGTATCTAATGGCAGAATGATATGTATGAATAAAATTTTCATAACTAGTAATGTAATGACAAATTTTGTTAATGGCATGCAAAACAACTAAAAAATCATTTTCAGTTACAATATAATTTAACTTCGTTGGAGTCAAATTTTTACTAGTGTAATAAATAAAATAAGGAAGTAAATCTTTTTGTCTCAGTATAGCTCCTAAAGCTGTATTTGAAGCATAAGAAGATATGTGAAAAGGAAGATACCAATTTGATCCTCTTAAAATTGGTGATTCAATGATTCTTTGTTTCAATGTTTCAAATGATTTTTGACAATCATAGTTCCATGCAAATTCACAATCTTTTCTAATAAGTTTGAAAAGTGAAAAGGACATTTTTGTGAAGTTTTCTATGAACCTCCTATAGTATCGAGTGGATCCTAGAAAAATTCTAACATCTCTTTGACAAGTAGGAATTGATATTTTAGAAATAAATTCTATCTTAGATGTGTCTACCTTAATTCCATCTCCTGAAATATGGAGACCTAAAATAATATCTTCATTAAACATCATAAAACATTTTTTATGTCTTAATGAAATATTTGCTTCTTTACATCTAATAAGATTTTTTTTTTAAATTTCGCATAGATTCCTTGAATCAATCACCATACACAGTAAAATCATCCATGTATACTTCAACACAATCATGAATTAGATCATAAAAAATACCTAAGACCGCTCTTTGAAATGTCGCAGGTGCATTACATAATCTAAAAGGAAGAAACCTATAGGAATATGTTCCCCAAGGACATGTAAAAATATTTTTATCTTGATATTCTAGTGCTAGTTGGATTTGATTATATCCACTAAAACCATATAAGAATGAAAAATATTTCTTTCCCGTTAAGGTATGTAACACTTGATCTATAAAGGGTAGTGGAAAAAGATCTTTCAAAATGGCTTTGTTTAATTTTTTGTAATCAATGCACACTATCCATTTCCCATTCTTATTTGGAACAATCACTAGAGGTGATACCCATTGTCTATCTGATATAGGATAAATGAAATTCACATTCAATAGTTTTTGTAATTCCTATTTAGCAATTTCCCTTAGATTTGGATTCATTCTCCTTTGGGGTTGTCTAACTGGTATGTCATTTTCATGAATACAAATGTGATGCATACAAGTTTTACGATCAGTTCCTTTCATATCAGTATATTCCCATGAATAATCAGAATAATGTTTTTGTTGTTGAAATTTACAACAAGAAACAGTGAAATTGGCATCCATAAATAAAATCCAGAAAAAGGAAACTAGAAATAGCTACCATGGAGGCTTTTGATTTAACTATTTCTTAATTAAATTAGAAGAAATGTGTGTAAAATTTATTTATACCTTAAATAAATTGGACAATAAATTGTAATCTTATGTCAAAGTCACTTATAATAGTTAACTGAGTGTGATAGAATCACTTAGCTCATGAAATTCGAGTTGAGGGTGGTTGGTGAGGCATGTAGAGTGATTCTATTTGTTTTAGAGTCCAAGTTGAAGTTAGTATATTAGTTTAATGCAAGAGAAATCAATTAACTCAATTAAGCATGTTAAATCGGTTTCACTAGTTGTAACTCATTGTTGCGCTAGTGAGAGGTCAAGTGAATTAAATCAGATTTAATTCACATGTAGTGATCTTTCAAGTGGCTGATGATTTAATATTAATATTTTCATGCATTTCAGTTTCGATGAAGACCCAGTTGAGACAAAGGTTCAAGGAAATTTATCTATCAAATGTATTTATAGCAAATTTTTCGGGCATAATTATATACACCATAGGATGCCCATGATGTATTGCACATTCAAGGAAGGATAAGTATCCTAATTAATAGGGATTAATTTCCTAGGGATTGCATGAGAAAGGCTAGGCTAAGGAGGGGCTGAGAATTGGCTAAGTGTTAGTCAATTTTTTCTAAGAATTGCTAGACAATTTTGTGCAGGATTAGAGTGAGACAATCAGGATAGTGCGATATTTTCTCAGTGTGAGAAAACATTGTATTGTTTCATTATTATTTGAATATGTAAAATATATGATAGAGTGGTTTTGAGCATGTACATCTTGTGTTGTGTGATTGATAATTTCTTTTCTCCTACTTGCATGTGATTGAACGATCGTGTTTTTCATTCCACAAATATTCTAGGAGGATTCAGTGTCTTTTTTTAGTACATTAAATGATCGTATTGAATCCATTGATATAATTTATACATGGTATCATAGTTGTATTATAGTTTTTCTACATGGTATCAGAGCAGGAATTGTTTGGGCGGCGAGTTTGCAGAGAATATTTGAAAATTTGGATGCAAAATTTTCAAAAACAAATATAATATTTGGATTCCTTGCGAAAAAATACCCAAATTGAAAAAACAAATCGGTCAAATCAGAGCTCTGACGAGGGAGATATGTCGTTTTAAAATAATCTATTTTCTTAGAAACTTTTGCAACATCGGGACAATTACAATGTGCACGAGTCAGAAAAGGAAAGAAAGGCAAGGGAAATAAGTCCCAAGGAGAATAAGGGAAGAGATACTTTTCCAAAATCATATGTTTTCACTGTCACGAGCATGGGCACTATGCTTAGATTTGTCCACAAAATAAGGAAAGAAAGAAGGAGCTTGCAGTTGTAGTGGGTGAAGCATTAGCTTCACAGTTCGAGCTCGATTTTACTCTCATTGCATGCATGCCCAACACTATAATGGGATGCATGTGGTATCTAGAAAGTGGTTCCTTGTTCTATATGCCGGGGAATACATATCTCTTCAGTGACTTGGAGGTGAAGGACCTCGAGCAGAACATAGAGTTTGGATATGACGAGAGTATAGCTCGACCGAGATAGGTATAGTTACCTTTTAGAGGGAGTTTAGCTCCCATCTTAGACTAGCAGACCTTTTATATGTTCCAAGCCTAAGGAATAATATTGCCTCCATAGCAGTATTGGAAGACCATGGTTATGAGGTGATGTTTAGAAAAGGAAATGTGTTCCTTAAACACATAGCCAGAGGGCAGGTGAAGTCGATCGGTTCAATATTGAAGAAAATGTATGCTCTCGAGGTTGACGATGCATGCAAGGATTTGAGGAGGAAAGTAGCGTTTAATGACTTGGTTGTTGAGAGGGATAAATTATCTCTCAACATGCAACCTCATAAGCAGTCTTAGAAGTTTGTGGAGTAGCCATAGTTGGAGAAGCAGAGAGGAGACTGAGTGGAAGAGTCCACTCAAGCAGAGACCTCCAGAAGGGGTAAATTTCGAGCTAGATGGGAAGAGGGAGTACATGCAACTATACCTCCAGGTGTGAGGTGGAGATATGTGCAGAATTAATTCGAAAAAGAAATTTGGGCAAGGTTCATTGAGATGGTGCATCTCATGGATCGAACCTGGCAACGAGGAGCTTATAGTACAATAGTAGCAGGAAGGATCAGTTAGATTGATGCAGTCAGATGTTAGGAGGACAAAAATCTGAGTGATAATTTTTGGATATTGGAGCACAGATCAGAGTTGGCAGTAGTACAAAGTTCATGGATGAAGATGTCAGCAACGCAGAGAGTCCAATAGACATGTGCGATAGGATCCAATAGTTAGAAGACTCTTATGATAGATGCATTATATCGATTCAATTGTTTGGAGGCTATTAATTTTTATGATAGTTGCATGTGCGAACAACACTAGAGAAGTGTTTCATGGAAGAACATTACAAAGGTACTGGATCAGGACAAATTTATTCCTTTCTTGTTGAGAGGGAGCATTGAAATTTGCAACAAGAAATAGTGAAATTGGCATCGAGAAACAAAATCTAGAAAATGGCACCCAGAAATGGTTACCATGGATGCTTTTGATTTAATTATTTCTTAATTGAATTAGAAGAAAGCATGTCAAATTTATTTATTCCTTAAATAAATTGGACAATAAATTGTAATCTTATCTCATAATCACTTGTAATAGTTAACTGAGTGTGATAGACTCAGTTAACTCATGAAATTCGAGTTGAGGGTGATTGGTGAGGCATGTAGAGTGATTCTATTTGTTTTAGAGTCCAAGTTGTAGTTAGTGTATTATTTTAATGCATGAGAAATCAATTATCTCAATTAAGTGAGTTAAAATCAATTTAACTAGTTGTAACTGATTGTTTCACTAGTGAGAGGTCAAATGAATTAAATCAAATTCAATTTACATGCAGTGATATGCCAAATGACTGATGATTTACTATTAATAGTTGCATGCATGTTAGTTCTGATGAAGACCCAGTTGAAATAGAGGTTAAAGGGAAGTTATCTATCAGTTGTATTTATAACAAATTTCCTGGGCACAATTATATACACCATAGGATGCCCATGATGTATTGCGCAGTCAAGGAAGGCTAATTATCCTAATTTATAGGGATTAATTGGCTATGGATTACGTGAGAAAGGCTGGGCTAAAGAGGGACTGAGAATTGGCTAAGTGTTGGTTAATTTTGCCTAAGAATTTCTAGACAATTTTGTGCAGGATCAGAGTGAGACAGTCATGATAGTGCAAGATTTTCTCAGTGTGAGAAAGCATTGTATTGTTTTATTATTCTTTGACTATGTACAATATATGATAGAGGGGTTTTGAGAAGATGCTTTCCCCAATAATATATTGCGTTGTGTGATTGATAATTTCTTTTCTCTTACTTGCATGTGATTGAGTGATTATGTTTTATATTCCGCAAATATTGTAGAAGGATTCAATATCTTGTTTTGGTACATTACATGATCGGATTGAGTCCATTGATATAATTTCTACATGGTATTATAATTGTGTTAGAGATTTTCTACATTTGTAGCATCATTATTAATTTTCTCTTTTGAAGTTCCTCCAAATTATTGTTGATATTTAATGTTTTATCTGGAAAGACTTCTACTTGAGAATTGCCAAATTTCTCCATAGAATGCAAAGAAAATTGATGTGATGATAAATTTTCAATGTTATATTGTTCCTGAAAACTTTGATTTTTTTCACAATAAGAGGAAGAATCATTATTATTCATCAAATTTATTAATTGATATTTTTCATCTAATTATGCAAAAGTATAAAATTATTGCATGTTATCAAACTCTTAATCATCATCTATCCATATTTCTCTTTATGTTTCGATTATAGTTTTTTTAGGAGGATACAATGTGAATTTCTTAGATATATACATATCTCCTGATCTACAACTTATGAATGCATCCATTGTAGCTAGCCGAGGTCTACCTAAGATCAATGGATGGCCTCCTAAATTATTCTTAGGAGTTAAAATCATAAAGTCTATAGGATATTCCCAGGAATATAGAGAAACAAACACATATTATAATACTCCATCTGGTTTAATAACAAATCTGTCTGCTAATTGTAATAATGTTGGATTATATTGAAGATTTGAGAGTTTTAGTTGTTTCATGGTCTGTTTACTCATGATATTAATGCATGCAACTAGATCAATTAGAGTATTTTGGATCTCAATACCATTGATATGGATTTTTACAATGGGGCTTCCTAGATCTAAATATTTTTGGACAATAGTTTTCCCCATCATAATATTACAATTTTTCCCACCAATTGGATCTTTTTAATGCTTTTTCCTTTTCTTTCTGGTTTTATAATACATAGCTCCTTGACGGTTTTTGAAAATTTTGGTATTTACTTTATGGCTTGAAGTAAAGGAATTTCGATGCAAACATTCTTGAGTTCATCTAACATGTCATATTTTGGTAGAATTTTTTTCCTTTCTATTCCTTTATCAATTTTAAGTCTTTAAGGAAAAGGTGGATCTTGTAAAGAAATAGAAGGTTGTTTTTTCAGAGGAATTGTAGGAGCTTATTTTATTTGATAATAATTTGATTGTATGGGGAGATCCTCCCTTAGAGGAGAACTTTCTTGATCAAGAATTTCGTATTTTTCATGAAACTCGTCCTCTTTAGATTCCTGGATGACAACTATTGGTGACTTATTTTGTAAAAATCTATCAGTTCTAAGTTGAATACCATTTAGACCTAGTGGTGTAATATTCCAAAATACGAAAAACAAGAATATTCAACATAAAACTAGAAAATGCAGTAAACATCAATACATCAAAAACATGAGAAAATCATTGAGCCATTTTATTATATATGATAGTAGAAAAGGAAGTATAAGATCTTGAGGAAAAGACACTCAAGCTAGGCAAAACAAGCCTGAAATGACACTGCACATCAAGATATGAGAAAACACTCCTACATAAACTGTTGGGAGGCCATGAATGCAAAATCCTGCTGGAAATAACTATTGTTGGAAACTAGGAATGTGTAGATTTGCTGATAGGATTCTCATAAAATGTCCGAATCAGAGATCTGGGCTTTCAAGCACAATTCCAAGATAGCCCAAAAAGGGTTTCCGGAAATAACCAAGACGAAAAATGCAGCCCTAGGGCTGAATTATTCTCTATAGCTAGGTAACTGCTGGGAGGTGGCTGATATGATGAGAAAATAGTTGATAATCCTCCTCACTGACTTCTCGTATGGAGGGCTTCTCCCCTCACTGGAAAATAAGCTCAAAAATTGGGTTATCAACCCTCCACTAAAACTGCCCTCCTGGATTGCGCAATTCCTGAAGGAGGCTACGCTGCTGAAGGTGTATGAATATTGGCATGATGTTGGATGATGGAATGTAGCTCAAAGAACCTCTCTTGAGTGGGAACTTGAATTCCCTTAAGGAAGAGGGTGGGATTTCCACCCGGAAACATCCTTGTACTAAACAGCACAATGAACTCCGCTAAACAGCTGAAGCGTGCATAAAGTCATAAAATACCATACATAAACAATATTCATAATGCCCACCATGGTTTCCATACACTTCCTTATATGATTTGTGAGCCTCCTCCCCCTTGGCCCCACTCAATAATGATGCTACTCTCATGGAGACTTCCTCCCACTATGACTGCGATGTCCTCTACTATATCCACTACCTCCATGACTGCATTGTTGATTTGGTCAACCTTGACCCCATCCAAATGCATTGAACCCATTCACACCAAGGAGTGATTTATTCAGCTAGATACATTGATCCACATTCACATTAGAAGTGGTTTTATTCCTACTAAAGATATTTATGTTCCCTCTACCCTCTTATTCATCTATCTTACTGAATATATATATATATATATATATATATATATATATATATATATATATATATATATATATATATATATATATATATATATATATTCTAACTAGCTAAAAGCTAATTAGGAATATTACAGTCCTCCCCTCCCAAATGTTTCTTGTCCTCAAGCAACTGCAAGGATGGATGTTGCAAAATATTCTCTCCTTCCAAAGTAGCATCCTCATCTGCTAGATTCCTCCATGGAATCATATATTCTTTAATCACCTTGTTCCTTAGATGCCTCTCCTGAGTATCCAAGAGAGCGTCCGGTTGTAAAACCAGATGGCCCTCATCATCAATAGGTGGGATTTCACTAGTAGAAACTACATGTTGTCCAATGGCCTTCTTGAGGCATGAGACATGAAAATTTTTGTGGATATTACTGCCAATAGGGAGCTCCAACTCATATGATACTTCTCCAACATGACAAATCACCTTGTACAGCCCATAGAAATGGGGCTTAAGCTTCTCAGCTCCCTTCTCGTTCAGCGTAGATTTCTTGTAGGGCTGAAGACGAAGATTGACCAAATCATCCACCTCAAACTGTCTCTCCACCCGACCATGATATGCATACAACTTCTATTGATTTTGGGTTGTAGCAATGTTGTACTTAAGAGCACAGAGTATATCCTGACTCTCTTGGATCCACTCTTTGGCTCTGGGACCCTTGCTTTCTTTAAACATCGCATCAACAAATGATAAAACATCATACGCATATAGAGCTCAAAATGGATACATACCAATCGACATATGAAATGTCATATTGTAGCAATAATCTCCCAAATGGAGCCAGTGCAACCATGCTCTCTACTGCCTCGAAACATAGTTTTAAAAGTAGCCTTCCAGCCACTTGTTTACTATCTCTGTTTGCCCATTTGTTTGGGGGTGATAAATAGTACTCGATGTCAACTCGGTACCCACCAAATGGAAAAGCTCCTACCAAAATCCACCCATGAAGCAACTATCTCTATTAATGACTACGGTCTTAGGAAGACCATGAAGTTTGAAAAAATCTCTAAAGAAGATCTCGACCACTTGTGAAGCAGTGTACCATGAAGAAATGGAAAATAAATGTGAATAATTTGTTAGTCAATCAACGACCACAAAGATATAATAATTTCCCTATACTGCTGGCAAACCGGTAATGAAATCCATAGAAATGTTCTCCTATTTCCCTTCCAGGATAAGAAGTGGTTGTAACAATCCTGCAGGATGGTTGTTCTCTCCTTTATTTTGCTTGAAAACTATGCAATCCCTGATGTGTTGGAGCACATCCTCCTTGAGACCCTTCCATGGGAATCTCTCCCTAATGGCCTGATATGCCTTTGTGAAACCTTGGTGGTATGAGAGTGGTGAATCATGTGCTGCATGAAAAATCTTCTCCTTTAGCTTAGAATCTATAGTCAAGAAGATCTAGTATCGGTAATAGATGATCTCATCCATCACTCTATACCTCTCATCAGTCACCTACCCATCTAGTATCTCACATGTGAAGCGGTATTTGGAATACTCCACCAACAGCTAGGCCTTCCAATCTGTATCCACACTCATTAATAAAAGCGCTTCTGGTCTCCATGATAAGGCATCCACTACCACAGTGATATTCCCTTTCACATATTCAATGTCAAACTCATATGCCTAGACTTTTCTAACCCATTTTTGCTACCTCTCTTGCAGTTGCTTCTACTCAAGAAAATATTGAAGACTGTTGTGATCAGTCTTCCCTTGGAATCTATTGCCCCAAATATTGTCTAAATTTGGCCAATGAAAGCATAATAACCAAAATTTCCTTATCATATATGGGATACAACCTCTCATGAGGTAGTAACTTCTGGCTCTCAAAAGCCATCGAGTGCCCCCCCTGCATCAAAAGTGCTCCAATGCCCTCCCCTAAAGCATCACACTCCAACACAAAGGGTTGGGTAAAATATGGTAATACCAACACCTGGAAACTGCTCATCACCTCCTTGAGTCTATCAAAGGCCCTCTGCGTAGTATCTATCCAACCAAAGGCTCCCTTCTTGGTTAGATTTGTGAGTGGT
This sequence comes from Pinus albicaulis, assembly GCA_034641835.2. Lineage (NCBI taxonomy): Eukaryota > Viridiplantae > Streptophyta > Pinopsida > Pinales > Pinaceae > Pinus > Pinus albicaulis. Next base: position 170,902,597 of record CM076583.1, read on the forward strand.
GCTGCTAGTTGAGAGAACCATTTGACAAAAGTTTGGTAGTAGGTGCAGATGCCTAAAAACCCCCAAAGCTTTGTTACATTCTTTGGCTCTGGCCAATCTCAAATAAAACCTATCTTCTCCTCATGGAACCTTACTCACTCCAGTGATGTGGCCCAAATAAAGCATCTCTATGAGCCAAAAATCACATTTGGAGATCTTAGCATAGAATTGCTGCTCCTCTAGAATGCATAATATTGTCTCAATATGCTGCAGATGCTCCTCCTATGGGCGGCTACAGATAATAATATTCTCAAAGAAAACTAGCATAAATTTCCTCAACTGACCACAGAAGATGTGCTTCATACAAGACTCAAAAGTAGCCAAAGAATTGGTTAACCCAAAGGGCATCACCAAGAAATCAAAGTGGCCATAATTACACCTAAATTTAGTCTTGGGGATATCCTGATCCCTTAACTTGATCTGATTGTTGGAAATATTGTCATTGATGGAAAAGGAGAAGATAAGAGTAGCACCTGAACTATCATAAACGCAAAAGAGAAAATAAGAAATAGAAATAAGGCAAAGGAGAAGACATGAGCACAAAGGAACAATAGGTAAGCAGCAAAGGTAGAGATGCAACAGAGACATCATGTGAAACATATGAAGCAGAGAAAGAAGTAGAGGCAACAAAGATAGCAGCAGAGAAGTAGAGAGGTAGAAGAGAAGCAAGAAAGGATTAGACATGAAGTAGAGGTAGTTGTAGAAGGGCCATTTGATTGGAGATCTGGAGAGACAGAGTAGTGAGGTTGAAAGGGCCACTGAGTTGAAGATCTAGGTTTTTAAATAGGTCTTGTTGGCATATAAGGTTGATGAGATTGGCAAGATTTTAACTCTGTGGTAAGGTTGGCATATACTGTTGATGAGATTGAATGAAACTGCACTGGGAAATTTCAAAGCAAGCAGTTGGGGTTTTAATGTAACTACAATACAGTTGAAGTTGATGGGCAGTATTCTGGTCGAAAAGTGAGTTTGAATCAGTACCAAAATTGAGGTATTTAGGGTTTAGTGATCCTCTGTATGTAATTTGGGAAATTGATGTTGATTAATGGACACTATTAGTATCAATCACAGTTTTTTAACAATGTTCTATGCATAATTGAGGAAACCAGATAATTGTTGAGATAGGGTAGTTTACGAGATTGAGGAGTATATGGGATTGTTTGGTTTAACTCTACGTAGGGGCCTTTAAAGTTAATTGACGTGTCGAATACACCCACAAACACTTATGGAATGAAGCATGGGGTATCATAATACACAGTAGAATATGAATCAATGGAGCTTCATAAGGCACAGAATGGGGAGTGAACAAGACAACAATAGAAGTGAATCAGTCACGTGGGGAGAAAATGCTAAGATAAAGAATATCTTCAAGTGAAGAATCAATGGAATTGTTGGATAGTTAAGGGCGGACCTTCAATAGAAAAGTAATGGGGTAAAGGCACAGCAAAAGAATAATGCAGGTTTGCAAAGGAGTTTGAAAGGTAAGCGGGTAATACAGTTTCCATGGATTTGTATTAAAATTAGACGTGGAAAAGTGGACCAAAGTGGGACGGAACTTTGAGTCAGAGTGTGCGGAACCAAAAAGGCGTGAACAGTGAAACCGAGGTTAGAAAACCGTTGGTATTCGCATTACTAAAAGGTGGTAAGTGGAATCGCAAATAAAAATGCGATACACTTTGGCATGTGACACGTGGCAGAAGGCGGTAATTGAAAACCGTTTGTTTCGCGCTTTTTTTGTGCTTTAAAGTTCGGTTCAATAAAAAATGCGATATTCGTTTATGATCATCGGATCACAGAAGTTGTTGTGACGACGTCTCAGCCATCGGATGAGAAGGGTAGTTTAATCGCTAGGACCCATATATATCGTGTGAAATTGGAGAATTAACCTTCATGCAGTTAATTTGTGCGATATTGCACATCATCCGTTGGCTGGGTGTCCAAAGTTTAGTTGGACTGCGAGAGCAGTTTTTTCGTTGGATTATATGACAAGTTGCATAAACGATAATCCGGTAAGTTAATGTGGGACCCAATATTAAAAGTGCAATGGATCATGTTTTAAACCAAGGTCGAAGGGTTGATATAAGGTGAAATGTTCTGTGAAGATTTAAATTGAGGCCATATACATGCCTGAGTTATATACCGACACTTATACATGGTTTCATTGTGATATTTGAATATTAATTTGAATAAGTATAGTATGGGTTGGTGTATTATAAGCGATTATGTATAATTCTCATTGATGGTGGGCCCAACTATTTGATCCAAAAGGTTGGAGGTTTTCAATATTCGTTGATATTTGGATACTCATCAAACTTTAATATGTATGGAGCGCGATGATAGTCAAACGGGCATTCGTATATTTGCAAGGTTTGGTTTTAAAATCAAGGTTTATAAAGCTTGAATGGAATGATTGAAATGTGATGGCAGAGATTATCATAAGGTAAAGGATACGTTGATATGCCGAGTTTTTAATCCAAAGGAAAGGGTTATTATGGCGACAAATGGTGGTGGACCCAGCATAAACTAAGTTGCAAGGTTATGAACGCAAGGTATGATTAAAATGTGGGACCCGAATGGTTATTATGTTGACAGTTGGGGTCATAATATATGTTGATATTACGTTTGATGATAAAACCATGAGAAACATATGCATTATAAGCGGAGAAAGAAGGTTATTTCTTTGGGCTATTCGAATGTTAATTTGAATATGCATACAATGGTCCTAATATGGTTTTAACCATATGCTTGAAGCAGAAAAGAAATTAAAGCTTCACCATTGATACAACTGCCAGATTTAAAACATTAATGCATGCACAGTGAACTTGGAGAATGTGGGTCTAACAGAGGTAAACAAAGATTGCAGATTTGAATAAGTGTGCAGTGAAAGGATTCAGAATTGCAGAATCAGAATGTGAAATGCACAGGAATGAAAATGTGAGTTTGTTACCTATAGTAGCAGAAAATTCAAGATAATAGTGAGCCAAAAACTAAATGGACTAAATAGAAATACTCATTGTAACTGAAAATGTGAATGTAAATGTTTTAATTGATTTTATATTGTTTGTGATGTAAAGGAAAGTCTCCGGAGGAAAAGAAATATCCCACTGTAATATTGAAATTTGTACATATTTTTTTATTTTTTTCTGAATGAGCTAGACAAAGGAATGAGAAGGCAGAAGTCAAAGAGTCATGGATGTTCACTCCAAATTATCTGTAGAATACAAACATTCAAGAGATGAAATCTATAAATGATATCTCATAGATATGCATAGAGATGTTAGAGAATGGAGAAATGAAGAAGAGAGAATAAGAAGAAGGAGAAGCAGATAGAGATGTTGTGAAGATTCATAGATGATTTAAGGCAGATATGAAGGCTGGTAGACAACAGTGAAGAAGGAACAGAACAGAGTTGATACCCAAGGTAAATCAGCATGTGTTTTTCTTTGAAAGAAGTGAGGAAGTTGGTGCTTCCATGTCAAGTTGTAGCTTGATAGAAGTTAGTTGTAGCTAGCTGAGGTAGGAGCCTCTTGTAGGTTGTAGCCTGCAGAAAATAGATGGGAGTTGGTGCTTCCTTATCAAGTTGTAGCTTGATTGATGTCAGTTGTAGCTGGCTGAGGTAGGAGCCTCCTGTAGGTTGTAGCCTGCAGAAAATAGATGGGAGTTGGTGCTTCCATATCAAGTTGTATCTTGATTTATGTTAGTTGTAGCTGGTTGAGGTAGGAGCCTCCTGTAGGTTGTAGCCTACAGAAAATAGATGGGAGTTGGAGCTTCCTTGCAAGTTGTAGCTTGTTGAATTGAGGTAGGAGCCTCCTGTAGGTTGGAGCCTATAGAAAATCAGTGGTGAGAGGGAGTTGGAGCTTGCCTTTGCATCACAACAATAATAAGATGTGGTTTTCTCCCTTATGGGTTTCCACTTATATCTGTTGTCTATGTGCATGAGGTCTATGTGTTGATATGTTATATATAACCTGCTTAATACTTATTTCTCACATATTAAGGCTGCTATTGCATTATATAATCTGCTTAATACTTTTTGCTTACAATTTAAGATTTCTCACATATTAAGTTGATCATGAAATGGAGTAAATTTAAAAGTCCATGAATGTGTTAAACTGATTCACCCCCCCTCTCAGTTTAACTAAGGGTTCAAAACTGATGATACCCCGACCTCAAATCAATATTTGAGAAGAACTTTGATCCCCTTAGCTCATCCATGAGCTTATCGATCCTAGGAATCAGGTATCTATTATTCATTGTCTTCTTATTCAAGGATCTATAGTTAATGGGCATCCTCAATGTACCATCCTTCTTCTTCACCGAGACTACAGAAGAAGCAAAAGGATTGGTGTTGGGTTAGATATGTCATAAATCTAAGAGCTCCTGAATAGATCTTTCAATATCATCCCTGTAGGCTTTGGGATACCTATAGGGTGTGGTGATCACTGCTTGGATCCCCTGATATAACTCAATAGTATGCTCAAGCCCCCGGTCCAGTGGCCTTCCCGGTGTTATGTCCCAAAATACCGTAGAAAAGCAGTCTAGAATAGATTGCACATCTGGGTTGACTAGTGCACCCTTGCCTCCTGCCTTTGACATACGCAGTTCTACTTCCCATTCTATGTCTCCTCTGTGCAAATCAGCCTCCATCCTATGTGTTGAGACTATCTAAGGTGGATAGGTGTGCATGCCTCTGATAATTTGGCACTTATCGCTCTTCTTATCTGTCCATTCCATCTCCAAGGTCTCCTAATCCATGGTGATCTTCCCCAGTGTGATCAACCATTGTACACCCAATATTACATAGGTGTTGGTAATATCAACCATAAAGAAGTGATCTGTCAATGTGTAAGTCCCCAAAGTGATAGTAAATGATGGAACTTACTTCACACACTACATGGTTCTAGCTCCCACAACCAAAAGTGAGAATCCCTCAAAATCATCTGTCGAAATACCTCTCCTTTGCACTAATTGGGTATCAATAAAATTGTGGGTAGCCCCAATGTCTATCAATATCGACACCTGCTGCCCCTGAACAGTGCCTCGAAATCTCAATGTTAGACACTTAGGAACTCTTTGTAAACCTGCAGGGGCTCCTCCAGTTGGAGAAAATACTCCATTTCCACCTCCTGGTGGTGGTGGATCTCCTCCTAGTGCTACAATGCTGGTATCTCCTTCCAACTCTTCATCTTCCTCCTCTTCACTATCAATGAATACCTTAATATAATGTGCCTTTCCGGTAGCACACTGATGCCTTGGTGCCCATGGTTCTTGGAAAGTGAAGAAAAGCTTCCTCCTCCTCAAATATTTCCAAACATCATCACTAAGAGATCCTTTGTCTTGGTTCCCCTTTGAGGGAGGAACCTTCATATATTCCCCTTTGACTGAAAGGAGGGATTTTGCTAAAATGGAGCTTTTTCCCTTCGTAAGGAATTTTGTAATTCTCTGGCCCTCTCAATGGCATCTTGGAGTGTAGTTGGTCTAGTGAATTTCACCAACCAATGCAAAGGTTCTACTATCCCATCAATAAACATATATACTCTTCTAGTTGTAGATAGATCTGGTACCATGAATGAAAGTTTCAGAAATTCAGAGATATAAGTCTCCGAATTTCCTAACTACTGTAGCTTAGCTATCTCAACAAAGTGTACCTCTGGATCTCTTCGGTCAAATATTTCTACCAACCTCTAGGTAAATTATGCATATGTAGTCACACCTACATGTCCCAAAGTAGATAGACCGTGAAACCACCATTCATGTGCTTCACTTTCAAGGTGCAGTGCTGCTATCTTAATAGCTTCAATCTATGAAAATTGGTACAGCTGGAAATAAATTTCTAATTTATCTACCCAAGCCTTGGACGTGCACTTGGGTGACCCATCAAAAGCAGGTAGAAATAATATACCCATAGTACGCTGCAGATCATTTTTCTGCATGTACCCTCCACTTCTATTGTTATTATGAGGTCTTCTATTATCCTTGATCTAACAGAACTCTTGGAAGTTCAGATGCTCTTTGAGCCTTTGAGATTGAGATTCATATTCCAAGAAGTAATCACCAAGAGCCTCCTACTCTTGGGGTCCTCCAGGCCCATTTCCCACGTCTAGGAATGTAGGTGTTATCACTCCAATAATTCTCAAGGGTTTTTTATATTTTGGTTTAAAGAATATTAGAGGTAACCACAAACCTACTTTTAAGCCTTAGTATCTAGCCTTCCTAATGCTCATAGAGGGCTCTCTCTATAGGATTTATCTTTGTTGATTTTAGTTGATTTTAGACTAGTTATGTAGGATAACTTGGGATTTTGATTTTGGATTTGGTTTGGTGGTGGAATCAATAGTTCAGATGGATAGATGTAGACCTGAATTACATTGGGAAATTGGAGTCAGAGTGTCAAGTAGTCAAAGAAGAATCAAGGTTCTAAAGGGAAGTGTTCACAGGGTAAGATAGCCGAGTTACTTTAGATCCTTTGGATGATGGTGAAAATGGTTTCAATCGGGATGAGAGAGAAATTAAGAATTCTCAGATTCAGATAATGAGTGAAAAGACAGAGTTCAATAAAAAATAGGGAGCAATAATAATTCCCTAATCTGGATATCAATAGAAAACATGAAAATGATATAACAGTTCAAGACAAAGTGCTTTAAAAATATTTTGAAATAACATTCCTGTTATACATATATATTTAGAAAAAACATACAAGTATTGTGAAAACTTAAGATAAAAATAAAGAACATTTGAGAATACTTCACTGAAGTGGCCAAACACATGAATCCTATAATATAATCTCTTTATTGCTCAATCCAGTCTGCTAACTTGAAAATGGTACAAATAACCCTTAGGTTTCAACCCAGTACAACTATAGAAATGTTTACCATTTCATCCACACTCAATACTTCGAAATGTGAAGTATTTATACAAAAACTCTTATAAAATATCCTAAACAAACTTAGGAATTATTCATGGAAAAACAAATATATTCATGCAAGAAGATAGAGACAACGATCTAACTAATGCAAGCTGTCTTTGATTTTATTGAATTTGTGTTTCTGTCTTTGATCTTTTGCTGATTTGTCTCTTTGTTGTTTGCTCAACGAAGGCTGCAGTTGAGTGTCCTTCATGTTGGCATCTTTTACTCTGATTTGAATTTAGCCTTTTGACTTTCATCTGATATACTTTAAACTCTGATACTCTTTGACTGTAACTGCTTTGTTACTGCTTTAATTTTGACTATTACTGTTGTTCTATAACTGTAAAAATGCATACTCTGTATATCTTTGACTAATATGTTTTTCATTTGATTGTCCTATTTTACTGTTGTTCTTTTCATAGTAAATCAGTCAATTTCTCCCAAAATTCTGCCTCTGGTAATTTTATCTTTATCATACTTTTGAATACGTCATCTTCCTCTGTATATTTTGAGAATGTAGGCTTGTTGATAAATAGGTGTTTTACCTCATGTTGCAGGTAAAAACGACTTTCAAAACTCTTGTAGAGAACTTTCCGTGTTGGAATTCCTTGTGAAGAAGGAAGGTTAGCTTGACCCTTGGCCACTTCTCTCATTTTCTGATCATAATCCTCTTGTTTCATCAAATTTTCATGAATAAATAGAGGATTTGGTAGACCTTTCTGCCTCAAAATATCAAACTTCATCATGAACCTAGTTATGGCTATCTACATGTTTTGGAATTTTTATTCAAGTTGAATCATTAAATTTCTTTTAGAAATTACCTTCCTAACTTATAGGATTGTTTCTGTCCTTTCACTAATTCCAATTTCCTCTAACTCTTGCTTATTTTTGGAATTAAGAAATTTTATGATTTCAATAGCCTCTTTCGGCTTCTTACCAAGTTCTTCTTTGATTTTTTGGATTGCTTCACACATTGCTTTGATGAGATCTTTTTGTTCATAAATAACCTGCATTGATGGCTAAATATCATTTACATAATCAATGATATTGGCCCATCACTGCTTCTTGGCTTGTGCCATTGGTTCTTTCATCGTTATATCTTTCTCTAATTTCTGCAATTTATTTGTCAATTTTTTTTTTAAATTTTTTTTTTCTTTTTCTGTACTTCATTTTTATGCGTGATCTGAGCAAGTTTCTTCTCATACTCCTGACTTTTTAGCCGTTCTTTAAGTCTATTGATTTCATTAGTTTGGATGGAAATTTCCTACATTGCTTTCACTAATTTACTTGCTTCATTAGTTGGTTGTATTGTTGATGTAGATGACATTGTTGCTTAGTAGTAGCTGATGTGACAAGAAGTGTTGTAGCTATTAGAACTAAAGGGGCCAATGATTCAGCTAATGTAGAAGGCACAACTGTTGTGACTACATGAATAAAAATGACAAGGACTTCTTCTGATCTTGCCTTTTTCTCCTGCACTAGCTTATCCATTTCATTTTCCATTTATTTTAACTGGGCAGTCAACTGAAGGATGAGGTTTATCATCTCATCTTTTTTATTTGCATCATGTAATACTTCCTTTTCCTGAGGATGTTCATGTAGTTTTAGTTGCTTCTTTAATACATCAATTTCTACATTTTTCTTCTTTATCAGTTCATTAGCAACTTTTACGTTTGTTGGATCGTATCCTACTTCAATAATCAAATATTCCAGTGATTTGATTATGTAATCCTTAGCCTGTGAGGATGCCTTTTCTAATTTAAGCTGATCTCTGATGTTCCCTAGAGTGTTTTGAAGCTTCTGTACGCTCATGGCTTTATTTGTCATTGTAGAATACAACGTTTCACCAACTTGTTTATGAAATTCTATTTGGTCAATTGGATGAAGATATGATGCTTGAACTTCATATGATGTCTTTTTATAATCAACTGATGATTTGGGATGTTTTACTGTAGGTTGTAGGAAGGTCATCTGCTGATTATAAAAATACATCATCAGCATCTTCCTGTTCTTGTAATCAAATGCAGAAAGAAATTTTCTTTGGTCGTTGGGTGACTACTTCTAATATTGGTTAATGTATTAGCTTTTAATGTCTCATTTCTTAGCTTGATTTCTTTATATTTTTGCATAATATTATTCTCTTTATTTTCTAGTTTGATGGATGAAGATACTTCAATGCTGTGTTGTTTCTGAACAATCCGAGTTTTGGATATTGAAGTCTGATGAGTTTCTTCAAAAACTGGAGGAGGTGTATTATCCTTCACAACTATATTTGTGTCAATTACTTCAATTGTTTCCACTTCCTCATTTACAAGATTTAATCTTTTCTTCTTCTTGTACATCATTTTAAATTTTGTTTCAGTGGTAGTTACTATAGTGTATGATCCTTGTTCTCTGAATCTTTTTGAGTTCCTATATTCTTGGGCTGGTGTCTGCAAGATGGAACTAGTATCACCTTACTTATCTGCCTCTTTCAAATGGTTCTCCAACCATTCAGATTGATTGGAGTACTTCTCTATGTCTGGCTTGGACTCATGTACATAAGGAGTTAATTTACATTTAACTCTCAATTTTCTTATTACTCCTAAAGGATCATAGTACCATTGAAAAATATAACTGAATTTAAACTCTTGCAAATACTTTTTTGCTTGTGGACCAGCATCTCTACTGTTGCGAATAAAAGGACCAATATGAATTTTTATTTTAAACTGTGTCCTCTTTTTGGCTGTCAAGAAATTTATTACATCAGAATTAAGGATCTGCCTGATATATTCAAGGGTAAATAACCTCATTGCGAGGTATTTGGGCAGATTATATGGAAGAATATTAGATCCATATACCCTAATCTCTATGTGGTTTTGATACAAGTACCAATATCCTGTCCTATTGTGTTCATATAACTCTAGGACCTTTTTAATTTCCCCATTGACTCTTGGTTGAATGTTGTTGTTCAGCATGTTGACCATTATATGGATGAAAGAGTCAATGAAATCTATGTATATGAATTGTGTTGAATCCTTCCTAAGTAAGGAAGTCCAAAATATTACTAACAGTGGATTACCTTCAACATCAAGTTTCTGAAGGTTGAAGGCACATTTATCAGACTGGAAATATAGAAACATGTGGAACAAGACTGATGAATACTTGAAAACACCTTCTTCAGGCATTTTAAGAAGTTTTATATGAATTGTATTAGCAAGGTACTGGGAAAATTTGAAAATGGTAGCAGGAGGCTGACCAAGTGTGAAAGTAGAAAAGAAGCCTAATATTGAAGCATCAACATGCTCATCTGTGAAATAACCCAGAATAGAAGACAACATGCTAATGATATTTCTGGTTCTTTCAGAAAATATTGTAGATGGGTAAGGAGGATTGGTCTTGGGATTCTCTACATATGAAGAAATAAATGTCTGGAATATCTAGAACCTCTTGGGGAAGTCCAGATTTAGGTATAAATATGTAAGGGCCTCAATAGTTAGAGGAGTTTCATCTGGGCTAGGTTGGATCTACAGCATTTGGTTAATTGAATTAGTTGTTATAGTGAACATAATTTATTTACCAGGGGTTATTAGGGCTCTTTGGTTAGGAAAATAACAATTTTGACAAAGTATAATCAATTTTAGGCACTGGAAAGTCCGTGGGACAACATATTTTGGCAAATTATAATCTCAAATGAAACTTCATCAGCTTGGTCAATGGATTTGTCATGGCTCGAGAAGTGGAGCTCAAGAAGGTTAAATTTAGTGAAAGGCTCACTAATTTTAAAGTCTCTATCTTCTAAGGGGGTATGCTCTACATCTAGAACAGGAGGTTGTAGGGGATTGACAGTTAATATTCCTTGAGAATCCATTATTTTCTTGATTTATCAATTAATGACTCTTTTGACTTAGGAAAACAAGTTCAAGCCTTTAGGAGCACCTCTGAAAAATTAATACAGTATGTAGAAGTATTTAGAATGAAACAAGGCATTATCCTTTGGTCTACAATGGTTTAAAATGGTTCAATTGATCAAATAATATTGTCTGTGATAAAAAACAGTCTTAGGACCTCATAAATTTTGTGAAAAGAGAAATAGGGTCTGCAGAAAAAGGATTGGAAGGCAACATGGGCTTTATTTTTGTTTGCAGAGGCTACTAAATGATTCAATAACTTATTACTCTCTTGTTGTAAGTACGGGCCTTAGTATTTCAGGAATACCTAGAAAGAATGAAGTTTTGATGATTGCAAAAGGGGCTCTGAGGTAGCAAAGGTTTTCTGAAGCTCTACTGATCTTTATACTGCTTCAATTATATTTTGCAGTGGCTGTAGCAGCAAATGATGTTGATTTCTGGTAAAAAGGGATTGAAATAAGGATGACATCAATTTGTTTGCTCCAAAACAGGTCATAAATGGCTCTATTCATGTACAATGTAACATAAATATGGTGAAAAGGCTTGCGAAAGGCAGCTATATGAGTTTTTTAACCAATATTCGTTAATAATTAGTGCGTGGGGTTAATTCAATTGAAAGTGGTTTTCGAAAAGGGCAAGAATACAACTTGTGGTTTTCACATTGGCTGAAGGTGGTAGGCAGTAAATTTTCTGAGGATGCGATTGAATGGAATGTTGACACGTAGCCAGGAGCAAGGACGCGAAAACCATTCCTTTTGCAAGGTTGAAGGGATGCTAACGATCGGGTAATCGGATGTGCAAAAGAGGCTATTGGTAATTGGATTTGATCAATCAAGGTTTGACGGTTGGGCGAATGCGATGGATCCGTCTGGATTTTATGGGCGTGGTTTAATACATAGTGGGACTAGAAATATATATTGGTGGGGCAATGAAACTGACCAAAAATATATATTGGTGGGGCAATGAAACTATGTATTAAATTAATCATAAGAGTTTGGGGAAATATAAATAAGGGAATTGATTAAATATGGGATAAATGCATATAAAGGGAGTTAATACATAAAGTTAATATGGAGTTAAATGAATATGATGCGGGTTCATAAAATTTACTAAGTTTTTAGTGTAAAATTGATATTGGGAAGGTTTTGATAAAGTGGGCCCGACAATATCATTTTAACTATTAAAACTTCGAATAAAGGGGCTTTTAGGGAATATTTTGAATAAACTAGTAAAGGGTTTTTACTTTTCCCAAGGAAAATATTGCATTTAAACTAAGGAAAAGGGGTTTTTTGTATGGAAATGACTAAAGTAAGGGAAAAGGGTTAAAATGAAGTGGAAGGGTATTTTTATTAGGGGAATGATTTTAAAATGAAGTTAGTAATATGAAATGACCAATTTTTTGCTATCCATGCCTTGTGAAAATTGCTTTTACCTACCCATCATCTACCCTAACATTTTTTTCTTCATTTCTATGTGTGCATTTGAGCTTGCAGATCCTTATTCATTTTTATTTTAATAGAAAACTATCTAGTTCTAACCTTATTACTTCCAAGGGCTTAGATTAAACTGTTGAGATCCTTATTATTCTCTACCTAACTACCGATTTTCCAAGATTAAACAATTTGGCTAGATCTTTATTCTCTATCTATCAGCATTGAAATTTAAAACACGAACTATCAAGATTAAGCTGTTTGACCTTCATGGATTGTGGCAGTTTTTACAAGCTGCACACAATCTTATTTTGCAAAGAAAAGTAAAAAGTAGTGGCATTTGAATTTGCATCACTTTCATGATCTATTTTATCTCCTTTTTTGTTGGGTTTCATTTTTAATATTCTTTTGTAATATTTGTTTTGTCACTCCTTTTATTTTTCATTAGGAATTTTACCCTCTTTACATTTTTTATTTTTAATATGGGAAAAAAAATTTTCAGAAAGAAAAGTATGTACATATTACAAGACTAATCATAGTCAATTTAAAATTATGAATCCTATTATTATAGGACCCTAACAGTGGCTCCACATGGGGATGGAATTTCCTGATGAAATGTAAAGAAATTTAAGATTAGTAGCCTTTGAACTTGGACTGTGCTTGCCTTGGAACTGTTTTTCTAAGCTCTGCATTATTCATACTTATGATATTTTTTTTTTCAAAGCTTAGGGCCTTCTCTCCGGGCTTCAACTTTGCAAGAAAAACATACAACCCAATCTAAACTCTGCAATTTTATGTACAATGGGCAAAGTAAAAAAAATGAACTACTGTTATTGTAGGGAATAGTAATTCTTTAGCATTCTACCATTGATAGGTCCACCTGGCAGATATGATCCATCCAACTCCTTTAAAAAGAATGCATTGTTACCTCTGTAACTATAAATGACATAGGGACCTTTCCATAGGAAATCAAATTTACCATGTTTACCTTTCTCTTCTCTCCTATAATCCCAGTTAAGAACTTTGTTACCTATGTAAAAATAATATTCCTTTGTATTTTTCTCAAATATATTTTTAATATTACCTTGGACAACTTGTGACTTGATATAGACTTCTTCCCTGGTTTGTTGCAAGTGTATAGTCTCATTTATCCTTCTCTGGATATCATTGGTTTCTATCTACAGTTCTTGGATAATATTCATCGCTGGCACTCCTAAAGAGGATGGATAAACAAAATCCATCCAATATACAAGTTGCTAAGGGGATGTACCAATGGAATTCTTTGTGGTGAGTCTGTCTGTCGATAAGGCATTAACTAACTTTTTGTTCCAGGTCTTTTTATTGTCTTCTAGAAGTTTCGTGATGATATTAACAAGGCTTTTATTTGAGGATTCAACAAGACCATTAACTTGAGGGTAATAAGTAGTGGAATGGCCAAGGCTAATGTGGTATTTGTTACACAAGTCAATAATTTTCTTAGACTTGAAAGCAGCTGCATTATGAGTAATGAGATTTTTGGGGCAGCCAAACCTAGACAGTATATTGTTTTCTAGGAATGAGATTATGACAGAATCAGTGGCTTTCCTAGAAGGAATGGCTTCTATCCACTTGGTGAAATAGTATGTGGTTGTCAAAATCTATTTGTGTTGGGCTGAGGAGGGTGGATGAATTTCACAAATGAAGTCTAGACGCCATTGCTGAAATGGAATTTTTGTGGAGATGGGTTTAAGGGGTAAAGGTAGTAGTTTTTTCTTCCCTTCAAAGATCTAGCATTTGTGACAGGAGATCACATATTTTCTTACATCTTCAAAGAGAGTGGGCTAGTAAAAACCAACCCTCAAGATTTTATCTGCAGTTGACTTCCAATAAAGGTGTCCTCCACAGTCACATGTATGAAACTCTTCCATAACTTTATAAACTTCATATTTAAGTAAAAAATTCAATAAAATGTCACCATGATCTTTCCAAAACAGAACATTATCTATCATACAAAATTTCATTGCTTTTAACTTTAAAAGTCTAGCTTTAGTTCTTGACAATCTAGGAGGATCTTGTAAATTTAGTAATACAAATATGATATCAACATACCATGGTGAATATGAAAAAGCTTCACTAATATGTGCAGTCACCATATCTTTCTGATCATCTAATTGGGCAATAAAATTTATATCTAAGGCCTGACAGTTTGATTCAGAGTTTGGCTTAACCTTGGCCTTTAATAAGTTTGGTGGGATTAATTTCCATGTCATATTATAAAATGGTGGCAATCCATTTACCTCTCTTGCCATCATGCCCATTCTGAGTCAGAATGTCTTTCACTACTGAATTTGGAACAAATGCAATGATGTGTGAATACAAGATGTACACTCTAAAGTCTTTGATAACTTGTACTAAAGCTAGTGCTGGTTGTTCCATTATGTTACATTTAAGTGTGGCATGTCTAAGTGATTTGCTTAAAAAATAAATGGGATGTTCATAACCCTGATCATTATTCTACAGTAATATTGCAAAAATAGTATGTTTTGAAGCAAAAGAAAAAATAATAAATTATTTTTTGAAATCATGACTTATTAGGACTAGTGTTCTTGTAAGGGCTTGTTTGATTGATTCAAAGGATTGTTTGGCCTCTACTATCCATTTAAGTTCTGAGCCTTTCTTTAACATGTTATTGAGTTCTCTAATTATTTCTGCTAAATTTTAAATGAATCTTCTAAGAAAATTGATTTTACCTAAGAAAGCTTGCAATTCCTTAATATTCCTAGGATGGCTTATGTTCAAAATGGCCTCTATTCTAGTTGGGTCTATCCTAATTCCCTCTTTTGATATTATATGTCCTAATAGTTTACCTTCTTCAAGTCCAAAAAGATTCTTTTTGGGATTCAAAGAAATACCAAATTTTCTGCATTTAATAAAAACTTGTCTCAGATGATCTAGATGTCCATTGTTAGTTTTTGAAAATAAAGTTATATCATCTAGATAAATTACAAGAAAATAATGAATTTCTTTGGAAAAATATATATCCATACCTCTCTAGAAAGTAGCTCCTGCTTTCATTAATCCAAAATGCATTTTCAAATACATGAAAGTACCCCATGGAGTATTAAATGATGTTTATGGTTGGTCTTCTGGCTGAACTAAGATCTGATTATACCCAGAGAATCCATCGAGTAATTAAATCCTGGACGAACCAACCACCCTCTGTAAAATATGATCGATCTTGAGAAGAGGGTAGTTATATTTTAGGGACACCTTATTTAAGTTTCGTAAATCAACACAAAGTCTGATTTCCCATGTTTTCTTCCTAGTGAGAGCTAATTTGAAACCTAATCTGAATATCTGATAGGTGCAATGATTTGAGCTTCATACATCCTCTTTACCTTTTTTTCAATTAAAGGCATTAGAAATAGATTGATTCTTCTATGCTTATGTTTAAATGGTTTTTTATCTTCTTTTGTAGGTATTTTGTGTTGTATTATGCTAGTGTCATAAGATTTTAGGTCTTCATAACTCCATGCAAATAAATCTTGAAATTCCTTAAACAGAGCTATGTATTTCAGTTTTTCTTCTTGAGGTAATGCTTTGGAAATTTTGATGAGTTTAGGCCTTTTTTATGTTCCTATATTGCATTTTTCTGTATCTGATCTTAATGGTTCCATTTTTGGTTTTCTTGAAACATCATTTGAATCAAAAAGATCTTCTAATGGGGCTAATCCCTTAGGAAAGCAGTTATTCTTAAGGTTTAAATTGTCAGAATCATCATCTGTTAATTCTTCAATTTTAACCTTTTCTAATTTGTCTATTTCTATTTGAGTAAATTGAGTGGGTTCAGTAAAATCTAAATTATTTACATCTATCTCACTGTCTATTTTATCATCTATAGCACAATCTGTATCTATGTCACAATTATGGAATTCTCCTTCAGCATTCATAAAACGATAGATTTGAGTATCTTGTGTAAAAATTTGCCAATATGTGTAAAAATTGTGGGCCTATGTCTTACCTCTGATTTACATTGGTGATTTGGCTGACAAGGCAGATTACAGGTGCTAGAAAAATTTGCTAAACTATGTGCCTGTATGTTTTGTTTTCTAGGAATTACAGCAAAGTCACATTCAAGCAATTATTTAATTAGATCTAAAACCATTTCTCTGTATTGGCTTAATCTAGGATTATATACAGAATATTCTCCTCCAATTTGTTTTACAATAAAATCAGAGTCTCCCTTGATAGAAACTGTTTTGCCTCCTAAATTTCTAACAATCTGTAGTCCCAAAATTAGAGCTTCACACTCTTCCATGTTGTTTATACATTTGAAGTTTAATGTAAATGCATGACCTTTTGAATGATTTTTTTCCATGTTATGAATTCAAACTACTGCTTCTGCTCCTAATTTGTTCACTGAGCCATCAAAGTTGAAGTGCCACATTGATTCATGGAATATGTTGTCATTTTCTAGTTCTTTATGTTTCTATTTTAAAGTTGTGTTGTTATCTATGCCAGTTTCTAAATTACATAAAATGAAAGTGTCCATATCAGTAGTTATAGAATAAATGTGATAGTTTAGAGGTATTTCTACACTACTGACCATGTACTTCATTAGAGCCTCTCTGTAAAGTTTATTGGGTTGACCAAACACTAAAATAGTGGCATAAGGCATGTCTAATTTTAGAGATCCCTGCAGTTTTTCTCCCCATGAGCGAGATAACAACATTCCATACTTTGGAGGGATGTTAGCTACTACAATATCCATGACTATACTTTTTCCAGGGTATTGGAATAAAGTGACATATAAATCTTTGATTAAGCCTAGACATTTCACCTTACTGGAATCAAATGAGAAAAGATATTTATAATGTCTATTGATGTCTAAATTCAAAGTTTCCATAATGGCTTTCGGAATTAAATTATGTGAGGCTCCTGAATCTAGCATAGCATTATGAAAAATTTGATCATGAACAGTCAAGCTAATGTAGAAAGGAGGAACTCCTCTTTCTTGGTGTTTTCCATTTACCTCAGGAACAAATATTAGTTCTGGTTGGTCATCACTCAAATCAATAGAGTATTCTCCTTCATTCATGTTCAAGATTTCAGTGATCTGTGATTTGTATAAATCATTTTTTACCAATTATGTCAAAGGAATTGGTATTTTTGGTTTTGCAATTTCAATTTGGATGTTGAATGGTGCTTGCATTTTTCCTAATGGAATGACTTCTTCTTTACTAACTGCAGTTTGAGTTTGTTTCTCTTATTTACTTAGAGTTGGTTTTTTTTTTTGTGTTTCCACTTTCTTGTTGTTTTCAATCTTCTTTTCAGGGACAGTTTGAGTTGCAGTGGAAGTTTTGGGAGGTTTTGAAATTTCAAAAACTATTTTGGTAGTAGCAGTTTTGGGATCAACTAATTTTGGATCAACAACAGATGTTTTTGGAACATAAATTGTTATTTTAGCAGAATTTATCTTAGTAGCAATAGATTTTTGAGGATCAGCTGGTGTTTGAACAACAATATCTGTAATGTCAAAAATTTAGGACTAGAGGAAATTTTAGGACTAGAAATTTTCTGATTAAGACTTGAATTTTTCTGATTTGAGCTAGAGTTTTGCTAGGTTTCCCTAGGGAGAATTTGCAGTACTTTAGTTGTAGGAGCTTATACTTTTTTCTTTGTCTGAGTTTGGGAAGATTTCTTAGTAGGTGCTTCTACATTTTTCTTACTCCTAAGGTTATATTTCTTGCAAACTTCATTAATGGCAAACTCATAACCTTGCTTATAATCAAAAGACTCTCCAGATTCTAACTGTAACAGTTGTAATTCATATAATTCTTGTTCTTCTTGTGTAATAAAAATAGTATTATCATCATTGATTCCCATTATATTAATCTGAGTGTCTTCATCATCTTCATTTTGGTGAGAAATTTCAGCATAGTTCTCTTGGAAAGGTGGTCTTATTGTTTGATCTGGTTCTGATTCTCTAGTTTTACCAGTGTTGGTGTTTTTTCTAAAGTTGGGATTTCTTATTTGAGGGCCTTGTTGGTTATCCCACTATGGTTTCCTTTCCATACTTTCTAGTATATCCATCATTTTCTCCATGGATTTTTCTAAACTATCTATTTTGCTATGTGATGTAGATGTTTCCTCTTTTATTGTTACTCTTCTTTCATTTCTCATTCTTGCTCTCTTGTCTAACAAATTGGTTTCTCCACTAACTGCAATGTTTTTCATTTTTTCTAGTGTTTCTGGGTTTCTTTCCCTCAGTTGGTATGACATATCCATATCAAAACCATCAGGAAATTTGAGTAAAGATAGATTAAATGGGGGTTTAATGTTTTTTGGAATAGCATTATAGATACTATTGAATCTAGTACAATAGTCCTGATCTGACTCATTAGGTCCTTTTTTATATGTTCATGTTCATAAAAAATTTGTAAAGGATTATTATTTTTCTCCCATCTACTGATAAACAATCTATGGAAGGCTTCTAAATCAAGAATATGATTAGCAGGTAAATCTTTAAACCAATTTTTTTCTTCTCTAGCTAAATTTTGGGAAAACAGTCTCATTTGGACATCAGATTCATCAATTTCATACAGTTGGAAGTAATCAGTCATTTTGTTAACATGTTGTTGTGAAGTGTATTGAATGGTTCCATCAAATTGAGGGATTTTTCTTTGATAATCTTGGGGCGTGTTATGTAACTGCCCTGGTAGGACCAAAGGAGCATATCTGGAAGCCATGGCTAAGATTCTGGCTGGACTGGGAGGTAACTGTGTGGTGCTTGGTGATGAGTTTGAGGTACTTGTAGATGATGTTGGGACACTAGAAGATGTACTTGGAAAAGTGGTTCAAGTGCTGGAAAATGCAACAGTAGTGCCAGAAGATGAACTTGCAATATTTGGGGATGGAAATAAAACTATAGGTTGAAGAGGAAGCTTAGGGATGAAGGATTATGTAGAATGAGGTGTAGTGGAAATAATACATGAGGTGGTATTAAATAAATTTGAAATTAAAGACTCTAAATGGCTGGTAGAAGGCTTAGGGGTATAAGTAGATAATGTATTCAATTATACAAAATGTTGAAAATATGCTTCATCAATTTCGATAATCAAAGTTGCAGTCAATGCATCAAGTTTATCATAAGGTTTTAGAATTTTTTCATCTGAATCAAGTGAAATTATTTCCTTCTTAGTTTCAATAAATGAAATGAAATCTGAATCTATTACGCTATCATACATGGAACTTTCTAATTTAGTTCTAAACAAAGATTTCTCAAAAGCTAAATAAAATTCAATGTCTTGTAAACTTGATAATTTATTGGGAAGAGAATTTGCTTTGATGAATGGATTTTTATTACCTAAAATTTCTGCTTTTTTATTTTTCTTTAAAATTCTGTTAGGGTTATCTACTATTACAGAAGGTTCTGGATCAAGATTAGACCTGGTATAGTAGATTCTTCTAGAAGCTAGAATTTTAGTTTTTTATAAAAAAATTACATAACAACCCTTTAAAACAATCTTAAGGTGAAAAGATAAGTAAAAATATTTCCTTTAAGATTTATTTTAAACACTGAGGATAGGTTAGTTCCCTAGGATGGTCACCAATATATTATCACTCCAATAATTCTCAAGGGTTGTTTATATTTTGGTTTAAAGAATATTAGAGGTAACCACAAACCTACTTTTCAGCCTTAGGATCTAGGCTTCCTAATGCTCAGAGAGGACTCTCTCTATATGATTTATATTTGTTTATTTTAGCTGATTTTAGGCTAGTTATGTAGGATAAATTTGGATTTTTATTTTGGATTTGGTTTGGTGGTGGAATCACTAGTTTAGATGGATAGATATAGGTTTGAATTCCATTAGGAAATTGGAGTCAAAGTGTCAAGCATTCAGAGCAGAATCAAGGTTCTAAAGGGAATTTTTCATAGGGCAAGATATCTGAGTTAATTCAGATCCTTAGGATGATGGTGAACATGGTTTCAATCAGGATGAGAGAGAAATTGAGAATTCTCAGATCCGGATAATGAGTGAAAAGGCAGAGGTCAATCAAAACTAGGGAGCAATTAAGAATTCCCTATTCTAGATATCAGTAGAAAACATGAAAATGGCATAACAGTTCAAGAGAGAGTGCTTTTAAACATATTATAAAATAACATTCCTATTATACATTTAGATTTAGAAAAAAAATACAAGTATTGTGAAAACTTCAAATAAAAACAAAGAACATTTGAGAATACTTCACTGAAGTGGCCCTGTTATCACTCATAATTTTGTGAGTCATTACTTGACATGGTCATACATTTCACTCCTCAAAATGGTAAGGTCTCCTTAAACCTTTTTCAAGTTGGCATAGGAAATTTCATTTTTTCATATTTAACCTATCCTAAGTTTCAAGACCACCCTCATTTCATCTCAAAATCACCTCCATATAGGTCACATCATGTCTCATTAGTCATCATTTGCTATTAGCTTTCATTTCCCAAGAATTTAAATCTGAAAAGGTCACTTTAGCCAATAATCCTTCCTTTCGTAGCGAAACTACCCTGAAATACACTAACTACGCTACAAAAAAAGGGTTTTCTATTTTCAGAATGCAAAATTTTCCTGTTTTATACATGTTTTTAGAATGACTATTTTGGACATATGGAGATGTTTTTCAAAAACAAAAGAGAGGTTTTTCTTCAAGAAATGCTGACCTACAAAAACCTCCTTCATTTTTGAAATATATATCAAGGATCGGGAGAAAATAGCTTATCTCTAAACCCTATGTTTTCAGAAAAAATACTCATTTTGGTGATGAATAAAGTTGCTAAAGGTGAAAAAGATGTTTTTTGAAGAGGAAACACCTCAAGGCTCTTAAATTGAGTTTTATTATGTTTTAAGAGGTTAATGGAATGTTTAAGACCAAATTTCTATAGTTGGAAGTTAATTTTTTGAGGCAAAGTCAATATCTGGAAATTGCACAATTTTCCATAGTTTCGTAGCATTTCCTAGGCTTAAAGCCAGGAAAACGCTACGAAAACACCTGTAGCTGTATTTTTGCATTTAAGACCACTTTTTCTGGCTTTCAAGGAGAGGAAATGGTAGTGATGAGATTTCAGGTCATGATGGACACCCTGGAATAGTCAAAGAGCATAAATGTTGAGTGCAAAAGATATTTTTGGACGCTACGAAGGCACACTACAAAACTACCATGTTTTCATAGTGAGTTGTTAATTAACGTTTATGAGAAAATTAAAAATTATTTTGGAAATATGAAGGAGGTTTTTATTTATCACAAGTCCATATATAAAAACCTTTCTCAGTTTTTGTAAATCCATCAGGGTTTGGAAATTATACACTCATCTTTGAAGCCTATTTTTTCAGAATTTTCACTAACTAGATTTATGAGAAAATTGTAAAAATTTGACTTGAAGGAGGTCCAGCTCAGCATCCACGTGGAATAATGACACATAAGCATTCTATTACACTTATAAAATTAGTTGGTTGCAGTTGATAAGGGTTATTAAATTGATTTGTTGAAATATTAATGAAATAAGAGTCCTTTTCGTATTCAAATTCTGCAAAACAGAAATATCCCTAGAAAGTCTCCAAGTGATGGAATCATGTTTGAAATAGGTCTCTAACGTGGGAATTTGAAGCTATAAATGTGGAATATCATTTGTATGAGTCCTCATTCTATAAATGAGGGATTTTTAGAGTTAGAAATGGTTGGGATATGTTATGGCTTACTGATACTATTGTAAACAGGGTTTTTGATCAGTGATGGAGAATGGCTATTGGTTTCATCCTTCACCTGAGATTCATTTGATACTTTCATGAAACCTATGTATATTATTGATTTTTTTTCAATATTTTAATGTTTGATTACTTATAATTCTTGCTTTGCATGCTCTGACTTCCTTTCAAGCACTAAACTATTAGATATCTTTCTCAATGTCATGCTTTCAGTATCTTAATGTTCATTACTCATAATTAATGTTTCTCATGATCTGAATTCCTTTGAACATTTATATATTGAGTAAACTATGTATGTGTGTATTATACTGTCATTTAAGTATCTACATGCCTCAAATTCCACAAGGAGAGTCTTTGTCATTGAGATCCCTGTCACTGACTCCATAGCCCAATGGTAGCAAGCCTTCATCTTTTCAACTTGCAAACATACAAAAACAAGACACATTTCATAGAGTTAGCCATCTATCTTTATCATTAACCAATATCATAAATTATCCGTGAGAGAGCCCTCTCAGACTGAAGAGGCTAAGCTTAAGTCAAAATCTCGTTTGAAATAGTTACACTGAGTTGTCTGATCAATAGCCAATCAAGTACAATTTTGGTGATAACATTTTGGCGCCGTTGTCGGGGACCGAAGGTGTAAGTTTTCCCTGGGAATAATGAAAAAGTTTTAGTTCTCAGTTCTGAGAGCAACAGACACTTAGGCACATATTGGCTGTATTTCTGCTCTGGCGACTCCACACATCAAATAATCAATTAGAAGGTGATTCCACTGCTTGAAGATCAATAGCTTGATGAAGTTCCAAGATGAGTTCCATTTCAAGAATAAATGCTACGTATGCCCCTATGAATCAGTGTCACATCCCTGGTTTTCTGAATCCTATGCCAAAGGTCAAATGGTTAACTGATCTTCCTATATTTAAAGATGAAAAGAAAGACAATGTTGCTCTTCATTTGGCTAGATTGCATATGCATGTATGCAGACTTAAGGTTCAGTTCCTTGAGGATTGTCTCATGAATATGTTTATGGTCACTTTAGAGGGAAAAGTATGGTCTTGGTACAAAAGCCTACCAAATGGTTCATTATATTCTCTTGTTTATTTCCATGTTGCATTTTATGAGATGTATGAAGAGTGTCATCCCTCCTTATTTCTGGTCAAAGACTACTGCAAACATTGTGTGAGTTTTCTTGAATATTTGGAGAATTTTTATGAAGATGATGAGTTTATGGATGAGGAAATTTTAGAGGCCCTTCATGAAAATCCATTTCATCACCAATAAAAAAGGATAGCCTCTCTCTTGGATGAAAATGAAACCCAACAGGAGTTTATTTATGAAAATCATGTTACATCCTCTAAGTTTGATGAAAAGTTGCAGCATAATTATCAGTATTTTGATCATCAAGAGCATGCCAATAATTTCAAACAACAAGAGGAAATATTGGAAGATAATTTCTATATTCCTCAGGTAAAGGAAGAAGTTTATTCTTCATGTCATTCCTTGCATCAACCTACATCAAATAATGATCACAGTAATGAGGAAATGGGTGAAATTTTTTCTTTGTCATTGTCTTCTTATTTAAATTCATTTGAGTGAATTTTTTTATTGCCTAAATCTACCTCAGGCTGAGAAAGGCAGAGTCTAGGGTAACATCAAACCATGCTTAACCTGGTAGCTAGCCCTACCAGATCGGGAGAGTGATCTCTCCTGGTCAATCTCAGCAAAAATAATTAGTGAGGCTTGAGATGACTTGAACAAAGGATGATTTTAGGCTAGGTATATATGTAAGAGAATTTGATTTGATTTTGAGGGTGTTTGTTGGATCAAAGGGAAAAGCAGATTTTGGGTCTGGGGAATGAGGCCTAGTTTTTGGAGAGATCTTAATGGGGCAAGGAAGGCAATTGTTTTGATGCTTTAATTTGAATGAAATGGATAGCTCAGACCAGTGAGGAGTTGAAGAGGGAAAGAGACTTTCAATAATCCTATTCAAATGGTTGAAAACATATAAAATTAAACAAAACTCAAGGCATTGCAAATATAATGAATTCCACCTTTATCCTTGTTTGTTTAACTTAAGAAAAAATAAGAGGGTAGATGATACACATAAATCACCAGTAAACTTACAATAACAGAGAGAAATACATCATCAAAACAAAGAGCCACATGAATCCCAAGGAGTGCTGCAAACCCTGGTCTATTCCTTTGCCAAAATGCAGAGATGAAATGTACAATGAAGCTCAAAGCAATCCCAAGTGTCCAACCCTGAAAATGACTGAAAAAATACAAGATATAGACAAGCATAACTCATCCCCATGCCTATAGGGGTCAAGATCACTAGTTTAGGAGTTGTTTCAACAAGATCTAAACTAAGAACTGGAAAATAGGCAGTGGAACAGCTTGCCTCTATAAGATAGGAAACTAATTCATTCAGCTACAATTCACCTTTTGATGAATGAATCTACTTCCATGAGTAAAAATTTGCCAAAATTACATCAAGAGCCATGAAATTACAACAAATTACATCAATAGGTTTACATGTGGAAGTAATAAAGTCAAACTGGACAAAACTAGGCGAAAAACAGAGTTACTGAGTGAAAAATGAGCCAAAATCCCCAATGCGTCGTGCCTGAAATCTCTATGTGTCATGCCAGTTTGGAGCTAGTTTTGAAGGCCTTCCTGGTGTCCAAATTGAGTGTAGGATAGCGCGTTGGAAATATCTGCCTATCTACTTTCCAACCCAAGTGGAATTTCTGAATTTGGTTGCCATTTTCCCCTCCAAAAATGAGTTTTCCCAACACTGGTTCCTGTGTGTCCAAAAAGGGGCAGAAAGGTCATTTTTAGGGTGTTTTTGACCCTTTTGGAGGCCCAAAACTTATCAAAATATCTGGGAAATGGGTAGGCATGCATAAATTTTCATGAAAAATCCAAAAATAAAAATTTTCCCCAAGAGGAGCTCCCAATCATAAGCGTGCCCCAAGTGGCGCGACGCGTCGGGCAGAAAAATCAGTGTTTAGGCCAAAAAAAATCAAAATTGACAAAATGTGTCCCAAATTTCTTGAAATTTGGGCTGAGTACCTACCATCATGAAATATTCTAGGCCAAGGAAGCTTCGGCCAAAATTTGAAGTCTATCATGCCTTTTCCGATGCCTTAATGCCCTCTTTAACTTAGCCTTCAAGATCTTGATTCGTTCCTTGCAACATGATTTCTTGCCCAATAATGATTCGCCATGTGCCTCAACATATTTTTCTCCTTGTTAGATTTCTCCAAATTAATATTTACCCTTTCAAGCCAACTTTCGTGATCAGCTTTTAATTTATTGCTCAAATGTGGTCAATTTGATTTTCCTCCTCTTGGCAGCTTGCCCGTTTTGCCTTGATGTTTTTGAGTGCCATGGATGAGTGGGACTCATGAGGGGAGGGTTTGATTCTAGCTGTAGGATTTTAGGGAATGAAAGAGTTTATGGGATGATATCTAGGGTTTGGGATGGAAATTAGTGTTTGGGGATATTTAACTAGGGTTTGGGATAGTGGGATTAGGGATTTAGGGTTAGTTGATTAGGGATATGGGAAATGTGAAATGGGTAGATGAGAATGTAAAGAGAGGGAGAAAATGATTGAGGGAATGAAGGAGTGAGGGAGTGAGAAATGGCTAGGAGTGGAATTAGCAGCAAGAAATAAAACTCATAAACCCTATGCAACTGTTTTTTGACAAAAAATGCAAGGAGGTAGGGTTTTAATTTATATCCATTAAATCACCATAAGCACCATGAGAAATTCATTCATTGGTCATGGAGGGATGTTAACTTACTTGGGAAATGAATAATTTATAAATTTGAGAGCCTTTGGAGGAATATTTGAATGGATTTCAGGCTTTTTAGCCCAATGCGCCGCGCCATCTCAATGCATCGCGCCAGTTCATTTTTTGCACTGTAGAGGGCTGCCCAATGCGCCGCGCCATCTCAATGTGTCACGCCTTTTTGTAGGAGACTTTTGGAGACCTTCCTGGTGTTTAAATTGGGTGTATGATATATCTTTGGAAATATTATTGATTCTACTTTCCAACCCAACTGAAATTTTTCAATTTGGAGTTCATTTGCCCTGTCAAAAATCAAATCTCCCAAGACTAGTCAAAATGTGCAAAATGAGGCTGCCTCAAGGCAGAGTGCTGTTGTAGTCAACCTTTGAAGGTCTTAATAAACTCAAAATTGAGCTCATGATAGCTCATTGGAAATCTCTTTGTGTCTAGGTATCATTTGACTCATCAAGCAAGTCATTTGGCCAACGAAGCTAGGAGAAATCTTGATTTTCCCAAGGTCACTTCAGAGGTGCATCAATTCTCCTGAGGCAACTGTATTTTTGGAATTTCTCTAAAACCATGACACATTTGTAAAAAGTGAAGGAAAATTTTATTCCTTGGCCTATTTTGGAAAAAAACCTCTCTCAGTTTTCCCAAATTCATCTTTTATGGCTCAAAAACATCATATAAGTAAAACCTATCCCGATGTGTGGAACAAGGGATTTGTCAAAATGAAGCGAAATGAAGGGGATAAGGGGCTTCTAAATTCTTGAGAAAATTTTTGGAAGTAGGGAGGGATGTTAGAAAGTAGGGGAAAGTGGAATTTCAAATATTGCGTGAGGGGAAGGGGTCCAAAAGGGAAAAACACAGGCCTAGCCTAGAAAATTGCCAAGTTATAGCAAGAAACTAGGGTTTGTGCGAAAATGAGGAATTTGGGGGATCTCAATGATGGGAAGTGTTTAATAAGGTACATTAAGGATAGGGGAAGGTATAAGAACATCAGGATACAAGTTTTGCTGATGTTTTGACCATCCAAGAGAAATTACCTCCAAAACCCTAGGAAAGGGAAACGAACCTTACCTAGGCACAACTGAAGTATGAACAAGGTGTAAAATGACCCAGTGGAACTTGACATGATGATGAAAACCCTCTGAATGATGGTACACTCAGCTGAATGGTGCCATGGACTAACATTTGGACAACTTTGAAAGGAGTGAAAGAAAACCCTAGACCTAATACTTGGTGACCAAATTTTGCTTGAAGACTCACTGAAATGACAAAATTTGACCTTGACGCCTTACAATAATTTTGTAAGAGCATTTTTGATCACTGGAGGAAGGATGAAAAGACTGAAAATAACACAATTAAGAAGATAAGATTAAATTTTTGGATGAAGTTGCCAAGAACATTGAAAAATACATTGAAGTTTTAGAATATCAAATTCAATCTTATAGTCTTCATGATCAAGGTCAGTGTTTTCGAAAGTTTTTAATTCCAAAACACAAAGAGAGGGTGCTGCTACCTTTCTCTTTTGATATTGAGGAAGAATACCATGTTTTTGAAAATCATTTTGATAACACACAATTGAAATCTTGTGTTTTTGAGAAAGGTATATATGCCTTGTCCAAGGCTGCAGAATGTCTTGAGAATCATCAAACATATTATATCTTCTATGATCCTATAGTTGACTACACGGAAGAGTTCTACAGTCCAAATTTCAAGTTATATTTTCATTATGAAGATCAGATACATCTTATGTTTCCTTGGTCATTTTAGTATCCTGTTTACTTTTGGTTCAAGGCTAGTCAAGAGGTTCAAGTGTCAGATTAGATCAATGACTGGTTTCATTGGAAGTTTCATGTTGCTTGAATTAAAAATGGAGATTGCAGTTGTTAGGGTAGGTAGGAGCGTGTGTGAATAAGCTCAAGTTGACTAAACATCCTTTCAGTATGTACATATTTGGTTGTTCAGCAGTAATCATCAAGCTTGAGCCCAAGGAGAAGGCCATAAGAGCTAGGCAAATTTTTCATAAATTTCAGAGTTTTTATTTCCAAGAAGATGGATGGCACTAGAACTACAAGTTCTTTGGTGTACCATAGGGGCACACCATCCCAAGTGCAGCCACTGTTATCACTCATAATTTTGTGAGTCATTATTTGACATGGTCATATAGTTCACTCCTCAAAAGGGTAAGGTATCCTTAAACCTTTTTCAAGTTGGCATAGGAAATTTCAATTTTTCATATTTAACCTATCCTAAGTTTCAAGACCACCCTCATTTCATCTCAAAATCACCGCCATATAGGTCACATCATGTATCATCAGTCATAATTTGTTGTTAGTTTTTATTTCCCAAGAATTTAAATCCAAAAATGTCACTTTAGCCCTGAATCCTTACTTTTGTAGTGAAACTGCCCAAAAATACACTAACCACGCTATGAAAAGAGGGTTTTCTATTTTCAGAATGCAAAATTTTCCTGTTTTATACATGTTTTTAGAATGCAGATTCTGGACAGCTGGAGATGTTTTTAAAAAAAAAAAAGAGAGAGGTTTTATTCAAGACATACTGACCTACAAAAATATCCTTCAGTTTTGCAATATGTATCAAGGATAGGGAGAAAAGATATCATCTCTGAACCCTATGTTTTTCAGAAAAAACATAATGATTTTAGTGATGAATAAACTTGCTAAAGGTGAAAAGGATGTTTTTTGAAGAAGAAACACCTCAAGGCTCTTAAATTGAGTTTTATTATGTTTTAAGAGGTTAAAGGAATGTTTAAGACCAGTTTTCTACAACTGGAGGTTACATTTTTGAGACAAAGTCAAAATATGGAAATTGCATAGTTTTCCACAATTTTGTAGCGTTTCCTAGGCTTAAAGCCAGGAAAATGCTACGAAAACACCTGTAGCTGTCCTTTTGCCTTTAAGACCACTTTTGGTGGCTTTCAAGGATATTAAATGGTAGTGATGAGGTTTCAGTTCATAATGGATAGCCTGGAACAGTCAAAGAGCATAAATTTTTAGTGTAAAAGCTATTTTTGGATGCTACGAAAGCACACTACGAAACTGCCCTGTTTTCATAGCAAGCTGTTATTTACAGTTTCTGAGCAAATGAAAAAGTATTTTGAAAATATGAAAGAGGTTTTTCTTCAGAAAAATTCCGTATACAAAAACCTCTCTCATTTTCTGCAAAGCCATCAGGGTTTAGAAATTATACACTCATCTTTGAAGCCTATTTTTTCAGAATTTTCACTAACCAGATTTATGAGAAAATTTTAAAAATTTGACTTGAAGGAGGTCCAACTTAGCATCCACATGGAATAATGACACATAAGAACTCTAGTACACTTAGAAAATTATTTGGTTATAGTTGATAATGGTTATTGAATTTATTTGTTGAACTATTAATGAAAGAAGAGTCCTTTTTGTATTCAAATTCTGTAAAAACAGAAATATCCCTAGGAAGTCTCCAAGTGATGGAATCATGTTTGAAATAGGTGTCTGAGGTGGTAATTCGAAGCTAGAAAGGTGGAATATCATTTTTATGTGTCATAATTCTACAAATGAGGGATTTTTAGAGTTAGAAAGGGTTGGGATATGCTATGGATGACTACTACTATTGTAAACATGGTTTTTGATCAGTAATGAAGAATGGCTATTGGTTTCATCCTTCACCTGAGATTCATTTGATACTTTCATGAAACCTATGTATCTTATTACTTTATTTCAATATGCTAATGTTTTATTACTCAGAATTCTTGCTTTTCATGCACTGACTTCATTTCAAGCACTAAACTATTGGATATCTTTCTCAATGTCCTGCTTTCAGTATCTTAATGTTCATTACTCATAATTCATGTTTCTCATGATCTGAATTCCTTTGAACATATATATATTGAGTAAAATATGTATGTGTTTATTCTAATGTTATTTAAATATCTATATGCCTCAGCTTCCACAAGGATATTCTTTGTCATTGAGACCCCTGTCACTGACTCCATAGCCCAATGGTAGCAAGTCTTCATCTTTTCAACTTGCAAACATACAAAACCAATACAAAATTCATAGAGTTATCCATCTATATTTATCATTAACCAATATGATAAATTATCCATGAGAGAGCCCTCTCAGACTGAAGAGGCTAAGCTTCAGTCAAAAGCTGGTTTGAAATAGCTACACTGAGTTGTATGATCAGCAACCAATCAAGTACAATTTTGGTGATAACAGGCCCAACACATGAATCCTGTAATATAATCTCTTTATTGCTCAATCCAGTCTTGTGACTTGAAAATGGTACAATGAAACCTTATATTTCAACTCAATACAACTATAGAAATGTTTAGAAATTCATCCACACTCAATACTTCAAAATGTGAAGTATTTATACAAAAACTCTTACAAAATATCCTAAAACAAACTTAGGAATTATTCATGGAAAAATAAATATATTCAAGCAAGAAGATAGAGACAGCTATCTAACTAATGCAAGTTGACCCTGATTTTATTGAATTTGTTGTTTCTGTCTTTGATCTTTTGTTGATTTTTCTCTTTGTTGCTTGCTCAACAAAGACTGCATTTGAGTGTCCTTCACGTTGGCATCTTTTACTATGATTTGACTTTAGCCTTTTGACTTTCATCTGATACTCTTTGACTATAACTACTTTGTTACTGCTTTAACTTTCACTGTTACTGTTGTTCTGTAATTGTAAAACTTCCCGCTCTATTTTATCTTTGACTAATATGTTTTTAATCTTTGACTAATATGTTTTTCATTTGGCTGTCCTATTTTACTACTATTATTTTTGCAGTAAATCAGTCAATTTCTCCCAAAATTATGTCTCTGGTAATTTTATATTTATCATCCTTATGAATACTTAATCTACCTCTGTAAATTTTGAGAATTTAGGCTTGTTGATAAATAGGTGTTTAACCTCATGTTGCAGGTAAAAAAAAATTTCAAAACTCTTGTATAGAACTTTCTGTGTTGGAATTCCTTATGAAGAAGGAAGGTTAGCTTGATGGCTTTACTTGCTGCTTCACCTGCTGCTTTGATGATATATTTTTGTTCATAAATAACCTGGATTGATGGCCAAATATCATTGAAAAATTCAATGATATTGGCCCATAGCTGTTGCTTGGATTGTGCCATTGGTTCTTTCAGTGTTAGATCTTTCTCTAATTTCTGCAATTTCTCTGTCAATCTATTTTTTTCTGTAATTAATTTTTATGCATGATCTGAGAAAATTTATTGTCATCCTCCAGAATTTTTAGTTTTTCTTTAATTCTATTGATTTCATTGGTTCAGATGGATATTTCCTGCATTTCTTTCACTAATTTACTCGCTTCATTAGTTGGTTGTACTGTCGATGTAGATGACCCTGTTGTTGAAGTAGTAGTTGATCTAATAGGAAGTGCTATAGATATTGGAACTAAAGGAGCCAATGATTCTGATAATGTAGAAGGCACAGATTTTGTTATTACAGGAATAACAGTGACAGGGATTTCTTCTGATCCTGCCTTTTTCTCCTGCACTAGCTTATCCATTTCATTTTCCATTTCTTTTAACTAGGCAATCAACTGGAGGATGAGGTTCATCATCTCATCTTTTTATTTGCATCCTGTAATACTTCCTTTTCTTGAGGATGTTCAGTAGGAGGAAATTTTAGTTGCTTCTTTAATGCAAAAATGCCTGCATTTTTATTCTTTATCAGTTCATCTGCAACTTTGACATTTTTTGGATCATATCCTACTTCAATAATCAAATCTTCCAGTGATTTGATTCTTTGTTAGCCTTAACATGTGAGGATGCATTTTATAATTTGAGCTAATCTCTGATGTTCCCTAGAGTGTTTTGGAGCTTTTGTACACTCATGGATTTATTTTTCATTGTAGAATACAAAATTTCACCAGCTTGTTTTTGAAATTATATTTGGTCAATTGGATGAAGATATTCTTCTTGAACTTCATATGATGTCTTTTTATAATTAGCTGATGATTTGGGATGTTTTACTATAGGCTGCAAGAAGGTCATATACATCTTCTTGGTCTCATAATCAAATGCAGAAAGCAATCTGCTTTGGTCACTGGGTAACTGCTTCCAATATTGGTTATATCTATCAACTTTTAATGTCTCATTTCTTAGCTTGATTTATTTATATTTTTGCATAATATCCTACTCTTTATCTGCTAGTTTTCTAGATGAAAATACTTCAATGCTGTGGTGTTTTTGAATAATTTGAGTTTTGGATACTGAAGCCTGGTGAGTTTCTTCAGAAACTATAGGAGGTGCATTATCCTTCACAACTGTATTTGTGTCCATTACTTCAATTGTTTCCATTTCCTCATTTATAGGATTTAATTTTTGCTTCTTACTATACATCATTTTGAATTTTTTCAGTTGTAGTTTCTGCATTGTATGATGATTATTCTCTGACTCTTTTTGAGTTCCTATCTTCTTGGGCTAGTGTCTACAAGATGGAACTAGTATCACCTTTCTTATCTACCTCTTTCAAAGGGTTCTCCAACCATTCATACTGATTGGAGTACTTCTTTATGTCTGGCTTGGACTCATGTACATAAGGAGTTAATTAGTATTTAACTCTCAATTTGTTTATTACTCCTAAGGGATCATAGTACCATTGAAAACTCTAACTGAATTTAAACTCCTGCAAATAATTTTCTGCTTGTGGACCAACATTTCTACTGTTGCAAATAGAAGGACCAATCTGAATTTTTATTTTAAAATTTGTCCTCTTTTTGGATGCCAAGAAATTTATTGCATTAGAATTAAGGATATTCCTGATATATTCAAGGGAAAATAACCTCATTTGGAGGTATTTGGGCAAGTTATATGGAAGAAGATTAGATCCATATACCCTAATCTCTGTGTCATTTTGATACAAGTACCAATCTCTTGTCCTATTGTGTTTAGATAACTGCAAAACCTTTTTTATTTCCCCACTGACTCTTGTTTGCATGTTGTTGTTCATCATGTTGACCATTAGATGGATGAAAGAGTCAATGAAATTTGTGTATGTGAATTGTGTTGAATCCTTATTGAGTAAGGAAGTCCAAAATATTACTGACTGTGGATTACCTTCAACATCAAGTTTCTGAAGGTTGAAGGAAAATTTATCAGACTGGAAATATAGAAACATGTGGAACATGACTGATGAATACTTGAAAACACCTTCTTCAAGAATTTTAACAAGCTGTTCATGCATTGTGTCAGCAAGGTACTGGGAAAAATTGAAAATGGTAGCAGGACGCTGACGAGGTGTGAAAGTAGACAAGAAACCTAATATTGAAGAATCAACATGCTCATCTATGAAATAATGCAAAATAAAAGACATCATGCTAATGATATGTCTGGTTCTTTCAGAAAATATTGCAGATGGGTAAGGAGGATTGGTCTTGGGAGTCTCTACAGATGAAGGAATGAATGTCTGAAATATCTGGAACCTCTTGGGGGAGTCCAAATTTAGATATAACTGTGTAAGGGCCTAAATAGACAGAGGAGTTTCATCTGGTCTAGGTTGGATCTGCAACATTTGGCTAATTGACTCAGCTATTATAGTGAACATAATTTCTTTACTAGAGGTTATTAGGGCTCTTTGGTAAGGGAAATAACAATTTTGACAAATTCTAATCACTTCTGGGCACTGGAAAGTCTGTGGGAAAACATACTTTGGCAAATTAGATTCCTAAATGAAAGCTTCATCAGCTTGGTTAATGGATTTTCATGGCTCCACCAGTGGATCTCAAGAAGGTTAAATTCAGTGATAGGGTATGTTGATCATAATCCATTCCCCATAAAATTTCACAGGCCATCTGGTTCAGAGCTCTCAAATTCCCCCCCCCTTTTAGCCTTGGAAAATCATTCTTACGCCTATCATTACCATTTCCCGCTTCCAAATCACATTATAAAAGGCTGGAAATTCATATTTGAAAATATTCGAGGCATAGCTCCTTTGGCCCTAGCCCCTCTGCTCTTTTCCTCCACAAGACCGAAAGCCCGAACCGAGTGCTAACTCTATATGCGCTTATCAAAAGAATATCGGGAGCATTTCGAGCCGTAGATCTGTACAAGATCGGATGGTGTTCGTTCGTCTCCATCATGCTTGCAGACCTCCCGACTACCGTCCGATTAGACCGCGAAATCAACGGTCCACAGCTTGTCTATCCTGGTGGTCCCCGCGCCCAAAACACTGTTCAAAACCGGGTGGTTTTTATCGCACCGCCTTTCGGCGGCAGGCGGTATTCTTCAAAACGGAGCGATTCCACTCATTCCCCGACGCGTGTCCTCGCGTATGGCCCGAATACTGCCCTCCATCGCACATTATTGTTCGGACAACGACGCGCAACGATATTCATCACAGCCATCCAATCTGAAGGCTTTCATCCGACGGTCGCCGCGCTCCGAAGCTACACGAGTTTTAGTCCAAGTGTACAGTGCTCCTAGCCCACAGTCCATCACCTCCGACACTTTTTAACCATCGATCTCCTCCCGAGATCGGACGGTCAAGATCTGCTCACCCCGCTTTTGACCAACTCTCAAAATCAATCCTCCACGTCATACATTCCTCATTTTTTTGATATTGTGCCGCCTGTCCTCCAGTTTTCCTCAACGTGCTCTCCGCCACCCCAGACCTATATTTTTCTCATTTCTTCATTCCTTACGTATTTTCACGTTCATTTCCATAGTTCATTAGTTCTCTCTATGGTCATCCCACACTGTTGCGCTGTATTTTCTTCGTCACCACCCTGCGCCGCTTCACCTTTTCTCTAGTCTGTACGATCGCTTCGATTAACCCCGCCACATCTTCCATCCTCATATGCTTGGATTTCTTAACATGTTCTCGGGTTTTGCAGGTTTGTAGCGACAGAGAATTACCAAAAGTTCCAGCCTCCATTACAAGAGTTGAGTACGCCCCAAAGGACCATTTACCAGAGGCAGAATTATGGAAAAAGGATTTGGGAAGCTGTTATGACATGGATTTCATTAAAGAAGCAGGGGTAAAATCTGTCAAACCCTCCAGAGTCATTCAAAGCAAAGATTGTGGCAGATGGAAACATTAATGTTGCGGAAAAGAGTATCAGTCAAATGACAAATGAATTCAGCGTTCAGCATTGAAGGTTTTAAATCTTGATTCAAGATCTAGAAGGAAAAGGGTACAATGCACAAGAAACAATACCCTCCAGGTTTTATTTCAGATGATTTTTCTTTCAGGAAAGGACAGAATGTTCATATGGTTTTATCTCAATACCGTGTTCCTGAAGAGGCTTTCACCCAGTGCATTTATTTCAGAGAGCAGGCTACAGAGTACCTACAGCACCACCTAGTCATTCAACAATATGGGCGGGCACTGTTTTCGCCATTTTGTTTTAATTATGAAAATTAAATGTTCATCACCTACCTCTTTTACTAGGTTTTGGTTTCTCCTATAAAAACCATGAAGAAATGCATTGTAAGGGTTCCAGATTTTTATCAGATAATTATGCAGTGAAATGATTTTTGTATACATTTTGTAGAACTTTTGTATGAAGGCTCAGAGCCCGTAGGGTCTCAGTGAGGAGGAGTTCCATCTGTTAAAGAGGATTCTGGTCTTTGGTATTTCACAGTCTGTAACTCTCTTTATTGTGTTACATTAATATAACATTTCATTTCATTCATCTTTCTTGTATCATGTTTTAGAATGAG
This sequence comes from Pinus albicaulis, assembly GCA_034641835.2. Lineage (NCBI taxonomy): Eukaryota > Viridiplantae > Streptophyta > Pinopsida > Pinales > Pinaceae > Pinus > Pinus albicaulis. The sequence continues at coordinate 170,938,087 of CM076583.1, forward strand.
AGTGGCTCACTGATTTCTGGTATGGATTCATCCTAGTTGATACCCATGCTTAGACCAGTCAAGCACTTTAAATATGGCTCATGCATGATATTCTATTCCATTACTCATCTAAACCATACTTCTGCTATATTAGTTGCTTTGGGAGGGTGCTTTTAAAATGATATTATCATGCATGTATTCTTAGATTGGTAAGCCCATGCATGGTGGTATTGTACATCTGGGTATCAGCTCAATGTTAACTAGTATCTTCTTAATACTTCTTTCACTACATACACCTTTTGATAATTTATGTCTGTGAAGTATTTCTGAATCGGCCCGCTTTGCAGTAAACTGTCTCTGAATTGTCTGTTGCTTTTGTATTAGAGTTTTGCATCTTGCCTCTGCAGTATCTATTTTCCCGTGTCAGTTTCTGAGAGTTTGGTCCCATTTTATTTCATTTCCTTGTTTACAGGAGATAGCATGTGAGCTGAAGCTAAAAACTTCCTACATTATATTATATGCTCCTTGCTATGCTAAGATGTCCTAGGCACTGGTCTATCACAACTCTAGACTGTCTCTAGGAGCGACAACAGGGTCACTAATTTTAAAGTCTCTATCTGCTAAGGGGGTATGCTCTACATCTACAACAAGAGGTTGCAGGGGATTGACAGTTACTATTCCTTAAGAAGCCATTATTTTCTTGATTTATCAATTAATTACTCTTTTGACTTAGGAAAAAAAGTTTAGGCCTTTAGGAGCACCTCTGAAAAATTAATACAGCCTGTAGAAGGATTTAGGATGAAACAAGGGTTTATCCTCTGGTCTACAATGGTTTAAATTGGTTCAATTGATCAACTAATGTTATGTGATAAAAAACAGTCTGAGGACCTTAGAAATTCTGTGAAAAGAGGACTAGGGTCTGCAGAAAAAGTATTGGAAGGAAACATGGGCTTTGTTTTGGTTTTCAGAGGCTCCTAAATGATTCAATTACTTATTAATCTCTTTCTATAGGTACAAGCCTTGGTATTTCAGGAATACCTGGAAATAATGAATTTTTTTTTATTGCAGAAGGGGTTATGAGGTAGCAGAGGTTTTCTGAAGCTCTACTGATATTTACACTGCTTCAGTTTGGTTCTGCAACGGATATAGCGGAAAATAATGTTGATTTATGGTAAAAAGGACTTGAAATAAGTTCAGCGGGAATTTGTTTGCTCTAAAATATGTCGACAATGGCTCTATTTGTGCACAGTGTAACAAAAAGATGGCGAAAAGGTTTGCAAAGGGTGGCTATATGAGTTTTTTAACCAATAGTGGTTAATCATTAATGCACGGGGTTAATTCAAATGAAAGTGGTTTTCACAATGGGCAAGAATACAAATTGTGGTTTTTGCATCGGCCAAAGGTGGTAGGTGGTAAATTTTCAGAGGATGCAATAAAATGCAATGTTGACACGTAGCCAGGAGTGGGGACATGAAAACCATTCATTTCTCAAGGTCAGAGGGATGCTAATGATCGGGCAATAGGATGTGCGAAAGAGGCTATTGGTCGTTGGATTCGATTAATCAAGGTCTGATGGTTGGGCGAATGCGATGGATCTGTGGAGATTTGATAGGCATGGTTTAATACATAGTGGGACAATAAATATATATTGGCGGGGAAATGAAACTATGTATTAAATTAATCATAAGGGTTGGGAAAAATATATATAAGGGGATTAATTAAATACGAGATAAATTCATATAAAGGGAGTTAACACATAAAGTTAATATGGAGTTAAATGAATATGATGCGGGTTCATAAAATATACTAAGTTTTCAGTGTAAAATTGATATCGGGAAGGTTTTGATACAAGGGATCGACAATATCATTTTAACTATTAGAACTTAGGATAAAGGGATTTTAGGGAATATTATGAATAGAGGGAAATTAGTAAATGGTTTTTACTTTTCCCAGGGAAAATATTGCATTTAAACTAAGGAAAAGGGGTTTTTTGTATGGAAAATGAGTGAAGGGAAAAGTGTTAAAATGAAAGGGAAAGGTTATTTTTACAAGGGGAATGATTTTAAAAGGAAGTTAGTAATATGAAATGACCCATTTTTTTCTATCCATGCCTTGTAAAAACTGCTTTTACCTACCCATCATCTACCCTAATATTTTTTCTTCATTTATTTGGGTGCATTTGAGCTTGTGGACACTTATTCATTTTTCTTTTAACAGAAAACTATCTAATTCTAACCTTATTACTTCCAAGGGCTCAGATTAAACTGTTGAGCTCCTTATTATTCTCTACCTAACTACTAATCTGCCAAGATTAAACAATTTGGCTAGATCTTTATTCTCTATCTATCAACATTTAAATTTAAAACATGAAAGGTCAAGATTAAGCATGTTGACCTTCATGGATTGTGAAATTTTTGAAAAGCTGTGCACAATCTTATTTTGCAAAGAAAAGTAACAATTAGTAGCTTTTGAATTTGCATCACTTTCATGATCTATTTTATCTCTTTTTTTGTTGGGGTTGATTTTTTATGTTCATTTTTAATCCTTTTTCTTTCAGTCCATTGATTTTTCTTTTAGGACTTTTACCCTCTTTAAATTTTTTATTTTTAATATGGGAAAACAATTTTGCACAAAGAAAAGTATGTACATATTACAAGACTAATCATAGTCAATAAAAAATTATGAATCCTATTATTATAGGACCCTAATAGTAGGCATGGTGGAGCATTGTGAAAATTGTTGCAATGTTGGTTGCTCAAACCAATGATGTGAGGTGCCAGAACTTTGTCCATGTTGAAACCCTCTTAGGGTTTCCTTTTGTCTTTCCACCCTCATCTCATTTATTTCTTTGGAAATATATTGCATATTTTGGAGAAGAACTTTTGGAAAATAATTTTCATCCATTGCTCTAGATGTAGATGTAGTGCCCCATAGGCCGAGCCAATATTACACTTTGATACCACTGTAATATTCCAAAATAGGAAAAACAAGAATATTGAACATAAAACTGGAAAATGCAGTAAACATCAATACATCAAAAACATGATCATATCATTGAGCCATTTTATTATATATGATAGCAGAAAATGAAGTACAAGATCTTGAGGAAAAGACACTCAAGCTAGGCAAAAAAAGCTTGAAATGACCCTATACATCAAGACATGAGAAACTGCTGCTACATAAATTGTTGGGAGGCCATGAATGCATAATCCTGCCAGAAATAATTGTTGTTGGAAACTAGGAATGCATAGATTTGCTGATAGGGTGCTCATAAAATTCCAAGATCAGAGATTTGCGCTTTCTAGCGCAATTCCAAGATAACCTAGAAAGGGTTTCTGGAAATACCCAAGATGAAAAATGCAGCCCTAGGGATGAATTAAGCTCTATAGTTGGGTAACTACTGGGAGGTGGATGATATGATGAGAAAATAGGTGATAATCCTCTCCACTGACTTCCTGGATGAAGGGCTGCTCCCCTCATTGGAAAATAAGCTCAATAAATTGGGTTATCAACCCTCCAATGAAACTGCCCTCCTAGATTATGAAATTACTGAAGGAGATTGCGCTACCAAAGGTGGTTGAAGATTGGCCTAATGCTGGATAATGGAATGTAGCTCAAAGAACCTCTCCTAAGTGGGCACTCAAAGTCCCCCGAGGATGAGGGTGGGATTTCTGCCTAGAAACACCCTTGTGCTAAAAAACACAATAGACTCTGCTAAACAATTGAAGCATGCAGAAAGTCATAAAAGACCATACATAAACAATATTAAAAATTCCCTCTATGGCTGCCATCCGCTTCCTTTTATGATTTGTGAGCCTCCTCCCCCTTGGCCCCAATCAATAATGATGCTACTCTCATGTAGACTTCCTCCCATTATGACTGCGCTGTCCTCCACTATCTCCGCTACCTCCATGGCTGCACTATTGATTTGGTCAACCTTGATCCCATCCACATGCATTGACCGCATTCACACCAAGGAGTGATTTATTCAACTAGATACACTGATCCACATTCACAGTAGAAGTGTTTTTATTCCTACTAAAGAGATTTATGGGTCCCTCTACACTCTTATTCATCTCACTTATTAACAAAAACAAAATTTAATATTCTAACTAGATAAAAGCTAATTAGGAATATTACAAGTGGTTTTATCATAAAAGCTTGAGAATTTGTCCCTCAACATTATATATAGCTTGTTGGTTTTTATTATTTAGGTTAGGAAGTGGTTGAGTATGCAGTTGATTTGGTTTTTGAGGAAATGGTAACGAAAGTTATTGGTTTGGATTTTGAAATTGAGAGGGTTGAGTGGGTTGAGGAAAATATGGTGGTGGAAAAGAAGAATAATTTTGTTGGAGTTGAGGATATTTACCATAAGGGTTTTTACAACCTTGTGCCCAAGATGGATTTTGAGATTATGGAGGCAAAGGTTGCCAAGGCATAGGTGCAGTCCAATTATTCTGTGGTTGCACATATGATTGAGTGTTAAAGCATTGAGTAATATTTGGCTGTGGATTTTCCATGGTATTTCAGCAAAAAAACAAAGAGATTCAACTTGGATTTTCCCAACTTCATCTTGAAAGACAACTTTAAGACCGGATATCGAAGGACACTCCTTCGTATTATGATTCTCAACACATATGACACAAATTTTTACACTATCAAGAGGAAATTATCTCAAGGCATATTTTTTCTACAACTTGGAGAAAAGATAGATAATGCAACATTTTCAAATTTTTATTTTTATTATCATTTTAAGGGTATCTAGTTGTTCACTAAGAATCCCTAAAATATTTGTTTTAAATTTATCAATCAAATTTCCTATTTCATGTCTACTCACTGTCCTAGTTACATATTTATTAATTCTGGTCATGTCAAGATCTCTTGGATTTTTCCGAGTTCTAGACTTACCCCTTGAAATATGCATACACAGTTCATAGATGTCTCTAAATGAAAGCTGGGAAACATCTACTTTTCCCATTAAATTTAGCAAATCAATCCACTCATCTCTAATAGATTTCAGCAAAAGATATTTCATAGTTTCATCATCTAGATTATGTATCTTATCCATTTTAACATTATAGACAAATCTTTCAACTAAATCTTCAATATCTTCATCCTTTTTTTGCATCATTTTAAAGACTTCATATTTAAGGTTATGGGGAAAACAATAATCCTTATATTTTTCTAAGAACACTTTTTTCATTTCTTCCCATTTTATAATGGTATGTGTTCCTAATCCCATAAACCATTTTAGTGCTCCATCTTTAAGAGTGGGTGGAAATTTTTTTAATTTTTGGGAATCAAGTAAGTAATCATAAGATCTACACAAGACTTCAAACTCAAAAATAAATGTTTCAGTATCCTCATATCTTAGTCCATGGAAATTAGGGAGGATAAAGGGTGAGATATTCTTTATTATGGTTGTGTTATCATCATCAAAAATGGGAAATCCAAAAGGTTCTGGATCTCCTCTACCACCTCTACCACCTCTACCACCTCTTCCTCCACCTCTTCCTCCACCTCATCATCTATTTCCTCCTATGCCTCTTCCACCTCCAATCCTAAGTTCACCATTCATATTTTGTACTTCTCCTTCTCCTTCCCCTACCATTGTATGTTCTTTAGAGCTAATATAGGGTTTTATGACTGGATTATCTAGCTATTCTTCTGGTTCTTTTACTAATGGAATATTAAAATAAGTTTCTTCTTCTTCTTCACTAGGTACTTCTAGTTCTTTTCCTAGAAGTTGTTCTCCATTTGAAGAGAGGAATATTACTCCTTCTGTTGAGGATGTAGGTTCTTCAATTACAACTTCAGTATAGGAAGTTGGTGAATCTCTAGGTTGGATTTGAGATCTATGCACCTTAGGAAGTCTATGCATTCTTGCCAATGATGGAATGTGAGTATCAGTGGATCGTGTGGCACTATAAGGTCTAGGTGGAGTGAGTGGTGATGTTGGAATCGAACTTCTACCTCTACTTACAAATATACCCCTAGAATCTCTTTCTCTATTCATAATTTTTTTTTTTTTCATTTTTCAATTTTACTTAAATTAAAAGGCTCCTAAAAAATGTACAAGAATAAATCATATATACACTTCCCCGGCAACGACGCCAAATTTTTTGGTAAATTAATTGTCCTTAATTTACTTCATTAAATTTCAACCAGGATTCATGTTCTTATGAAATGTATGTGCACTATATATGTTAGGATTTATTCTATAAATGAAGTGAATTATAAGAAGAGGAATAATTTCAAAAATGAATGATTATCTTCATACAATTTGGAAACTGATGACGCACATTTTCTTTCAATCCAGAGTCCTATCTAACCAAATTAAGATTTTGAAGTAAAGATATATCTAGATTTCAAAAATCCACACTTAAAATACCAAAACGAAATGTTTGAAAATAAAAGCATGGAAGGGAAATAATCTAATTATACTGTTGTGGAATTGAACTCATTCTACAGTAGTTTTCTGAAAATAAATCTTTAAGCTAAATTTCAATTGGAAAAAAATTAATCTAAATGCTATGAGAAAATTGATGATAAAATCTAACCTATGAAAGGTAAAATTGCTTTAAAAGGAAATTACAATGGAATCTATTAAAAGAAATAAATTTTAAGTCAAGAGTGATTACTAATGTGTGCAACTAACTTATTAAATGTATTGTAACTTTAACATATGAGAACTCGAAAAGATTTAACAAAAATGAAAATTAAAGGATAAAGCAACTAACTAAAAATGGAACAATAAAACACTAAGTACATGTAACAAAGATGCATTAAATCATTAAATATTTTTGGTGTTTCTCTTTTATGAATAAAACAACAAAAAATTAAATATGTAACAAAAATGAAATTCTAAAAAATATAAACTAAACCAATTCAAAACTTAAAATGAAAACCTCACAACTTGCAGGGAGGCCTTCTGGAGTGCAAGATCGATTAACAATCAAGACTTAACACACACATTGATAAGATAAAAATAAATTCATCAAGGGAACATGGTATAATGTTTTCCACAAAAATGATTATAAACTTAATAATAGTAATCTCTACTATTGTGTTCTTTGTCTCGCTCACTGTTATTTATACAAATGATTAAAAAAAATCCAAAAGAGTTTTAAGCCAATAAAATGTAAACAAAATTGACACTTATGAGATCGATGTCTAAGAATCCAAATCTATTTATGACTTGTTATTAAAAAATCAATTTATAGGATATTTCATGTTTCAACAGCTCTGAGCTAAGTGCCTCGCTCGCTTGATTCTCTGCTTCCTGTGTTCAACTGCAACACACAATTTCCATGTTTGACTCAGCCTTTGACTTCAATATCTCCAATTTCTCTTAGCTTTCCAAGCAATGAAAATATGTGGTTATCCATATTGGATCCAAATTTAATCTTCTGAAAATATTCTTCCTTCTTTTGGAGTGCTACAACCTATCTAACAATGGATTCTGCTGCAAAAACATATATCAGCTGCAGAATGTGTTGGCCCTCAATTTTGACCCTTTTTACCATGCATAATCCATCTATCCATCATCCTTTACCATCATACCATGGTCATATTTTCCATCTTTTTGCACCTTATTTCACATTAAGGTAAAATAATTATATCTTTTAAATTTTAGAATTTTAAGTAAAATTTGGGTATTAAAATTTCTTTTTTATTAGAACAAAATTTCTCGTAATGGCTCCATTGAAGTCATATGTGCGAGACACCTAGGTGGAAACTTCAGATATATTCAAGAATTATGGGAACTAATGATGGACATGCTACTATTGGCACCACCCAATGAGTCCTAATAGGCCTGGTCAATGTTGGTCAAACTTGACCAGTCACCTAGAAATCCCTAAATAAAGGGATTGTTTTGTGATTTAGCGGGATTCTACCATATTTTGTGCAAACAAAGGGATGAGTTTGACCCGATTAAATGGATTAGGACTCTTATAGATTTTTACAGCTATTTTAGTTGATTTTGTTATACTTTTGGCATATTTAAGCATAACTATTCAACAATTAGGAAAATTTATAATGATTATTGAGACTTCTATATTTCTGAATATAATTTGAAGAATGTTCCTTCTAATTCTTGTTGTTCATGTTGTGGGATGTGATTTATGATCTACAATAGCTGATAATATTCAAGTGTACCAAGGAAGGGGTGGAGGGCCCCCATTCTAAGCTAAGTACACTGTAGTGTATTTTTGTGCATAATTGTGAATATCTTAGATTGTTAAACATTTCCTTTACAATTTCTTGTGAATATTTTTCTGAGTAGATTCATTGTATTCTATAATCATTTATGTTTATGAAATTTTTTCCTTTCAGCAATTTCTTTAAGGAAGGTCAACCAAGGCATCTAAGTTAGATCCTCTTCCTTATGGTTTAAGAATTGAACTGGAAATTTTGTTTGTGCATTTGATCTTTACTGCTTTCTTACTTTAACTCTGTTATGTTTTATGGTGGATTTGATATTTTTGGAATAGGGATAATGAGGAAGGACAACCAAGGAATCTAAGTTAGAGCCTCATTCTTGATAGTCTCATTGCACTCTTGCTTCTACGTCAGAATTTTAATGTTCTATTTTTCAGAAATTTATATTCCTAATATGCATTTCCATTATCTTCACCTAAACAAATAATTCCTACATTAGCTTAATATAATATAAATATACCTTGGTATGCTTCTAAGTTTACCAACCCGGATTGATAAGTAAAAAAAATTTCTAATTTAACTCAATAAATTAGTTTGACATTTTTGACATCATTGTCAAGGAAGCACACTAAGATATAACTTATTAGGAGGCTTGTTTACAAAAACATCAAAAAGAAAAAGAAAAAAAGGATTTATTTTCATTATGGTTATTTATGCGTAGACAAAGAGACGATAAGGGTAGATATACAAAACAAAAACCCCAAAACACTAAACCATTTGTGGGAGCAGGACCGTCTACATTCGACCTAACACCAATTGCTAAGAAACCAACTTTAGAGGATCTAGAGGAAAAACAATACTCAAGACAAAGGTTAACTTTGGTTGAAAGATAAAGTTTGTTGGCTTATGAAGTAAGGATAAATAAAACACAAGAAGAACCACCTTTTATTGGAAAACATATCGAAAAACCAAGTTGTCAACCAATTCTAGAACAACTTGAAAAATTTGAGGATATAGAAGCTCAAACATCAATTGAAACACTTGAAAATTTTGAGAAATAAATGACAGAAGAAGGAAAAGGATCCATCATTCTACAATTAACTCTAGAAAAAAGGTTACAATATGAGAGAAAATGGAAAGAATGGGAAAGATAGAGAGAATAAGAGAGGAAAACAAAAGAATCCACTAAAAAGGAAAATGAGAACAAAAGAAGGGAAGATGAGAGAGGAAGCAATGACCAAGAAACTACTTTTGGATTCCCAATATTAGATAATAGATAAATATTGGGAGAAGAGGTAAAAATGAAAAACATTCCACCTTTCATTTTTCCAAACTTTTATGGTATGTCTTGTCAATATATCAATTCATTATTATTTGAATTTGATATCTTGTGTCAAACCTATGGGTATATTGATGATACACATAAGCTTTGTATTTTCCCTAAAACTCTTAAAGAATATGCATTAAAGTGGTTTATGGGATTATGTGAACATACTATTATTAGTTGGGAAGACATGAGAAAAATTTTTCTCAAGAAATATCAAGCATATTGTAGGCCTAGGGATTCAAAAGATGACATTTTTAGAATGACCCAACGAGAAGATGAAATTCTAGAGGAATATTTGGAAATATTTCTCTACAACTTACAAAAATATAAACATCATTCTTTAAGTCTGGATACTATTCAAACAATCTTTTTAAAGGGCATCTGAGATGGATATCTTGATATCCTTAATGTTATGGGTAAAGGAGATATTTCATATCTACCATTTGATGATATCGCCCAATTATGTCTAAAATATTAAAGAGGAAGAGAAAAAACTTGGAAGAGAGATGAAAATTCCAAAGTTACTAAATCAACAACAGGAAGTATTACAAGAGCTGATCTAGGAAAATTATTTGAACATTTAAAAACTGATATCTTAAGAACTTTAGGGACACAATTTGATGTACTTAAAACATAAAAGAAACAAGAAGAACAAGATCAAGTAGTATCAATTTTTTCTCCCAAATTTAGGAAGAAGCATCCATTAAGAGAATGTCCTTTAGATAATGTTCATGTTTGTGGAATTTGCACTGAAAATCATACAACTAATAATTGTCCAAAGCTAAAATAATTGCAGGAAAATCAAATAGAGGAAACCCAATGGTTTGAATCCCTCTATTATGTAGCACCAAGAAGACCTTCGTAGCCTCGATTTGCAAGTATGCCTCAAAATCCTTCTCAACACTTTACTTATCAATTTCCTCAAGGCTATCAATATACACTTGAAAACCCATGGAATGCTCCTATGCGTTGGCAGGCTTGGCCTCCTTAGAAAACTCAAAATCAACCTTCTCAAGGATAGAGAGGGATATGCTTATGGAGCCCAACCACCTCAACAATACTATCCCTAATCATTTAAATCCTATCCTCAACAACCATATCAATAATTTCCTCAACAATATATTAGAAATACTGAGAAGGGGGTGAATTAGTATTTCTTTTCAATTTTTATTTAACCAGTTAGATTCTTCACAATTAAAAACAGAGAAATTAATACTTTTATCATATAATGAAGGATAATGATCCTTTTACAAATGAATTTTTACAAATATTGTTTAAGGGCACCAACCCTTCAAACTTCCAGGCTTCAATCTATTTCCAAGCACCAAATTGGACTTTAGTGAGGCTACAACCTATAGGGATTCGACCCTATCCTTACCAGGGCCCCAACCTTGTGTTTAGAGGCACCAACCCCTAGGACAACAATCCTTCAGTCTGCTTTTGATAGAAAATGTGTGACGATTTTCCTTGAATGTACTTGACATAATATTCACTATACATTCAGCTCCAAAATTGTTTATGTTGACTTCACTACTCAATCACCTTGTTGTACTCTATTGACTTCAATTCCAAAATCACCTTGCTTCAGTGTGTTGACATTATTACTGGGCTTCACTTTGCTGTGTGTTTGTCTTCATTAATGGGTTTTACTTAATCCATCAAAGAAATTGTCCACTTGTCTATATCCATTGTAAAACAATAGAAATTATCCACTATTCAAATGAAACCACAACATGATCCTTTTTATTGCACAGTCCGAGATTACAGGAGATAAGTGAGATACACAATCACAATTTGAAATTGTAGGTACAGTCACATAATCTGAACACTGAAGAAGGGATAACCTTGTGTAATATCTGGAAACCCAAACCAATGCACTGTATTTTATCAAAATCAAATAATGCACTGTAATAAGTTATGTGATGAAGCACAGTTAGGAATATAATCCGATTATTGTGATGAAGTCTGAACCCTTTCAAGACTGCAATTCAAGCATTGTAATTAAGGTCACTACACTGTACTATTCACGAAAATGTTCCACATAGTCCCACTGTAATGAAGGTCGAGGATGAAAATTGCACCACAGTCTGAAATAAATGATAAATAGTCCAAGTTAAAACAAGGTATCCGAATTCTTCATAGAATTTTAAGGTGTGGTTTAAATTCAAGCCCAAAACAAGATTATTCTTCTTTTTCTTGAGGTTCATGAGATGTGAACTTGATCTACTCCTCTCTGTGGATGTGCATGACCAAACTGATTATTTGAGAATGAGAACCAAGTTTTTATTTATAGTATTTTTCAAGATCGAAAGGAAAAGACATGTCTCCATAAGCAGGACGACATGGAAAGGCTAGGACTGGTCAACCCTAAGACTAGAATAATATTGTTAACTTAAAAAATCTATTTCTCCCACACCGCTTGGAGTTTCCGGTCAAGTGATAGCTCGTTGGAAATCTAAAAATATGCTCTTTCAAGTGGTGGAGGTCTTAAGAAATAAATTTTCCTTAAGAATCTCATAAAATTAATTTTAATGTGATTGATCCTTTGTGAGTGCAAAAAATAGAATGAAGGATTTCTTCATTGATTCCTTTGTCTTGGCTTCGTCATGCTTGCCTTCATTATTCTTGATGGTCATCATTATGCTTGCCTTCATGGATATTGACATCAATGACAATTAGAATAACAATCTCCCCCTTTTTCATTGTTGGAAATATTTTTCTTTTCTCCCCCTTTGACATAAATGGAAAATGGGGTGCCAGTGTGCTCCCCCTGTCATCTTGCTTGTTTTAATGTAATGCAAGAGAAATGACCACCATATTTTGACAAAGATATTCAAATGCTTCTCGAGGAAAAGGTTTTGTAAAGACATCCAAAATCTGATCCTTTGTGTTGACATATTCCAATTTTATATTTTTTCAGCAACCTGTTCACGAATAAAGTCGTATTTGATTGGAATGTGTTTGGTTTTTGAGTGCATCACCGGATTTTTTGAAATATTTATAGCACTGGCATTGTCACATAATACTATGATTGGTTGCTTAGTTTCTATATTGACATCCTTCAAGGCTTCCTTCATCCATAGTAAGTGTGTACAACAATCGACCACAAATATATATTCAACTTCAACTTTAGAGAGTGATATAGATGATTTCTTTTTGTTGAGCCAAGATACAAGACAATCTCCCATAAATAATGTGTTTCCACTGGTACTTTTATGATCATTTATACTTCTAGCCCAATCAACATCAGAGTAAGATATGATAGTGAGAGTTGATATTTTAGGATACCAAAGACCAAAATCAGTAGTTCCTTTTAAATATCTAAGTATTATGTTCACAGCTGCTAAATGAGATTGTTTAGGAATTGATTGAAATCTTGCTGTTGTTCCCACAACTTGAATAACGTTTGGCCTTGTAGTAGTTGAGTATAGGAGAGCTCCAATAATTGATCTGTAAAGGGTTGCATCGATGAGAGGGGAATGATCATCTTTGCTCGATTTTCAATTTGTGGTCATCGGTGTGCCCATAGGTGCACAATATTCCATCCCATATATTTTGAGCATGTCTTTAAGATATTTTACTTGAGAGATAAACATTCTTGCAGTAGTTTGAGAAATTTATAGTCCCTGAATGTAAGATAGCTCATCGATCATTGAAATATCAAACATTTTGGACATATTTAGAGAAAATTCATGGCTCATCCCATCATCATTGCTGGAAAATATTAGATCATCAATGTATACAAGAGTGATTAAAATTTTATCCTTGTCTATCTTCATGTAGAGACTACTTCTTGCTACTCTCTTTTTGAAAACTTCTTGTTGCATGTAGTGATCCAAATTTGCATACCAAGCTCTAGGGGCTTGTTTCAACCCATACGAGGCCTTTTTCAACTTGCATACAAACTATTTCCCCTTATCTAGATCAAATCCTTCTAGTTGCTCCATGTAGACTTTTTCCTTTAGGTCTCCATTCAGAAATGTTGATTTTACATCCATTTGATAAAAATTGAATCCTTTTGAGCAATTAAATGCCAAAAAAATTCTTATATCTTCCAATCGTGCTACTAGACAAAAATTTTCTTCAAATTCAATTCCTTCAATTTGTGAGTATCCTTTGCAAACAAGTCTAGCTTTATTTCTGATAATCTTTCCATCCTCATTTATCTTGTTTTTGAATACCCATTTTGTTCCAATTATATTTGTATCTTTTGGATGAGGTACTAGCTCCCAAGTCTCATTCTTTTCCATTTGATACAGTTATTCTTCCATGGCCTTTGTCCAATGAGGATCTTTACTTGCTTGAGAATTTTTTTTAGGTTTTATTAAAGATAAGAAAGAAACATCATCTCTTCTTGGAGAATTTTCCATCCTTCTTAGAGCTTGAATTCCTTCATCTATATTCCCCATAATATATTCTTCGAGATGAATTTTTTTAAGGAATTTGATCTTAGAAGGAGTTTTTGAAGGTTCTCTTTAAGGTTTTTCATCCTTTTCTTCTTTTTCGGGTTCTTCTTCACTTTCTTCAAGGAAGGGATCAACTTCATGATCTTCAAATTCCATTTCTGGAAGGGCTTCATTGATATTCAGATCAATTATTTCCACTCTTATCCATAGATGAATGTTGTAACATTTGTAATATTTTATCCTATTAGAATATCCAACAAATATTTCTTCGTCAACTTGAGAATCAAATTTTCCTGGTTAGTCATCATTGATCTTTATGAAGCATTTGCTTCCAAAAATCTTAAAATATTTTACTGATGCAGGTCTTATTTTCCATAATTCATAAGTATTATTTACATTATTTGGTCGTTTTTGAGTTAGATATAAGGTATAGACTACTGTACCAACTGCTTCTTTCCAAAATTTTGGTTGCAAATCAGCTGCTAATAGAATTTTCCTTGCCATTTCTTGAACGGTTCGGTTCCTTCTTTCAACTACTCCATTTTTCTTGGGTGTCCTAACAACGGAGAGTTATCTTTTGATTCCATGCACTTTACATAATTCATCAAATTATTTTGAATTGAACTCTCCTCCTCTATCCATTCTAAGACATTTGATCTTAGAATCTTTCTCATTTTCAATGAGAGATTTAAGATTCTTAAAACATTCAAATGCTTCGGATTTATATTTTATAAAATATACCCATATCATTATAGTATAATAATAAAAAAATAAAGAAAGATACCTTTCACTGATCCAGGTGGATATCGGTGGCCACCCACCTATTTCATTTATACTCGGGCCATTAATTCTTGAAGCTTTTCACTTGCAGCACAACTTACTATTTTTAGCAGGTTTTCGGGTCCTGCACTTCCGGAGCCGTTTTGGACCCTAATGATCTAGGTGGATATTGGTGGCCGCACACCTATTCCATTTGAAATGACACCATCCATTCTTTCAGTTTTTCAATTTTATCACAACTTACTATTTTAGCATTTTTTCGGGTCCTGAACTTCCAGGGCCGTTTTGAGGCCCTAAACGACGTTTTTTGGGCATTGCACCTCCAAACAGTATGAATTCCATTCTAGAATCAATATTAGTAGTTAGAAGTTGTAGTCCTCATATATATATTTCTAACTATGTATCATGTGCATCAAAGGGAGATATTATGCCAAAGTTACGACCTGGGGAAGTTCAAACACCAATTTACCCAAATGGGGCCCATAGTTTTGGCGCTTCAGCTCCTAGGGTTATGTTTTTGGACATTTATAGTTTTCCATTGTTTCTAAATAATAAATAGGCCCTAGAGTCTCATTGTAACACAGTTCAGAGGCATGTAGCTACCACATCTCTTCTCAGAGATAAGCTACCAACTCCCTAGATATTTGATTTCCATTATGTCTGTAAGCATATTTATGTTATTTGATATTAATGAAATGAATCGTTATTTCCAATGCATTTTTTTTTTATGTCTATTTATGTATTTTATTGCGTTCCTACATAAATATGATTCAGTGGTATCAGAGCGGGTCTGCTCTTTCTCTGTTTTTCTTTGCATGTCTCCAACGAGGTTAGGGTATAAGGAGTTAGGGATCGATCTCATTGAAACCTTGCAAGATCAACCTCGCAAACCCCGATGACCTCCCATGGCAGAAGAAAAGAAAGACGAGGGAGTAGGAATACTATTAAATATTGCTCGAGGAGGCCCTTGAGAAACAAAAGAACGTGATGATGGATAACTTTTCTCAGATCCTTTAACGGCTGCCCACCTACGGCGCATCTATATCCAACAACCACTCTGGAGGCACCACTCCCTTCAAGGTAAAAGTAAACTTTGGAATTCCTATATTTGAAGGCCAAATAGATGCAGGCATCATAGATAGATGGTTGAATTTGTTGGAAGGGTATTTCTCGATCCATGATTTCTCCAATCGAGAAAAGATTATTTTTGCACTCCTCAAAGCCGCCCCCATGTCAATGATTGGTAGGAAACCTACTGTGAGAAAAAGGACGGGACAAAACCCTCTCTTTTCTCGGCCGCACCCACTTGGAATTATTTCCAAGATGGCATCAAGGAACAATATTACCTCGTGGGGAGCTATGAGGAAAAGTACATCCAATGAACCATGCTACGGAAACAAAGGGATCAAGATGTGCATGAACTGACGAATTTGTTCCATACCCTGTGCATAAAGTTGGGTATTAAATATTCAGAGAAACATTTGGTGCTCACGTACCGCAACTGATTGCAAAGACACATTCAAGAGGAAATGGAGTTCCTCGACATTACATCGCTTGGCATGACATATATCTATGTCACCAAGATCGAGCAGAAATTTAAGCAGAAGAAGTGAGACCTTGGATCCGCGAATCCGAAGCCAGGGAAAGGCGCCCTCGAATAAAAGTGGGGAAAATTAGAAAAACACCACAAATCCAAAGAAGGACATGGGGAAGTGGTGTGAATTTCATAATAGCCCCACTTACAGCACAAATGAGTGTCGGGCCAAACATTCGTTGGTGGCCAAACTAAAGGCACCCTAATGAGATGCATGTTCTGATCCTGAGTCAAAACCAGACAAAGGCAATGAAAAAGGGAAGTATATAATTGATGTAGATCCTAGTGCCATTTTTTCCATCACCAAGATCCAGAGGGAGGATCCTGAGGATCTAGAGGAGGGGGAGTGCCTCTTCCATTCACAAATGTGGGTGAAGGGTTCTCCACTGCAATTCCTTGTCAATAGAGGAAGCTAAAAGAACCTCATTTCAACAAAGGTAGTGAAGTGGCTCAGCCTACCGATCATAGCAGACCCACAACTGTATGCCATCGGGTGGCTTCACCCAAGGAGAGATCTATGCATTCGTCAGTAGTGCCGCCTTCCATACAGTATCAAGGGATTCACAGATGAGGTAGTGTGTGATGTTGCTCCTCTTGATGTAGCTGATGTATTATTGGGCCAACCATACTTATGGAGGTGAAATGTTGTGTATGAGTCTAGGCCATGTGATGTTATTATTACTTTGGGAAATAATTTGTATAAGATACTGGAGGTAGTACTGCCTCCTGTCATCTCTTTGACCACTGCAAGATAGCGCAGTAAGATTGTTTCCCAAACTGATAAATTTATTTTCCTTACAACTCACTCACAGGGAAAGAATAATATTGTGGCCACAACCTCGAAACAGGGCTCCCCTTCACGGCTTCAGTAGATGGAAAAAGTCATGGAGGAATATGAGGACATTTTCTCCTCACTCACAGAGGTTCCTCTACACTGTCAGGACAAGCACTCCATTGATCTGACCCCCGATGCACCACCGCCTAATGTTTCCATACCTCATACAACTACAAAAAAAAAATCCACATATGTACCATATGAGGCTAATAAAGAAACCAAATTTACTAAACACATCCAGCATGTCTGCCTGCAGGTCCATGACATCTTCGACAAATCTAATACCCAATTCAACAGAATTTGCCTCATCTCATAGAGGATCTCAACGTAATGGGGACCATTGCCTCCTAAGGAGGGAGGAATGATCTAGGTGGATATCGTTGGCCACCCACCTATTCCATTTGGACCTGCACCATCAATGCTTGCAGATTTACACTTTCTGCACAACTTACTATTTTTAGTAGGTTTTTGGGTCCTGCACTCCCGGAGCCGTTTTGGGACCCTAATGATCTAGGTGGATATTGGTGGCTCCCCGCATATTCCATTTGAAACATCACCATCAGTTCTTTGAGTTTTTCAGTTTCAGCACAATGTACTATTTTTAGCAGTTTTTTGGGTCCTCAACTTCCGAAGCTATTTTGAGGCCCTAAACGACATTTTTTGGGCATCGCGACTCCGAAAAATATGATTTTGTTCCGGAATCAATATTCATGGTTAGAAGTTTTATTCCTAGGATATATATTTATAACAACGTATCATATTCATCAAACAAAGATAGTATGCCAAATTTACGACCCCAAGAAATTGAAACACTAATTTACCCAAACGGGACCCATAGTTTTGGCGCTTTATCTCCTAGGGTTAGGCTTTTGGATTTTTAGAGGTTTCCATTATTTCTCAATAATAAATAGGCCCTAGAGCCTCACTGTAATAGAGTTCAGAGGCATGTAGCCACCACATCTCTTCTCAGAGATAAGCTACCAACACCATAGCTATTTGATTTCCATTATGTCTATAAGCATATTTATGTTATTTGATATTAATGAAATAAAGCATTATCTCTGTTACGTCTCTTTGTTTATGTTTATTTCTGTATTATATTGTGTTCCTGCATAAATCTGGATCATTCACCTTGAAGAGATGGAGTTATAATTGGCCCACATAAATCTGCATGAATGATCTCCAGAGGTTTTGATGTTAAGAACTCGGTTTTGTGGCTTGTTTTAGTTTTCTTTCCATGTTGGCATGGGCCACATACAAATTGATTTGGTTTGAAAATCTTTGGAATTTACCTTACTACATTAATTTTGTTGATATTGATCAAGTTATCAAACTTGTATTCCCCAATCGCTTGTGCCATAATCAAATTTCATATGTTTGACTCAAGTGTATCTCCTTGGATCTTGCTGAGAATGTAAAGATTATATTGTGTTCTAACTCCTTTTACCACAAATTCTCCTTAGGATGAGTCTCTTACTTCACAATTTTTAGTACTAAATACAAAATTATTTCGATGGTCACATATTTTGGCTAACACTTAAGAAGTTGGTTTTAAGCCCTTCTACCAGCAAAGTATTTTAAGCCTTTCATTGTCCATTAACGAAGGTAGAAGTTCCATTTCCAGTGATTTTAGCAGATCCACTTCCAAAGGATACATTTCCATTTTTCTTGTTCAATGAGACAAACTTATTTTGGTCACCTTTCATATGTCTTGAGCATCCACTATCCATGAACCAATGATTTTCTTCACTATGATCACATAGAGCTAGGATATATTTATCCGTATTGAAATTTACCCTTTTAACTTCCTCTCTTTTGAATGGGAAATTTTTTTCATTATGATCATAATTATTACATAATGAGCAAGTCGAATCAAACTTAGCTAAAGGATCAAAATATTTGTAAGTTTTGATTTGTCCTTGCTCTTTGGGACCACATAGTTTTTTTGTTTGATCTTTCAATCTTGGTGTTTCATTCTTATGAGCCTTGCAATGCTTATCTTTATGACCAAAGTTTTTACAATAGTAACAATACTCAAGAAATATAGTTTGGTACCTTTTGTAATATCCATAACTTGAATCATCATTATTCCTTGGAGTTTCTCTTCCTTCATTTCTTGGTTTTGAGATGGGCCTTTTTTCTTGGCGAGATAAATTTTCTTCTTTTGGATGGCAAGAAAGTACGTCAGCATAAATCCTAATGTTTTCAAGTGCTTGAGAGATTTTCCAAATCCTTTTGACTTTCTCCAATTCCTTTCTTAGAGAAACTATTTCAGCTTCACGTTTTTCACAGATATCTTCCTTCTCTTTTACCTTTTTTTTCATTTTTTCTTCGTCCCTTTCTACTTTGAGAGAAATGATATTCTTTCATAAATTCTCATTTTATTCAATGGCACTTATTAGTAATTCATCCACATTTCCTTTGTCTTCCAGTTATGAATCATCATCATTTGTGAATGCCATGAGTAACACTTCTTTTCTTCCAACATAGTCCTTTTCTTCATCTGATTCATCATCACTTCCTCTTTTATGAGGGATATTTCTAGTTTATTTCTTCTTAATGACTACAAATTCATCTTCATTAGACTCTTCTAGTTTGGAGAAGTTCTTATTAACACTTTCTTTTTGTACATTATCCTTTTAGAATCCTCTTCATCATCACTATCATGTTTATGAGGACATTTTGTAGCATAATGACCTATTCTTCCACATTTGAAACAAATAAGAGGGTACTTACCTTTTAACTTGGAATCCTTCTTTAGTTTTCATACAAATTGTGCTAATTTGGTTTCAGCATCAGAGTCATCATTGTTGTTTTTCCATCCTTTTCCCTTTTTAGATCTTGAGGCTTTGAATGCTACATATTTGGAACTTGGGATTCCTTTTCTAATCTCATAAGTAATGAGGATTCCATGAATTTCATCCATATTGATAGTATCTAGATCCTTCATTTCCTCTATATCCCTTACTTTGGAGTCAAATTTTCCAGGAAGAGATATTAGGACATTTTGAATAATTGTGCTTTCCTCAAAATTTTCTCCTAATTCTTTAAGATATTTGACCACTTTAGCTACTCAGATAAGGTATGATGAAATATCTTCTTCATCATCCATTTTCAAACTTTCAAATTGCCTTCTATGAGTTCGAAGTTTTTCCTTCTTAAATTTAGAGTCCCCGTCATATAAAAAAACCAGCTTATCCCATGTTTCTTTGGCTGTATCTCAATCCATCACTTTTGTAAATTTAGATTCAGAAATTCCACTAGTGATGCAATTTAGAGCTTTGGCATTAGCAATGTAAGCTTTCCTTTCATTAATATTAGTTAGAAGGGTGGAGGAAATTTTGTACCCATTCAAAACCAAGTACCAAACTTTAGGTCCAAGGGACATTAAATAGTAGGAAATCCTCTTCTTCCAAAAATAAAAGTTGGTTCCATCGAACATAGGAAGCTTTCCTATCACTTCTTGATTCTTCATTATGGCTAAGAATCCTTTGTTCAACTGTTAGGCTAATAATGAAGAAATTGGCTCTAAAACCAATTGTTGGAAATACTGAGAGGGGGTTGAATCAATATTTATTTTAAATTGTTATTTAACCAATTATACTCTTCACAATCAAAAACATAAATGAATAATTTTATTATAGAATGAAGGATAATGATCATTTTACAAATGAATCAGTATAAATATTGTTGAAGGGCACCAGTCCTTCAAACTTCCATGCTTCAACCTATTTTCAAGCAACAACTTGGACTTTAGTGAGGCTCCAACCTCTAGGGCTTCGACCCTATCCTTCTCAAGGCTTCACCTTGTGTTTAGAGGAACTAACCCCTAGGACACCAATCCTTCAGTTTTCTTTTGATAGAAAATGTGTGATGTATTGTAATGAATAAAATAGTTAATTAGTGATTAAATTAGTTAATTATTATTTAGTTTGAAAGGCCATGTCTGATAAGACATGAACTTTCGTGAAGAGGCACCTGCATAGGTATATAAACGGGTCTCATTTGTAACATTAAATCATCTATCTAATATAATATTTGTGTCCTCATGGATATCTTTGTATTCCAAGTGTTCTGGAGTATTTAAGCTTGAGAAGTAACTTTGTTCGCTTCAGTTGGTATCGGAGAAGTCGATCCTCTAGCCGCTCACTGTTGCACAGAGGCACGCTCTCTGATCCAGGTCTTTGACCGTAAAATTTGTCACCATTGTTGCTGTTGAAGCGTTTCGCTACACTTTTGGAGTTTCTCCGTTTTCTAATTCCGCTAGAGGCCCTTGGCCATTTTTGAAGAAATTTCACCAGTAGGCCTTTGGCAAAAATTAAAAATATTGAAGAAAAAGAAAAGGGAAATTTTTGAAAAAAGAAGAAGGAAAAGCAATCTATATATATATATATATATATATATATATATATAAGTAAAAAAAAGCAAAAAAAAAAGAAAGAAAAAAGAAAAAAAGAGATATATATAAAGAAGTACATAAACGTACATACCAAGACAATTTAAAATTAAAAAGGAAAAAGAAATAAGGAAGAGTAGGTAAGGTTATTTTGATTATTTTTTCAATGGGTTTACAAGCTCGTGGTTTTGGAAGCCCATGGTATTTTCAAGGTGAAACAAGAAGTAAATGAATAAAAAATCTCTGTGTGAATGGTAAGTTTACTTTTACTTGGAGAACATTAACCGATTCAAATACACAAGTGGACATATATTTTATAGGTGAATATGTGAATAGCCATATTTGACTAGGGTTGTAACCTTTCAACAAAAAAAAGAGAAAAAAAAATCAATATATATATATATTAATTAAATTAATTAAATTTATTTAATTAATTAAATTATTAAAAAAAAAAAAAAAATTGAAGGAATAATAACTTCATTAAAAAGAAGAAGAGAAAGTTAGGAAGGGTTACCTTAAAAACCCTAAAAATTCAATTCAAAAGACAAAATGGAATCAATAATTGATGAAAAGGAAATTGAATCTAATTCGGAAAGGAAAGAAGGAAGATTTCCTGAAAATTATAGTATGTTTGTCCGTGTGCTAATTAGAATCAAAGGGTCACTTGTGGGAAAGGAAGTTCTCATATCTATCGATCTTAATCAAGAGAATAATTATGTTAGTACTGAATGTGCTAACCAATTAGTGATCCCCGAATCAAATATAACTGAAACAAATTCATTTCACGAAAATGAAAAACAATACGACATAGGGAATTTACACCTAAGTATTGGGGAATATTCCCTTGTCTCCCAATTTACCGTTAAAACCTTATTTTGTAATGATAGTGATATAATTCTAGGTTCGCTTTGGATGGAATCACGAGGGTAATTCATTGTTAATATGAAAAATAAGTTTTTAATATTCTCCTACAAAAAGAAGAAAATGACGCTACGAGACGTTAACATAAAACCAAATTCAGTGACACCTGAAGACATTCAAGAAATTTCAAAAGTAATTTCTCAAAAAGGTAAAAAGGTGATACAAAATATGCAGAAGGAAATTGAAAAAACCACCACTAACAAGAATGAAGAGGTTGCTCGCCTCAAGGATCACAACAATAAATTACTAACGCAACTTAAGAATTTAAAAAAAGACAAGAAGTCGTTGGAAACATTGTGCAAAAACTTGTCGAAAATGAAGCATCAAAATCTTCAAATATAGAAGTTCAAGTTGAATAAAAATCGAATGTTGATCCAGTAAATGTCTCAGCTGAAGAGGACGACAAGCAAGTTGCAGTAGAAATAAACTTAGATGTCAGATGAATGAGGAACATTCTAAGTGAAGGCTCTGTAACCTACTCAATAACATAATTGCCAAAAGAAAATCAAAGTCACACCAAAAAATTTCCCTATCGACATCCAAATCACAGGAGCAGACAACTCACCCAAGCTATGTATTCAAAACAGAAACAAACTGATATTCTGAAGAATACTAACGAATCATCACAAGTTTACAGTCATCGTAAGATTCCACAAAAGATTGATTTAGGTTGGTCCGATCCGTTCTCAGTGCGACAATTTTGTTTGTCACTTAGAGGATCATATCAACTTGTATCAACAAGGATGACTTCCTTGAGAGGAGAAGATGTTCTTAGGAGGAAAAGAAATCGAGGCCCTTCATCCAGGGAAAATTTTAAGGATGGAATTTTATCTTAAAATTTAGAAACCTTGGCGAATCATACTAGGCCCCAATATGTAAATTTTAAACTTTTTGATAATATTTTTGTAAAAATATCAAGGTTTATAATTATTTTATATTACTATATATAAAATTTTGGCAATTTTTAGGGTAAAATTATTGTATACTATAGTATTTGAGCAAATCAATTTTCAATAAAATGGAAATTGGCGAATCTTTTTTTTGGTAAAAGCATGGGAAATTAGCCCACCTACGAATATTAGCCCTTAAAATTTTCCCTGCCTTCATCAACAAGCTTTGAGGACAAATTTTTTTTAGGGGAAGGCAATCTAATGAATAAAATAGTTAATTAGTGATTAAATTAGTTAATTAGTACTTAGGTTGAAAGGCCATGTATGATAAGACATGACCTTTCGTGAAGAGGCACCTGCGTAGGTATATAAGCGGGCCTCATTTGTAACATTCATTCGTCTATCTCATTCATCATATATCTAATATAATATTTGTATCCTCATGGATATCTTTGTATTCCAAGTGTTCCAGAGTATTTAAGCTTGAGAAGGAACTTTGTTCGCTTCATGTATTTAATTGAATGTCCTTAACATAATATTCACTATACTGTCAGCTCAAAAATTTCTTATTTTGACTTCACTGCTCAATCACCTTGATGTATTGTATTGACTTCAATTCCAAGATCACCTTGCTTCACTGTGTTGAAATTATTATTGGGCTTCACTTTATAGTGTATTTGTCTTCATTAATGGGTTTTAATTAATCCATCAAAGTGACTATCCACTTGTCTATATCCACTCTCTATTAATATCACTTATCTACTGTTCAAATGAAACCACGGTTTGATCCTTTTTATTGCAGAGTTAGATATTATAGGAGGTAAATGAGATACACAACCATAGTTCAAAATTGTAGGCACAATCACATAATATCAACCATGTTAAACACATGCATGGTAAATGGAGAAAACAAACATAGAAATATAGGATAGGCATGAGTTGCTGTTACCATTAATATGATGTATATTTATAATACAATGGTGTGACTCTTCGATTCCACATTCCAAGGTCACTTGGAATGATTTTGTAACTGTCCAGCTTCCACACCTACCAATAGAGGATTAGGTGTTCAAAATTCCCCCTTAATCCGAAGGGGTATGTGTGAGTCCAAGAAGAGATTTGTAATAAAAATATACAAAGTATGCATGGTAGCACTTAGGTTGAATCAACTCTTTGAAATGTTGGTATAAAGATGTGGTTTAAGGATGACCACCAACACTGGAATGCTTAGTGAAGTTCCTGAAAATCTTCCAAATCTAGCAAGAAGCTAAGGGCTTCTTCTAGAGGAAGTATCACTCATATTTGAAGAGGGAGACCTTCAACCTAGAATAAGGGAGGTCTACAACCTATTATGGTTTAATAATGACCACCAACATTGGAATTCTTAATGAATTTTCCAAAACTTTACCAAAGATGGGAATAATTTGAAGTCTTCTGCTAGAGGAAGTGCTCCAAATGTTTTGAAAAGGAAGAATATCAACCTCACATAGATGGTTTAAGGCTGTCAACCAACCAAAGGAATGCTCATGGGCATCCATGTCTCTGGCTACAACTCTAAATATGGAATGACAGGTTGTGGATTAGGCTCGCTTGATGTGGCTTCGAATCTTGTAGATGACCACCATTTCTCCCCATGTCAGGTACAAGGTGAGATGATGGCGAAAAATCAACTGCAAGATTGTTCAAGATTCTAGAACAAGTTCTGACATACGAGTTAAACATCTTCTTGGTTATTGATGCCCATTTCCAAGAAGCGATACATCCAAGATGAATATTTGTTCTTGCAGGAGGCTTGCTTCTGAAGCATCTGTGTGAAGAATGGGTGTGCCGATCATAGTTCTTACATGGGTGAAGATCGAAACTATGATATTTCATATTGCCAACTCAATCACAGTGTTGGAATTTTTCAATTTGTTGTTACTTATTTGGAAGAGGAGTAGGATCTGAAATAGCTGAAGGTGAACTTTCATGAAGAAATTCGACACTCTGAAATTTGATGGGCTTGGAGTAGTCTAGAATATGAAAGGACAACTCCTTGTCATATCCAAGACTAGTTCTATACTTGTTGTGGAAAAGCTCTTCCCAAGGGCTGATGATGGGCTTGGGAAGAGAAGCGTGAGCTTCTACATCTGCATACAAATATTCTCTTGTACTAGGCTCAGTGATCTGACCAATATCTTGTTGATGATCATAATTTGTCTCAGTGTTCTGAACAAAAAAAAGTTTAGAATGACAAATCTTTTGCTATAACTCCTCTTGTTGTAGTTGAGATTCAAACTGCAAAAACTCAATTTGCTCTTGTGAATTTTAGAGAGAGGTTTGAATATCTATGAGAGCGTCTTTAGTCACTTTAACTATGTCTTTGATATTAGATTGTATCATATTTTTTAGACACTCTAATACTACAATAATTAGAATCATTTTTAGCAAAATAAAAAATAAATGGGTATTGCAAAATAATGTGAACTTTTATTGAGGTTGATTCACTCCTCCTATAACCAAATCAAAAAAAAATTCTTCAAATATTACCCTTCCACTGCATTTTGTCTATAGGCTCTCTTCTGGGCATCAAAGTTATAAATATGTCCATACACAAAACAAAGACACTAACAACCCCAACACTTTCTATTAATCGAGCTGTGAACCCTATTGCACTACGATCAACACCAAAAACGAGTTTGGCTACATAAAATATGCATGGACTTAGTTTCCAACCAACGCAAAACCATTTACCTCACTGCATTGTATGCATGCTATATAATGAATGAAATTTTAGGTTGCAAGACTTTAACACCACAGAAGCTTCAACTTCTTGAAATAAATGTATAACAATGATCTAATATGTGGTGAAGTGTGTTGACTCCCACACCAAACTCTTCCTTGGCTGAATCAGACATTCCTTGAGATGGTATACTTTTGAATTCGTGTCATGTATACCGACCAAACCACAGGTCAAGGCAACCCCTTCCTGCACACAATACCGAGAAATTGGAGTATTAACCATTGTATGGTATTACCTTTGGGAATACGGGCTCATGAATGGAAGTGTAATACCACACTTCTTCTCCAACTGCAATTGCCACACCTAGGTCCATAACCGAGTGTGTTAAATATAGGGATTTATAATTTTGTTACCAAGAGAGGCCTGTGTGATGGAGACAAATCAAGGGTTTCGTGGACCCAAGTCGAGACTGGTTTGGAAATCACCTGCATATACCCAACCATGGTTTTGAAAGGCAACGATATGGTTGGAGATTTTTATTCAGTTGCCTTGAAAAATAATTATCAACAAGAAGATACATGCACAAAGATGATCATATAGGGAAGAATTACAATAGTAGGATTGTTTTTAAAGGTATATTTGTAGGAAAATCAAGGAACTACTACAGGGGCTTTGTGCAGGTGCAACCAAAATTTGAAAATGCGAGGAATTTTTCACAGTGAAACTCGATGCTTATTGGTGACCAGGTTGCTGCTAGTAGTTATCCTTACATTCAGGTAAAGAACGCAACTGCCCATGTTGAACAGGGAGGAGAGAGGAGTTACGTTGTTGAGCGGTAGAGGGAACTACAGTGGGAAGCGTTTGGGAGGAGCACGGTGGGTAGTGTGTGGGAGCCTGGGCCACTGTGTGTATGACAGAGTAGAGGAGTCGTGGTTCCATTGTGTAGTGGGGATATAGCGCAGTGGGAGGATATCGCCCACCCAAAGAATCCTTACAATAAGAAGCGACGGAATTTGTTAGGCTATTGACACAATTGGGATTGACACCATTTCTATCCTCCTCTAAACAAAATTGTAGGAATGACCAAGAAACCAATATGGAAACTCTATATTGAAATCCTAGGTCTTGCTATTTCTATGAGTACCTTTGATAATAATATTAGAGATTGTGAATGTGGTAACTTAACATTGAGGTGAAGGTGATAAGAGGAGAGAGGGAGAGGTTTGGAACTGCAGAGATGTCAGTCCAGAGCCTTGGAATGTGGTAATCGAACACCCAACAAAAAAAGGAGAAACAACGCTCAAAACCTTGAAAGCCCGAGGAAGGACATGCAGACTAGTAACCAGATATATTATTGATAGAGTGCTCCAGGTTTGATAGAAGACCTCAGAAGAGCACTTAGGTGGAGTGGATAACACTGATATGAAAAATATCACTGACATGCCAAATATAGAAATGTTGGTCAGAAGATTCTGAAAGTGCCCAGGCCTAGCCTAAGCTCTGATACCATGTTAAACACACGCATGGTAAATGGAGAACACACACATAGAAATATAGGATAAGAATGATTTTCTATTACCATTAATATGATGTATATTTATAATACAATGGTGTAACTCTGGGATTCCACATTTCAAGGTCACTTGGACTCCTTTTGTGATTGTTCAGCTTCCACACCTACCCATAGAGGATTAGGTGTCCAAAAAACCATGAAGAAGGGATAGCCCCATGTGATATTTGAAAACCCAAGACACTGCATTATTCTTTATCAAAATCAAATAATGCACTATAGTAAGTTCTATAATGAAGCACGGTCAAGAATATAATCTGATTACTGTGATGAATTCCGAACCCATTCAAGACAGCAATATAAGCACTGTAATTAAGGTCATTGTGTTGTACTATTCACCAAACTGTTCTACTCATTCTGACTATAACGAAGGTCGAGGATCACAGTTGCACCATAGTCTGAAATAAATGATACATAGTTCGAGTTACAACAAGATATCCAAATTATTCACAGAATTTTAAGGTGTGGTTTAACTTGAAGCCCAAAACAAGTTTATTCTTCTTTTTCTTGAGGCTCACAAGATGTGAACTTGATATGCTCCTCTCTGTAGATGTGTGTGACCTAAATAATTCTTTGAGAATTAGAACCAAGTTCTTATTTATATGATTTTTCAAGATGGAAATGAAAATACATGTATCTCTAAGAAGGCCAACATGGGAAGGCTAGGACTGGCTGGCTCTAAGACCAGAATAATATTGTTAACTTAAAAATTCTCATTCTCCCTCACCATTTGGAGTTTCTGGTCAAGTGATGGATCGTTGGAAGGCTAAAAATATTCTCTCTTAGATGTTGGAGGTCTTAATAAATGATTTTTCCTTAGGGATCTCCCACAATTATTTTTAATGTGATTGATCCTCTTTGAGTGTAGAAAATAGAATGAAGGACTTCTTCATTGATTCATTTGTCTTTGCTTCATCATGCTTGCCTTCATTATGCTTGTTGGTCATCATAATGCTTTCCTTCATAGATATTGACATCAATGATAATTAGACTAACACAATGTTTTCCATAAAAACAATTCCAACAACTACAACAACCAAATCCATCATCATCACCTACACCACAATTAACCCAACAACAATAGCTTCAGCTTCCATCTAATCAACCACCACTGAGACCAACTCAATTACCAGCATAACCAGTGGAAAATCCGAGTAATAAGTCAATATATAATGTGGAAGAAGGAACTTCATTTCCTACATATTAAATTATTCATGTTAAGGATGTTCATTTAAGGTCTGAGAAAGTACTGCAAAAAGACTCCCCTATCATCATAGAAGAACAAATAGAAGAAAAAGGGGGTCCTGAAAAATACAAAAACAAGCATGCAATAAAAGAGAATAAAACTCAGAAAGGTAAGGTAATAATGACTCAAACACCTCCTGTTGGCATGTGTTGTCCTTGATGGCAACCTAATTGATGAAATAAGACTGTCGGCGATATGATGCAATGTGTTGTCCTTGATGGCAACCTATTTGATGAAGTTGTTCTTGATAAGCAACCTGTGTGTTAAATATGTAAGGATGATGTATCTGTGTGTTAAAAGGAAGGATGATGTATCTACAGATCAGCTCAGAAGGAACAGAGGAAAGGAAGTGCCAGAAAAATGATAAATATGATGTGTCACAAAGCATACGTGGGTTTGTTAAGGAGAAGTTGCGTATGCACGCAGAAAAGTACGTGCCAAGTCGCATGCCCTTTTGCGCTCCAAATTTAGAATACCAAGGGGTGTTACCATGGTATTGACCCATTGTATTGAGCGATTGATTATCTATTTGGTCCCATCCAAGAATACCATCGGAAGTGGTGTGGTTTTGACTCATGGTATTGATAAAGGCTAAACCTATATAAGGAGAAGAAGATCATTATGCAAAGGTGTGCATGTGTCTGGGTATTGAATGAGTACTTCACTTTGAAGTATATCTGCATGATTGAACTTTGTTCTTGATTGATAAATATGAATCTATGATGCACCCACGGATCCTTAGATCTGATGATGATGAATCTCTAAGATGATCTGCAGAAGAAGAACTGATGAAGACCCGGCGCAAAGTTTGTTGAAGGTAATGAAGAAATCTGGGTAAGTTTATAGATCTGGTCTGTTCTGCAAAGCTTTCATTTACATATCTATACGCGAGCTTGTTGTGTAAAAAGCGCGTGTATACGCTGCTCTGATCTAATAAAAGTGTGTATGGGAAGTTAGGGTTTATTGAAAAGTGCACAGATGTATACGCGGGTTCGTTTGATGAAAAGCGCGTGTATACGCGGGTCTGATTAACAAAAATCGCGTATGGTATTTGAACTAATGGTTTCTCATGGTTGAATGTGTTTCTGCATATCTATTCTGAAGTCTGGGTAATCTCTGATGTTCTGGTTACAGTGGTTTCACTGTTCTGTTTGAAGAATTGGGCAAAGTATGTTTGTTGAAAAATGAAAGGTTGAGTTGAAACTGTTTGATCCAGTTTGAAAATTGATGAAACCTGGTCTGCTGTGGTGCTAAGGGTCGAAGCCTTTAGTAAGGGGTTAGTAGCTCCCTTCCAGTGGTAGCTGGTAAACGAGTGCAGGGGGTAGTGGCTCCCTTCCAGGAGAGGTTGGTAAATGAGGGCAGGGGGTAGTGACTCCCTTCCAGGAGAGGCTGGTAAACGAGAGAAGGTTGTAGCCTTCTGCAGGTGGGTGCCTGCGTGTTGGTATGAGTCTGCGCTAGTACATAGTTGTAATATGTTTTCCTTATAATAAATATTGAAGACTGAGAGACGGCAGCGGTGGTTTTCTCCTGAATTGGGTTTCCACCTAAAATCCTGGTGTTCATGTGTGATGCTTATGTGTGTTGATTTATTCTGTTCTTACTGTACATGTTTACTGCTTACTAACATCCAATAAGTGAATGATGCAATAATCTAAGATAAGAATTATCTGCATAATAAGAGATCTAACACTACGCGAGTTTCCTTAAAGATATCCGCGTATATACGCGAGTTTTGGTTTGTAAAGTAGCGTATGGGTTTTTGAGAAAAGAAAAGTAAAAATTTTGATTGATATATCTAAATAATGATTCACCCCCCCCTCTCAGTATATTTCCCAACTATTGGTATCAAAGTAGGTCCTTCTGAGAAAGCTTAGTTGCTAGAAGGAAGATCAAGCAAGATGAGCAATCAATATGGAACATCATCTATCAAGCCTCCCCTCTTTAATGGAAGCAATTTAATCTTCTAGAAAACAAGGATGAGATCCTTATTCCAGTCTATGGGAACAGATGTGTGGGCCATTGTTCAACAAGGATATCAATATCCTACTACAATACCAACATATTCGACTGAAAAGAAGAATTATGAATCAAATGAAAAGGTGGTCAATGCTATAACGGGAAGTCTGACTGAATCTGAATTTGTCAAAGTGATGCAGCTAAATACAGCAAAGGAAATGTGGGACAAAATCATTCTAAGTTATGAAGGTGATGCAAAGGTAAAAAGTGAAAAACTCCAAACTATCAGAATTGAATATGAAAATTTAAAAATGCATAGTGATGAGAGTATTGCCAGTTTCTTTTTACATCTTGATGATGTTGTAAATCGTATGAGAAATCTGGGAGAAACAATAACCAAATCTACTTTGGTTGACAAAATTTTAAGATCTCGAACGACAAAATTTGAGTCAAAAGTTTCTGCTCTTGAAGAAAAACAGGATCTTCAAAATCTTACTGTGGTGCAAATTCATGGGATACTAACTGCATATGAAATGAGAAGAGGAGGACTATCTGAAGTCAAAGAAGCCATCTTTAGAGTTTCTACAAAAGGGAAAGAAGTGCAAGAAGCAAAAGGATCAGGATATATCGCAGAAGAAGATGAGGTAAATTTTGTAAAGAAACTTCAACTTGGCACAGGACGGTTCAGAGGTAAGCTTCCTTTCAAATGTTTTGATTGTGGCAGAGTTGGTCATTATGCTGCTAAGTGTCCTTATAAAGAAATATTTGCAAAAGGGAAAGAAGTAGCAAGAAGGAATAAGAACCGGTCTAGCACTAGAAAAAGTTACTATACTCATGAAGATAGTGATGGGTTATCTGATAGTGAGGAAGAATGTGAAGAAGATCTTAGAATTCTCATGGCATTTGAATCTAGAGAAGAAAATAATACTTTTGTGGAAGCTCTAGAGGAAAATGATTTTCTTGAAGAAAACAATCAACTCAAAATACACTTAGAAGAATGTAAAATACTCTTAGAAGAAAGGAAAATAACCATAGAGACTATGAAAAGGTAGTTTGAAGAAGCAAAGAAACACATTGAGAAATTAGAATGTGAAGTGGTATGTCTAAGAAAAGATTTTGAGAAAGAAAAGACTCTGAATCTTAGATTTACTAAAATATCAGAAACCTTAAATGAGATTATCAAGGTACAACGCTTTCCTCTTGTAAAGACAGGTCTTGGATATACCGAGGAATCTTCTCAGGCTTCAGCACCAAATTATCTAGAAGCAGTTACAGCTGGTTTACAAAATTCTGCCACTCAGCAAGGGAATAAAGAATCTTTACAGGTAAAGCATGATCATCTCAATTCAAAGAACATTCACAGGAATATCTTTCAAAGAAACACCAATCAACATGTAAATTCAAGTAGAAGATTTCATGATCGCAGAAATTTCTTCTTCAACGGACAATGTTTCTCATGTCACAATTTTGGTCACAAAGCTGTTCAATGTGTTGCATATAAAACCATCATCACAAGAGAAGAGAGAAAGAAAAGGATTTATATTGAAACAAAGAAGAATACCTATAACAATTTTTCTCCTCTTCTAAATGAAGTTGAATGTGCTTATTGAAATAAATTTGGGCATGAAGAATCTGAATGCAGGAGCAAAGTTCAGCCAAAAGAGCATTTTCCTTCAAGTTCCAAAGTATGGAAAAATAAGGATTTACAGGTTGAAAATTGTGGCATAGCATTATTTGCAGAAGCAGAAGAAAATCAATGGTACATTGATAGCGGATGCTCAAGACACATGACAGGTGACAAAACCAAACTTCGTGCATATAGTACATTAGAAAAGGAAAAGAAAGTTACTTTTGGAAATGATACTCCTGTTGTAATTAAAGGAAAAGGGTATGTGTTTCTAAAAGACAAAGTGAAAGCTAATGATGTCATGTATGTGAATGGATTAAGGCATAACTTGTTAAGTGTAAGTCAAATGTGTGATCAAGGAACTGAAGTTGTCTTTAGTTCAATAGAATGTGTGGTTCAAGATCTTGATACAGGTAAAAAAATCATAAAAGGAAAAAGAACTCCAAGTAACCTATATGTATTGAAGAACTGCAAAGAACAATGTTACTTGAGTAAATCTTCAGAAAAATGGCTATGGCATAGAAGGTTGGGACATCTAAGCTTCTCTCAAATCAACAAATCAAGTAGAATTAATGTTGTTCGTGGTCTTCCCAATATTACTCTGCCTGAAAGTATCATATGCAAATCTTGCCAATTCGGAAAGCAGACCAGAGTGCAATTTAATGCCAAGGAAGGGTCATCAAGTAGGCCTCTTGAACTCATTCATACTGACATATGTGGACCTATGAGGAAAAATTCACCTCGTGGTGAACAATACTATATCCTATTTATTAATGATTTCTCTAGAATGTGTTGGATTGGTTTGCTGAAGCACAAAGATGAAGCATTTGAGAAATTTCAAATCTTCAAGGCGCTGGTTGAAAATGAAGTAGATCTAAAACTCAAATGTCTTAGATCTGATCGAGGAGGAGAATATACTTCAAATGAATTTCTTGAATTTTGTGAACAACATGGCATAAAAAGATAATTTTATGTAGCTGGAACTCCACAACAAAATGGCGTAGCAGAAAGAATGAATAGAATAGTTCAACAAATGGCTAGAGCTATGCTTCATGTTTCTGGAGCACTTGACACATTCTGGGGAGAAGCAGCACATACAGCGGTAAACATTCTCAACAAGGCACATGTTCGTGTAAATAGCGACAAAACTCCATATGAACTCTAGTATGGCAATTCTCCATCTATGAAGCATTTTAGAGTTTTTGGAAGTAAATGCTTTATCAAAAATAATGATGAAAAACTTGGCAAGTTTGAACCTAGAGCAGATGAAGGAATACTTCTTGGTTACTCCTCTACGAGTAGAGCATATAAATGTTACAATAAAAGACTTCGGAAGATTTTTGAATGTATTGATGTTGTTATTGATGAGTCTCCTGCAGCCCCAAAGGAAGAAAAACAGATAAAAAATGAAGACGATGGTGACTTATGTCCTTCTGCATCAAATAGCAATGATATAGACAGTGAACCCAATGAAGAACCTGAAGATGATTTATCTGAAAAGGCTCCATCCATATATGTTCAAAAGAATCATCTAGAATCTCAAATTTTGGGAGATAAGGGATCAGGTGTACAAACAAGGAGGCCTCTTGTGGGATCTTCTAGCTATCTGGAATTTCTATCTACTATTGAACCTCACAATGTCAATCAAGATAGCAAAGATGAATGTTGGGTTCAAGCCATGAATGAAGAGCTTGATCAAATTGAAAAGAATCACACTTGGGAATTAGTACCAAGACCTTATAACAAAAATGTCATTGGAACTAAATGGATATTCAAAAACAAGTTAAATGAGAATGGGGATGTTGTAAGAAACAAGGCTAGACTTGTTTGCAAGGGGTATGCTCAACAAGAAGGTATAGAATTTGAAAAAAAAAATTCTCCTGTAGCTAGACTTGAAGCCATAAGAATGTTTCTTGCCTTTTCAAGCTTTCAACAAATCAAATTTTATCAAATGGATGTTAGATCTGCATTTCTCAATGGTGATCTAGAAGAAGAAGTGTATATAGAAAAACCAGAAGGATTAATTTTGGGAAATAATGAAAATCTTGTTTGTAGACTTAAAAAGGCTCTATATGGTCTCAAACAAGCTCCAAGGGCATGGTATTATCGTCTTGACAAATATATTCACCAACAAGGATTTTCAAAGGGGTCTGCTGATAAAAACTTATACACAAAAATTGAAAATGAAAAACTTTTGATTGTGGTTGTATATGTTGATGATATCATTTTTGGAAGTAATGAAGAATCTATGAGTCAGAAATTTTCTTCTGTCATGCAGCAAGAATTTGAAATGTCTTTACTTGGGGAACTAACATTCTTTCTTGGTTTGCAAGTGCATCAAACTACAGATGGTATATTCTTATCACAAGCAAAATACCTTAAGAAAATTCTGAAGAAGTATGGCATGGAAGAATGAAAACCTGTAAGTACACCAATGATAACCGGATGTAATCTCAGTTCTCATGATGATTCTCCCACGGTGAATCAACCAGAATACAGATCTATGATAGGAAGTCTACTTTATCTCACTGGGACTAGACCAGACATTATGCATGCAGTTAGGATTGTTGGACGATTCCAAGCTAATCCAAAAGAGTCTCACCTTTAGGTTGTCAAAAGAATATTCAAATATCTACAAGGAACTCAAGACTTTGGACTATGGTATCCAAAGAATGCTGATCTTACTCTTCATGCTTACACTGATGCAGATTGGGCTGGAACTGTTGATGATCGGAAAAGCACTAGTGGTGGAGCATTCTATATGGGGCCTCAGTTAGTATCTTGGTTCAGCAAGAAGAAAAACTCTATTGCCTTATCTACAGCAGAAGCAGAATATGTGGCTGCCGCATCATGTTGCACACAACTTCTTTGGATGATGCAAACCTTACAAGACTTTCAAATCAAGTGCACACCTCCTGTCTCCATTATGTGTGATAATACAAGTGCTATCAGTATTTCAAAGAATCCTGTTATGCATTCCAAGACCAAGCACATTCCCATCAAGTATCACTTCATACGTGAACAAGTGCTTGAAAAAAAGGTGAAGTTTGAGTATTTTCCCTCCAAAGAACAAGTTTCTGATATATTTACCAAACCTCTGCCCAAGGAAGTGTTTGAATATCTCAGACAGAAGCTGGGAGTAGTCTCTGCCTTGCAGAAAATCAGAACTGCTTAAATTCAGAAGATTAAATTGGATACGTAGGTTCCCTGAACGAAAGTCGCGTATATACGCAAGTTTATGCAAAGAAAATCACCTATGGTTAGTTGCTGACAAATTTTACTTGGGGTCAGCATTCTTCAGCACAGCTGCAGTGCTGTTTGGTATCTCTGATGATGTATGGTATCTCTGGTGGTATTCCAATTTTCATAATTCTGTTTCATTCTCTGATGTCTCTTGATAAAGATGCCTTGATGAATTGCTGTTGAAAGTGTTCAGGATGCACAAGCAAAGGGGGAGCACTGGTCATGTGGAAAGGATGCATTGGATGCACAGTTTCAGGGGGAGCATTAGCATTGCTGAATGTAATGCATTGTTGGCATTATGATGGTTCTGAAATATGATCTCTCTTGAGGTCTTTTTGGTCTTGGTTATAAAAAGTCATATTTGTAATTTGATGAAAAGGTTATGTTGAGACCTATGATGAAAATTGTAATATTCAGTCTTGTAAAGGGCTTGTTCAAATTTGTAAACCCACTTGGTTGGGTACTTGTGTCACATATGTAAATCCACTTGGTTGGATCATTGATGTAATTATGAGTCCTTGGTGATAGGAAAGGTCATAGAGTCATGTACTTCATTGAATTTTATGTTGAAGACTCAGCATGAACTCAGAGGGAGCATGGTAACTTCAATGCACATCAGATCTACAGAGCTCTTCTTTCTACATGAGGAGAAAAACATTGTCTTGGCTTTGATCCGCCCTTTGCCCTTGATGTCAAAGGGGGAGAGTAGCATGGTGTTTGAATAGGGGGAGAATATCATGGTGTTTGCATAATGATTATAATCAATGTATCTATCTATTGTTGTGATGATCAAACACCATCATGGTTGCCATCAAGTCCAAAGGGGGAGATTGTTGGCATATGTTGTCCTTGATGGCAACCTACTTGATGAAATAAGACTTTCGGTGATATGATGAAATGTGTTGTCTTTGATGGAAACCTATTTGATGAAGTTGTTCTTGATGAGTTGCCTATGATAAGCAACCTATGTGTTAAATATGTAAGGATGATGTATCTATAGATTAGCTAAGAAGGAACAGAAGAAAGGAAGTGATAGAAAAATGATAAATATGATGTGTCACAAAGCATACGCGAGTTTGTTAAGGCGAAGTAGCGTATGCATGCGGAAAAGTACGTGCCAAGTCGTGTATGCCCTTTTGCGCTCCAAACTTAGAATACCAAGGGGTGTTACCATGGTATTGACCCATTGTATTGAGCACTTTATTATCTATTTGGTCCCGTCCAGGAATACCATCGGAAGTGGTGTGGTTTTGACTCATGGTATTGATAAAGGCTAAACCTATATAAGGAGAAGAAGATCATTGTGCAAGGGTTTGCATGTGTCTAGGTATTGAATGAATACTTTACTTTGAAGTATATCTGCATGATTGAAATTTGTTCTTGATTGATAAATCTGAATCTATGATGCACCCATGGATTTTTCTGAATCCTTAGATCTGATGATGATGAATCTCTAAGATGATATGCAGAAGAAGAACTGGTGAAGATCTGGCGCAAAGTCTGCTGAAGGTAACGAAGAAATCTGGGTAAGCTTATAGATCTGGTCTGTTTTGCAAAGCTTTCATTTACAGATCTATACGCGAGTTTTTTGTGGAAAAAGCGCGTGTATACACGGATCTGATCTGATAAAAGCACATATGGGAAGTTAGGGTTTACTGAAAAATGCACAGATATATACGCGGGTTAGTCTAATGAAAAGCGTGTGTATACGCGGGTCTGTTTAAATAAAAGTGTGTATGGAATTTGAACTGAAGGTTGCTCATGGTTGAATTTGTTTCTGCATATCTATTCTGTAGTCTGGGTAATGATATTCTGGTTATAGTGGTTTCACTGTTCTGTTTGAAGCATTGGGAAAAGTATGTTTGTTGAAAAATGAAAGGTTGAGTTGAAGCTGTTTGATCCAGTTTTAAAATTGATGAAACGTGGTTTGCAGTGGTGCTGAGGGTCGAAGCCTTCATTAAGGGGGTAGTAGCTCCCTTCCAGTGATAGCTGGTAAACGAAAGCAGGGGGTAGTAGCTCCCTTTCAGGAGAGGCTGGTAAACGAGAGCAGGGGGTTGTAGCTCCCTTACAAGAGAGGCTGGTAAACGAGAGAAGGTTGTAGCCTTCTGCAGGTGGGTGCCTGCGTGCTGGTATGAGTCTGCGCCAATACGCAATTGTAATATGTTTTCTTTATAATAAATATTGAAGACTGAGACGACGACAGCGGTGGTTTTCTCCCGAATTGGGTTTCCACCTAAAATCCTGGTGTTCATGTGTGATGCTTATGTGTGTTGATTTATTCTGTTCTTACTATACATGTTTACTGCTTACTAACATCCAATAAGTGAATGATGCAA
Source organism: Pinus albicaulis (assembly GCA_034641835.2). Classification (NCBI taxonomy): domain Eukaryota; kingdom Viridiplantae; phylum Streptophyta; class Pinopsida; order Pinales; family Pinaceae; genus Pinus; species Pinus albicaulis. Next base: position 170,976,078 of record CM076583.1, read on the forward strand.
TAATCTGAGATAAGAATTATCTGCATAATAAGAGATCTGAGAATACGCGAGTTTCTTAAGGATATCCGCGTATATACGCGAGTTTTGGTTTGTAAAGTAGTGTATGGGTTTTTTAGAAAAGAAAAGTAAAAATTTTGATTGACAGATCTAGATACTAATTCACCCCCCCTCTCAGTATCTTTCCCAACACCTCCTTTTCATAAAAGATTTGTTGAGAAAAAATATTTTATTACTCTTCCCGAATTTGATACCTTAGATGAATTAAAGAATACTTATGTAAAAATTCCTTTATTGCAAGCAGTAAAATATATCACAATCTATCTGAAATTATTTAAGGAATTATACATAAAGAAAACTGGAAAAATAAAGAAAGATCCACCAAGAATCCATATAATTTGAATATTAGCTAGCCTCATGCCAACAAATACTATAGTTGAAAAATATGTTGATCTTTGAATACCTATGGTAACAATTTCAATCAACAATTTTTCAGTTTCTAAAACTATAATTGACTTAGGAGATTGATATCAATTTCATGAAAACATAAACCATGAAATGTTTGAACTTGCCAAATATCCGACCTACAACTAAAATTTTGGAACTAGCAGATAGATCCAAAATATTACTAGAAGGAATACTTGAAGACATCATAGTTTCTTTGGATTCTTGGGAATATCCCATAGACTTCCTAGTCTTACAACCAAAGTCAAACTTAGGAGGCCATCCCTTAATTCTTGTCAGACCATGGTTAGCCACATATGATGCTTTTATTGGATGTAGATTAGGAAGTATGATCATATCACACATAAATGAAAGAAAGCACATAACACTCTATCCTCCTGATCAATCTCCTTCTTTACTACCATGGCCTGATGAACAAAAGGAAGAAATTCAGCCTATTCTAAGCATCAATCAAGCTTTTTATTTTAGGGAAGAAAATAATGAGGATTTAATGGAATTCTTTATTGTAAACCAAATATATCAGAGAAATTAAGAGAATTGCAATACGATTCTGTAAGCAAGGTATTAGAACAATGTTTTCAAGAAAATTGCACTATTATTTCATTGCAAAAATCATTTAAAGCTATCTTTCCTGTTAACTCAATTAAAAATTCTCAGAGTAAATTAATTCAAATCAGCCCTATAAGGAATCTTAATATTGGTAACAATTTACAGTCATCATAAGAAGAAAAATTAATTGCACTATTAAAGAAAAACTCAAAATATTTTTCTTGGGATTATACAGATGTGCAGGGAATTCATCCAAAAACATGTATTCACCATATTTACACAAATTTAAATACCAAACCTGTAAGACAACCACAAAGAAGAATGAATCTTATGATGATAGAAATAGTAAAGGAATAATTGCAGAAAATATTGCAGGTAGGATTTGTAGGTGTCTGAGTGTGAATAAACTATTCAACCCTTTTTCCACATTAATTTATCAATCCGTGTGCATACATTATTTCAAGGTAACCTGAAAGGTATATGCAGGAGCAATGCCACATCCAATATTGATCACATATTCAAAAATTAAAACAAACAAAACTACTGTAACAACAAATAAAGATAAATTTTATAATTATAAAAGCATTCACAGCAATTGGAGAAACATACCATAACAATAGTTTAAATAAGCAAACATAAATTTGAAAGCAACACACAAAAATAACGCAACACCTAATTAGAAGAGTGGGCCCAACTCTCCTACTAGGGCTACGATTGAGTCACAACTTACAGGTAGAATAGCAAAATGACTTGCATTCAATTAATTAACTGTCTTCCGTTACAAACTTGATCTCTTGTATGCTAACCCTCATTCATGACCTTGAGACCCTTCTTATACAAATGTTCATAAAATATTCTTCCCTATCTGACAACTAATATCTACAAATATACAATTGTTACAACGACCAAACTAGTTGCCAAGAGAAAACCAAGAAAGGTTTGAAATATATCTGGGGTAGGTTAGAATCTGTTATGTTTTTATAGCATATCAAAATAGTGTTGTGAACTTGGAGCTGCTTCTGAGACTCGTAGATGTGAACCTTTGAATACCGAATCTATGAAAATAATAAAATTAGTTCTCGCATAGCCAAAATCCCCATGACTATTACTTCATTAATTAAACATTCCAGATAATACAGTGAAAGGGGGTTTACCTTATGCGATTATATCATTTAACGAATATTAATGATACAAATAAGTGAAAGAGTGGGTGAAAATGGGAGAGAAAATTATGCAAATTTGGTATCCAACCTTATTTATATACCCTATCTCATAAATTCAATGTGTTTCCCCCTTAGTTGTGGATCCCAAGAAAAATGGAAACTAGAGAATCTGTGTATACTACAGGGAATTAAATAAAGCAACACTTAAGGATCATTTTCCACTACCATTCATCGATCAAGTCCTATATTCATTAGTAGGGAAAAAATTTCTTTCTTTTCTTGATAGATTTAACAATTATAATCAAATTAATATAGCATTAGAGGATCATGAAAAAAATATATTTACTTGTCCTTGGGGTACACATGCTTACAATGTCTTACCTTTTGGATTATGTAATTCACCAGATACTTTTCAAAGAGCTATTTTGACTATCTTTTCTCATCTTATACATGAATGTGTAGAGGTTTACATGGATGATTTCATTGTTTACGAAAATACATTTGATTATTGCTTAAACAATTTGGAAAAATTTATGCAAAGATGAATTGAAACAAATCTATCTCTTAGAAATGAGAAATGATTGATGATGCTGACTTAAGGGATAGTGTTAGGGCACCACATTTCATCTTCTGGAATAAAGGTGGATCAAAAAAAAAAAAATACAAATAATTGTAAAATTATTACCACCAACAACTCAGAAAGAATTAAGAATTTTTCTGGGTTATGCAGGCTATTATCGAAGATTCATTTAAAATTTTAGTAAAATGGACTTACCCTTGTTTAAACTATTTACAAAAGACATAGAGTTTCAATGGAATATTGATTGCCAAAATGGATTTGAGAAACTAAAACAAAAATTGTCCACAACACCAATTCTTAGAGGATAAAATTGGTCATTTCCATTTCATATATCCAAAGATGCATAAGATACTGTAGTAGGAGCATCATTAGTCCAAAAATGGAATCAACTACACTAAGCAATCTATTTCATTAGAAATTATTTAACCCTAGATGAGATGAGTTACATAGTTACTGAAAAATAAATGCTTGTTGTAGTACATGCAGTAAATAAATTCAGACATTACATAACATGACATGAAGTGTTCATTCATACTGATCATTCAACCATTAAGTATTTAATGAATAAACCCATCACTAATGGTAGGATTACTAGATTGTTGTTATTAATGCAGAAATTTAACATTACTTTATTGGATCGACTAGGAAAAGAAAATCAGGCAGAAAATTTCCTTTCAAGGCTTCATCTTCATGGTGAGATTGTTCCAGTTTGTGATAACTTTCCAGACGAACATTTATTTTCTATAATAATTAAAACTCCATGGTTTGCTGATATCGCTAATTGTTTTTCATCTGGAAAATTACCTTCTCATTTCACAAACAAACGGAAAAATAAAATAATTAGAGATAGTGATAGATATAGTTTGGTTAATGGAGACATCTTCTATATTGGACCTGATCTGTTAATTAGAAAATGTGTAAGAGAAGATGAAATTTTGGATCTCTTGAAAGCATGTCATGCTGAACCATGTGGTGGCCACTTTTTAGATAAAATAACAACATGCAAGGTCTTGAATCTATGCTATTATTGGCCATCCATATTCAAAGACTCAAAGACGTATGTTAAAAAGTGTGACAACTGCCAAAGGTTAAGCAGGCTTGTAGCTTCTGATGAAATTCCATTGAAACCACAAGTACTTATAGAGCCATTTGAAAAATGGGCTCTTGACTTTGTGGGTCCTATAAATCCACCCTCTAATGGTAAGAATTACATCCTAGTATGTACTGCCTATGTAGAAAAATGGGTGGAGAAAAAATAAATGTCAAAGGCAACGAAAAGTGCAGTGGTATCTTTTATTTTTGAAGAGATATTTGTAATATTTGGAGTTCCAAGGAAAATTTTCAGATACCAAGGATCATAGTTCACTTCAGGGCTTGTCAGAGACCTTACACAAAAAATATAAAATCAAGCATAGGAAATCAACTCCATATCACCCTTAGGCGAATGGACAAGTGGAATCAACAAACAAAGTCCTTGAGAACATCATGACAAAGACAATGAAGATGCACATGAAGGATTGGTCATAGAAATTGAATGAAAAATTATGGGATTATAGAATAAAATGGAAGAATACCATTGGATTTAGCCCCTATTAGCTTGTTTATGGCAAAGAAGTTCTACTACCAATTCAATTCCAGATCCATACATACAGACTTGCAACCAAACTGGGAATGGATCTGTTAGGTCCCTATATTACTATTGTAGTCCCTTATTGTTCTCAGTGTATCCCCATTATTATTATTTTTGTACCCCTTTAGTCCCCATATTGTTATTATTGTGCCCCATAAAAGCCCATTATTGTTATTGTTCGTCCCTTACATTATTATTGTTAGGTCAGCTAGGATTATATTATGACCCCATGGAATCCTATACATAGAAAGGAGGTTTTTTCATTTGTATAATCCAATAATTTTTCATTTATGTAATTCAAAGGAGGTTTCTCCCTTGAAGAGGCTAATTTCTAAGTCATTTATCTCTCTTTTCTTCTATTTTGTGAGTTGGTTTCATAGCATTTGATATCGAAGATTTTGATTTTAGGGCTTCATTGATGCAAACAGGTCATCGTGGAATTTTTGCTATCAATTTTGTTCTATGAAGTTTCAGACGCTTTGAAAGAAAAATAAATTTGATATGAAATTCTAAGGAACATTGTGTGAACATTACAGATCTTGGTTCTCTATATTATTGGAGATATGATCTAAGGAAGTTAGGGTTTTTACAGACTCCCGAATTTCATCTCAAAGAGGTGACCTTGGGAAAATCATGATAACTGTCTCTTTGAGAATCATATTAGAATTATGTAAAAAGTTGCAAAAAGTGAATGGAATTTAGTTTGTTTTGTACCAATTTTAGATCCAAAAGATGAAACGGTGACACATGGCATGCTGTACAAGTGTGCTCTACTGAACCAGTCCATAATTATGTCACTGTAGGATATTTGGCATAAATTTGTCTTGAAGAATCCAAATCAGGTTTGAACTGTGGCATTGGAAAGACAGCGTAGAGGGCTACTACAAATCCAAATTGAAAATATTTTGGATCAAAAATAAAAAATATACAACAAGATCAATAGCGAGCTCCTCAAAAGAAAGAAAACTGTGTGTATTGTTTTTTTTTAAATTGCATAATGTTTCTTTGAAATATCATTTTGAATTGATTCCAAGGGAATATTGAAGCATATATATCAGTATTAAGTTATATAATTCCTCCCACAAATAATTCATACCCATTAATCCCTCATAAAGCTCTACTATGAGGCATGAAGATGAAGAAGTGCAACCCGTAATATCAAAATTACAGGACCAAGTGCAACAAATTTTTCTCTTGCAAAAGGTAACCAAAACTAAAATTGAAGCTAAGATGGATGGTTTGAAGAAAGGCATGGATGCTAAGATGGATGGTTTGATGAATGGAATGGAAGCTAAGATCGATGAAAAAATGAAAGGAAACATGGAAGACATGAAGAATGATCTAAAAGAAAACATGGAAGGTTTGAAGGAAGGTTTGAAGGACCAGAAATGATTCCTAATGGTGTAAAGGTAGTAGAGGAAACTCATGATGAGAAAAAAACAAATTTTTATCATGATTTCATAGACTCTAAAGTTGTATTGAAGACCCACCATATTCCAAATATCGATATTAGGAATTTTCATGGAAAGGATCCCGTAACACGGATACTATAGATGCAGAAATATTTGATCTCCAGAATGTAAAAAACACACAAAAGGTACATATTGAAAATTTATATTTAGAAAAAATTACATTTGTATGGTATAAATGGCTTTTATCTCATAAACAAATTGTCACTTGGTCAATTTAAAGGAGGAAATGATAGCACATTATGAGGATACAAAGAGCAACACCTTCTTTAGACAATTAATAAATATCAAACAAAAGGGTTCAATGGTGGCTACATTGAGGACTTCCAAAAATTGAATATAAGGGTAACTAATATTCTAGAGGAACACATGATTGATGTATTCATAAGGACTTTAAAGGATAACATCCAACATGAGGTTCGAATTTTTGAACCTAATTCATTGGAGAAGGCATTCAGGTTGGCAAGAAAAAATGAAAGAAAAATTATGGCGACAAGGAAGCCTACCATTGACAAATATAAATATAGAAGTATTTCTACTCCTAGACTTCCACAACCTACAAGGTTGACACCACAATAATTGGAAGAAAAAAGAGCAAAAGGGCTTTGCTACAATTATGATAACAAATACACTAAAGGTCATAAGTGTGCTGATAAGAAATGACTTTAAAAAGATTGTGAAGAGGAGGAATAAAATGAACAAGAAAATTCAAAAGAAGAGGATATACACCAGGAACCAACCCTAGAGAAAGAAGAAATGAATCCAACCATATCTTGTAATTCATTGGAAGGAATTACCACCCCTCAAACTCTCAAGATAGAAGGACATATCAAGATGACAAATGTAATAATGTTGATTGATTAAGGTAGTACTCATAATTTTATTCATTGTAAGGTATCCAATGAATTTAATTTCTTTCTATACCTAGCACTAGAGTGTCAAGTGATGGTTTCAAATGGAGGAACTATAAATTTCTCTAGAAAGTGACATAATATCAAACTAACCATGAATAGTCCAATTCTTTCCATTCTAATGGGTGGTGCTGATGTTGTACTAGGAGTACAATGGTTACAATCTTTGGGGATGATAACTTTTAATTTTCAAGAACTTTTCTTGAATTTTTTTTCAGAAGGAAAGAAAGTTGAATTACAGGGTATTTCAGGGAAGCTAAGAAATATAATAAGCTCTAATGTCATGAAAAAGCTTCTGAAGAAAGAACAACAAGGCATAATTTTACATTTAGGCTCGCTAGAATTTCCAACATCAAAATCATATATTTCTCCATATCTCCAAAAATTATTAGATAATCATTCAAAGGTGTTTGAAACTCCCAAAGGACTCCCACCTATTTGTGATCATGATCATGTTATTCATTTGATTCCAGGAAGTGTTCCTCCAAACATCAAGCCTTATATATATCCTTATGTCTAAAGGAGCGAAATTGAATGTATGATTGCAGAAATGCTAGAGGCTGGTATAATTCAACCTAGTCAAAGTTCTTTCGCTTCTCTGGTAGTATTGGTGCACAAGAAGGATGGATCATGGCACGTGTTTTCAGATTATAGGGAGCTCAATAAGCTCAATACTGAAGATAATTCTCCCATTTTTGTGATTGATGAATTATTGGATGAATTACATGGAGCAATTTATTTCACCAAGTTGGTTCTCCATTTAGGATATCATCAAATTAGAATGAATATTGAAGATATTTTGAAAACAAATTTTCGAACTCATGAGGGTCATTATGAATTTTTGGTCATGCCTTTTGGCCTTACCAACACACCTTCTACATTTCAAGGGTTGATGAATTCCATTTTCAAACCCTTCCTTAGAAAATTTGTGTTAATACTTTTTGATGATAAAATAATCTACCATAGGTCTTGAAAGGATCATGTTCCACATGTTGACAATTTTCTCAAACTATTGGAGGAGAAAAAATTATATGCAAAAACATCCAAATGTTTCTTTAGAGTACAAGAGGTGGAATATATGGGTCATATTGTATCTAATGAGGGTGTTAAGGTAGAGCCTAAAAAATTAAATGCATTAAGGAATGGAAAGTCCCCACATCCATAAAGCAGTTGCAAGGATTTATTAGGTTAACAGGGTACTATCGCAAGTTTGTTAAGAATTATGGGAGAATAACAACACTTATACCAACATTATTGAAGAAATATGAATTTTCATGGACACCTGAAGCAACTAAGGCCTTTGAACATCTTAAAGAGGCAATGTGCCAAGCACCAGTATTAGCTACGTTAGACTTCAGAAAAACCTTTATTGTGGAATGTGATGCCTTAGGAAATGGAATCTGGTGTTGTTTTAAAGCAAGAAGGAAGTCCCATTTCTTTTTAAAGTCATCTAATCAAAGGAAAGTATTTACATAAAGATATTTATGAGAAGGAAATGTTGGAAATACTACATGCACTAATGAATTGGTGACCTTACGTAATGGGAAGACACTTCAAGGTAAAAATTGATCATGACAGACTTCAATACTTTTTGGAACAAATATTATCTTCAAAAGAGAAATAGAAATGGTAAATGGAGAACACACACATAGAAATATAGGATAAGCATGAGTTGCTATTACCATTAATATGTTGTATATTTATAATACAATGGTGTAACTCTGGGATTCCACATTTCAAGGTCACTTGGACTCCTTTTGTGATTGTTCAGCTTCCACACCTACCCATAGAGGATTAGGTGTCCAAAAAACCATGAAGAAGGATACTTATCGTGTTTGGCTTCGGCTTAACTTTCTTCTTCATTTACATCCGATCAAATAATGCACTATTATGAAGTTCTATAATAAACACGGTCAGAATATAATCGATTCTTTGTGATGGAAATTAGAACCCATTCAAGACAGCAATTTAAGCATAATTGGGTCATTGTGTTGTACTATTCTGTTGTTATACTCCATTCGACTATAACGAAGGTCTAGGATCACGGTTACTGCCATGACTAATCACGAAATAAATGATACATAGTTCGAGTTACAACAATATATCCAAATTATTCCTGAAATTTTAAGGTGTGGTTTAACTTCAAAGAATAGCCCAAAACAAGTTTATTCTTATTTTTCTTGAGGCTCAAGGGATGTGAACAGGGGGGAACAGCCGAGACCCTTGCTTGATGTGTGTGACCTAACTAATTCTTTGAGAATTTAGAACCAAGTTCTTATTTATATGATTTTTCAAGATGGAAATGAAAAGACATGTATCTCTAAGAAGGCCAACATGGGATGGCTAGGACTGGCCGGCTCTAAGACCAGAATAATATTGTTAACTTAAAAATTCTCATTCTCCCTCACTGTTTGGAGTTTCTGGTCAAGTGTTGGATCGTTGGAAGGCTAAAAATATTCTCTTTTAGATGGTGCAGGTCTTATTAAATGATTTTTCCTTAGGGATCATCCACAATTATTTTTAATGTGATTGATCCTATTTGAGTGTAGAAAATAGAATGAAGGACTTCCTCATTGATTCCTTTGTCTTCTCTTCATCATGCTTGCCTTCATTATGCTTGTTGGTCATCATCATGCTTTCCTTCATAGATATTGACATCAATGATAATTATACTAACACAATGTTTTCCATAAAAACAATTCCAACAACTGCAACAACCAAATCCATCATCATCACCTCCACCACAATTAACCCAACAACAATAGCTTCAGCTTCCATCTAATCAACCACCACTGAGACCAACTCAATTACCAGCATAACCAGTGGAAAATACGAGTAATAAGTCAATATATAATGTGGAAGAAGGAACTTCATTTCCTACATATTAAATTATTCATGTTCAAGATGTTCATTTAAGGTTTGAGAAAGTACTGCAAAAAGACTCCCCTATCATCATAGAAGAACAAATAGAAGAAAAAGGGGGTCCTGAAAAATAAAAAAACAAGCATGCAATAAAAGAGAATAAAATTCAGAAAGGTAAGGTAATAATGACTCAAACACCTCCTGTTGGCATGTGTTGTCGTTGATGGCAACCTACTTGATGAAATAAGACTGTCGGTGATATGATGCAATGTGTTGTCCTTTTGCGCTCCAAATTTAGAATACCAAGGGGTGTTTCCATGGTATTGATGCATTGTATTGAGTGCTTGATTATCTATTTGGTCCCGTCTAGCAATACCATCGGAAGTGGTGTGGTTTTGACTCATGGTATTGATAAAGGCTAAACCTATATAAGGAGAAGAAGATCATTGTGCAAAGGTGTGCATGTGTCTGGGTATTGAATGAATACTTCACTTTGAAGTATATCTGCATGATTGAACTTTGTTCTTGATTGATAAATCTGAATCTATGATGCACCCATGGATCCTTAGATTTGATGATTATGAATCTCTAAGATGATCTGCAGAAGAAGAACTGATGAAGATCTGGCGCAAATTTTGCTGAAGGTATTGAAGAAATCTGGGTAAGTTTATAGATCTGGTCTATTATGCAAAGCTTTCATTTACATATCTAGAGGCGAGCTTGTTGTGTAAAAAGTGCTTTTATACGCTGCTCTGATCTAATAAAAGCGCGTATGGGAAGTTAGGGTTTATTGAAAAGTGCACAGATGTATACGCGGGTTTGTTTGATGAAAAGCACGTGTATACGCGGGTCTGATTAACAAAAATCGTATATGGTATTTGAACTAATGGTTGCTCATGGTTGAATGTGTTTCTGCATATCTATTCTGAAGTCTGGGTAATCTCTAATGTTCTGGTTACAGTGGTTTCACTGTTTTGTTTGAAGCATTGGGCAAAGTATGTTTGTTGAAAAATGAAAGGTTGAGTTGAAGCTGTTTGATCCAGTTTGAAAATTGATGAAACGTGGTCTGCAGTGGTGCTGAGGGTTGAAGCCTTCAGTAAGGGGTTAGTAGCTCCCTTCCAGTGGTAGCTGGTAAACGAGTGCAGGGGGTAGTGGCTCCCTTCCATGAGAGGCTGGTAAACAAGAGCAGGGGGTAAAGGCTCCCTTCCAGGAGAGGCTGGTAAACGAGAGAAGGTTGTAGCCTTCTGCAGGTGGGTGCCTGCGTGTTGGTATGAGTCTGCGCTAGTACATAGTTGTAATATGTTTTCCTTATAATAAATATTGAAGACTAAGACGACGGCAGCGGTGGTTTTCTCCTGAATTGGGTTTCCACCTAAAATCCTGGTGTTCATGTGTGATGCTTATGTGTGTTGATTTATTCTATTCTTAATGTACATGTTTACTGCTTACTAACATCCAATAAGTGAATGATGCAATAATCTGAGATAAGAATTATCTGCATAATAAGAGATCTGACACTATGCGAGTTTCCTTAAGGATATCCGCGTATATACGCGAGTTTTGGTCTGTAAAGTAGCATATGGGTTTTTGAGAAAAGAAAAGTAAATTTTTTTATTGATATATCTAGATACTGATTCACCCCCCCCCTCTCAGTATCTTTCCCAACAATTGGTATCAGAGCAGGTCCTTTTGAGAAAGCTTAGCCGCTAGAAGGAAGATCAAGAAGGATGAGCAATCAAGATGGAACATCATCTATCAAGCCTCCCCTCTTTAATGGAAGCAATTTAATCTTCTGGAAAACAAGGATGAGATCCTATCTTCAGTCTATGGGAACAGATGTGTGGGCCATTTTTCAACAAGGATATCAATATCCTACTACACTACCAATAGATTCGACTGAAAAGAAGAAGATTTGGTAAATTTTGTAAAGAAACTTCAACTTAGCACAGGACGGTTGAGAGGTAAGCTTCCTTTCAAATGTTTTGATTGTGGAAGAGTTGGTCAGTATGCTGCTAAGTGTCCTTATAAAGAAATATCTACAAAAGGGAAAGAAGTAGCAAGAAGGAATAAGAACCAGTCTAGCACTATAAAAAGTTACTATACGCATGAAGATAGTGATGGGTTATCTGATAGTGAGGAAGAATGTGAACAAGATCTTAGAATTCTCATGGCATTTGAATCTAGAGAAGAAAATGATACTTTTGTGGATGCTCTAGAGGACAATGATTTTCTTGAAGGAAACAATCAACTCAAAATACACTTATAAGAATGTAAAATACTCTTAGAAGAAAGGAAAATGACCATAGAGACTATGAAAAGGCAGTTTGAAGAAGCAAAGAAACACATTGAGAAATTAGAATGTGAAGTGGTAAGTCTAAGAAAAGATTTTGAGAAAGAAAAGACTCTGAATCTTAGATTTTCTAAAATATCAGAAACCTTAAATGAGATTATCAAGGTACAACGCTCTCCTCTTGTAAAGACAAGTCTTGGATATACTAGGGAATCTTCTCAGGCTTCAGCACCAAATTATCTAGAGGCAGTTACAACTGGTTTACAAAATTCTGCCACTCAGCAAGGGAATAAAGAATCTTTACAGGTAAAGCATGATCATCTCAGTCAAGGCTCGCCTCCAGAATATCATAGAGAGCACCAATCAACGGGTAAATTCAAGTAGAAGATTTCAAGATCGCAGAAACTTCTTCTTCAATGGACAATGTTTCCTGCTTAATCTTGATTTTGAATACAAGGTTGTTCAATGTGTTGCATATAAAACCATCATGACAAGAGAAGCAAGAAATAAAAGGAATGATATTGAAGCAAAGAAGAATACCTATAACAATTTCTCTCCTCTTCTAAATGAAGTTGAATGTACTTATTGCAATAACTTTGGGCATGAAGAATCTGAATGCAGGAGCAAAGTTCAGCCAAAAGAGCATTTTTCTTCAAGTTCCAAAGTATGGAAAAAGAAATATTTATAGGTTGAAAATTGTGGCATAGCGTTATTTGCAGAAGGAGAATAAAATCAATGGTACAATAGATGATGAGATCTCTTTCAAGACCACATGGCAGACAAAACCAAACCGTGCATATAGTACATTAGAAAGGAAAAAGTTGCTTTGGAGAATGATACTCTGTTGTAATTAAAGGAAAAGAGATTTTGTGTTTCTAAACGATAAAATTGTGAAGGCTAATGATGTCATGTATATTGAATGGATTAAAACAGCATTGAAGTGTGATCAGATAATGATCAAAAGGTACAGAGGTTGTCATGGACCAATAAGATATATAGAGTCGAGAGCTTGATACAGGTAAAACAATCATAAAAGGAAAAAGAACTCCAAGTAACCTATATGTATTGAAGAACTGCAAAGAACAATGTTACTTGAGTAAATCTTCAGAAAACTGGCTATGGCATATAAGGTTGGGACATCTAAGCTTCTCTCAAATCAAAAAATCAAGTAGACTTAATGTTTTTCATGGTCTTCCCAATATTACTCTGCCTGAAAGTATCATATGCAAATCTTGCCAATTCAGCAAGCAGAACAGAGTGCAATTTAATGCCAAGGAAGGATCATCAAGTACGCCTCTTGAACTCATTCATACTGACATATGTGGACCTATGAGGAAAGAATCACCTCGTGGTGAACAATACTATATCTTATTTATTGATGATTTCTCTAGAATGTGTTGGATTGGTTTGCTGAAGCACAAATATGAAGCATTTGAGAAATTTCAGATCTTCAAGGCGCTGGTTGAAAATGAAGTATATCTAAAACTCAAATGTCTTAGATCTGATCGAGGAGGAGAATATACTTCAAATGAATTTCTTGAATTTTGTGAACAACATGGCATAAAAAGACAATTTTTCTGTAGCTGGAACTCCACAACAAAATGGCGTAGCAGAAAGAATGAATAGAACAGTTCAACAAATGGATAGAGCTATGCTTGATGATTCTAGATCACCTGACACATTTTGGGGAGAAGCAGCACATATAGCGGTAAACATTCTCAACAAGGCACATGTTCATGTAAATAGTGACAAATCTCCATATGAACTCTGGTATGGTAATTCTCCATCTGTGAAGCATTTTAGAGTTTTTGGAAGTAAATGCTTTATCAAAAATAATGATGAAAAACTTGGCAAGTTTGAACCTAGAGCAGATGAAGGAATACTTCTTGGTTACTCCTCTACAAGTAGAGCATATAAATGTTACAAAAAAAGACTTCGGAAGATTGTTGAATGTATTGATGTTGCTATTGATGAGTCTCCTGTAGCTCCAAAGGAAGAAAAACAAACAACAAATGAAGATGATGGTGACTTATGTCCTTCTACTTCAAATAGCAATGATATAGATAGTGAACCCAATGAAGAACCTGAAGATGATTTATCTGAAAAGGCTCCATCCATATATGTTCAAAAGAATCATCCAGAATCTCAAATTTTGGGAGATAAGGGATCAGGTGTACAAACAAGAAGGACTCTTGTGGGATCTTCTAGCTATAAAGCATTCTATCTACTATTGAGACCTCACAATGAAATCAAGATAGCAAAGGTGAATGTTGGGTTCAAGCCATGAATGAGCAGCTTGGACTCAGGTGAAAGAATCCTGCCAGGAATTAGTACCAAGACCTCATAACAAAAATGTCATTGGAACTAAATGGAAATTCAAAAACAAGTTAAATGAGAATGGGGATGTTGTAAGAAACAAGGCTAGACTTGTTTGCAAGGGGTATACTCAACAAGAAGGTATAGAATTTGAAGAAACTTTTTCTCCTGTAGCTAGACTTGAAGCCATAAGAATGTTTCTTGCCTTTTCAAGCTTTCAACAAATCAAATTTTATCAAATGGATGTTAAATATGCATTTCTCAATGGTGATCTAGAAGAAGAAGTGTATATAGAAAAACCAGAAGGATTAATTTTGGGAAATAATGAAAATCTTGTTTGTAGACTTAAAAAGGCTCTATATGGTCTCAAACAAGCTCCAAGGGCATGGTATTATCGTCTTGACAAATATCTTCACCAACAAGGATTTTCAAAGGGGTCTGCTGATAACAACTTATACACAAAAATTGAAAATGAAAAAATTTTGATTGTGGTTGTATATGTTGATGATATCATTTTTGGAAGTAATGAAGAATCTATGAGTCAAAAATTTGATTCTGTCATGCAGCAAGAATTTGAAATGTCTTTGCTTGGGGAACTAATATTATTTCTTGGTTTCCAAGTGCATCAAACTACTAATGGTATATTCTTAGCACAAGAAAAATACCTTAAGAAAATTCTGAAGAAGTATGGCATGGAAGAATGCAAACCTGTAAATACACCAATGATAACCCGATGTAATCTCAGTTCTCATGAGGATTCCCCCATGGTGAATCAACCAGAATACAGATCTATGATAGGAAGTCTACTTTATCTCACTGGGACTAGACCGGACATTATGCATGTTGTTGGGATTGTTGGACGATTCCAAGCTAATCCAAAAGAGTCTCATCTTCAGGCTGTCAAAAGTATATCCACATATCTACAAGGAACTCAAGACTTTGGACTATGGTATCCAAAGAATGTTGATCTTACTCTTCATGCTTACACTAATGCAGATTGGGCTGGAAATGTTGATGATCGGAAAATCACTAGTGGTGGAGCATTCTATATGGGGCCCCGGTTAGTATCTTGGTTCATCAAGAAGCAAAACTCTATTGCCTTATCTACAGCAGAAGCAAAATATGTGGCTGCCGCATCATGTTGCACACAACTTCTTTGGATGATGCAAACCTTACAAGACTTTCAAATCAAGTGCACACCTCCTGTCTCCATTATGTGTGATAATACAAGTTCCATCAGTATTTCAAAGAATCCTGTTATGCATTCCAAGACCAAGCACATTCCCATCAAGTATCACTTCTTATGTGAACAAGTGATTGAACAAAAGGTGAAGTTGGAGTATGTTCCCTCCAAAGAACAAGTTGCTGATATATTTACCAAACCTCTGCCCAGGGAAGCGTTCGAATATCTCAGATAGAAGCTGGGAGTAGTCTCTGCCTTGCAGAAAATCAGAACTGCTTAAATTCAGAAGATTAAATTGGATGCACGGGTTTCCTGTACGAAAGTCGCGTATATACGTGAGTTTATGCAAAGAAAACCGCGTATGGTTAGTTGCTGACAAATTTTACTTGGGGTCAGCATTCTTCAACACAGTTGCAGTGCTGTTTGGTATCTCTGATGATGTATGGTATCTCTGGTGGTGTTCCAATTTTCATAATTCTGTTTCATTCTCTGATGTCTCTTGATAAAGATGCCTTGATGAATTGTTGTTGAAAGTGTTCAAGATGCACAAGCAAAGGGGGAGCACTAGTCATGTGGAAAGGATGCATTGGATGCACAGTTTTAGGGGGAGCATTAGCATTGCTGAATGTAATGCATTGTTGGCATTATGATGGTTCTGAAATATGATCTCTCTTGAGGTATTTTTGGTCTTGGTTATAAAAATTCATATTTGTAACTTGATGAAAAGGTTATGTTGAGACCTATGATGTAAATTGTAATATTCAGTCTTGTAAAGGGCTTGTTCAAATATGTAAACCCACTTGGTTGGGTACTTGTGTCACATATGTAAATCCACTTGGTTGGATCATTGATGTAATTATGAGTCCTTGGTAATAGGAAAGGTCATAGAGTCATGTACTTCATTGAATTTTATGTTGAAGACTCAGCATGAACTCAGAGGATGCATGGTAACTTCAATGCACATCAGATCTACAGAGCTCTTCTTTCTACATGAGGAGAAAAAAATTGTCTTGGCTTTGATCCGCCCTTTTCCCTCGATGTCAAAGGGGGAGAGTAGCATGGTGTTTGAATAGGGGGAGAATATCATGTTGTTTGCATAATGGTTATAATCAATGTATCTATATGTTTTTGTGGTAATCGGACACCATCATGGTTGCCATCAAGTCCAAAGGGGGAGATTGTTGGCATGTGTTGTCCTTGATGGCAACCTAATTGATGAAATAAGACTGTCGGCGATATGATTCAATGTGTTGTCCTTGATGGCAACCTATTTGATGAAGTTGTTCTTGATAAGCAACCTGTGTGTTAAATATGTAAGGATGATGTATCTATGTGTTAAAAGGAAGGATGATGTATCTACAGATCAGCTCAGAAGGAACAGAAGAAAGGAAGTGCCAGAAAAATGATAAATATGATGTGTCACAAAGCATACGCGGGTTTGTTAAGGCAAAGTTGCGTATGCACGCAGAAAAGTACGTGCCAAGTCACGTATTCCCTTTTGCGCTCCAAATTTAGAATACCAAGGCGTGTTACCATGGTATTGACCCATTGTATTCAGCGCTTGATTATCTATTTGGTCCCGTCCAGGAATACCATCGGAAGTGGTGTGGTTTTGACTCATGGTATTGATAAAGGTTAAACCTATATAAGGAGAGGAAGATCATTGTGCAAAGGTGTGCATGTGTCTGGGTATTGAATGAATACTTCACTTTGAAGTATATCTGCATGATTGAACTTTGTTCTTGATTGATAAATATGAATCTATGATGCACCCATGGATCCTTAGATCTAATGATGATGAATCTCTAAGATGATCTGCAGAAGAAGAACTGATGAAGATCTGGCGCAAAGTTTGCTGAAGGTAATGAAGAAATCTCGGTAAGTTTATAGATCTGGTCTATTCTATAACGCTTCCATTTACAGATCTATACGCGAACTTTTTGTGGAAAAAGCACGTGTATACGCTGCTCTGATCTAATAAAAGCGCGTATGGGAAGTTAGGGTTTATTGAAAAGTGCACATATGTATACGCAGGTTCATTTGATGAAAAGCGCGTGTATACGCGGGTCTGATTAACAAAAAGCGCGTATGGTATTTGAACTAATGGTTGCTCATGGTTGAATGTGTTTCTGCATATCTATTCTGAATTCTGGGTAATCTCTGATGTTCTGGTTACAGTGGTTTCACTGTTCTGTTTGAAGCATTGGGAAAAGTATGTTTGTTGAAAAATGAAAGGTTGAGTTGAAGCTATTTGATCCAGTTTGAAAATTGATGAAACGTGGTCTGCAGTGGTGCTGAGGGTCGAAGCCTTGAGTAAGGGGGTAGTAGCTCCCTTCCAGTGGTAGCTAGTAAACGAGTGCAGGGGGTACTGGCTCCCTTCCAAGAGAGGCTGGTAAAAGAGAGCAGGGGGTAGTGGCTCCCTGCCAAGAGAGGCTGGTAAACGAGAGAAGGTTCTAGCTTTCTGCAGGTGGGTGCCTGCGTGCTGGTATGATTCTGCGCCAGTACATATTTGTAAGATGTTTTCCTTATAATAAATATTGAAGACTGAGATGATGACAGCGGTGGTTTTCTCCCGAATTGGGTTTCCACCTAAAATCCTTGTGTTCATGTGTGATGCTTATGTGTGTTGATTTATTCTGTTCTTACTGTACATGTTTACTGCTTACTAACATCCAATAAGTGAATGATGCAATAATCTGAGATAAGAATTATCTTCATAATAAGAGATCTGAGAATACGCGAGTTTCCTTAAGGATATCCGCGTATATACGCGAGTTTTGTTCTGTAAAGTAGCGTATGGGTTTTTGAGAAAAGAAAAGTAAAAATTTTGATTGACAGATCTAGATACTTCACCCTCCCCTCTCAGTATCTTTCCCAACACCTCCTTTTCCTAAAAGATTTGTTGAGAAAAAATATTTTATTACTCTTCTCGAATTTGATACCTTAGATGAATTAAAGAATACTTATGTAAAAATTCCTTTATTACAAGAAGTAAAATATATCACAATCTATATGAAATTATTTAAGGAATTATACATAAATAAAACTGGAAAAATAAAGAAAGATCCACGAAGAATCCATATAATTGGAATATTAGCTAGCCTCATGCCAACAAATACTATAGTTGAGAAATATGTTGATCTTGGAATATCTATGGTAACAATTTCAATCAACAATTTTTCAGTTTCTAAAACTATAATTGACTTAGGAGATTGATATCAATGTCATGAAAACATAAACCATGAAATGTTTGAACTTGCCAAATATCCGACCTACAACTAAAATTTTGGAACTAGCAGATATATCCAAAATATTACTAGAAGGAATACTTGAAGACATCATAGTTTCTTTGGATTCTTGGGAATATCCCATAGAATTCCTAGTCTTACAACCAAAGTCAAACTTAGGAGGCCATCCCTTAATTCTTGTCAGACCATGGTTAGCCACATATGATGCTTTTATTGGATGTAGATTAGGAAGTATGATCATATCACACATAAATGAAAGAAAGCACATAACACTCTATCCTCCTGCTCAATCTCCTTCTTTACTATCATGGCCTGATGAACAAAAGGAAGAAATTCAGCCTATTCTAAGCATCAATCAAGATTTTTATTTTAGGGAAGAAAATAATGAGGATTTAATGGAATTCTTTATTTGTAAACCAAATATATCAGAGAAATTAAGAGAATTGCAATACGATTCTGTAAGCAAGGTATTAGAACAATGTTTTCAGGAAAATTGCACTATTATTTCATTGCAAAAATCATTTAAAGCTATCTTTTCTGTTAACTCAATTAAAAATTCTCAGAGTAAATTAATTCAAATCAGCCCTATAAGGAATCTTAATATTGGTAACAATTTACAGTCATCATAAGAAGAAAAATTAATTGCACTATTAAAGAAAAACTCAAAATATTTTTCTTGGGATTATACAGATGTGCAGGGAATTCATCCAAAAAAATGTATTCACCATATTTACACAAATGAAAATACCAAACCTGTAATACAACCACAAAGAAGAATGAATCTTATGATGATATAAATAGTAAAGGAATAATTGCAGAAAATATTGCAGGTAGGATTTGTAGGTGTCTGAGTGTGAATAAACTATTCAACCCTTTTTCCACATTAATTTATCAATCCGTGTGCATACATTATTTCAAGGTAACCTGAAAGGTATATGCAAGAGCAATGCCACATCTAATATTGATCACATATTCAAAAATTAAAACAAACAAAACTACTGTAACAACAAATAAAGATAAATTTTATAATTATAAAAGCATTCACAGCAATTGGAGAAAAATACCATAACAATAGTTTAAATAATCAAACATAAATGTGAAAGAAACACACAAAAATAGCGCAGCACATGATTAGAAGATTGGGCCCAACTCTCCTACCAGGGCTACGATTGAGTCACAACTTACAGGTAGAATAGCAAAATGACTTGCATTCAATTAATTAACAGTCTTCTGTTACAAACTTGATCTCTTGTATGCTAACCCTCATTCATGACCTTGAGACCCTTCTTATACAAATGTTCATAAAATTGTCTTCCCTATCTGACAACTAATATCTACAAATATACAATTGTTACAACGGCCAAACTAGTTGCCAACAGAAAACCAAGAAAGGTCTGAAATATATCTGGGGTAGGTTAGAATCTGTTATATTTTTATAACATATGAAAATAGTGTTGTGAACTTGGAGCTGCTTCTAAGACTCGTAGATGTGAACCTTTGACTACCGAATCTATGAAAATAATAAAATTAGTTCTCGCATAGCCAAAATCCCCATGACTATTACTTCATTAATTAAACATTCCAGATAATACAGTGAAAGGGGGTTTACCTTATGCGATTATAGCATTTAATAGATATTAATGATACAAAGAAGTGAAAGAGTGGGTGAAAATGGGAGAGAAAATTATGCAGATTTGGTATCCAACCTTATTTATCTACCCTATCTTAGAAATTCAATGTGTTTCCCCCTTAGTTGTGGTTCCCAAGAAAAATGGAAACTAGAGAATATGTGTATACTATAGGGAATTAAATAAAGCAACACTTAAGGATCATTTGCCACTACTATTCATCGATCAAGTCCTATATTCATTAGTAGGGAAAAAGTTTCTTTCTTTTCTTGATAGATTTAACAATTATAATCAAATTAATATAGCATTAGAGGATCATGAAAAAAATATATTTACTTGTCCTTGGGGTACACATGCTTACAATGTCTTACCTTTTGGATTATGTAATTCACCTGATACTTTTCAAAGAGCTATTCTGACTATCTTTGCTCATCTTATACATGAATGTGTAGAGGTTTACATGGATGATTTCATTGTTTACGAAAATACATTTGATTATTGCTTAAACAATTTGGAAAAAATTATGCAAAGATGAATTGAAACGAATCTATCTCTTAGAAATGAGAAATGATTTATAATGCTAAATTAAGGGATAGTGTTAGGGCACCACATTTCATCTTCTGGAATAAAGGTGGATCAAAAAAAAAATACAAATAATTGTAAAATTATTATCACCAACAACTCAGAAAGAATTAAGAATTTTTCTGGGTTATGCAGGCTATTATCGGATATTCATTTAAAATTTTAGTAAAATGGACTTACCCTTGTTTAAACTATTTACAAAAGACATAGAGTTTCAATGGAATATTGATTTCCAAAATGGATTTGAGAAACTAAAACAAAAATTGTCCACAACACCAATTCTTAGAGGACAAAATTGGTCATTTCCATTTCATATATCCAAAGATGCATAAGATACTGTAGTAGGAGCATCATTAGGCCAAAAATGGAATCAACTACACTAAGCAATATATTTCATTAGAAAGTATTACCCTAGATGAGATGAGTTACATAGTTACTGAAAAATAAATGCTTGTTGTAGTACATGCAGTAAATAAATTCAGACATTACATAATAGGATATGAAGTGTTCATTCATACTGATCATTCAAGCATTAAGTATTTAATGAATAAACCCATCACTAATGGTAGGATTACTAGATTGTTGTTATTAATGCAGGAATTTAACATTACTGTATTGGATTGACTAGGAAAAGAAAATTAGGTGGAAAATTTCCTTTCAAGGCTTCATCTTCATGGTGAGATTGTTCTAGTTTGTGATAACTTTCCAGACGAACATTTATTTTCTATAGTAGTTAAAACTCCATGGTTTTATGATATCGCTAATTATTTTTCATCTGGAAAATTACCTTCTCATTTCACAAACAAACGGAAAAATAAAATAATTAGAGATAGTGATAGATATAGTTTGGTTAATGGAGACATCTTCTATATTGGACCTGATTTGTTAATTAGAAAATGTGTAAGAGAAGATGAAATTTTGGATCTCTTGAAAGCATGTCATGCTGAACCATGTGGTGGCCATTTTTTAGATAAAATAACAACATGCAAGGTCTTGAATCTAGGCTATTATTAGCCATCCATATTCAAAGACTCAAAGACGTATGTTAAAAAGTGTGACAACTGCCAAAGGTTAAGCAGGCTTGTAGCTTCTGATGAAATTCCATTGAAACCACAAGTACTTATAGAGCCATTTGAAAAATGGGCTCTTGACTTTGTGGGTCCTATAAATCCACCCTCTAATGGTAAGAAGTACATCCTAGTATGTACTGCCTATGTAGGAAAATGGGTCGAGACAAAAGAAATGTCAAAGGCAATGAAAAGTGCAGTGGTATCTTTTATTTTTGAAGAGATATTTGTAATATTTTGAGTTCCGAGGAAAATTTTCACATACTAAGGAGCATAGTTCACTTCAGGGCTTGTCAGAGACCTTACACAAAAATATAAAATCAAGCATAGGAAATCAACTCCATAACACCCTTAGGCGAATGGACAAGTGGAATCAACAAACAAAGTCCTTGAGAACATCACGACAAAGACAATGAAGATGCACATGAAGGATTGGTCATAGAAATTGGATGAAACATTATGGTATTATAGAATAAAATTGAAGAATACCATTGGATTTAGCCCATATTAGCTTGTTTATGGGAAAGAAATTCTACTACCAATTGAATTCCAGATCCATACATACAGACTTGCAACCAAACTGGGAATGGATCTGTTAGGTCACTATATTACTATTGTAGTCCCTTATTTTTCTCAGTGTATCCCCATTATTATTATTTTTGTACCCCTTTAGTCCCCATATTGTTATTAGTGTGCCCCATAAAAGCCCATTATTGTTATTGTTCTTCCCTTACATTATTATTTTTAGGTCAGCTAGGATTATATTGTGACCCCATGGAATCCTATACATAGAAAGGAGGTTTTGTCATTTGTATAATCCAAGAATTTTTCATTTATGTAACTCAAAGGAGGTTTCTCCCTTGAAGAGGCTAATTTATAAGTCATTGATCTCTCTTTTCTTCTATTTTGTGAGTTGGTTTCATAGCATTTGATATCAAAGATTTTGATTTTAGGGCTTCATTGATGCAAACAGGTCATCGTGGAATTTTTGCTATAAATTTTGTTCTATGAAGTTTCAGAGGCTTTGAAAGAAAAACAAATTTGATATGAAATTCTAAGGAACATTGTGTGAACATTACAGATCTTGGTTCTCTATATTATTGGAGATATGATCTAAGGAAGTTAGGGTTTTTACAGACTCCCGAATTTCATCTCAAAGAGGTGACCTTGGGAAATTCATGATAACGGTCTCTCTGAGAATCATATTAGAATTATGTAAAAAGTTGCAAAAATTGAATAGAATTTAGTTTGTTGTGTACCAATTTTAGATCCAAAATATGAAATGGTGACACATGGCATGCTGTACAAGTGTGCTCTACTGAACCAGTCCATAATTATGTCATTGTAGGATATTTGGCATAAATTTGTCTTGAAGAATCCAAATCAGGTCTGAACTGTGGCATTGGAAAGACAATGCAGAGGGCTACTACAGATCCAAATTGAAAATATTTTGGATCAAAAATAAAAAATATACAACAAGATCAATAGCGAGCTCCTCAAAAGAAAGAAAACTGTGTGTATTGTTTTTTTTAAATTGCATAACGTTTCTTTGAAATATAATTTTGAATTGATTCCAAGGGAATATTGAAGCATATATATCAGTATTAAGTTATATAATTCCTTCCACAAATAATTCATACCCATTAATCCCTCATAAAGCTCTACTATGATGCATGGAGATGAAGAAGTGCAACCCGTAATATCAAAATTACGGGACCAAGTGCAACAAATTCTTCTCTTGCAAAAAGTAACCAAAACTAAAATTGAAGCTAAGATGGATGGTTTGAAGAAAGGCATGGATGCTAAGATGGATGGTTTGATGAATGGAATGGAAGCTAAGATCGATGAAAAAATGAAAGGAAACATGGAAGAAATGAAGAATGATCTAAAAGAAAACATGGAAGGTTTGAAGGAAGGTTTGAAGGACCAGAAATGATTCCTAATGGTGTAAAGGTAGTAGAGGAAACTCATGATGAGAAAAAATTAAATTTTTATCATGATTTCATAGACTCTAATGTTGTATTGAAGACCCACCATATTCCAAATATCGATATTAGGAATTTTCATCGAAAGGATCCCGTAACACGGATACTATAGATGGAGAAATATTTGATCTCCAGAATGTGAAAAACACACAAAAGGTACATAATGAAACTTTATATTTAGAAAAAATTACATTTGTATGGTATCAATGGCTTTTCTCTCATAAAAAAATTTTCACTTGGTCAATTTAAAGGAGGAAATGATAGCAGATTATGAGGATACAAATAGCAACACATTCTTTAGACAATTAATAAATATCAAACAAAAGGGTTCAATGGTGGCTACATTGAGGACTTCCAAAAATTGAATATAAGGGTAACTAATATTCTAGAGGAACACATGATTGATGTATTCATAAGGACTTTAAAGGATAACATCCAACATGAGGTTAAAATTTGGGAACCTGATTCATTGGAGAAGGCATTCAGGTTGGCAAGAAAAAATGAAAGAAAAATTATGGCGACAAGGAAGCCTACCACTGACAGCTATAAATATAGAAGTATTGCTACTCCTAGACTTCCACAACCTACAAGGTTGACACCACAATAATTGGAAGAAAAAAGAGTAAAAGGGCTTTGCTACAATTATGATAACAAATACACTAAAGGTCATAAATGTGCTGATAAGAAATTACTTTAAAAAAATTGTGAAGAGGAGGAATAAAATGAACAAGAAAATTCAAAAGAAGAGGATATACACCAGGAACCAACCCTAGAGAAAGAAGAAATGAATCCAACCATATCTTGTAATTCATTGGAAGGAATTACCACCACTCAAACTCTCAAGATGAAAAATGTAATAATGTTGATTGATTAAGGTAGTACTCATAATTTTATTCATTTTAAGGTATCCAATGAATTTAATTTCTTTCTATACCTAGCACTAGAGTGTCAAGTGATGGTTTCAAATGGAGGAACTATAAATTTCTCTAGAAAGTGACATAATATCAAACTAACCATGAATATTCCAATTCTTTCCATTCTAATGGGTGGTGCTAATGTTGTACTAGGAGTACAATGGTTACAATATTTGGGGATGATAACTTTTAATTTTCAAGAACTTTTCTTGAATTTTTTATCAGAAGGAAAGAAAGTTGAATTACAGGGTATTTCAGGGAAGCTAAGAAATATAATAAGCTCTAATTTCATGAAAAAGCTTCTGAAGAAAGAACAACAAGGCATAATTTTACATTTAGGCTCGCTAGAATTTCCAACATCAAAATCATATATTTCTCCAGATCTCCAAAAATTATTAGATAATCATTCAAAGGTGTTTGAAACTCCCAAAGGAATCCCACCTATTTGTGATCATGATCATGTTATTCATTTGATTCCAGGAAGTGTTCCTCCAAACATCAGGCCTTATAGATATCCTTATGTCTAAAGGAGCGAAATTGAATGTATGATTGCAAAAATGCTAGAGGCTGGTATAATTCAACCTAGTCAAAGTTCTTTCGCTTCTCTAGTAGTATTGGTGCACAAGAAGGATGGATCATGGCACATGTTTTCAGATTATAGGGACCTCAATAAGCTCAATACTAAAGATAATTTTCCCATTTCTGTGATTGATGAATTATTGGATGAATTACATGGAGCAATTTATTTCACCAAGTTGGTTCTCCATTCAGGATATCATCAAATTAGAATGAATATTGAAGATATTTTGAAAACAACTTTTCGAACTCATGAGGGTCATTATGAATTTTTGGTCATGCCTTTTGGCCTTACCAACACACCTTCTACATTTCAAGGGTTGATGAATTCCATTTTCAAACCCTTCCTTAGAAAATTTGTGTTAATACTTTTTGATGATAAACTAATCTACCATAGGTCTTGAAAGGATCATGTTCCACATGTTGACAATGTTCTCAAACTATTGGAGGAGAAACAATTATATGCAAAAACCTCCAAATGTTTCTTTAGAGTACAAGAGGTGGAATATATGGGTCATATTGTATCTAATGAGGGTGTTAAGGTAGAGCCTAAAAAATTAAATGCATTAAGGAATGGAAAGTCCCCACATCCATAAAGCACTTGCAAGGATTTATTAGGTTAACAGGGTACTATCGCAAGTTTCTTAAGAATTATGGGAGAATAACAACACTTATACGAACATTATAGAAGAAATCTGAATTTTCATGGACACCTGAAGCAACTAAGGCCTTTGAACATCTTAAAGAGGCAATGCGCCAAGCACCAGTATTAGCTACGTTAGACTTCAGAAAAACCTTTATTGTGGAATGTGATGCCTTAGGAAATGGAATCTGGTGTTGTTTTAAATCAAGAAGGAAGTCCCATTTCTTTTTAAAGTCATCTAATCAAAGGAAAGTATTTACATAAAGATATTTATGAGAAGGAAATGTTGGAAATACTACATGCACTAATGAATTGGTGACCTTACGGAATGGGAAGACACTTCAAGGCAAAAATTGATCATGGCAGACTTCAATACTTTTTGGAACAAATATTATCTTCAAAAGAGAAATAGAAATGGTAAATGGAGAACACACACATAGAAATATAGGATAAGCATGAGTTTTTATTACCATTAATATGATGTATATTTATAATACAATGGTGTAACTCTTGGATTCCACATTTCAAGGTCACTTGGACTCCTTTTGTGATTGTTCAGCTTCCACACCTACCCATAGAGGATTAGGTGTCCAAAAAACCATGAAGAAGGGATAGCCCGATGTGATATTTGAAAACCAAATCCACTGCACTATTCTTTATCAAAATCAAATAATGCACTATAGTAAGTTCTATAATGAAGCACAGTCAAGAATATAATCTAATTACTGTGATGAAGTCTGAACCCATTCAAGACAACAATATAAGCACTGTAATTAAGGTCATTGTGTTGTACTATTCACCAAACTGTTCTACTCATTCTGACTATAATGAAGGCCGAGGATCACAGTTGCACCATAGTCTGAAATAAATGATACATAGTTCGAGTTACAAAAAGATATCCAAATTATTCACAGAATTTTAAGGTGTGGTTTAACTTGAAGCCCAAAACAAGTTTATTCTTCTTTTTCTTGAGGCTCACAAGATGTGAACTTGATATGCTCCTCTCTGTAGATGTGTGTGACCTAACTAATTCTTTGAGAATTAGAACCAAGTTCTTATTTATATGATTTTTCAAGATGGAAATGAAAAGACATGTATCTCTAAGAAGGCCAACATGGGAAGGCTAGGACTGGCCGGCTCTAAGACCAGAATAATATTGTTAACTTAAAAATTCTCATTCTCCCTCACCGTTTGGAGTTTCTGGTCAAGTGATGGATCGTTGGAAAGCTAAAAATATTCTCTTTTAGATGGCGGAGGTCTTAATAAATGATTTTTCCTTAGGGATCTCCCAAAATTATTTTTAATGTGATTGATCCTCTTTGAGTGTAGAAAATAGAATGAAGGACTTCTTCATTGATTCCTTTGTCTTTGCTTCATCATGCTTGCCTTCATTATGCTTGTTGGTCATCATCATGCTTTCCTTCATAGATATTGACATCAATGATAATTAGACTAACACAATGTTTTCCATAAAAACAATTCCAACAACTGCAACAACCAAATCCATCATCATCACCTGCACCACAATTAACCCAACAACAATAGCTTCAGCTTCCATCTAATCAACCACCACTGAAACCAACTCAATTACCAGCATAACCAGTGGAAAATCCGAGTAATAAGTCAATATATAATGTGGAAGAAGGAAATTCATTTCCTACATATTAAATTATTCATGTTCAAGATGTTCATTTAAGGTCTGAGAAAGTACTGCAAAAATACTCCCCTATCATCATAGAAGAACAAATAGAAGAAAAAGGGGGTCCTGAAAAATACAAAAACAAGCATGCAATAAAAGAGAATAAAATTCAGAAAGGTAAGGTAATAATGACTCAAACACCTCCTGTTGGCATGTGTTGTCCTTGATGGAAACCTACTTGATGAAATAAGACTGTCGGCAATATGATGCAATGTGTTGTCCTTGATGGCAACTTATTTGATGAAGTTTTTCTTGATAAGCAACCTGTGTGTTAAATATGTAAGGATGATGTATCTGTGTGTTAAAAGGAAGGATGATGTATCTACAGATCGGCTCAGAAGGAACAGAAGAAAGGAAGTGCTAGAAAAATGATAAATATGATGTGTCACAAAGCATACGCGGGTTTGTTAAGGTGAAGTTGCGTATGCATGCGGAAAAGTACGTGCCAAGTTGTGTATGCCCTTTTGCACTCCAAATTTAGAATACCAAGGGGTGTTACCATGGTATTGACAGATTGTATTGAGTGCTTGATTATCTATTTGGTCCCATCCAGCAATACCATTGGAAGTGGTGTGGTTTTGACTCATGGTATTGATAAAGGCTAAACCTATATAAGGAGAAGAAGATCATTGTGCAAAGGTGTGCATGTGTCTGGGTATTGAATGAATACTTCACTTTGAAGTATATCTGCATGATTGAACTTTGTTCTTGATTGATAAATACGAATCTATGATGCACCCATGGATCCTTAGATCTAATGATGATGAATATCTAAGATGATGATGCGCAAAAGAGAAAAATCGATGAAGATGCGGCGCAAAGTTTTACGAAGGTAATGAATAAATATGGGTAATTTTATAGATCTAGTCTATTCTGCAAAGCTTTCATTTACATATCTATATGCGAGCTTGTTGTGTAAAAAGCGCGTGTATACGCTGCTCTGATCTAATAAAAGTGCGTATGGGAAGTTAGGGTTTATTGAAAAGTGCACAGATGTATACGTGGGTTCGTTTGATGAAAACGCGTGTATACGTTATGTGATCGATTAACAAAAAGCGCCCCTGATTAACTAAAAGCGCATATGGTATTTGAACTAATGGTTGCTCATGGTTGAATGTGTTTCTGCATATCTATTCTGAAGTCTGGGTAATCTCTGATATTCTGGTTACAGTGGTTTCATTGTTCTGTTTGAAGCATTGGGCAAAGCATGTTTGTTGAAAAATGAAGGATTGAGTTGAGGCTGCTTGATCCAGTTTGAAAATTGATGAAACGTGGTCTGCATTGGTGCTGAGGGTCGAAAATTTCAGTAAGGGGTTAGTAGCTCCCATCCAATGGTAGCTGGTAAATGAGTGTAGGGGGTAGTGACTCCCTTCCAGGAGAGGCTGGTAAACGAGAGCAGGGGGTAGTGGCTCCCTTCCAAGAGAGGCTGGTAAACAAGAGAAGGTTGTAGCCTTCTACAGGTGGGTGCCTGCGTGCTGGTATGAGTCTGTGCCAGTACATAGTTGTAAGATGTTTTCTTTATAACAAATATTGAAGACTGAGACGACGGCAGCAGTGGTTTTCTCCCGAATTGGGTTTCCACCTAAAATCCTGGTGTTCATGTGTGATGCTTATGTGTGTTGTTTTATTCAGTTCTTACTGTACATGTTTACTGCTTACTAACATCCAATAAGTGAATGATGCAATAATCTAAGATAAGAATTATCTGCATAATAGGAGATCTGAGCATACGCGAGTTTCCTTAAGGATATTCGCGTATATACGCGAGTTTTGTTCTGTAAAGTAGCGTATGGGTTTTTGAGAAAAGAAAAGTAAAAAGTTGATTGAAAAATCAAGATACTGATTCACCCCCCCCTCTCAGTATCTTTCCCAACAATTGGTATCAGAGCAGGTCCTTCTGAAAAAAAGCTTAGCCGCTAGAAGGAAGATCAAGCAAGATGAGCAATCAAGATGGAACATCATCTATCAAGCCTCCCCTCTTTAATGGAAGAAATTTAATCTTTTGGAAAAAAAGGATGAGATCCTATCTTCGGTCTATGGGAATAGATGTATGGGCCATTTTTCAACAAGGATATCAATATCCAGCTACAATACCAATAGATCCGAATGAAAAGAAGAATTATGAATCAAATGCAAAGGCGGTCAATGCTATAACGAGAAGTCTGACTGAATCTAAATTTTTCAAAGTTATGTAGCTAAATACAGCAAAGGAAATGTGGGACAAAATCATTATAAGTTATGAAGGTGATCCAAAGGTAAAAAGTGCAAAACTCCAAACTCTTAGAATTGAATATGAAAATTTAAAAATGCATAGCGATGAGAGTATTGCCGGTTCTTTTTACATCTTGATGATGTTGTAAATCGTATGAGAAATCTGGGAGAAACAATCATGGAATCTACTTTGGTTGAGAAAATTTTAATATCGCTAACGGCAAAATTTGAATCAAAAGTCTCTACTCTTGAAGAAAATCAGGATCTTCAAACTGTTACTGTGGTGCAACTTCATTGCATATTGACTGCATATGAAATGAGGAGAGGAGGACCATCTGAAGTCAAAGAAGCCATCTCTAGAGCCTCTTACGAAGGGAAAGAAGTGCGAGAAACGGAGAAGGATCGGGATATATCTCGAGAAGAATATGAGGTAAATTTTGTAAAGAAACTTCAACTTGGCATATGACGGTTCGAGAGGTAAGCTTCCTTTCAAATGTTTTGATTGTGGAAGAGTTGGTCATTATGATGCTAAGTGTCCTTATAAAGAAATATACGCAAAAGGGTAAAAATATGAGAAGGAATAATAGCAGGTCACTTAGAGAAAGTTACTATACTCATGAAGATAGTGATGGATTATACGATGAAGTGAGATAGTGAGGAAGAATGTGAACAAGATCTTAGAATTCTCATGGAATTTGAATCTAGAGAAGAAAATGATACTTTTGTGAATGCTCTAGAGGACAATGATTTTCTTGAAGAAAACAATCAACTCAAAACACTCTTAGAAGAATGTAAAATTATCTTGGAAGAAAGGAAAATAACCATAGAGACTCTGGAAAGGCAGGTTGAGGAAGCGAAGAAACACAATGAGAAGTTAGAATGTGAAGTGGTAAGTCTAAGAAAATAATTTGAGAAAGTAGAGACTCTGAATCTTAGATTTTCTAAAGGGTCCGAAACCTTAGATGAGATTATCAAGGTACAACGTTCTCCTCTTATAAAGACAGGTCTTGGATATATCGGGGGATCTTCTCAGGCTTCAGCACCAAATTATCTAAAAGCAGTTACAGCTGGTTTACAAAATTCTGCCACTCAGTAAGGGAATAAATAATATTTACAGGTAAAGCATGATCATGTCAATTCAAAGAACACTAACAGGAATATCTTTCAAAGAAACACCAATCAACAGGTAAATTCAAGTAGAATATTTCATGATCGTAGAAATTTCTTCTTCAACGAACAATGTTTCTCATGTCACAATTTTGGTCACAAAGCTGTTCAATGTGTTGCATATAAAACCATCATGACAAGAGAAGCGAGAAAGAAAAGGATTGATATTGAAACGAAGAAGAATAACTATAACAATTTTTCTCCTCTTCTAAATGAAGTTGAATGTGCTTATTGCAATAACTTTGGGCATGAAGAATCTGAATGCAAGAGAAAAGTTCAGTCAAAAGAGAATTTTTCTTCAAGTTCCAAAGTATGGAAAAAGAAAGATTTACAGGTTGAAAATTGTGGCATAGCGTTATTTGTATAAGGAGAAGAAAATCAATGGTACATTGATAGCGGATGCTCAAGACATATGATAGGTGACAAAACCAAACTTCGTGCATATAGTACATTAGAAAAGGAAAAGAAAGTTACTTTTGGAAATGATACTCCTGCTGTAATTAAAGGAGAAGGGTCTATGTTTCTAAAAGATAAGTTGAAGGCTAATGATGTCATGTATGTGGATGGATTAAGGCATAACTTGTTAAGTGTAAGTAAAATGTGTGATCAAGGAACTGAAGTTGTCTTTAGTTCAAAAGAATGTGTGGTTTGTGATCTTGATACGAGTAAAACAATCATAAAAGGAAAAAGACCTCCAAGCAACCTATATGTATTGAAGAGCTGCCAAAGAACAATGTTACTTGAGTAAATCTTCAGAAAAGCGGTATGGCATATAAGGTTGGGACATCTAAGCTTCTCTCAAATCAAAAAATCAAGTAGACTTAATGTTTTTCATGGTCTTCCCAATAAATTCTGCTGAAAGTATCATATGCAAATCTTGCCAATTCGGCAAAGCGAGCAGTGCAATTTAATGCCAAGGAAGGATCATCAAGTAGGCCTCTTGAACTCGTTCATACTGACATATGTGGACCTATGAGGAAAAAGTCACCCCGTGGTGAACAATACTATATCTTATTTATTGATGATTTCTCTAGAATGTGTTGGATTGGGTTGCTGAAGCACAAAGATGAAGCATTTGAGAAATTTCAGATCTTCAAGGCTCTAGTTGAAAATGAAGTATATCTAAAACTCAAATTTCTTAGATCTGATCAAGGAGGAGAATATACTTCAAATGAATTCCTTGAATTTTGTGAAAAACATGGCATTAAAAGACAATTTGCTGTAGCTGGAACTCCACAACAAAATGGCGTAGCAGAAAGAATGAATAGAACAGTTCAACAAATGGCTAGAGCTATGCTTCATGATTCTGGAACACCTGACACATTTTGAGGAGAAGTAACACATACAGCGGTAAACATTCTCAACAAGGCACATGTTCATGTAAATAGTGACAAATCTCCATATGAACTCTGGTATGGTAATTCTCCATCTGTGAAGCATTTTAGAGTTTTTGGAAGTAAATGCTTTATCAAAAATAATGATGAGAAGATGAAGGAATACTTCTTGGTTACTCCTCTATGAGTAGAGCATATAAATGTTACAATAAAATACTTCGGAAGATTGTTGAATGTATTGATGTTGTTATTGATGAGTCTCCTGCAGCCCCAAAGGAAGAAAAACAGATAACAAATGAAGACGATGGTGACTTATGTCCTTCTACATCAAATAGAAATGATATAGACATTGAACCCAATGAAGAACCTGAAGATGATTTATCTGAAAAGGCTCCATCCAGATATGTTCAAAAGAATCATCTAGAATCTCAAATTTTGGGAGATAAGGGATCAGGTGTACAAACAAGGAGGACTCTTGTGGGATCTTCTAGCTATCTGGCATTTCTATCTACTATTGAACCTCACAATGTCAATCAAGCTAGCAAAGATGAATGTTGGGTTCAAGCCATGAATGAAGAGCTTGATCAAATTGAAAAAAATCACACTTGGGAATTAGTACCAAGACCTCATAACAAAAATGTCATTGGAACTAAATGGATATTCAAAAACAAGTTAAATGAGAATGGGGATGTTGTAAGAAACAAAGCTAGACTTGTTTGCAAGGGGTATACTCAACAAGAAGGTATAGACTTTGAATAAACTTTTGCTCCTGTAGCTAGACTTGAAGCCATAAGAATGTTTCTTGCTTTTTCAAGTTTTCAACAAATCAAAGTTTATCAAATGGATGTCAAATCTGCTTTCCTCAATGGTGATCTAGAAGAAGAAGTTTATATAGAACAACCAGAAGGATTCATTTTGGGAAATAATGAAAATCTTGTTTGTAGACTTAAAAAGGCTCTATATGGTCTCAAACAAGCTCCAAGGGCATGGTATTATCGTCTTGACAAATATCTTCACCAACAAGGATTTTCAAAGGGGTCTGCGGATAACAAATTATAACAAAAAATGAAAATGATAAACTTTTGATTGTGGTTGTATATGTTGATGATATCATTTTTGGAAGTAATGAAGAATATATGAGTCAGAAATTTTCTTCTGTCATGCAGCAATAATTTGAAATGTCTTTACTTGGGGAACTAACATTCTTTCTTGGTTTGCAAGTGCATCAAACTACTGATGGTATATTCTTATCACAAGAAAAATACCTTAAGAAAATTCTTAAGAAGTATGGCATGGAAGAATGCAAACCTATAAGTACACCAATGATAACCGGAGGTAATCTTAGTTCTCATGAGGATTCCCCCATGGTGAATCAACCAGAATACAGATCTATGATAGGAAGTCTACTTTATCTCACTGGGACTAGACCGGACATTATGCATGTTGTTGAGATTGTTGGACGATTCCAAGCTAATCCAAAAGAGTTTCATCTTCAGGATGTCAAAAGAATATTCAAATATCTACAAGGAACTGAAGACTTTGGACTATGGTATCCAAAGAATGTTGATCTTACTCTTCATGCTTACACTGATGTAGATTGGGCTGGAAATGTTGATGATCAGAAAAGCACTAGTGGTGGAGCATTCTATATGGGGCCCCGGTTAGTATCTTGGTTCATCAAGAAGAAAAACTCTATTGCCTTATCTACAGCAAAAGCAGAATATGTGGCTGCCGCATCATGTTGCACACAACTTCTTTGGATGATGCAAACCTTACAAGACTTTCAAATCAAGTGCACACCTCTTGTCTCCATTATGTGTGATAATACAAGTGCCATCAGTATTTCAAAGAATCCTGTTATGCATTCCAAGACCAAGCACATTCCCATCAAGTATCA
The DNA here is from genome assembly GCA_034641835.2 of Pinus albicaulis. NCBI lineage: Eukaryota > Viridiplantae > Streptophyta > Pinopsida > Pinales > Pinaceae > Pinus > Pinus albicaulis. Next base: position 171,010,444 of record CM076583.1, read on the forward strand.
CTTCTTACGTGAACAAGTGCTTGAACAAAAGGTGAAGTTGGAGTATGTTCCCTCCAAAGAATAAGTTGCTGATATATCTACCAAACCTCTACCTAGGGAAGCGTTCGAATATCTCAGACATAAGCTGGGAGTAGTCTCTGCCTTGCAGAAAATTAGAACTGCTTAAATTCAGAAGATTAAATTGGATACGTGGGTTTCCTGAACGAAATTAGCGTATATACGCGAGTTTATGCAAAGAAAACCACGTATGGTTAGTTGCTGACAAATTTTACTTGGGGTCAGCATTCTTCAGCACAACTGCAGTGCTGTTTGGTCTCTCTGATGATGTTGGTATCTCTGGTGGTGTTCCAATTTTCATAATTCTGTTTCATTCTCTGATGTCTCTTGATAAAGATGCCTTGATGAATTGTTGTTGAAAGTGTTCAGGATGCACAAGCAAAGGGGGAGCACTGGCCATGTGGAAAGGATGCATTGGATGCACAATTTCACGGGGAGCATTAGCATTGCTGAATGTAATGAATTGTTGGCATTATGATGGTTCTGAAATATGATCTCTCTTGAGGTATTTTTGGTCTTGGTTATAAAAATTCATATTTGTAACTTGATGAAAAGGTTATGTTGAGACCTATGATGTAAATTGTAATATTCAGTCTTGTAAAGGGCTTGTTCAAATATGTAAACCCACTTGGTTGGGTACTTGTGTCACATATGTAAATCCACTTGGTTGGATCATTGATGTAATTATGAGTCCTTGGTGATAGGAAAGGTCATAGAGTCATGTACTTCATTGAATTTTATGTTGAAGACTCAGCATGAACTCAGAGGATGCATGGTAACTTCAATGCACATCAGATCTACAGAGCTCTTCTTTCTACATGAGGAGAAAAACATTGTCTAGGCTTTGATCCGCCCTTTTCCCTCGATGTCAAAGGGGGAGAGTAGCATGGTGTTTGAATAGGGGGAGAATATCATGCTGTTTGCATAATGGTTATAATCAATGTATCTATATGTTTTTGTGGTAATCGGACACCATCATGGTTGCCATCAAGTCCAAAGGGGGAGATTGTTGGCATGTGTTGTCCTTGATGGCAACCTAATTGATGAAATAAGATTGTCGGTGATATGATTCAATGTGTTGTCCTTGATGGCAACCTATTTGATGAAGTTGTTCTTGATAAGCAACCTGTGTGTTAAATATGTAAGGATGATGTATCTATGTGTTAAAAGGAAGGATGATGTATCTACAGATCAGCTCAGAAGGAACAGAAGAAAGGAAGTGCCAGAAAAATGATAAATATGATGTGTCACAAAGCATACGCGGGTTTGTTAAGGCAAAGTTGCGTATGCACGCAGAAAAGTACATGCCAAGTCACGTATGCCCTTTTGCGCTCCAAATTTAGAATACCAAGGCGTGTTACCATGGTATTGACCCATTGTATTCAACGCTTGATTATCTATTTGGTCCCGTCCAGGAATACCATCGGAAGTGGTGTGGTTTTGACTCATGGTATTGATAAAGGTTAAACCTATATAAGGAGAGGAAGATCATTGTGCAAAGGTGTGCATGTGTCTGGGTATTGAATGAATACTTCACTTTGAAGTATATCTGCATGATTGAACTTTGTTCTTGATTGATAAATATGAATCTATGATGCACCCGTGGATCCTTAGATCTAATGATGATGAATCTCTAAGATGATCTGTAGAAGAAGAACTGATGAAGATCTGGCGCAAAGTTTGCTAAAGGTAATGAGGAAATCTCGGTAAGTTTATAGATCTGGTCTATTCTATAAAGCTTTCATTTACAGATCTATACGCGAGCTTGTTGTGGAAAAAGCACGTGTATACGCTGCTCTGATCTAATAAAAGCGCGTATGGGAAGTTAGGGTTTATTGAAAAGTGCACATATGTATACGCAGGTTCATTTGATGAAAAGCGCGTGTATACGCGGGTCTGATTAACAAAAAGCGCGTATGGTATTTGAACTAATGGTTGCTCATGGTTGAATGTGTTTCTACATATCTATTCTGAATTCTGGGTAATCTCTGATGTTCTGGTTACAGTGGTTTCACTGTTCTGTTTGAAGCATTGGGCAAAGTATGTTTGTTGAAAAATGAAAGGTTGAGTTGAAGCTGTTTGATCCAGTTTGAAAATTGATGAAACGTGGTCTGCAGTGGTGCTGAGGGTCGAAGCCTTGAGTAAGGGGGTAGTAGCTCCCTTCCAGTGGTAGCTAGTAAACGAGTGCAGGGGGTACTGGCTCCCTTCCAAGAGAGGCTGGTAAAAGAGAGCAGGGGGTAGTGGCTCCCTGCCAAGAGAGGCTGGTAAACGAGAGAAGGTTGTAGCTTTCTGCAGGTGGTTGCCTGCGTGCTGGTATGAGTCTGCGCCAGTACATATTTGTAAGATGTTTTCCTTATAATAAATATTGAAGACTGAGATGATGACAGCGGTGGTTTTCTCCCGAATTGGGTTTCCACCTAAAATCCTTGTGTTCATGTGTGATGCTTATGTGTGTTGATTTATTCTGTTCTTACTGTACATGTTTACTGCTTACTAACATCCAATAAGTGAATGATGCAATAATCTGAGATAAGAATTATCTTCATAATAAGAGATCTGAGAATACGCGAGTTTCCTTAAGGATATCCGCGTATATAAGCGAGTTTTGGTCTGTAAAGTAGCGTATGGGTTTTTGAGAAAAGAAAAGTAAAAATTTTGATTGACAGATCTAGTCACAACTTACAGGTAGAATAGCAAAATGACTTGCATTCAATTAATTAACAGTCTTCTGTTACAAACTTGATCTCTTGTATGATAACCCTCATTCATGACTTTGAGACCCTTCTTATACAAATGTTCATAAAATCGTCTTCCCTATCTGACAACTAATATCTACAAATATACAATTGTTACAATGGCCAAACTAGTTGCCAAGAGAAAACCAAGAAAGGTCTGAAATATATCTGGGGTAGGTTAGAATCTGTTATATTTTTATAGCGTATCAAAATAGTGTTGTGAACTTGGAGCTGCTTATGAGACTTGTAGATGTGAACCTTTGACTACCGAATCTATGAAAATAATAAAATTAGTTCTCGCATAGCCAAAATCCCCATGACTATTACTTCATTAATTAAACATTCCAGATAATACAGTGAGAGGGGGTTTACCTTATGCGGTTATAGCATTTAACGAATATTAATGATACAAAGAAGTGAAAGAGTGGGTGAAAATGGGAGAGAAAATTATGCAGATTTGGTATCCAACCTTATTTATCTACCCTATCTCAGAAATTCAATGCGTTTCCCCCTTAGTTGTGGTTCCCAAGAAAAATGGAAACTAGAGAATCTGTGTATACTATAGGGAATTAAATAAAGCAACACTTAAGGATCATTTTCCACTACCATTCATCGATCAAGTCCTATATTCATTAGTAGGGAAAAATTTTCTTTCTTTTCTTGATAGATTTAACAATTATAATCAAATTAATATAGCATTAGAGGATCATGAAAAAAAATATTTACTTGTCCTTGGGGTACGCATGCTTACAATGTCTTACCTTTTGGATTATGTAATTTACCAGATACTTTTCAAAGAACTATTCTGACTATTTTTTTTCATCTTATACATGAATGTGTAGAGGTTTACATGGATGATTTCATTGTTTACGAAAATACATTTGATTATTACTTAAAAAAATTGGAAAAATTTATGCAAAGATGAATTGAAACAAATCTATCTCTTAGAAATGATAAATGATTTATGATGCTAACTTAAGGGATAGTGTTAGGGCACCACATTTCATCTTCTAGAATAAAGGTGGATCAAAAAAAAAAATACAAATAATTGTAAAATTATTACCACCAACAACTCAGAAAGAATTAAGAATTTTTCTGGGTTATGCAGGCTATTATCGAATATTGATTTAAAATTTTAGTAAAATGGACTTACCCTTGTTTAAACTATTTACAAAAGACATAGATTTTCAATGGAATATTGATTGCCAAAATGGATTTGAGAAACTAAAACAAAAATTGTCCACAACACCAATTCTTAGAGGACAAAATTGGTCATTTCCATTTCATATATCCAAAGATGCATAAGATACTGTAGTAGGAACATCATTAGGCCAAAAATGGAATCAACTATACTAAGCCATCTATTTCATTAGAAAGTATTTAACTCTAGATGAGATGAGTTACATAGTTACTGAAAAATAAATGCTTATTGTAGTACATGCAGTAAATAAATTCAGACATTACATAACAGGATATGAAGTGTTCATTCATAATGATCATTCAACCATTAAGTATTTAATGAATAAACCCATCACTAATGGTAGGATTACTAGATTGTTGTTATTAATGCAGAAATTTAACATTACTGTATTGGATCGACTAGGAAAAGAAAATCAGGTGGAAAATTTCCTTTCAAGGCTTCATCTTAATGGTGAGATTGTTTCAGTTTGTGATAACTTTCCAGACGAACATTTATTTTCTATAATAGTTAAAAATCCATGGTTTGCTGATATCGCTAATTATTTTTCATCTGGAAAATTACCCTCTCATTTCACAAACAAACGGAAAAATAAAATAATTAGAGATAGTGATAGATATAGTTTGGTTAATGGAGACATCTTCTATATTGGAACTGATCTGTTAATTAGAAAATGTGTAAGAGAAGATGAAATTTTGGATCTCTTGAAAGCATGCCATGCTGAACCATGTGGTGGCCATTTTTTAGATAAAATAACAACATGCAAGGTCTTGAATCTAGGCTATTATTGGCCATCCATATTCAAAGACTCAAAGACGTATGTTAAAAAGTGTGACAACTGCCAAAGGTTAAGTAGGCTTGTAGCTTCTAATGAAATTCCATTGAAACCACAAGTACTTATAGAGCCATTTGAAAAATGGGCTCTTGACTTTGTGGGTCCTATAAATCCACCCTCTAATGGTAAGAAGTACATCCTAGTATGTACTGCCTATGTAGAAAAATGGGTCGAGACAAAAGAAATGTCAAAGGAAATGAAAAGTGCAGTGGTATCTTTTATTTTTGAAGAGATATTTGTAATATTTGGAGTTCCAAGGAAAATTTTCACATACCAAGGAGCATAGTTCACTTCAGGGCTTGTCAGAGACCTTACACAAAAATATAAAATCAAGAATAGGAAATCAACTCCATATCACCCTCAGGCGAATGGACAAGTGGAATCAACAAACAAAGTCCTTGAGAACATCATGACAAAGACAATGAAGATGCACATGAAGGATTGGTCATAGAAATTGAATGAAACATTATGGGATTATAGAATAAAATGGAAGAATAACATTGGATTTAGCCCCTATTAGCTTGTTTATGGCAAAGAAGTTCTACTACCAATTGAATTCCAAATCCATACATACAGACTTGCAACCAAACTGGGAATGGATCTGTTAGGTCCCTATATTACTATCGTAGTCCCTTATTGTTCTCAGTGTATCCCCATTATTATTATTTTTGTACCCCTTTAGTCCCCATATTGTTATTATTGTGCCCCATAAAAGCCCATTATTGTTATTGTTCTTCCCTTACATTATTATTGTTAGGTCAGCTAGGATTATATTGTGACCCCATGGAATCATATACATAGAAAGGAGGTTTTGTCATTTGTATAATCCAAGAATTTTTCATTTATGTAATTCAAAGGAGGTTTCTCCCTTGAAGAGGCTATTTTCTAAGTCATTGATCTCTCTTTTCTTCTATTTTGTGAGTTGGTTTCATAGCATTTGATATCAAAGATTTTGAGGCTTAGTTGATGCAAACTGGTCATCGTGGAATTTTTGTTATAAATTTTGTTCTATGAAGTTTCAGACGCTTTGAAAGAAAAACATATTTGATATGAAATTCTAAGGAACATTTTGTGAACATTACAGATCTTGGTTCTCTATATTATTGGAGATATGATCTAAGGAAGTTAGGGTTTTTAGAGACTCCCGAATTTCATCTCAAAGAGGTGACCTTGGGAAAATCATGCTAACTGTCTCTCTGAGAATCATATTAGAATTATGTAAAAAGTTGCAAAAAGTGAATGGAATTTAGTTTGTTGTGTACCAATTTTAGATCCAAAATATGAAACGGTGACACATGGCATGCTGTACAAGTGTGCTCTACTGAACCAGTCCATAATTATGTCATTGTAGGATATTTGGCATAAATTTGTCTTGAAGAATCCAAATCAGGTCTGAACTGTGGCATTGGAAAGACAACGCAAAGGGCTACTACAGATCCAAATTGAAAATATTTTGGATCAAAAATAAAAAAATATACAACAATATCAATAGCGAGCTCCTCAAAAGAAAGAAAACTGTGTGTATTGTTTTTTTTTAAATTGCATAACGTTTCTTTGAAATATCATTTTGAATTGATTCCAAGGGAATATTGAAGCATATATATCAGTATTAAGTTATATAATTCCTCCCAAAAATAATTCATACCCATTAATCCCTCATAAAGCTCTACTATGATGCATGGATATGAAGAAGTGCAACCTGTTATATCAAAATTACGGGACCAAGTGCAACAAATTTTTCTCTTGCAAAAAGTAACCAAAACTAAAATTGAATGTAAGATGGATGGTTTGAAGAAAGGCATGGATGCTAAGATGGATGGTTTGATGAATGGAATGGAATCTAAGATCAATGAAAAAATGAAAGGAAACATGGAAGACATGAAGAATGATCTAAAAGAAAACATGGAAGGTTTGAAGGAAGGGTTGAAGGACCAGAAATGATTCCTAATGGTGTAAAGGTAGTAGAGGAAACTCATGATGAGAAAAAAATAAATTTTTATCATGATTTCATAGACTCTAATGTTGT